>CM057451.1:170450000-171050000 GCA_016271365.2 Neoceratodus forsteri | reverse complement strand
TTATTAATAATCTTCCTGTAGCTTGCCCCACATTGAGGGTCCTGCTTTTTGCTAATGATGCTGTTATCTTTTCTAGTGGCTCATACCAGGAAACTCTCAACAGGACCTACAATGTAGTTTTAGATCACTTGAGAAATTATTTAAGAACAAAAAATTAGTCCTAAATTGCAAAAAGACCAAAACAATGCTCTTTGCTAGGCTACAAATGAGGAATAAGGTCTATCCCTTATCGATTCTGAATGAGGATAGTACCATCTTAGAACAGGTCAACACCTTTAAATACCTTGGTGTCACCATCGATGACTCTCTTTCTTTTGTACCCCATGTGGACAATATTGTTAGCTTAGTTAATAAAAACCTAGGGGGTCCTGTTTAGTAAAAGGCATTATTTTACCTTGGAGCCAAGCTTGTTGTTGCGGTCAGTGCAATTCTCCTGACAATAGACTACAGGACCATAGTGTATAGTGGACCCTTATTGTGCACGGAAACTGGAGGTTCAAGAAATGTTTTTCTGCTGCAGTTCAAAAGGTCATGGAATGCGATTGTACCCTACTGCAGCAGAACAACATTTTGAAAACCTCTAGAGGTTCCACGCGCTCAGTCTCCTACCTTTACTCAGCGGAAACGGCAGGCTCCACAATCCCGGCAGTGGCAGTAGAAGCAATCACATCACAGCCTCAAAAGATGCAGGATCAACCAGATATTGTGAAAATGCAGGATCAACCAGATATTTTTAGTTTTAACAAAAACAACAACCGGGCGATCCCCAAACCAACTCCCGCTCGCTTAGCAAGAACTACGACTGCCATGTTATTTTTTTTGAAAATTCCTCCCACACCGGAATGACAGCCAATAGAAGGCAGCTCATTAAACAACATAACATCTGCTCGCTAGCAACCATGCACACCACCTAGCAAGCATGCCCTAACTTGAACAGCAGGATGGAGCAACAAACTTTTTTATCTATTTTAAAAATTAAAACCGTAATCGAAAATGGGGACTATACACTATAAAAAATAGCGCATGGGTAACCTCATGCACAACCAGCCTATTGTACCACCTCGGGGTTCTGATTACCACGGACCTCTCGAGCTTAGCTCTCGAGATCTGAGGTAATCAGAACCCCTCTTTGGTACAATAGGCTGGTTGCGCATTGTTCCCCATTCACTATTCTCTATTGAGTATATGGCATGGCCACCAACACTGTACTTAGTAGGGTTAAACTAGTGCTGAACAAGGCCTGTCATTTCATTCTTGGAGCAGGTAGGCTCACCCAAGCATATTATCTCTACTCCCAGATCAACTGGTTCCCACCGCAAGTTAGAATAAAATTCCAAACCTGCCTTCTTGGCAAAAAAGTTCTACTGGGTTTTACACCTCTGACAATTCAAAACTTTCTGCATCCTGCCCTAAACCAATACTTTGCCAGGAACATGTTCAGGAATGCACTTAACATTCCTTTTCATAGAACAACCCAAGGGAGGAGCTCCTTTGCCATCAGGGCTCCACAATGGCTTAAAGAACTACCAGAATCGCTTGTAAACCTCTCCAAAATTGGACAGCTCAAGAGGGAACTAAGAAAAGAACTGAACCCCTATGCCAACTGTGTGTACCAACATGCTTGGCTGCCTTCCCTGTACTTGACAGTGCTCTATGAGTTGCAATCTACTCCACTCTTAATACTCCCTCTACTTTGCTTGCCTTGATCTCTGACAATGCCACCTGTTGTGCTGCCTTATTTAGTCTCTATCTGCCTCAAACGCACTTCAGTATTTGTACATGCCTTCAAGTATTTTAAAGGGATAAATAAGGTGGGTAAGGAGGGTCTATTTAAGCTGAGTGGCAACCATAACATGAGGGGGCACAGTCTTAAGCTGTGGGGGGCATTTAGGAGGGAGGTCAGGAAGCATTTCTTCATGGAGAGGGCGGTGGTGACTTGGAATGCACTGCCAGAAGAGGTGGTCTCATTGCAGACAGCGGGCAGCTTCGAGAGAGGCTGGGATAGGCATAGGGGAAAGGTAAGGATCATGGGTAGGGAGGATGGAAGGAGTGGGGAGGGGGCAGGGACAGTAGCCCAAGTTGTGGGCCTTGCAATATGAGCAGACTAGATAGACCAAATATCCTTTTTCTGCTGGCTTTTTCATATGTTCGTATGTTATTACACTGTATATCCTGGTGACAAGGAACCTTTGTAAATGAGCTCCTTGGGCTCAAAGATATTGTATCTGAACTGTACAAATCAATCAATAAATAAATAAATAAATAATTTACTAATTTGGCAGTGGGTGTGAGAGCAAGGAATACTAAACACATATGATAACTATGCAGCAAGAAAAAAAGGGGGTGGGAGAAATACAGCATGAGAATGAAGGAGGGGGTATTACCTCAAGACACTAGGGAGTGAAAAATATCACAGCCCCTACACTTGCATCGTGTCTTACACAATGAACCCAGTAAGTTGATTTAGCCTGTGTAAGTTATCATGCAAGCACACAACATGAAAATATACTATTTTAATGCAAATAAATTTGACACAAGCTACATCAAAACAAGAACCCTAACCAATTCCTATCATGTACAGTTGAAAGTTTGTGAAAGTACCTATCATAGTCAAAGTTATACCCAAAACGCTACCTACACCAAACCATGAACCACATAATGTTAAAGATACAATTTATAAATAGTGAACCTATGTTTTACATGGGACATTTCTGTGCATGCAGAACATTATCTTTCTAATACAATATGCATGCTTTATCCACAACTTTTAAACCTTGCAAAGTACTGTACACAAATGCCAAACTTTTACCATCACAAAGGCACTTCTCTGGACAATCATCTATTGCCCCTGAACCCCACCCAGGAATAATGGACGCTACACTTATTTACATCTTTTGGTTGCTCGTTGGCAATATTAATTTTTGGTACAAAGAATATTTACATCCAACTGTTATCACTTCAAATTTCACACATAATAATTCATTCAAAGTTTTCTTGGTTCCTGCCTCTTCTTTCTTCAGGTTGTTCCGTTCCTCCATCTTAACTTTCAGGGCCTGGACACTGTGAATCCAGCCCCCTCCTCCACACCAGAACCAGCCAGTTCCACCTACCAGGGCTTTCATCCTCCAGGCCTGGACACTTCTAAGTCCGGCACCTGAACCTATCCCCCTCCCTGCTTTAACAACATGTCTGGGTTCCTTGTCCCCAACCCATGTATCCTCCCCCCTCCCCCTTCCCTTTCATTCCCCCACTCCCCCTTTCTTTCTTCCACTCACTTGTGCCTCACTGCCCCCTCCCAGGGGACTGTGACTCAGCCCCTGGGTCTGCAGTTGCCTCCCACGCAGCTAAACATACTGGCCCCTTGGCCTGGGCCCCTAGGGCACTCAACCTGCCCCCCTCCTATCTTTGTGCCAACCATGCTTCCCCCAAAGCCTTCCTTAATAAGGGTGGGAGGGTGGGAAAATTCCCAGCAAAATAGGTCATCCTGCCTGTGACCTGGCCTGATATACCCCTACAGGACCCCTGGTCAGGACCCCATGGCGCTCCGCCCCCCCCAGCCAATCTCTGGCACTGTGGTGTATACCTGTCATATTATACATTCTACCTGCTTGGTGATGTCACTAGCCCCACTCTTTGTACCTGATTCTTCCCTCCCCCTCCCCCACCCCTCTCCCTCTTATGTCCTTTTCTGGAAGGGGTCATCAGACAACCTGGTCTGCCTTTTAGGGGAAAGCCTAATTGTCCCCTGAACCCCTCCCAGGAATAATGGATGCTAACACTTATTTACACCTTTTGGTTGCACATCGGCAATATTCATTTTTGGCACAAAGAATATTTACATCCAACTGTTATCACTTCAAATTTCACACATAATAATTCATTCAATGTTTTCTTGGTTCTGGCCTCTTCCTTCTTTTGGTTGTTCTGTTCCTCCATCTCGACTTTCAGGACCCGGACACTGTGAATCCGTCCCCCTCCTCCACACCAGAACCAAGCTGGTTCCAGCTACCCGGGCTTTTGCCTCCAGGCCTGGACATTTCTGAATCAGGTGCCCAGACCTATCCCCCTCCCTGCTTTAACATCACGTCTGGGTTCCTTGTCCTCAGCCCATGTATCCTCCCCCTTTCCTTCCCCACTCCCCTTTTCTTTCTTCCATTGCCCCATCTCCAGCTTGCAATGGATGAAGGGGCTCCCCTTGCGGGCTAATATCTCAAGCCCTCCTTAACTATCCTGTCCACTAGCTCCCCAATAGGCCTCAGAAATAGACACATGCCAAATTCTGACAAGTGTACCCCATAAGACCTGTACGCCGCAGCCTGGTCAAAGGAAATGTCCTTGTGCTGCAGGTGCACTCCTCCCATCACAGTTACTGCCCTGGCCACCCTTCTATTCAAATGCTTCCTGACCTTTTCGATCAGCCAGATGTCTTTGACCTCCCCTCCAAACCCATGGGGAGGTAAAGTCAGACCAGCCAATTATCACCCTCAGTCACCACCCTTTTAGTATTTCTAAATCTCCCAGGATGTTCCAGCCCAATTCTCACCATGGCAGGCCCCTCAAATTGTTGCCCCCAGGTGTATAATAATGCAATCTGGCATACCCAACTGCAATCTTAACTCCTCCATTAGTGGCAGGAGCTGCACCCACCTCAACCCCCAATGCCTTTCCACAGCACCCTGGTGTGCTTGGTATTGTAACGTAGCTCTGCTCCTCTGGAGGTGGTGGCCGCAAACCTTTCCACCCAAAATATGAAAGAGTACCCTACTATCCAAATTTTCCTCTTGGAACCTGTCATGAAAATAAAATAAACAGTGTGAGTCATTGTAATCAGTACCTAACATACCTCATATAGCAGTTGGACTTCCAGCGCCCCATCTTCTTTACGTCTTCCACTGCAGCTCCTTTTTCTGCTGCCTCCATGGCTGTCCAATCCAAAAGGAATGTGGGGCAAATTCACCAGGATCCTCCCTGATGAAGGTCAGTGCCCTCCTGTGTACCGCCCCACTTGAAAACTGGTGACCGGGGAACCGTTCCCATGTCATAATAAGGCACCCCCAGCCACCCCTCAAATCCTCCTGTATGTCTCCAGCACACTTACAGCACAGGTGGCAGCCTGTGGTTGCCTCATGAATGCCACCTTGGTCCCCTTCCCCTTTTGGTCCATTTTAGACCTGACCAGGTTAATGACCACTCCATCCATCCCCCACAGGACATCCCTGTGCTGTAGGGCCTGTCCGGCAGTTCTTTTCCGTGGGGCCACCACTTCCCCCACCTGGAATGCCCCTGCTGCCATGACTGTAAACAGCCCAAAACAGAGCTGCCTCCTGAGCTGAGGTACATACCTCTCAATTGCTCTTAAGACCTTCCCAAACAGCTGTCCTCTTATGGGGCACCTCCCATCAGTTCTGTCCCCCTGACCCCTCTGCACCCAGAAACCATCCTCTTAACTGCCCAACTAACCGTTACATCAGGCCAGCCCCTTTCCTGACATACCCAGCTGATGCCAGCCACTTGAACCACCATTGTGGCGTGGACTAGTCTATCTTCCCATTTCTCCACTACAAACCTCTTTACTTGCTCCTCCCAGACCGGTTCATCCCTGTCCCACCCGTGCTTCTTTCTGAACTCCTGGAATCTCACCCACCCTGCTTCGTAGGCCCTCAATGAATTTGCTGCCCAAGAACCCTGGTACAGCACCCTGGCTGTGTCCCTCCAGCCTCCCATAACCAGTCTGGGATCCTGGTCCTGTGTGGCATTGCTTGCAGCCTTAGTTCCTGAAACCTTCGGATCTGTAAATGGGAAAGACTGTCAGCCACCTCATTCCTCAACCCTTCAATATGCTGCACTTTGAAAGACAGGTTCAGTTGCATCCCCAACAATATCATGTGCCTGAGCAGCCTGCCAACCATCTCCATCCTCCGCCCTTGCCTGTTAATGACATCCACAACCTCTTTGTTGTCGCACCTCCCCTTCATCCTATCCCCCACACTTCCAAGGCCACCCAGATCGGGAAGATCTCCAAGAATCTGATGTCCTTTAACAATCCCCCTTCAGCCCACAATGCCAGCCAATGTTCAGACATCCACTCCCCCATGAAGTATGCCCCCATTCCCAGGGCACCTGAGGCATCTGTGAACAGCTCCAGGTTTGTATTCTGCTCCCATGCATCTTGCCAGAAGATTACCCCTTTATAGGTGTTGAGAAACTCCCCCATACCTGAAAGTCCTCCAGTATCCCTTTTCACAAATCCACCCAGTGGTGCTGCAGTTTTGGCTTCCCTGTGGCCCTACCCAGTTGTCTTCTAAATGCTGTGTCTCCGCTGATGGCCTTGCAGGTGAAATTAAGGTGCCTCAGCAGTTGTTGCATTTGTACCAGTGGTACCCTCCTCCTCCTCCCAGTAATCTGGGCCAGCAGGCCCTTAAGATGCACCACCTTGTTCCCAGGAAGCCAAAAACAGCCCTCCTCTGTGTCCACTTTATGCTCAAGAATTCTAATCTCTGAGTGGGACCCTCCGTCTTGCCCTGTGCCAGTGGCATCCCTATCCGCCTGCACATTTCCTTAAAATTCTGCAACATGCCTTGTGACTCCGACCTCGATTCTCTGATGAGTAGGAAATCATGCAGGTAGTGCACCACCCTCCTGTGTTCATACCTGGGCCCAAATATCCATTGCACCCAGGTGCTAAAAGCTGCAAAAGTGGAGCAAGCCACAGAACACCCCATGGGCATGGCTTTGTCGAAATATATGTTCCCCTGGAATTGGAAACCCAGGAGATCCCAATCCACTGGCCTGATGGGAAAGAGTCAAAATGTTAACTTGATGTCAGTCTTCACCAGCCATGCCCACTCGATTGCTTTGATCAATGTTATGGCCTGCTCTAAAGCGGCATACGACACCGCCCTGAGGTGATCCGGTATGCCCTTGTTCACTGACGAGCCCTTGGGATTGGATAAATGATGTATCAAGCAGAATTCCCCTTTCACCTTCTTGGGTACATTACCCAGAGGGGAAACTCAGAAATGGATGCATGAGGGAGCTCCCAATGGGCCCTCCACCCGGCCTGCCTTGATTTCTTTTTCTTTCTTGGCCCCCAATATCCCCTCCTTCCCCTTCACTGACCCAAGATTCTTAGCCCACATCTCTGCCCTCCCCCCCTTGAAAACCCAGTGGGAAACCTGCCTGGAAACCCTCCCTGAGCAGTCCCACTGCCCTCTTATCTGGGTATTCCATGGTCCACTCCTCCTCCACTGCTTGGGAAATTGGGGCACCAAGTTACCACCAACCTCTGGAGGTGTAGTGCTTCCCCTGGGGCTGCCCCTCACCCCCTGCCCTGCCCCCCTCCCTGAGCACCAAAAGGATCCTCTTGAGAACTGCACCATTTTTCCCTTGTTTCGCCAATTGTCAGCAGTTGGAGACTGGTGGGACCCTCCACATTTCGAACATGCATGCCTGAACTTACACCCGGTCCAGGTGCAGGTTGCCTTGGTAAACCCCCAGCTGATCTTGGACCTTAGGGCCGGAGTGTTCTTCTTTGCGTGCTCTCCCACATTCCCGCTCCCCCCTCCTGAGAGGGTCCTTACCTATAGCTCTGCATGTGTACAATCCCATCTCAGATCGCCTTTAGTCACCATTCTCTTCCAAAACGCCTCATCATATTTGAGCCACCCGTATCCTACCTTCACTTTGTACGCATTTCTAATGATGGACATGTACATCAGCAAGGGGATAGCTAGCTCTGGCTGTTTCTCCAGGACCAATACACTGTAGATGATAAAACCCACTTGCCAGTTCTCAATGGTCTTCCCCTTGTATTTTGCCTTCTCGGCTTTGTGTTCCACCACCACCAAAGCCACTGCTATCTCTGACCTCCCCACTGACTCCTTTTACTCGAACTTCTTAGCCGTGTCCTTGTCCACCAGTCCGAAGAAGTCGACATACTCCCCTTTCCAAATTTTGTCTTTGATTGACGCTGGGACGTGGTCCCCAACTGAGCAGCCTGGAGGGCCTTTATACAGCTTCTTGCCCAGTGGTTTTGCCCCCCCCACAGTGCCCACCCCAGTCCCTTTTCCTTTTAAGGCCTGCATGGCCCTCTACATTATTTCTATCCCTGTGTCCCCATACCACTCAAGAACCCCTTCAGATACTCCCACAAACCATTCTCATCAGTGAGATCAATGTCATTCTTATCCCCATCCAGGCTCTCCCTGTCCGGTTCTGATGTGGACAGCACTGCAGTGAAGGGTGCAGGGTGAGGCACTTCCTTTCTGTGTCTCTTGCCCCCTTTGCCCCTGCCCGGGTGGTCCTCTTGCTCCTTATGCTTCTTCTGCGCCTCCTCCTTTGCTTCTCTCTGCTTCACTGCTGCCACCAACTCTGACATCTGCCCCATCAATTTCGCCACCTCCTCCATCATCCTTTGACTGGACATCATGGTTTGCTTGGGTGCCATTACTGCTATTCATCACTGCGTGTAGATGAGTGAGAAACAAATGCTCAGACCAGTGTATATCCCCATTATCACTGAGGTTGCAGGGACCTCCACACTCTGACCTCCATATTCCTCTACCCCTTCCTGTACCTGGCTTCAAATACCCACTGACCTGTGTGGCATATCCTCCCCCCGCTCTGTATCTGTACACCAGCATCTCGTTCTACCATTCTGCTTTATTTATTTATTTTTTATTATTGTCTTTGTTTCTTCGCCATGTCCAGCCTTGTCCCCACTCCGGGCCTCACCCTTCCCTCAGGCCATTCATCACTCTAGCACCCCCGTATTAGGTCTGTAGGTTCATTTATTACTGTGTCCTTCCTTCTTTATCCCTGTGCCCCCTCCCAGAGACCCCATAGTGCCACGACCCTTGGGTCATCAGACCAACTCAAAATCCATCCTTTTCCTCTGAGGCAGCTGCCTCTGTTCCTGGGCCCTCCACTCCACCTCCCCATGCAGGTCATTGACCATGCTGCTCTGGTAACCTGTCTCCAAAATGGTTGAAAACCTCCAATGCCCCATTCACCCTAATTGCATGGAGTGCCACAACTGTAGTCTTTACTGGATGCTGAAGCACTGGACTATCAGTCACCTTAGGGGCCACCTCACCCCTCATCCCACCAGACAGGCGCCCCCAGCCTCACGGTCCCACTCTTGCCGCATGCATGCTACTGCTTTCATGAGCCAGGCCCCATTTCCACCCACACTGGGCCTGCCCAGCTAGGCCCTGACAAATGCCCATCTGCTCTCCCACCCTCAGCAGAACCAATGCAATCTACAATCCCACAGTACCCCCTGCCTGCCCTGAGGTGACTGGAGGCGTCTGCGTTATGTGTTTAATTTCTTTCTCCACTAGGCTGTGCCTTGCTCCTGGCACACTGAATGCTGCACTTTACACCTCTAACCAGTTGCCTGGCCCCACTCCAGCAGGCCCTAATGATGCCCCTCACTGCTAGCAGACCCCCAGGACCAAAAACTCCTCTCTACTGTGCCATCCTTCCGAAGTCCAACTAACCCCCACCCTCTGCTAAACGCAATGTCACTGCAAAAAAAGCCCGAAATCAAAGACAAACAAAAACCTTGCAGTTAAAAGTGCAGCAAGGTCCCCAGTGTGCCATGTGACTCTGCTGGTAACCACAGCAACCTGGCCTTCCTCTGACCACTGCACCGGAGGACGAAGCAACCACCCCACCTGGCCGCACCTGACCACGTGGCCTCTAGGGCCTACCTGCTACCAGCCAGACCTAGAAGGGGCCTCTGCCATATGCCACATGGTACAAACTAACCCCTGCCCTCTGCTAAGCACAGCGTGCCTGCAAAAATGCCTGAAATCAAGGACAAACAAAAAATCTCACAGTTAAAATGGCAGCAAGGACCCCAATGCACCACACGACTGCTGGTAACCACTGCAACCTGGCCTGCATCTGACCACCACACCAGGGGATGAAGTAGCCCCCCCACCAGGCTGCACTGGACCACGTGGCCTCTAGGGCCTACCTGCTACCAGCCAGACCTGGAAGAGGCCTCTGTCATTTGCCACGCGGTGATTTGCTACCCTCACAATAGCCACACAACCACCAGCTGGGCCATGCTCCATACTCCAGCATGTCTGATGACCACAAAGGACCTCCCTCAGTTTCCCACAATGGGGAACCAAGCACCAAACTCTCCCCCCAATGCATTCGGCCATGCACACAATAGGCTGTATTTTTTTTCTTTATTAAATCCCCATACCCAGTCCCAAACCCAAGGCTTGCACAAACACAGCCAACGCTCCTACCCACTGAGCCACATTGCTGGTTCAACAATGCTGGATATCGCCACCACACCGTCCTCTGTGTCTTGCCCTCCCAAGCTTTCCACCTGTGCTAAACTGCGTTAGTACACCACAAACTGCCCGCGATGGACCCTGCTTGCTCCATGTGGTGTAAAATTACCCAAAATCAGCCTGTTCACTGCAGGCACATCCGTTTAAGCAGCTCTCCCTTGTAATCACCGACCACCAGGTTTTTGTCTTTCTTTTTTTTTTTAATGCTGCACACCAGACCCCTCGCAATGGGCCCCCATCCGCCCACGTTGTTCCATAAAGTCGCAAGCAGCTTTCGAGTGCTACAAACCCTCTTCCTGCTCCAACAAACTAATTTCACCTTAAACAAACACTAAGTGCACATGCTTTAAATCATTTTCTCACCCTTTATTGTACTCCAATCAAACCTAATACTACCAGCTCTACATTAAAGCCATAACAGCAAACAGTACCAAAGCATGCAACAGCAACATGTGAAATATGCTTTCTTTCTGTACTTTGGAAATTGTATGTGATAACACCCAATTAAATGAGCTAGCCCCTGGGCCACATGACCTACAAGGCCTAGTGCTCCCAAGAGCATTACCTGAAATTGCCAACGATGTGCTGAGATCTTCAATGTGAAAAAAATTCCCAGCAAAAGAGGTTGTCCTGCCTGTGACCTGGCCTGATATTCCCCTACAGGACCCATGGTCAGGACCCCATGAGGCTCCATCCACCAGCCAATCCCTGAGGCTCCAGCGTATACCTGGCATATTACACCTTCTAGCTGCTTGGTGAAGTCACTAGCCTCACCCCTTCTACCTGATCCTTCCCTCCCCCCCTTCTCTCCCCCCACTCCTCCTCCTCTTATGCCCTTTTCTGGCAGGGGTCATCAGAAAATCTGGTCTGCCTTTCAGGGTAAGCATAATTACCCTTGCCAGTTCCAGAATTTAGCCTTTTGCAGTTTTTGCTGCAGCTTTGGGAATAAAGCACACATGTGACAAAAAAGCGTAAAAGGTAGTACAGTATAACCTCATTTATCCGAATGTGCTGGGGGACAATAAAATTGTTTGGATAAATTGGGTTTTGGATAAGTGAGGGAACTTTCCTTTAAGTCTATTAAGCTGGGAGACACAACACAGTTTTGGATAACTGAGAGTTTCAGATAACTGAAGTTCGGATAACTGGGGTTTTACTGTATTTTGTTTCTCTCATTCAAAAATGGCTGACCAGATTTACTTCCCATATTCTGAAATTGTAGACTCTGGAACTCAAACAAAATTCTAAAAATTTCAAATTGTCCATTAAGCGGAGCACAAGACCAGCCAAAACAAAAGACCTAAAACCAGGTCTCGAGTGAAAAATTGTTTTTATTACACATACAAAAAAGCTAAAACCTACAATAGGCAATAGTAGCAGTCTGTCAAGGAATGCCTGGGTACTACTATTTTTTTTTTATTTAATTTAAAAAAAATGACATACCTTCTACTTTCAGTCCCCCCCCCAACTTTAAGTAATCCATAGAAACACAGATAATGTCAGCAGAAAAAGACCATTAGTACAGTCTGCCCAGTTTTATCCAACTGTGTGACCTATGGTCTTGATAGGGTTTTTACCCTAGCCTTCCCCTCCTCCTCCTTGCTCCCTGCCTGACTTCTACCCCCCTGAGTAACAGTACAGAACACACCCTGTGTTCCATTTGAGTGAAGCACATGCACACACACAATCTTCAAAGAAAGAGGCAGACAAATAAATAAGGTTTAGAGTGTCACACCATTTACTTGAGATACATGTCTCACATACACAGAACATTCTGTTGATGCTTAATAGTTCCCCATGGATAGTTCTCACATTGTTGGCTACAGAGTGTCTTATGGCATCTTTATTTAGAGCTGTATCAGCTTCATTTGATGCACCATCATGGATGTCTGAAGACCACACACCCCTCTGCTGGCTGAACATGGGCAGTATACTTACATTTCAACATAATGCCTTCATCAGAGTTGACAGGCACCTAGGTACCGCCTTTGTAAATAATCCCTAAAAGTGTGACAGGTAAACAATGGCTATGCTCTGATCACAGAAACATAGAAACATAGAATCTGACAGCAGATAAGGACCTCTTGGCCCATCTAGTCTGCCCATTTCCCTACCTAATGGATAAGCGGCAGATTCTAGTTAACCAACAGACTACTTCCTCCTACCCCCTACTAGAATTGATTTATGTCTGTCCCATGCATTCTTGAATTCCCCCACTGTTTTTGACTCTATGTCCTCCTCAGAAAGGCTGTTCCATACATCCACAACCCTCTCTGTGAAGAAATTCTTCCTCACATTACCTCTGAGCCATCCCCCCTCCATCTTCAAATTGTGCCCCTTTGTTCTTGCACATCTCTTTTTCTGAAAGATGCTACCCTCTTGAACTTTGTTGATTCCCTTGAGGTATGTGAAAGTTTCTCTCATGTTCCCCCTCTCCCTCCTTTCCTCAAGGCTATAAATCTTCAGCTCCTTTCATCTTTCTTCATATGTCTTCTGGTGCAGACCCTGCGCCATTTTGGTTGCCTTCCTCTAGACAGCCTCCACCCTGTCTATGTCTTTGGGGAGATGGAGTTTCCAGAACTGTACACAGTACTCCAGATGTGGTCTTACCAACTGTCTGTACAGAGGGCCAACAACTTCCTGTTTTTCTACTGATGATGCCTCTCCCTATGCATCCCAGTATCCTCCCAGCACTCCTTACTGCCTTCTCACATTGCTGGCCCACCTTAAGACATCTGATATGACTACCCCCAGGTCCCTTTCCATTTTTCTTGTTGTCAGTATCTCACCCCCCATTGTGTACTCTTCCCATGGGTTTTTGTTTCCCAGGTGCATTACTTTGCACTTCTTTGCATTGAATCTAAGCTGCTATATATTTGACCATTCCTCCAACCTTGCCAAGTCCCTTTTCATCCTTTCCACCCCACCTTGCATATCAACCTTGTTGTAGATCTTTGTGTCATCTGCAAAGAGACATACTTTCCCTTCCAGTCCCTCTGTAATGTCATTTATAAAGACATTAAAAAGGACCAGACCCAGTACTGAATCCTGCAGTACCCCACTAGTAACCCTCCTTTCTTTGCTGTGGGCTCCATTTACTATTACCCTTTGTGTCCTGTTGTCCAGTCAGTGTTTTACCCAGGCTACCACCCTGGAACCCACTCCCAGGCTGGCTAACTTGTTTATTAATCTTTTGTGTGGGACTGTGTCAGATGCCTTGCTAAAGTCTAGGTAGGCCATGTCCACAGCCCCTCCCTGGTCTACTACTTTGGTCACCCAGTCAAAGAAATCAATTAGATTTGTCTGATATGACCTTCCTGCTGTGAAACCATACTGCCTTGGGCCCTGTTCCCTACTGGCCTCTAAGTACTCAACAATTCTTTCCTTCAGAAGTGATTCCATCATTTTCCCTACCACTGAGGTCAAACTGAAAGTTCTGTAGTTTCCTGCCTCTGTTTTGCTCCCACTTTTGTGAAGGGGAATCACATCCACCCTCCTCCAGTCCTCAGGTACCACACCATCCTCCCATGATTTATTAAAAAGGGTAGTCAGTGGTGTTACTAGTTCTTCCCTTAGTTCTTTTAGAATTCTGGGGTGAATCCCATCAGGCCCCATTGCTTTATTCACCTTCGGTTTTAAGAGTCCTTTCAGAACCCTTTCTTCTGTGAAAGAACTAATATCAACCCCCCTATCCAGAGTGCTTCTATTGACTGGATTAGGTATCTCCCCCTGCTTTTCCATTGTGAATGCTAAGCAGACATATTTGTTCAGTATCCCTGCTTTTTCACTGTTGCTCTCTGCCCAATCACCTTCCTCTATATTCGCCTCAGTATCCCTGCTTTAGTCTTTCTTCACTCCCTAATGTACCTATAAAAGGTTTTATCCCCTTTTTTAACCAAGCTGGCTATCTTTTCCTTGGTTTGGGCCTTTGCTATTCTGACTGCCTTCCCCCACTTAATCTGCTTTAGCTGGTACAGTTCTCTGTCCTGCTCCTTCTGTGTTTCCTTATACTTCCTGAATGCTATCTTTTTCTCCCTAACCTTCCCCACCACTTCTTTTGAGAACCATAGTGTTTTTTTCTTTTGTTTTGATTTGTTTATTTGCTTCACACAAAGGCTTGTTGCCTCTGTGATGGCGGTTTTGATGTTTCCCCATTTTGTATCACTCCACCTTCTTGCCTGTTTGCTAGTGCTTTTCTGAGGCACTCTCCCATTTTGACAAAATCAGCCCTCCTGAAGTCCAGTACCTTCACTTCACAGGCTACAAAAGAGTCATATAATGACAAAGATTATTATATGAATACAGTGCAAACCTAAACATGAGTTCAAAAACATTGTCCTTCATTGCTATTTCATCAGTTTGGACTTTCTTAATGTTTCTTAACGTAATCATTAGAACTTAGTTGGGTTCAAAATGTAATAAAGCTTGGTTCGGTTCTAAAAGTAAAGTAGAACTTAGTGCTTCTGATAAAAATGATTTTGTGACTCCATAACATTTGCTCTCATGTTGCTTATTGTACATATTCAAGGTTCCTGTAATTCAGAATAAACAGAACTATACTTCATACCATCAATACAGCTATACTACATTTCCCAGATCTGCATTAATTTGATTAATATATATAAAACAGTGTAGTGGTAACCCATTCTTTTGTCATTGAGCCATTGTAGTGCCTAATGTGAAAACCCCAAATCTTTGCACTGAGATAATTTTCTGCAGAAATCACCTCTTTTCCTGTTCTGTTCAACTCCCTCAATGGCTGTAAATATCAAATTAGCTGCTGATCCATGATTGACATGTAAAAATGTTTCACTATCAAGTAGCTTTGGTTTGTATGAATTGCCATCTTATGTTCTCTAATGCAGCATTTCTAATTTCTTTTGGTTTGGCAAATGAAACCCATTCCTCATGGGAAAGTCAGGAGATAAATTAATCCAGTCAAATTACAGTTCATAAAACCAGTGATCATATATTCTTTACCTGTTCTGTGGTATCTAAAGATCTTGCTGTCTTCTGTGTCACTACAATATGCGTAGTTGCCATAGCAGTAGTAGTTGCCTGTTGGTTGGCTTGGTAGCCATGTCATGGTTCTCAATTCTGAATCTAAAGACAGTGGACCAAGCCATCCTTGATGTTAGCTACTGTTTTATATCTAAATCTTTGCAGAGCTGAATCTGAAAAAGTCAAGTCTACTTGGTGCACATGCCAATATTTCTTTATTGCATCAATGGCAAGTCTTGACTCTTTATTATACAGTATGTGGTCTCAATGTTAGTTGGTTTCCACCTTTCTCTGTCATTTGGTTTTTGTCCTTTAGTAGGTCCTGGTGATTTGTGTTTGTTGCTCTCTCATATGCTTTGTATATATATTTGGGACTATAATTTCTATTCAAGGACACCTTGTACGTTTTGGCATTGAACTTAATCTGTCATACCTTGGACCACCTCTCTAATCTTTGCAATTTCATCTGCAAATCCATCACCCCTCCTTGCTGTCTACCCTGCTGCATATTTTAGTGTCCTCTGCAAAGAGATGCACTGTGCTCTGTATTTCTTCAATGTCTTTTATGAATATATTGCAAAGAAATGGTCTCAGGACTGACCATTGTGCTAACCACATTGTGACATCACCTTCCCACAGTTTGATACAATTACCACCTCTCTCTGCTGTTATCCCCCCCCACCAACTTCACACCCATCTAACTAACTTTGCTGCTCTCAGATGCTGTCATTTTTTCAGTAACCTTTTGTGTGGCACAGAGTCAAATGCCTCACTGAGGCTGAAGTAGTGAACTGTAAATCTGCTTCTAGTCCTGGATCCACCACCCTTGTTACTTCATCAAAGGATACTGTCAGGCTGATACTGTATGATAAGACCTTCCCACCACACACTGTGCTGCAAACCATTCTGGGAGCCCATTTTTCTCCAGGTAGTCCACTAGGTCCTCTTTGTATAGTGTTTCCATCTGTTTACCAACAAAATACTTAACTTCAATTTATTAATGTCTAACAGTCAATCTGAAGAGTATTGCCTCTTCTGTCATCACTCTGTGTACTTGATCCAGTAATTGTAAGTGCCAGCTGGAATGGGGAGTCATCAGAATCTGCCATATGCTTGGGCAGAATGTGTCCTCTATAATGCATTGCATACTCTAAATGTGTTGTCTCGTGTTTATAGTACATTGCCACTCTAGTAACAAATGTATCTCATCCCTCATTATGTATTATTCCTTAAATTGGGTGATGATTACTTTTAGAAACATACAGTTATATTAGATCTCAAGCATGTTGGTTGCCTGCTTCTTTTTTCACTTGATTTGCAAAAGGTTCTAATTAAAAATCCTTTCTGGGTACATCAATCTCTAATGTGAAGATAACATACACCCCTGCACTTACAAAGATTCATTAACACTTCAAATTGAAATCCAAAAGAGACAGCAATTCCAGGCAAAATTTTTCTAAATCTTTGTTCAAAACAAATTATACTATAAAAAAGGCTTTGTGAATTTGAAAGTGCTTTGTTATGCTATTTGTCTTTATGGTATGATAAATGCAGTATGATTTATCTTCAGAACTGGTTATCAGGGATAACACTTGTGTAGTGAGGAAGGAGAGGATGAAATAGCAGGGCTAAATTACTTTGCCATTCAGTACATACTGATGCAGAGTACCAGTTCATTATAATGAATTTACAAGACTAATTAGCTCTCTGAATTACTGCTGTCTCAAAGCAAAACATGCTGTAGCTCCCACTCTGTTTATCTGATTAGTAAAGGACTGCTCATCACAAACACATTTCTGGTTAGTTAATTCCTAGTAGTTGGATTTTCATGAACATGATTTTTCTGTGTGCTGTTTCAAAGACTTCTTGTGGGAGCAGTTTAATGTAATATTTGGTTCTTTTTGATGTTCACTTCAACATTACTGGCATGTAATGATCATCTTTAGAGACAGTATGGTAGATGGTTTCCATTAAATGTTAACATCAAGAAACACCTGATGCGAAACATACTGTTTTATCCAGAGAGCCAAACACAGCTTTATAATTATTGACCATAGAAATATTCTTCTACCAAAGGATTTTATCAGAACAGTTTTCTTTCTAGTTTTCCTATAGGTAATTTGGGACTTGATCAAAAAAATAACTAAGCTCCAGCAAGTAAAAGATACATAACCACACAAAGGTCTATTATTCCTTCATCAGATTTTCATGTAACAGGTGAAGCAAATATAAATGCATTTTGCAACAAAAGTCTTCATTTAAAAGGTCAGTTGTTTTATCAGTTAAGCATTTACAATAAATGTTCTGCTACTAATTCTGAGCAAACAGGTACTACAATGTTCTACTCTGTGCACAAAGGTGTGTAATTAAAATCCAAACACTGCTGAGGAAAAAGATAATAATAATAACAGAACAATGCAGGAATTTCCAGGTACCAGCCTCATCAGATATGGGGCATTACTGTTTATTTCATTTGTGATAAAGCCATTAAGTCAACTGTCATTTGCAAATATTAAAACAACAGTTTACAATTGGGAGGGAACAGAGAAGGGAAAATGAAAGGAGTGGCAAATAAGTATTCATGATTTATTAATAATGCAATTTGGATAGCCTGAATGAGATTAGTATGGAGAATCTTTTGGGTATCTCAGTAAGGAAGTAGACAAATGTTACAACAATTTTACATACATACTGTAGCATTATCAAATAATACAATCCACCCACTTAAAAAAATATATCAAATTCTTAATATAAAAGGCATGAGTAATATAAAAAAATCTAGGCAATTTACACAACAGAGAATTTAATACAATAAATTATCAGATATGTGTACTGTACATACACATAGTATTATTGTATGTGTATGATTTGGTCCTTAATTCAAAAAATCACTAATCTTTGAAGTTCAGCAGGTCAAGCATTCCATGAATAAGGAATGATGTATGTAAAATGTTTTTTCACCATGATTTCTCCAAACAAATGGAAATTTCAATAAGTTCAGATGAGAGAATATACAGTCAGTTCTGCGATGTTTCTAGTCGTATGCTTAGATTGTTAAATATCCAGGCATTATTCCTGACTTACATTTGTATAGAAAGAGAGGTGCTTGAGCGTGATTGTCAAGACAGGAATAGTGGTAACAATTTGGCTCAATATGCCATCTAGCATCCATCATGATCCAACATATACAGCATTATTAGATTGGGTTCTACAAAGCCGGTTTGACAACTGAGTTGTCGACCACCATCGCAGTGATGGACTTATGTTGACTGCAACTTGCAGTTGACATAAATCTGACTGGGGACCCCAGCTGTTTTTTCATCAGGGAGCTTCACCCCCCAACCCCACATGCAGGGGGCTCTACCCCATGCACCCCCAATCTCTAGGATTCTAACTCTGAGTCAGAGTTGCATTGGTGAGTGGGTGCAGGACCAGGAAACAGACCACCTGACTCTTGGGCAGATTATTACAGTGAAAATGGTGATGTTGTTGGCATTGACATTTTCACTGTCATAGTGTCACCGTACAGAGGGCATACCTTTAGACTGCATATTCAGGTTATGTGGAGCTGTTTTAAAATCAGTTTTTTAAAACCATTGCCACATGCAATTATTGAGAATCATATCTGAAGCTCTATTCACCACTTAGTTGCATAAGTTACACCCACTAAAATGCTTGTGTAACTTGCAGAGTTTGTATTAAAATTTAATACATTTTTTACCAGAAAGGATTCTATAGACAAAAGAAAGGGACAGCAATGGGGGCAGGTTTTGCCCCTAATTTCAGAAAACCTTTACCTTGGTAACTGGGAACAGTAGGTCATTAGGACGTCAATCCATATTTTGAAAATAACCTCTACCATCAATTTATTGATGATATACTGATTATGTGGACAGGAACATTGAATGAACTGTGAGTCTATAAACTATCTGTAGAAAAGCAATGAAAACTTACATTTCTCTGTATCCTTTCATCACAAGGAAATAAGCTTCCTCGACCAAGTAATAGCCAAGGATGGGAAATGGGGGTGTAAAAACAGATCTGCTTTGAAAAAAGACAGACAGAACCACCTTCCCACAAGCCAGTAGCAGTCACCCTTTTCAAACAATTGCAGGAATACCTATGGGTCAGTTTCTGAGAATAAAAAGAAACTACATTGAAAGGATGTACTGTATATGAGAAAAGAGACAATGAGATAGAGGAAAAACTCCAAGAAAGGGGCTATCCAAGTCAGATTATCTACAGAGCAAGGGAAGCGGTAGATAATATGGATCATATAGAATATATGACACCTAAGAAAAAGGCAAGAGAGAAAGGGGACCTTAGACTAAATTTTGAAAGCACTTACAGTGCACAGTCCAAACAGGTGAGCAAAATAATAAAACGGCACTGGCACATGGTCAATTTAGACCCTGGTTTGAAAGATCTAAATGAAATTGAACTGAAATTGGTGTGTAGGAGAGGAAAAAGCTTGAAAGACACGTTGGTGCACTCAGTGCTACCTCTGACAGAAGCCATAGGATGTGGTTACCTAGAAGGCATGACAGTTGCCACAAATGTGTCAACAGCAAGTATTGTACAAATATGATAAACACTAAAACCTTTAAAAACCCTAAAACAGGGCAAGATGCAAAAGTGAGAGGGTTCATACCATGTGCAACTGAGGGGGTGGAGTATATGGCCATGTGCTCCTGTGGGAGTTTTTATGTTGGTAAGACAAAAAGACAATTTAAACTCAGAATAGGTGAGCACATGAGGGCCATAGAAAACAATGACCTAACAAATGCACTGGTTGTACACATGTCTTGAATTAGAAATAGACCTGAATAAAAAATTTCATTTGTAGGATAGAAAAACCAATAAAAAACCCAGGGGTGGCAACTATAATAAGGTTCTTCTGAAATGAGAACAATACTGGATTTTTTTATGGGGGGCTCAGAAAGTCCAGGACTTAATGAAAAAATGTAATCACATCCTTTTCTTAAGAAATAAGGGAAGACAAATTGGTTTTAGACCCCCCCATTGGAGATGAGATGATAAATGCAATGTAGTAATCAGATTTAGTGTGAGCTATTTATAAGTGAGGAGCGTTTTGCTTAATCCAAAGATGTTTTACAACTGTCATACAGTTAATGGATTCAGTTGTTGATTTTTAAAATTTTAGGGTTATGCGATCCTGCTGTGGCTGTTTGGAAGGGATGTCACTGTAGTGAATGCTTGTGGGAAACCATGAAAGTAACAATAACTCTACCAGTGGTGTATTCTTTTATGCAAAATGATTTTAAGTCACCTTGCATGCTTTTCACTTTTATGTGGTACTGTACCTTTAAGTGGATTAAGCTATAAGGGGCAATGTGTCTAATACCTGTCATCCATTGAGAAAGTGACAGGGGTCATGAAACGCATTAGGAGACACATCATAGACCCAGTCTGCGTGGAAGGGGAGAGCTGGAAGGAGCTCCTACAGTATAAGTCACATTAAACTGTTCCATCAACTCACTGGTGTAGAATTTTTTTTTTGTGATGCTACTGGAATGGCAGCTCAAACTGTTGAAGCTTTCAACTATTTTCCAACCATCTTTCACTGCCTATTCAGCTTACATGTAACTGTTTAGTGAAATGGCAGTAGCTGCATTTTCATGGCATTGTTTATAAACATCACAGCATTCCTTAATAGCATTTTTTATAAATATCATAGCATTCCTTAAGAGTTGCTTAGTCTGCCTTCTGAAATGAAACTCATAAGCACTCAGCTGAAAATAAAGCTTATAGCACATAACAGCTAGATGCAAACCAATGCTAAACATTTACTAATTCATTTAATAAAACCCTGCACAGATTAGGAAACTCACTGAACAATGCTACACCAGTGATTTGAGGGAACAGTTTAATGTAATGTGTACTGAACTTGGTGTATGTGGCACACAAAATAAAATGAAGTACTGATTAAACATAAGGTTGATCTCCTCATACTTTATCGTGGCTGATTATGAAAAGTACAAAGATATTAGTAGAGACATTTTCTGTCAAGCAGGTACAGGCAACTGTCTTTCATTTTTCTCAGTAAGGAAGTAGACAAATGTTACAACAATTGTACAGGTATAGCATTATCACATAATACAATCTACACACAGTTAAGCAAAATTATGGTAAATTCTTAATATATAAGGCACGAGTAATATAAAATAAATCTAGGCAGTTTACACAACAGAGAATTTAATACAATAAATTCTCAGATATGTGTACATACATATATAATTAGTTTATGTGTATGATGTGGTTCTTAGTTCATATAATCACTAATCTTTGAAGTTCAGCAGATCAAGTATTCCATGAATAAGGAATGATGTATGTAAATCTTTTTTCACCAGTTTTCCTTCAGACAAATGGAAATCTCAACAAATTCAGATGACAGAATATGAGTCCTATGATGTTTCTAGTGGTATGCTTAGATTGTTAAATATCAAGGCATTATTCCTGACTCACATTTGTGTAGAGAGAGAAGTGCTTGTGTAGGATTGTCAAGGCAGGACTAGAGGTAGCAAACTGATGCAATATGCCATCTATCATCCATCATGATCCAACATGTACAGCACTATTAGACTGCATAGTCAATTTATGTAGAGCTATTTTAAAGTCAGTTTTTTTAAACCATGTTGCCATATACAATTGTTGAGAAACATGTCTGAAGCCCTATTCTCCAGTTAGTTGCATAAGTTAGACTATGATGGTTAAAGCAATCTCAGTTTGTTAATGTTTCTGACAAACCATAGCTCCTTGGCCTTTATGGGTGGTTATTAGTGTGCATCTGAGTCTGTAGGTTAGTTTTGTTGATTTAAATTTTTATGGCTGTGGGTGGAGCCTACAGCCATCCTGCTTTCACTTGAAAAAGGTGTTTCCGTCAAACACATCTTTTAGGAGTTTTCAATGTATCCTTCCATTCTGAAAATCTTTATGGCAGTTAAAGAAATGCTTCCTTCTTTCTGTTAATTAGAGGCAGTATAGCGCAGTGGTCTAAGGGTCTGAGCTGCAAATCTGGTGACATCCAACAGACCAGACCTGGGTTTGAATCCCACAGCTTCCACTTGCATACTGTGTGACCCTGAGCAAGTCACTTAACCTCCTTGTGCTCCCAGGTCACTCATGTAAAAAAGCTTTCAGCTTAGTGTGCTATACCTGGTTAAACAACTAAAAAAAAAAAAAAATTAGACTGATGGACACAGAACTCCAAGCTTCTTTTCTTTGAGAGCAAATGTGCACACCTTCTAAACACATCTAAATATCTTTAAAACTATTCAAGGTGCACAAAAACAGCCAGCATGAAAGTTGTTCAGGGCAAAAAGACCTTTCTCATGAGGGTCATCACTAATCTGAATTCTTTATATTTTGTAAAATATGGTCTTCCAAACAACCTCATTTGTTTTCTCTCTGAGTGAACACAGTAGGAGTCATACCAAACAAATGTAAATATCTCAGAAAGTATACAAGTTACCAATATACAATCAACATGAAAGTTGTTCAGGACAAAATGACCTTTCAAATGAGGGCAATCACTAATCTGAATTCATTAGATTTTATTAAATATAGCAATCCAAAAGGTGACAATGATGACAAAAAATGAAAATTCAGGTAATCAGATGGCCATAGTTTAAAAAACATAATCCTTGCTGCTTAAGGAATAGGCTCATCTGAAAGGCTTTGTTGTCCTGAACAACTTTCATGCATGTTTATTATCTGAAAGTTGTATACTTTCAGATATATTTACATTTGTTTAGCATAACTCCTATTACACTTCTAAACAGCTTCAGCTTTGCAAATTACTACACCAAGGCAGGATTAGTTCAGTCAAAAGAAAGCTATCCTAAGGTCAAATTTCATTGACTTGAAAGTTCACTCCCTGACACAAGCTATAAACCAAGTGAATCTTAATTTAAAAAAAAAATCTGTGTGTGTCAGTGCTAGCATTAGCAAATGACAATGATTAAAAACAGAAGGAAAAATAAACTTACAGAGCAGCTGACACCTTCAAGAGAACTTTAACAAAACATAATATTTAGATAAAGTTCAGCTTGTATTTCACATTAGTTCTTCATTCCTCCTCCTCCTCCTCATTATTTATTGTTGAGGTAATTTATATCAAAATATCAAAGCTACAGAAATTCAGAATGCACATAAGGAGCCAGAAGAACTATGGGTCACCCTGGAAACAGGAAATTGGACAGCCATAAGAACTGGGGTTATCTACAGGCCCCTAGACCAGGGGGAGGACATAGACACATTACTGTTAGAAGATATACAAAACATTACAGCTAAAGGGGAGGTTCTGATAATGGGAGGCTTCAACATGCCAGATACAGATTGGTCAATACCAGCAGGAACATCTGCCAAAACTAGACACATAGTGGATTCCCTGCAGGGGGAGGGCCTCAAACAACTGGTACAGCAACCCACAAGAGACAAGGCTATTCTAGATCTAGTACTGACTAACAGGGAAGGGATCACAGATCTCCAGGGAGAAGGTCACCTGGGGGCCAGTGACCATCACATGGTATGGTTCAATTTGGCTACTACATCCAAATCATCCCATTCCAAGGCAAAAATATGGGACTTCAGAGGAGCTGACTTTGATAAGATGGCCAAAAGAGTTAAGCTAGCCCTGGCAAAAAGAAACACAGGTGAGGGGGTACAGGCAAAGTGGGCAAGCATTAAGGATACAATAATTGAAGCAACATCCCATTGTGTTAGACAGAAAAGGAAGTGCAAAAGTATAAGGAAACTGCTTTGGTTCTCAAATACAGTAGCAGAAAAGGTCAGAGCCAAAAGGCTGGCCTTCAGGAAATATAAGGGAACACAGCGGGATGAAGATAGGGAGGCATACCAAACTGCCCTAAGGGAAGCAGGGAAGGCAGTAAGGCAGGCAAAGTCCCAAACTGAGGAAGCACTAGCACGAACAGTAAAAGAAGGTGACAAGACTTTCTATAGATACATTAGTGAAAGGAGAAAGTCCAGAGGGGTATTGCTAAGTTTAATGGAGAAAAGGGAGCATGGAGGAGGAGGACCCTGTAAAGGCATCTATCCTAAATAGATACTTTTGCTCAGTATTTACTGAAGAGAAGGTAGGGCAGGGCCCACAGCTCAGCATCATGGACACGGGGGAGGGAGGTGAGCACTACTCCCTTCACAAAAGAAAGGGTCCTACAAGAGCTATAAGCCAGGGTGGATAAGGCAATGGGACCTGATGGCATACATCCCAGGGTACTTAGGAGCTAAAGGTGGAACTAGCAGAGCCATTAGCAGAACTGTTTAGTGAGTCTCTGAGCACAGGAGAGGTCCCAGAAGACTGAAAAGGGTTTATGTGATCCTGCTCCACAAGAGTGGTAGCAGGGAGGAGGTGGGGAACTACAGACCAGTCAGTCTTACCTCAGTAGTGGGCAAGATTATGGAGGCACTCCTTAAGGAAAGGATAGCGCAACACCTGGAACCATAGGGACAGGATCCAAGACAGCATGGGTTTACAAAAGGAAGGTCCTGTCAAACTAATCTCATAGATTTCTTTGACTGGGTAACCAGAGTGGTGGACCAAGGGGAGCAGTTGATGTCGCTACCTTGACTTCAGCAAAGCTTTGACACTGTTCCACATAGAAGATTGATAAATAAGCTGGGTAGGCTCAGAGTGGGTCAGAAGTTGGTCAACTGGGTGGCAAACTGGTTGACGGGCAGAAAATAGAGAGTGGTGGTAAATGGTATACAGTCAGAAGAGATGCAAGTCACACATGGGGTATCTCAGGGATCAGTCCTGGGGCCAGTCCTCTTCAACATCTTCATTAGTGACCTTGCAGATGGACTAGAGGGTAAGGCTTGTCTGTTTGCAGATGACACCAAGATCTGCAACAGAGTAGATGATCCAGATGGGGTGGGCAGAATGAGAAGAAATCTGGATAAACTAGCAAAATGGTCAGAAGAGTGGCAACTGGGATTTAATGCAAAGAAGTGCAAAATCATGCACATAGGGAAGATAAACCCTGAAGCCAGCTATAGGCTGGGTGGGGAGTTGCTAGCAGTCACAAAGGAAGAAAGAGACTTGGGCATCATCATCACTGATGACCTCAAATCATCCAAGCAGACCTCTAAAGCAGTAGGTAAGGGCGGGGTGTTAGTGTATTAGTAGGTGTATCACAAGTCATAAGAGGAGGTAATAATCCCTCTTACAAGACACTGGTTAGGCCCCATCTGGAATACTGTGCAGTATCGAGGCCACACCTTCACAAGGACATTAACCAAATTGAGGCAGTCCAGAGAAGGGCAACCAAAATGCTGCAGGACTGCATCAGAAGACATATGAGGACAGATTAACAGAGCTCAATATGTATACCCTTGAGCAAAGGAGGAGAGAGGTGATATGATCGAGGCATTCAAACACCTTAAGGGCATTAACAAGGTGAAAGAGTCTAACATGTTTAAATATAAGAAAATAGCAGGACAAGAGGACACAGAATGAGATTAGAGGGGGCCGAATAAGGGGAATGTGAGGAAATTCTTTTCACAGAAAGGGTGGTGGATGCATGGAATGGCTTACCAAGAAGTGGTGGCTATGAATACAGTGCAGGGCTTCAAACAGGCATGGTATAGGCATAAGGGAGCAATACAAATGACTATGAATAGATTGGCCACTGACAGAGCAAAGGCCGATGGCACATTTATAAGGTAGAAAAAGAAATGGGCAGACTGGATGGGCCTTGTGGTCCTTATCTGTCGTCAACTTCTATGTTTCTATGTTTCTATTTACATGAAAACAGGATTTTTACTCCTGAAGAGTTCATCTATTTCTGTTGCTGTCTCCCTACCTGAGGTCATAATGCACTGCTTGTGACATCACAGATACTCTCATGGCAACAGATTGTGATGTCACAACAGAGCATTATGGCTTGAAGTAGGGAGTAAGCTATAGAGGCAGATTAACTTTAAAGTAACTGCAATGGATAAAAATTATGTATTCATGCACATTTTCTAAGTAATAAATAATGGGGAGGAGAAATCTAGAATAAATATGGAATACATGCAGAATTTTACCTAATTATGTTTTTCAAAGTTTTCTTTGAGGCATCAGTAGCTCTTTAAGCAATACAAAGTAAAAAATGTAAAAAGTCTTGTAAATATGAAAATATATATGTGTTAAGTAAAACATAGGTTAGAAGACAACCTGCCCTACCTGAGGTTAACCATTTACCAGCTGTTTCACACAGTGGTGTTAATCAAATGTTACACAGTGTACTGTTCAGATACATTTTTCTTAAACTCTGTGTACAGTAAGTCCATATTACTCTTGAATAGTCAAACTTATACTATCTTAAACATGATGGGCAGGATTCACAGAAGACATGTGCCCAGCGCAACCCAGATGCACCAGCACACATTAGAAATGCAGCATAGAATGATTCCCAAACAGGGTGAATACACCAACACAACCGACATGCCCTGCACCCAATGACAAGTGCCATAGGTGCAACGTAATGATATGCGGTGCACATACAAGGGGTGTACCAATGTATACACAGCATAACCCAATTCACAGTGCAAATTCACAGTGCATCCATGGGGCATTTCCAGCACAAAGGCAAGATATGCCATAGAACGATAAGTACAAAAGAAGGAGACTTTAGTCTAGCCCACCTGCAGGTCATTGACTGAATTGCTGCAGCAGCATACTGCTGATACAGGGGGAAGTGGAAGACAGAGATGAAGAGAAAGAGAGACAGAGAGACAAAGACAGCCAGCCAGCACAGCAAGCCAGGGAGACTGGGCCAGAGGGCCGGACTGAGTACCCCGCAGCAGAATGAACCCAGCAGCAGTGACCATTGCAGGTGCACTAATGAGGAGGAGGAGGCAGGGCGGTGTAAGGCACCATAGGCAGCTGATCCCATGGCGGTATCGTGCCAGGCTGTCCTTTGAGCAGCTGACCAAGGTGGAGACAGTAGGCTGATACTGCCTGAACAGGGCCATGCTGAGGCAGCTCTGTGAGCTGTGCCATGATGTTATGCAGGCACCCACTGCATGAGGTCATGCCATCCCTGTGGAGACCAAGGTGACAATGGTCATGTGCCTGCTTGCCACAGGAACCTTCCAGAGGCTTACTGGGGATACCACTGGCATCTCTACATCCTGCCTTCTCACACAGTTCCTCATTGCACTGCTACCGCAAGCTTAGAATGCATCCATTTCCCCAGCACACAGGTGAACAGAAGCCATGCAGGGGTTCTACAGGGTGGCATGCATGCCAGGCATCATAGGGGCCATATACTGCACCCATGTGGCAATCCACACACCACCTGGTGAGGATGCCATTGCCTACATCAAGCAGAAGGGATACCACTCTGTGAATTGCCAGGTGGTGTGCGATGCCACAGGGTGCATCACCAATGTCTGTACCACACACCCTGGGAGTGCACATGATTAATTCATATGGCACCATTCAGCACTGTGCATGAGGTTTGAGGATGGGGACATACCAAGTGACCACCTGATAGGTGCATGTGACAGGGTCCCAACTGCACAGGAGGACACCAAGGCCAGGACACGGGGGTGGGCCATGGGCACCCGCACAGTGTGATGCATGTGCATGGGCCGTGGGACAGCAAGGGTGTGCAAGGGTACACAGGTGGACACAGGGAGACATGCAACCACTGTGCACCACACAATGTACAGGGGAATGCAGGTGCAGCTGGGGTAGGGATGCAGAGCTGCCTGTAATGGGGAAAGCATGGGCAGTAGAGCAGGACAGGTGCACACACCGCTGAGGCCGGGGATGAGGACAGGGCACATGGCAAGGTGTACCCCAATGTACTAATGGACACACGTCTACCCCCACAGGT
Organism: Neoceratodus forsteri; assembly: GCA_016271365.2. Taxonomy (NCBI): domain Eukaryota; kingdom Metazoa; phylum Chordata; order Ceratodontiformes; family Ceratodontidae; genus Neoceratodus; species Neoceratodus forsteri. Next base: position 171,021,817 of record CM057451.1, on the reverse strand, counting down.
GACGCCACATATCCGCTGAGGCCATGGCTCCACACCCCCTACCAACAACCTGGAACAGAGGCAGAGGAGTGCTACAATGAGGCACACAGCATGACATGCACCATCATAAAGCGTGTCTTTGGCATGCTGAAGATGCACTTCCGGTGCCTGTGTTGGTCAGGTGGCTCCCTACAGTATAGCCCTGAGAAGGCCTGTGGCATATTCCTGGGCTGTTGTATGCTACACAACATGGTCCTAGACCATGAAATACCTGTCAAGGCTGGTGAGGGTGACAGTTCTGGGGAGGAGGAGGGGGTGGTGGAGGAGGGAGGGGGCAGAGCACCCCTAGAGGGCCAGGGCAGCAATGCCGGGCTGGGACAGGGGGACCTGAGGTTGATGGCCAAAGCAAGAGACCACAGCAGGCGTGTGGTGGAGCAACACTTTGTGCCACACAGGTGGGCATGCAGATATGTATGTGTGCGGAGTGTGCACCAAGGTGTGGAGAATGCATGCCATGGGCACAGTGGACAATGGACAATACACAGAGGTGCACACAGGCACACACACAGTGAGAGACACACACACCAGGCATGCATCAGCCATGCACCACCTGGGCCATGCCACAGATGTCACAGGTCAGTGTGCACAGCAGCCTATGCAAGGGCACAGTGGACACCAGAATGTACTCATCATTCCCATGACACATGGCACACACAGACACAATGATGGTCCTGCACAGTAGCACGGAGTGGTGCCAGGGCTGCAGTGGGGCAGGTTCCCGCCACACACACACCACCACTGGTACCACTCACAGGGCGTCCAGTGCACACAGGTGTGCAAGCCTGCCACCTCAGGCCTGGGGACATGGGCATCACAGGGTGGCACCCTGGCCACCATGGACATGGGGCAGCCTCTGCCACAGCTGGTGGTGGCAGGCATGCTACCACTGGTCAGAGGGAGTGTTATCTGAGAGCCTGCAGGGGTGCTGCAACGAGACCATGAATGGGTGCCCAGTGGAGTGGCCAACCCACAGCCACCACCTGAGCCATGGACAGTGGGTGTGAAGGCCAGCGGTGATGGAGTCAGCAGCAGAGGGCTCACCCGGCTCTGCCGCCAGGGTATGTGGGACATGCTCCAGGGTGTCTGACTAGATGCACGATGTCCATGGCATGTTGTGGTGGCAGCCACCACCTCTGCAGCAGCAGAAATCTGCTCCAGAGTTGTGGTCATGCCCACCTACATGATGCATTGTTCTGCCAGCATCCATGCATGCCACACAGACATGGACTCATGCTTCTGGACCATCACAGTCCTTTGGCTATGGAACTCCACATGGAGGGCCTCCTGTCCCTCCACAGTCTCTTGCAGTAGGGCAAGGTAGGCCGCCATGTCGTTGGCAGGTGATACTTCATGGTGGCATCACCGACATGCAGGGGATGGAGCAGCCTGTCTTGGTGTGTCCATGGGTGGTGGATGCACCCTAGCAGGCTGGGACATGACGGGGCTTGATTGGGCAATGCCACTGGCTGCCTAGGGGTGGTGTCCTCCTGGGCCAATGGGCAGGTTCGTGTACCATGGCACCCTGCCTGGATGACATCTACATCACCTGCACTGCAAATGGCAGGGGTACAGGGGCAACAGCACCCACAGACACAGGCAGCTGTGCCATGTCTGCAGCCTCATCCCACACAGTGTGGCCATCAATTGAAACTGGGGCCATGTGCACAGGTAACACCGTGTTGGGTGCACCTCCATCCACCATGCCTGCACTGGTGGTAGTGGTGTTGACCGTGGTGGTGCCGAGGCCCTCCCCTTGCATGCCAATGGTGAGCACAAGGAGGGCTTCAGCAATGTCCACCACATCATCCTGGTCATTGTCAGACAACCCGGACAGGCCCCCCAGCCAAGTGATGTACCCACCAGCTGTCCTTCCAGTGCTGGCAGAGGGGCCCATGGGGCCCACCTGCACCGGGGCCATGACCAGAGTTGCCCAGGATGTGGATGGCACAGCTGCAGGGTCATCCACAGTGGTGTCAACGGCCCTGTGAGTCAGGACAGCATCATCACCTGTGAGGGTGTCATGTGCAGCCTTTGCCACGATTGTACCCTGGAGGCATGATGGTGCTGTGGAGGGAAGAAAGGGGTACATGGTTAATACACAGTACACATATGTCACATTGGTGATACACAACAGTAAATGGCCATTCACACAGCACCAAGGCTGCAGGCCTGACCATGGGGGTGTCATGGTGTCACATGGCTAGCCATGCCATTGCACAGTGGTGCCCATCACCATCCCATTATGCATACTGCATGGCAGTGGTGGCACATGCAACATGGATGATCAGCAGCACGTGACCCCGGTGCAGTGGCATGTCAGCAGTAGCACCACGGAGCATGTCACATCTGGCCAGGGGGCGGCCGACCCTATGTTGTTGTGCCTGGGTGTACAGGGGCAGGCGTGCAGCCTTGGCACATAGGTGGCAGCCATGTCTAGGACACACGATTACTCACAATGCTGCAATGGGCTGCCACCGGTCTGTAACTGACTGCTGGGGATGCTCTGCATGGCTGTCTGGGACACACTGGTGGCCAGGAATGCCTCATTAGAGCTCAGCTGTTTGGCTGTGCTCAGGCCACCCCCTGTCCACCACAGGGAGGCCTGGATGTTGGCCACCTTCCCCTTGGCCCTCCTGTGCCCATTGTTCCAGTGCTTTCTGCACTGTGTCACCGTGCGGTTTTACAGTGCCATGGCTTTCACCTGCTGGGCCACCTCCTCCCAGCCCGTGCAGTCTGGCTGCCTCCCTAGCCAGTGAGGACAGCCAGGCATAGGTGGCATGCCTCAATGGGCACCCTCTCCTCATCATGCGTGAAGTTCAGTCACCGCCTTGTGGCGGCGCTCGCATCCTCTGATATTGTGGCTACTATGGGGGGAAGCATCCAGGTGTTAGGCATGCCTGTGGCTACACATGTTCCCGCCCCACCTGCCTCTGTCCGTCAACACCACCTGGACCCCTGCAGCAGGTGGTCTGGGTGGTGGTCTGAGTGTGGGTGTCCTGGAATGGTGTGCGGCACCCCAGGTTATACAGGGACTGCTGGCACAGTGCACCTGCCATGCTTGTCCACTGGTCCCCAGCTGGGGTGCCTGTGCTGCTGCCCCAGGGGGGCACGTGGTGCTGTCCACCATGGACATGTCCTGGTGCCTCAGCAGCATGTGTGTGGCCTCAGTGTTACCACGCCCAACCAGGGTCTCACCCTTGCTGCATCGGGGGGGCACAGCCCGGTTGACCACAGCCACAGGGCAGCTGGCCACAGTGCATGGCATGGAAACACTGTCATGTTGCCTGCACAGGTGCCACCATGTGCCTCAGACTGACCGGTAGTGCATCACTGTGTCCACCACACATGGCCAGTAACACCCAGTCACATATCCCTCTCCACAGTACCACTATACAGGGCACAGTATCTCCATGTGGGTCGCAGGACCACTGTGTGCCACAGTGCATGGCCATGTCCCACTGAAAACTGTACCTGTGTACAGCAGTACCCTATCCCATATGCTGCCATGTGTGCACCATGGTACTGTGACAGGTGATCTGAACATGGCAGCGACCTGTCTACCAGTGTCCTGTGCATCTTGTGTGCTGCACAGGTTCTGTGTTCAATATCATGGGCATTCGATCCACTTTCTGTGCATGTTGGAATGCATTGTTCCCCATGTGGGGGCCGTGGACGTTCAGAGGCTTGCATGCACCTGTACATTCCCCCAATGCATTCTGTAGACCATGTCAATATAGATGTGTATTCACCTTCAAGACTCTGTTTTCTCTCAGTCATCTGATCTCAGCCTGCAGCTTTGGGAGCATTTATAGCTCAGGGCATGCAAATGAGGCCAGGGCATCTGTAATGAGATGCTAATCAGCTGAGATGCCCATGCATGTGGAATGAGGCAGTTTAGGGTGCATTGTCTGTGAATTGCATAATTGCCCCCAGTTCATCTCACTTTACAAGGATCATCTCTGAGATGCGCCTATGAAGTAATAGCACATCTGTCACATATGCACGATCACCGTGTGCAACGTTGCATCTTCTGATATGCACCGCTACACTGCTTCCACGATGTACCACTGCAGGAATGCTGGCCATTGCACTGTGTCCTGTATCGCACACCTTACACCCACATGCATGGGATGTGCTGGACTGGATGGTCGTAGTGGTCATGGATCATACGATGTGTGCTGTAGGTGGCTGTAGCACATGCCGTGCACAACATGGTGGCTGCACGAGTATCACACATGTGTGACCCGGCCATGACCTCACACTGCCTTAGCAGTTGGCATTGCACATGATGTGCTTCCTTTGACCTATCATGCTTCATGGACTGTGCATGTTGTACTGCACGTGGCTCTGTGTTTCACATTGTGCATATTGGGTCCTTGTTCACGCTTCACCGTGTTGCACTGGGTGGCAGTTACTGTCAGTGGGGAAATGCCTAGAGCTGGTAGACAATCCCCTAGGGCCATGAACTGGTCCCAGGTGGAGCTGCTGCATCTGGTGGCACTTGTTATGCCAGTGTAGAGGTGGCTGTTTGGGCAGGAGGACCTCAATGTGCCCAGGGCCAGGAGGTTGGTACAGCACACTGGGCTTCCACACACCGGGGAGCAGTGCAGGCATCATTTCACGACCTACCAGAGGTGGGGCCCAGAGAGACTGGGGCAGCTGCATCACTGTGTATGCTGGGGTGTGCTGCCAAGGCCAGGTAGATGTCACTCATCTGGCTCCTTTTTTGGTGCACATTGGGTGCGTGTGTTAAGGCCCTCATGGGGCACCCACTTGGGTTGCTGTTATCCTGCATACATGACAGTGGCTGCATCTGCCCAGTGCAGCCCTGTCATGTGTGCTACGGGGAGCTATGGGCAGGGCTATGGTTGTGTGCAAGCCACTGGGGCTACACAGCTGGTTGCCACTGTGTGCTGCATGCACACTTGCCTGGGGGGGTGGCACTGTGGCAGTGCATCCTGCACAGTGGCGCTGTTTGGCTGTCTCTGCCCCCCCCTGCACATGTCAGTGTTGCTGTGTGTTACTGGCACTGCTGTTTTGTCTCACAGTGCTCTCTGTCTGTTGTGTTTTGCAGGCCCAGAGGCCAGGCAGAGGGCCATGGCTGTCGCTGAAACACAGAGAAGGAGAAGGCTCCTTGGTGCCAGGCCTGGTGCGCTTGCTGGGTCAGGTAGGCAGTGTATTCTTCCGTTGCTGTGGTCTGCTGCTGTGGGTTACTGCTGGGTGGGGGTATTGTGCATGTTCAGACCCTCAGTGTGTGTTCTCTCTGTCATTGCTGTAGGTCTCCAGGGATGACATGCCATGGCAGGAGGTTGTGTTCAGCCTGACGTGGAGGGACAGATCCATGTGGCCATCCAGGTGGCCCTGCTGCCTATTTCCAGGATGGTTCAGTGCCTGTCAGCTGCCCTGCAGAGTGTTCTTCACTGATTGCCCTTAGGTGGCCATGCACGGGTGTGGCATGGTGGGCCATGGTGGCATTAGTGGCCCCCTGCCTCTTCAAGGGGCCTTCCTCTGTTTACTGTTACTGTGTATGGCCCCCTGTTTCCTTGTTGTTCTGGGGTTTCTGTTGTACAGTTTTTTTTATCTGGTTTTACTGTTTTATAAACATATTGCTTGTGAGCGTGCATGGGAAGTGATAAGTCAATGACACCAGATTCTTGAAGAACACACAGAGTGTGTGAAATTTATTATCATAAAAATTCAAAATAAATGACTTGTAGACCAAAACAAAAGTAAAATAAACTAAGCACCATTGGCTTTCTCAACCTGAATCACTTCAGTACTTTAAAGTACTGCCACAGAGTAGAAGATCTTGCCTTCAGCACCTCTACTATCCTCTGTGCTCAAAGACAATCTGATTCCTTCAACTAATCAGTCACCTTATATAGGTGTATGCTCTGACATCATAGATCAGCTGATACACCCTCCATTCTAATACATCGAATTTCTACACTAATACATCATGTAGGGGGATCTGCATGACCACAGATTATTTTATTCAGTAATAACATTAATGCAATAGGTGTGGAACCAAAAGCAGTTGCATAAATCTTTTATTTCCACACATGTGGGATAAATCTAACCACCCTAGATGTATCCCATATATGTGGGATAAATGCAAACTGTCAATCAAAGCCTTTTTGTTCACTCTTTTGACAAACAAATGTGAATAACTTTAAAATGAAAAATGATAGCATAGTACTGTGAGCATGAAAAATGTTCAGGACATAAATATCTACAAAATGAGTGGTGTTTCATTTATAGATACCTTTTAGTTTTTTTATAATTAACAAAAAACAGCATAACATCCAATTGTATTTTCACTTTTCAGGCAAACAAATGTAAATAACTTTAAAATGAAAAATGATAGCATGGTACTGTGAGTACGAAAAATGTTCAGCACAAAACTATCTACAAAATGAGGGGTTTTTCATTAATAAATACCTTTTAGTTTTTTTATAATTAGCAAAAAACAGCATAACATTCAATTTTTTTCACTTTTTCGACAACCAAATCTGAATAACTTTAAAATAAAAAAGGTAGCATGATACTGTGATCATGACATTTGTTCAGCAAGAAGTTATCCACAAAATGAGTGGAGTTTCATTTAATAGCTACCACCACGCTAGGCAGACATACACTAGAAAGTTAACCGAAAGTCCCAGAAATTATCATTTAAAAAAAAGAAGATAAACAGTAAAAACCAAATGTTCCTGCATGGATAAGAAGCATCCCTATTGCATAAATGAAATATACAATGGTGAGCTGTCAGATAAATGATTTATCTACACTACGCTGTTTGACCTCGGACACCTCACTCATGGCTTACGCCACTCGTGAAGTTATCCAAGGTCAAACAGCACTTGTGTAGATAAATCATTTATCTGACAGCTCACCATTGTATATCCCATATTTATCTACTGTTATGTCCATCTCCTAAACCTATTCTGAAAGCAAGAAAAGGCTTAATTGGCAATTAATGATCTTAGTCCCCTCCCACAAGGTGTTGTCCTCATTCCTCTGCTCATTATAAATAAGCTTCAGATGTGGGCTACTGGCCCTTAGAGATGCAATGCTGTCCATGACATGACCAACCTGGGAAAGGTAAGAATACAACTATAATATACACAAACAATATGGCAAAAGACTGTGTTAGTACCAAAGAAAAAGGAAGTTTTAACCCAAAAAGAACATGTTTCCCTTCCACAAGTTCTATTTACTAAATAACGATTATGTTTTACAGGTAATTATTTTCATTGGAGCTTTGCTACCTGGTTCTTAGAACTACTCCTTATTGTGAACTGCAGACTGAGTAGTTCATCTGGGTGTTCTAGATATTATGGGCTGCTTTAAAACTATTATGGTCTAGCCCAACTAAAACCTAATGGAGCCCGTTTTTCTTTCAATCACTTGAAAGCCTAGTGCTTTCCTTTTATTTCTGTCTGTACAGGCATCCCTGTACTTATTACTTCAATGCCTGTTTCAGATGTGCAGATATGACTTTCTAGCTGCCTTTCAGGCATTACACAACTTGTGCACTTTATTTTTGAATGCAGTGCAGCTCACATACTTCTGAGCCTTCTTACAGCTTCATTACCCAAACTAAAATAAAGACAAAAAAAATCACATCACTGAGACAGGGAAGGAATATAAAGCGGGGCAGTTAGATTAAGATATCATAATGGTAGGTCACCCCATTATGATAGAAAGGTGAAAGTAGGAAAAAAGACAAGAAATAAGCACTACTGCAGTAGGTTTTTCAGAATAAAGGGACAGAGAAAGAAATGCCTCGTGATGTCACTAAATATAATAAACAAAAAAAGGGGTGGGCCCAACTCTGACATTACTGTCAGCACCTGTGTCTGTGGGTTTCAATATTCCAGCATCATGGTTGTTCCCTATTGTTCTGCAGGCTTACTCCACTTGCTCTTACTTGCTCCCTTGTGTGGCTCATGGCATCCAGGATGACCTGGCACATCTCCTGTTGCACTGGTGCATCTCCAGTTGTGCTTCCCTGTGTCTGCGTGATTCATAGAGAGGATGCACTTGGCGCATCCCATTGCGCATGCCTCTGTGAATCGCTCTGTCTCTGCTCAGAGCATCTGGCTTGCGCTGGGTGCATCTTCTTTGTTAATGCTACACGATATACCTGCAATTCTGTAACAAGTGACTAGTATATGTATACATTCAAAACCCAACTCTAACACAGACCCCCTTGTAACTGAGATACTGTTATCATAATATGTCCATGTATCAACATGTGTCCATATGTACCTAATCTGCTCTTGTATTAAATAAGAGTTCTATAAATCTAAAACAAAAACAAAACACAGCTGACAGCTTCAGCTTTTATTCAGGCATAGTTAAAATAGGGCTCCTTTAGAGGTATGAATATAATTTATAAAAATAGAGACATTTCACACAGCTGCACATAAGTAATTAATTCCTCTCCCCTTTAACTCAAGGGGTCATTTCTAAAATGTGCAGATGAGCATGGGGACCACTTTTTTCAGAGCTTGCCACCACTGGCAGCAACCACTTCAAGACTGCTACTACCTTCTCCTAATACAATCAGGGGAAAACCAGAAGTAGTCTACAGCACTGAGATCAATATGATTAAGGCACATTTACCAGAAAGTATTGCTTAGAAAAGAATAAGAAAGTGACTGTGATGATGAGCAAATATGAGACCAGATCTTTAATTTGTTAATAGTCTCCTCCTGAGTCTGATTTTTTCAGTTGTGTGGGCCAAGCTCCACATTCCATCATCAGATTTGTAAACGATCATTGTGGAAGCACATAACTGGACCTCTGTCTGACGTTCTGCCCCAGTGCTCCAGCATAGTTTACAGTGATTCTGTTTATGCAGCCCTTCCCCTCTGCAGGCTGCATAAACATACCCACTTTCTGGTGCACTACTTTTCCTTTCTACAAGTGCAGATGTCATGGCCGCCATGTGCAACATGATTGTGCAGACTTAAACTGTGCATGCACAAGTACCGTGCATATGTATGTAACCCCCACACCACCTTTGGCTAGCTGGCACCCCCCTTAAAAGAATTACTGACAACTTCATGGCATACAATTTTCTTTTGGCAGAACTACACTCATGGTACCACCCCTAGTATTGGAGTGTATACCAGGCTCATTATCTAGGGAATGGGGGAGGGGGTACATACTAAAATGAACCTTTTTATTTACAACCAGGTCCTGGGGAGAGGATGTTAGACATATGCTAGACCTAACTGCTGAGGAGCCCCAATAACATTCATACTAGAAACAATAAGCGGAATATCCAAAGCAGTAACTGGAGTTTTGCAATATGACTTTATTTACAGATGTTACTTAAAGCAAGGGTGGTTCCCCAAATGTTTATCATTGCAATACAAGCACACTTTCTTTTTCAGGACACTTTGCTAGGCAGTACTGTTTTCCACAAAAACATCTCTATCTCTCTCTTCCAAAGAGTATATCTGTGGAATGTGCCACACACTTTAACCATTTTCCACACATTTCCATTTTCAAAGTGAATATCTATGGGATATGCCACACACTTTAAAATCCTCCTGGTGCATGGCCATTTCCCAGGGAACACTGGTGCCCATCCATGAACCACTTAGCCCTGCCTGAAACTCCAGATGGTGTTCCTTATCCTCTGTCCCAACAGCCTCTGCCATTCCTTCAGGGTTACACTAAATGAGTCTCCAATCCCCAATGAATTGCTGAAGATGCCCAACTTTAACTTTAAATTCAGCACAGTTGTGTTAAAAGTAGAGGTGTTGCGAAGTTAAACTTTGGCCGTGAAGTTCACGCAAACTGCCGAACATTTACGCTTCGACGAATTCACAGAGTTTTCATAACATTCCAAAACTTCAATTCATGTAAAAGGTTTGCCAAAATTCACATTTTTCTAATGCAAATTGCAAATTTCAAGGGGGAGAGTAAAATTCATGGGCAAAGTTTCACACCCCGTAGCAAAATCCACGAAATTCACAGCCACAAATTTTGTGAAATTGCTCCGTGAATTCCACAAAATGCATGAATTAACTTACAGAGTGAATTTCTTGGACTTCGCACACCTCTTGTTGAAAGGGGTCCTGACTGGTGTGATCTAGCCTCATCTAGGGCACACATACCTCAGACAACTCCCTCAGAGAACAGTCTCAAATTCTGTACTCACAGATTAGTTGTTCCTCCCTCCCAGTCTTGGAAAGAACAAAATGCACCGTTCTTTCTCTGGTAGTTGTCAGATTCTATTCATTGCTCTTTCTTAAGGCAGCTTTGAACTTCAGGAACCTCAGGGGATTGTCCCTTGGATCCACAAGAACTGCATTCCCTCTCACTCCCCCTGGAATGAAACTAAAGAGTCCTGCAGGCAAACTGAATATTTTACCAAACTAGGGTGAGAGATAGGGTGAATGTAGAAAAGCAAACTTGAGCAAGGTAGCTAAGAGGAGGAAAGCTGGATGAAGGCAACACAAAACAGGAGGAAAGAGGCAGATCAGAGTTAGTAGGGGGAAGGAGATAAGAGGGTCAGGGTGAGGACGTGAGTGAGGTGGAGAGAAGGGGAAAGCAGTCAGCAATATTGTCAGAGAGTTAAACAAAATTAATTACAATATGTTTATATATGCAGATAAAATGATTTTATGAACCTGAAGTGGAGATGTTATAAGTGAACTAAGATGACAGTCAAATTACTTTTTGGTGCAGTATTAGCTACTTGTTAGCAATTCAATCACAAATTGTAGTGAGAAAGAAATAATGTGACCTGCTGGGAATGGAACCTAGATCCTCATCTTGGTGCTCTAACCACTGAGCTACAGGCTGACATGCTTGGACCTTGTATTACTGGACACACATCCTTTTCTGGTATTAAATATCCTGGAATTAGGGACAATCATGATGAGAACTGTATGTTTTAATTATAGTATTAGGCACTTCTTAGCAACTAAATTTCAAATTGTAGTGAGAAACAAATAATGTGATCGACTTGGAATTTAACCTAGGCCACCGCAGTACTGTTTAGGTGCTCTAACCACTGAGCTACAGGCTCACGTGGCTGGACCTGGGGTTCATGGACACTTGTCCTTTCTATGGTATTGCATATCCTACACCTAGCAACAATCAAAATGACAATGAGATTTTTTTATGCAGTGTTAGTCACTTCTTAGCAATTAAATCACAAATTGTAGTGAGCAAGAAATGATGTGACGTACTGGTAATTGAACCCACACCCCTGCAATACCCTCCTGGTTGTCTAACCACTGAGCTACAGGCCCACATGGTTGGACCTGAGGTTCCTGGACACACTTCCTTTCTCTAGTATTGCATATCCTGAAACTAGGAACAATCAAGATGCAAGAGTACTGGTGTGTAACAATAATTTAGGTGTACTTTAAGCATTATAAATTGCGATAGAAATAACATATAAAAAAGATTATTGATTTGTATATATTGTTAATTTATTATTAGTGTCCCCAGAGGAAACCATTTTGGTGAAAAATCAGAGTTGTTTAAATAAACACACCAGCACACAAGATACCATGTGATAGTCTTTCTTGGCTCTGAGCATCCCACTACTGTAAAATTGTTTTAAACACTTTTATGATCATCCCATATTTCTTCTACTCCCCCATCCTATTTACCGCAGCTACCCTTCCCAGCACTAATTCCTGCATTTGGCTGAAATACACACTTCTGATGTTTGGCACCTCAGCTTTAGATGAGGGCTTGATGGTGCCCAGGACCAACTTAAACCATATACTGTAGTATCATGGTTGCTAGACCCCAGGGTTCCATGACATGCACTCTGCCTACTCTTCTCAGATTGATGAGCACAAGATCGAGAACAGGTGACTGTCTAGTCTAGTTTCCTGACTTGCTGCACTATCGTGCAGTCTTCCAAAGTATCAAGCGTGGCCTGGTTTCTGGCACTCCTGGCTGCTGGGATGCTCCAGTCAATGTCTGCCAAGTTGAAAGCTCCTACTACTACAACCTCCCTTTTTGTTACCCCTTTCTTACTTCTGCTGTTAGTTCCTTATCTATTTCCTCTCACTGCCCTGTTGGCCTGTAAATCACCGCCAGGTGAAGTGTAGTGAGGATACCCACCCTACAACTTACACTCACACCCTTTTTGGTTTTTGAATGACTTTCAACCACCAGAAATCCCAGATATTCTTGTTGTCATGGATTCTTAATTTTTCACTTGTCTGTTTGGTCTATTCTCCCTGGTCTCCTGTACTCATTCCACTCTGATATCACTTCCTGTACCCCTTGCCCCAGTTCCTGGAGGAGTCCTGTCTGGTCTGGGTTCTCCATACCTACCTCAACTGTGAAATCCCTAGCCTCAGCTTCCCCCACAGTTACTTAAACTATCAGCCAGTGCCAAAGTCAAATTTCAGCCCTAACCCACTAGTTGTCTCTCTTGTCAGTGGAAGGTCATCACCTTTGAAGAGCTTTCTGTTCCAGAAGCCCCCACCTCCAGTTCCCTACAAAGTGATACACCTGTTCCTGACACAACCCTTTTAACAACCCATTGCACTCCTCAGTCTCCTTCTTCCTCACTTTATCCTCTCTGTTCTCCATACCCCAGGCAGGAAGGACCTCAGAAAAGATCAAGAAAGCTGAGAACTTCTTCAGTCTGTCACTCAGTCTTTTGAAGTTCTGCTTCATTGACTTTATAGATGACATCATTTGTATCTGGAAAGGTGGTGACAATGTTGGAGATTTTATTGATTTTTTTTAAACCTGAATAGTAAAAATGTTAAGTTCTTATTTGAATGTGACAAGCCTAAAATACATTATTTGGATTTCACATTGATAGTGAGACAGATAATTTGATTAAATCAGAAAACTATCATAAACCCACTGCAGCAAATTCAATGCTCCACATCTCCAGTGTCCATCTTGGGAAACTAATATGTACATTCTATTCCATATGGGCAATTAATAAGGTTGAAACATATTTGCTCAGACACAGAGGTGTTTAACAGAGAAGCAGAGGAGCTACTTAATATGTTTTGAGAGAGAGGTTATGAGGAAGGAGTCTTACAAGATGTCCTTAGTTAAGCACAAAACTTGGATGGGGTTCTCAATTACAACCCAAAATAAAAGAGAACAAGATGAATGACAAGGAATGTCCCATTTTGTTTATAATGAAATACAATCATCTAGCAGGGAAGGTGGGGAACACTGTTTATTCCCTTTGGCCTTTACTTATGAGGGATATTAAAGCAAAGGATGTTTTTCATGTAAAACTTAGGATTACATTTAGAAGATCCTGTAATAGAAGGGAAATGTTATCTCACAGTCATTTTGTGTCTTCAGCATCAGTAAATCCAGGTATGTCTTGGTTAGCAAGCAAAACACTTGTTTTTTTATAAATGTGGGACTTGTACAGTGTGCAAGAATGAAAAACCAGGAACGTTTCTTGAACACAATGGAGTGTCTGTGACTTTAAGAGAATTTGTGATATGTGCTACCCATTATGTATGTCATTTGCTGCCCATGTAAGATGCGTTATGTAGGACGTACCATATGTAAAGCAAAGGAAAGAATACAAGAACATTGTTGTGACATAATTAATAGGACTATGATTAACAGTACTCAAAAGAGCTTTTTAGGCATACTTTTTGAGTAAAAACATGATGCACAAACTAAGGACTTAGAACCCCACCTCGAGGTGGTGATAGACTTAAGATCATATTGAGGAATGAAACTCAATGGATTTGCAAATTGAACACAGTGCAACCCAGGTGCTTGTCCTGATTTCTTCTCTATGAAAGATTGACAGATTTGTTCTATATTATTTAATACTTTATGCTTCAATTACAATATTGTTCTGTACTATATTTTGTGCCTGTTGCTTAGCATTAACCATTTTCTCTTACACAGATATTTGTCCTTCCCTCACCAGTTTTCCTTTTTTTAATTGTTTTGTGATAATTTTTATATTGTTTGGCATTCTGGTCCTTGTCTTGTATTTTGTAATGTTTCAATAGGTGGATAGTTAGTAGAAAGCATAAGAACAATGTACTGTGGTATGCTGCAGCTTAAATTTATTTTTATAATTTCTTCATAACTTATTTGTTTAATTGCATTACAGCATACAGCAGTTTCATGTACTTACACCATATTTGCTGGTAACATGATTTTCCTGAAATGTTTTTTTTTAGAGATAGTGTCCTTTTATTTACAAATGCAACAAGATAGTTGGTGTTTCTGTCTTCGACCTCAAGAAACTGTAACAGAGACAAATAATTGTCAATGGTAAAACCCTAATATAATGAAGAGTCTGTGCCCCATGGCTTGCATGATAATTTTTGACCTTTTTTTCCCTTCAGGGGATTTTTATTGAATTAGAGTGTCAATAAGTAATAACCCTCTTAACAGGGTTCAAATGGGAGCCAAAAAGGCCTTGAGAAAACAGACTAAGCAATCTTGTCTCTAAGAAGGGGGGGGGTGGAAACACACTACTGAGAAATGTGAAACAAGGAAGTAACAGAGTTTTTATTAAGATTACATGTTTCAGTTTAGCCAGTGCCCAGTGTTTCTAAACAAGTAGCTTTCTTTCTGCTTTGGAAAGGCAGGTCTCCCAATTAAAAAGGACAGCTGTAGGATGACAAAAAATAGATTCCTAGTATTTTAACAGGGTCATTTTCTATGGCAGCCCTGGCAATTTGTGAAGGATGTGGTCTTGCCATAGTACCAACAGGGATGGCTATGTTTTTTGAGTAGTTAATTGTGGAAACAGACAAAGAAGAAATGTCCTGTAACAGAGAATGCACTATGCATAAGCTAAGACTGTAAGGTCTGCTAAATCTGCTGTGATCATTATTTGCTTGACGAGTTTAATATCTTGCAGTAGAAGAAGCAGGGGATCAAACAAAAAATACATATAAGAGCGAACTCAAAGGGTAACCTTGCTGATGTGGCAGGGGAGCTGACCTCCTCCCCTGACCTGACCAGCCTAGAAGCTGTTGAAAATGCTATGATTATTCAGGAATTTGGGGAAGTAGAAATGGATCTAAAAAATCCTGTCATGGAGGAAGAACTAAGTACCATTCCAAGTACAGCTTCTGTTGAACCTGACTGTTTCATGGAAGTAGCTGAGAGTCCTGTGGGAAAAATGCAGGTTCAGTCTGCTGCTGAGCTGCCATCTTCAAAGGAAAAAATGAATTGTCAAGTAACTGTCAAACCCCATGTTGTTACATGGAGTTCAAAGGGAGCACTGACAGATGTTCAGTCAAGGCCTGACAATCAGCTGGAGGAGTGCGAGGTGAGCCCAACTGAAATGACTCATGCAGCAAAAATGCTTAACATGTGCACAGGTGGGGAGAGTCTGCTTCCAGAGTGTGGCTGGCAACAAAATCAGAGCACCATCTGAGTGCCTAGAACCGCACGGACTCCCCCAGAGATAGTTTCCAGTTGCTACTCAATGGAGAAGACTGGACCCAGGCATACAGCAAAGCACACGACCAGCAGATAATGACACAGCATCTAAGGTACAGTTTGATATTCCTCCTCTTGGTTTTTCTTCTACCGAGAACCCTGAGACAATGTTTTCCTTTTCTGAGTGCACTAAGAATAAGAAATTTAGCAAACCTGATAGTGCTGCTTTTCCAGCTGCAAATTGGTCCCCAGAATGAGCACTAGCAGGGGCAGGTCAGTTACCTTCTTCAGATGGACACTGGATTTCAGACCCGTCAGATCCCACCTTGGAATGCTATGCTAAAGCTATCTCATCAGACAAACTTAATGTTTCTGCAGAACTCTCACATCCTGAGGTATCGCAGCATCCTGCTATGGTAATAAATGAACCACAGAATAATGTTCATGACATTTTTCCTCAGGGTGCACCCTTGCTAGATGACACCTTATCCTTGGGCCCCAAAACCTTTCTTTTGGAAAACCCAGAATAGAAGGCCTGGCTTGCACTTATGTTCAAACTGGTGTATTTGTTCCACAACTCAGGGGAGTCAACCTCCCGAAAGAATGCAGTCTGTCTCCTTTACAAAGGTGGCTTGGAAAAACCGCCAGACAGACTTTATATTGCTATAACTCTATCTAAAGGGTCTTTAAAATTCTTTTCATCAGAAATATTTGTGTTAATTCATGTGGGCAATGGATATTTTAATATCAGCTTTAAGAGTGTAACTAAATCAGACAGATTCTGGTCACAGTACCATAAATTGAAAAATACCCCATTATGGTTACCATTTTTGGCAATTCCTCTCACTAAACCTGCTGTGAAAGTCATTGCTATCACATTTAAAAATAAAGGTGTTAATATCAAAGTTATTTCATTCTGGCTTAGACAGAGATGCAAAATTCTGGATAGGCCAACCCTCATTCTAGATAGTGAAAAAATTTGGAATGGAGGTTAGAAAATTGAGGCCAAACTGTTTTCAGCTAATAATGGTCCTATCCATTTGCCTAATTTCTTCTTTTTGAGGAGGGATAGAGGCTCTTTATTCTATGTTGGTTAACCAAAGGTCTGTTTCAAGTGTGGGGCCCACTCTCACCTGAGTTCAGCCTGTGATTCCATGAAATATAGCCACTGCTTTGAATACAGCCATGTGGCCACCAATTGTCTCAATTTATTGAAGTGCAACTTATGTGAAAAGACAGGGCATGTGTATGGGAGGTGCCCATGGGCCTCCCACAATAGGGAATATTGCCCATCCAATGAGGGGTTAATAAATCATGCACAGCAGGCACAAGCCAAAAAAACTGCACAACAGGATGAGGCTGGGAGGAGATCGCCTATAGATAGTACTCCCCTGTACCTGAGACAGGTTCCTCTCCAGACACAGTTGTTCCCCCACAAGCCCAACCATTGTTGGTTCCAGAAAAAGAGGTTTTTACAGAGGTGGAAGAATGCAGTGAGGACCCTAAGATTGCTCTTATACCTCAGGTAAAAGCAACAGGAGACATGCCCCCCCCCCCAGCTAAGGGCACCTTTTATGACTGTATCTTCAAAATAAAAAAGAGCTCAGCCTGGTGTTACTTCACGTGTAGGTTCTAATGAAGGGAAAGGGTGGCAGAAAACCTAAAGAAAAGCCACCTCCCTCATGGGTGAAGGAGAACAGGCATACCCCCTTACCTATAGAGAAACACTGGGGAGATTCAGGGAAGTAGGACTCGGATACCCCATCTATCGCCTCTACCACGAATGATGATACTGAGGAAGGGGGAGAGGAGGACTCTATCAATAAACGTACATGACAAAGAAGGGGTTCAAAAACTTCCTGACCTTAGAGGTTAGTACCCTTATATCAGGTATAACACCCCCCCCCCACTTCTATGACTTCTTTATCCCTCTCTGCTATTAATGTTATTAGTACAAAAAAATGCAAAGAAAAAGAAAGGGGTGTTTTTGTCTTTACAGCGGTTCCCAAGTTATATATGGTGCCTGCAGGAGACCAGGCTCAAGTCCCACCAGGAGCTGAGACAGGCCTCTACTAATAGGACTCTTGGTCCCACTTTTTGGTCTGTGGAGGAATCTAATTGTGATGACACGGGCATTCTTTTTTTGAAATCAGGATTTTCTGTCTGTAGATTACTAGATATCAGTCCAGGTAGCATACTCATGCTCAATTTCTCAAATGCTCAGGAAAGACTTCTTCTCATAGTTGTTTATGCACCTCAAACCAGACCCCAAAGGGTTGATCTTTTCCAACAAATTCATCCCTTTTTATGCACTTCCAGAGTTATTGTTTGGGTGGGTGATTTTAATTGTGGGTTAGAACTAACAGATAGGGGACTTCACACAAATAAATCATTTTGTGACACTTTGTCCCTAAAATATATTATTTCTTTAACAGGATTAACTGATGCTTATAGATCCCAGTTTTCAACCGAAGGGCATACTTTTTTTAAGCGTGCATTATCCATAAGGATTTATTTCCTTTTTTTGTCACAATCTTTGAAAATAGATAAGGTGTACACTACTGCCTGGGAGTTTTCAGATCATACATCGGTAACTGTACATCTTAACTGGGGCACCTCTCCCAGGCATAAAAAGAATGCTTGGTGCCTCAATGAATCCCTTCTAGATCATGAGAATATCAAAAAAGCCTGGATACAGGAAAGGAGGGCATAGCTTTTGGTTGTAGCTTGTTATGATACGCCGACCAATTGGTAGGAGGATACTAAAAAGTCTTGGAAAACTGTTTTTCAACATAGATCCCAGGAAATCTCTAAATCTGGATATTTTAATTATTTTACTTTTTTGGGACAACTGCAGTCCCTGATTTCCCTCTCTGAGACACAGAACAAGGACTTTAGTCTTCAAATTTCTGTAATTAAAAATCAGATGAAAGAATACCAATATGATATAGCTAGGTCTTTAGAGCAAGAACTACGTTTTAGCACTCAGATTAAAAAGGGATCTCTAGATCCTTTTAAAGAGAGCAGTAATAGGGTGTATAATAAAATGATTGCAGGATTAAAAACCTCTACAGGACAGTTGTTCACTGGGCCCTTGGAGATGTTATGTTTAGTAGAAAAACACCTTGAAAACTCATTTGTTCAGCCCCACATGGATAGTGTACCTGCAGATTTTTTCCCTCTTGGATCTCCCTCAGATTTCAGATTCAAATAGAGATATTTTGTCCAAAGACATTAACCTAGATGAGGTAAGAGGTGCTATTTCTACTCTACGTGAAGATGCAACCATTGGATCAGATGGGTTGGGGGCAGGTATATATAAAACCTTCATAGATATGCTAGCCCTAGTATTAGTTATTATATAATTCCACACCAACTTGTTGGTCCACACCAACTCCTGGCACTTACTTCTACCCCAACCACTCCTCCATACCTCCTACTACTAGTAGCCTTAGCCCCTCTCTGACTTTCCCACCAGCCCCTCCATGTCATTCGTCAGAGGCTGTTTATCATCATTTTTGCAGTCATAAATCATTACATCTGTTTGTCTGCATTAGTTTGCCCTGGAGCCTGTAACCACCTGTTACCATGTATTGCGTGCTTGCTTTGGCTCCTCTATTGGATCTTGGACATTCTGGTTTCTTCTAGGGTACTTCTACTATATCCTACCTTGTCCTGTTAGGTTGAATCATCCTTATCCTTCATTTGTATATATGTTTATATTACTGTATCTGTTTAAATATAAGTGTTCTGTATATGTCTGCTATTGTACCTTCAATTTGATCCTTGACCTATCAGGTCCATCTTGTAAATGAGCTTTGCTCAATGATGTCTGCCTGAATAAATAAAGATTTGATTGATTGATAATTACATGTTGGCCACCACTCAACTAGCCCCTTCTATGGATGAAGCCATTCTAATTTTATTGTTCAAAAAAGGGGATAGAAATTTGTTAGAGAACTGGAATCCATTGAGTCTCCTGAATACTGATTTAAAGATCCTGAGTAAAGTTTTCTTAGCTAGATTAAGTAAGGTAGCAGAAAAATAAATACACCTAACCCA
This sequence comes from Neoceratodus forsteri, assembly GCA_016271365.2. Taxonomy (NCBI): domain Eukaryota; kingdom Metazoa; phylum Chordata; order Ceratodontiformes; family Ceratodontidae; genus Neoceratodus; species Neoceratodus forsteri. The sequence goes on along the minus strand of CM057451.1, from coordinate 171,002,329 downwards.
AACTTGCGCAGTCCCAAATAGGTGCCAACATGATAACTTAATTGTTTTAAGAGAACTGTTTCATATAGGGTCTAAGGGAAATATTCAAGGTTTTGTTCTTGGTTTGGACCAGGAGAAGGCCTTTGACAGTATAGCACTTTGTTCTAATTTTTCACCCTTCAGGCCTATGGGATTCTTGTTGCATTCATTTCATGGCTAGAGATGATATATGCTAATGCTACACTAGTGCCTAAGATAAATGGATGGAAGGGTAAACACATTCATGTTAGAAGAGAGGTTCACCAAGGATGTCCCCTTAGTCCTTTTTTATATGCATTCAGTATTGTCATTTTTATACATATGGTTATGATACATCAGGACATTAAGGGGCTACAACCTATTACTAACTTAGAAGAATTCAAATTATTAGCTTATGCAGATGATTTAGTTTTATTGTTATAACCTGATACTTCTGAGTTAGCACTTTCAAGAGTTTTAGGACAATATGCTCAGGTTTCTGGGGCTAGAATTAACTATAAGAAGAGTATAGGCACTGTGTTAGGCACTACTGCTATTCCTGGTACTGGAACTTTTGCTGGCTTGGTCATTTCACAATCCCTGATTAAAATTATAGGGATAGATTTTGGAAACATGGACATAGCTAAACACAACTGGGACATATGCCTCCAGAGAGCTAACAGATTAGTGTCGGTTGGAAAGGGCAACATATATCGAAAAAGAAGAGAGTGACTTTGATTCACACTCTCCTGATTCCAATCTTTTTGTATATTTGTTATATTTTTCCTCCTCCCCATTTAGTGGTGACCTCCTTGTTTAGTGTCTTTATCCAGGCCTTATGGGGCAGCAGGTTGAACCCCACAGAAAGAATTTACATACAGACCCTTCATAGAAGGGGGAGTTAACATGGTGCATCCAGTAGCATTTTTTTACAGCATCTTTTTGGTCTATAGTATGGGTTATGCATTAAAGCCAGGGGTAAAACTCTGGAAATCACTAGTTTTAGAATGGCTGGTCCCAAGTCTCCCACTCTGGTCTCAGAGAAAAGTAAGATCTCTTCGTAATATACCTTCTATGCCTATGTTTGGTGTAGAACTTGTTCAGAATCTAGTTAAATGGCAACTTTTGCCAGAATGTGTACACACCCAGGACTGGAAACAGATTTATAAGACCATGATTTTAGCTGAACTGAGAGAGATGGTAACTTTCCCAGATTGTCCAGCTTCTAAGTTTTCTAGCACTTTGAACTTTTTAGAGTCCAGATGACTCCCACCTTATATCTGGGATCTTATTTGGCTTAGTAATTATGGGAGATTAGGGGTCAAAAATAATAATAAGCACAAATCCGTTGAGGATAGATATTGTCTTAGAAATTCCTGTACCCAACTTCTTGAAACCAAAAAAACATTCATTTACAGAATGTATTTATGCAACCAAGTTTTGGGACGTTCTGGCTGTTACTTGGCAGGAACCATTATTTAAGTCAGTGCAATATGAAGATATTATATTTGGTCCAAAATATAGAGGTTGGGGTAAATATCATTTTGATACTTTATATATTGTTTTTGCCATTAAGTACTTTCTATGGCAATCCTGGTGTGTATGGGTTATGCAGCAACTTGTGGTGCCCTATAATGAAATAATTACTAATACTGGTATATCAATAGAGAAGCTCAGAGCATTTGATGCTTAATTATTTTCCTTGGAAAAGTACAATTTGTTACTGGTAAACTGTGGTAATTGGGATCCTGGATGAATTTGTAAGACATATCGTTTAACATTGTTTTGACATCTTTGTTTTGTTAATTGCTGTAATGTTTATTATGTTTCTGACAGTATTTTATTGTGAATGTTATGGTGATGTAGTCCAATCTTTCAAATAAAAGTTCCCGTATTCTTTTTGAAAAGTGTCATGGGATCTTTAACATTCATCTGAACAACCATCAGAACAGGCAGACGGTATTTTAGTGTATCGTCTCACCTGAAAGACAGCACCTCAGGAGTGCAGCACCCACCTCATGCTGCACTACAGTGTCAGTATTAGGATTTAACCCAAGTGCCTGGTATGGGGCTAGAACCCACATCCTTCTGATCTTCCAGCCTCAGAGGTGAGTGTGCAACCTGCTGAGCCACAGACACTGCTAGGAGCAAGGTCTATGTGATAACAGTAAACACCTAAAGGTGAGCAACGTTATCGCACAGTCAGAGTGCTGAAAACCTTTTTCGGCACTCTGACAACCCCGGTGCACAGGACAACGGCTACAGGAGATTTTTTTAATGCTTTCTGTGGGGGGCTTTACCCACCCTCATGGGGGGGCTTCACCCCCACATCCCCCTACTTAAGGATTCTCAACTCCAGCGGGGTGCATGTCGGGGGGGTGAAAGCATTAAAACAAATAAAGGTTCGGGCTGGGCGCAATAAAATCGCACCAGCACCCGGACCCGAACCCGGTTCCTCACCCACCCCAACCACTAGTCAACCCCCAATGCCATGATGCAGATTGGCCATCCACCACAGTGCCACTCCTTCAGCCCCTCTGCCCCCTCCCAGCCCATGCTTGCCACGCTTGCTTCCCCCCGCGCACGCATACACATAGAGACATCCTGTCACCCAGTTCACCCACCCCATCATCCAGTCCCTCACCTCCCATCACCATGAGGGACTGTGCCAGAAAGGAGTTGCCATTATGGATGGCGCCCTTCCCCATGTGCCCAACTCAGAGGTTACCCTAGGGGCATGATCCCATACCAATGCAATACCTCAAACAGGTAACGGTGATTGACTCAATCAAATGCTTGTTCCTGATCTAGAGAAAACCATGGAACTGGTCCCGGCCACCCTGTTCAAAGATCTCTCTAAGCAAAATTAAGTTATCTAAGATTTGGCATCCTGGAGCTGCACAACTCTGACACTGTGAAAGGAGAATAGCAGTTGTGGATGAAAGTTGATTGGCAAGTAACTTAACTAAAATGTTATAGTCAGTGTTCAAAAAGCATAGCAGCCTCCAATTATGCAATAATGTTCTGTTCTCCTTCTTAAACAAAAAAATAGGCAAAGCCTGAGTCAATGAGGGATGTCATATAAGACGAATCTCATAGATTTCTTTGACTGGGTGACCAAAGTAGTAGACCAGGTAGGGGATGTGGACATGGCCTACCTAGACTTTAGCAAGGCATTTGACACAGTCCCACACAAAATATTAATAAACAAGTTAGCCAGCCTGGGAGTGGGTCCCAGGGAGGTAGCCTGGGTAAGCAATTGTCTGAACAACAGGACACACAGGGTAGTAGTAAACGGAGTTCACTCTGAAGAAAGGGGGGGTTACTAGTGAGGTACCACAGGGTTCACTACTGGGACCGGTCCTCTTTAATGGCAGAGGTACTGGAAGGAAAAGTGTGCCTCTTTGCAGACAACACAAAGATCTGCAGCAGGGTTGATACACAAGGAGGGGTGGAAAGGATGAGAAGGGACTTGGCAGGAATGGTCAAAAATATGGCAGCTTAGATTCACTGCAAAGAAGCACAAAGTAATGCACATGGGAAACAAAAACCCAGAGGAAAAGTACACAGTGGAGGGAAGGTACTAACAACAAAAAAAACGGAAAAGGACCTGGGGCTAGTCATATCAGATGACCTAAAGCTAGGCAAGCAATGTGGAAAGGCAGTAAGGAGGGCTGGGAGGATACTGGGATGCACAGGAAGAGGCATCACCAGTAGAAAACAGGAGGCTGTTATCCCACTATACAGACAGCTGGTGAGACCCCATCTGGAGTACTGCATACAGTTCTGGAGACCCCATCTCCACAAGGACATAGACAGGATGGAAGCAGTCTAGAGGAGGGCAACTAAAATGATGCAGTTGTCTGCACTGGAAGTCATAACCCTTGAGGAAAGGAGGGAGAGTGGGACATGATAGAAAGTATCTCAAGGGAATCAACAAAGTCCAAGTGGGTAGCATATTTCAGAAAAAGAGATGTGCAAGAACAAGGGGGCACAATTTGAAGATAGAGGGAGGACGGCTCAGGGGCAACATGATGAAGTATTTTTTCATGGAGAGGGTGGTTGACACATGGAATGGCCTTTCTGAGGAGGTTGTGGGGTCAAAAACCGTAAGGGAAATCAAGAATACATGGAACAGACATAAGGCAATTCTGGTGCAGGGTAGGAGGAAGTAGGCTGTTGGTAAACTAGGATCTGCAGCTTATCCAATAGGTAGGAAAATGGGCAGACTGGGAGGGCCATGTGGTCCTTATCTGCCATCAAAGTGTATGTTTCTATGAGGTAATATCCCCTTCGTCAGTGTTTGGTTAAACAAGATTTGAAATGTAGGTCCAAGATATTCAATGAACACCTTGTAAAATTCGGTGGGGGGGGGACTATTCATACCAGGGGCTATATAAGAAGGCAAATGTTGGATCGCATGAAGAACTTCAGAAAGCTGAATAGGGCTTGTTAAGGAAGCCCATATGGGGCCCAATAGTGCGCGGGAAGGGTTAATGAAACATCAAAGAGGACTGCGTTCCTAGGGGATGATGTTTACCAAAGTGTTCCTCAATATAAGTGTATACATATGACAAAATGTTGCCCAGATCCTCTACCTGTGGATCCAGTGGTGTCTGGTGGAGCTTCCACATGTTTTATTTATTTATTTAATTTTGGTAACCTGGTGGGCCCACTGAGACCATTACAGTCCCTTTTTCAGGGGCGACCCAGAATTAATTACAAATAATAAAAGTTTTACAGAGTAACAAAAGGCAACTGTTCACATTACAGCACACAAAATATGCTAATTATACACATTACAATGATCAACAGTATTCAACATTTGTTAATACATTTTATACATTTGATGATACAGACACAAGATATTTAGCTGGAACAGAAAGGGCTGCATGGTGTCTTCAATGGTGACAAGTGAATTGGTTAAGCTTCAATAGGTGAGCCTTTAGTCCTCTTTTAAAACCCCCAAGGGAGTTAAATTCCTGGATATTTGCTGGAAGCTCATTTCAGAGGGGTGGGATGTATGCAGAGAATGCCTGCGACCCTTGGGAGGACTTTACTTTAGGCACTTGCAGGAGCTGTCAGTTGAAGGACCTGAGGATCCTGCTGTTTTGTTTAGCTATTAGCATCTCAGCCAGACTTGGAGGGGCACTTTCCAGTCTGAATTTGTATGCTAAGCATAGGTGTCAGATTTAGTGAGCTATCCTGTCCCAGACTTTTGGACCAAATAATATGACCTTTGTTTTTCTGCCATTTAGTATGAATTTATTGTTTTCAAGCCACCCCTCAAGGAACATTAGGTCCTTCTTTAGTGAGTCATTCAGTATGTTGACATCCTTGGAGGACATATATAGTACTGTGTCATCAGCATACAGGGTCAGATTTGCCTCACCACAATTTTTAGGCATGTCCTTTATAAATAGTGAGAATAATAAAGGGTCCTGGGATTGATCCCTGGGAACCCCCATAAAGTACTGGACATTTGTCAAATAAAGCACCCTGCCATGTGACTAATTGTGACCTTCCTTGAAGCTAGTTAGAGAATCATTGCACTGTCAGGTTATCAAGGCTGATGAGTTTCAATTTCATGAGGAGCAGTTGATGATCTACCAAGTCAAAGGCCTTGGTGAGATCAATAAAGATGTCATTGGTGAGCAGGTCCTTATCTACTGCTGAATAGATGTCTGTGGGGAGGCTGAATGTGGCTGTGTTTGTTCCGTGTTTTTTTCTAACACCAAGCTGTCTGGCCAGGAATATTTTATGATTCTCTGCATAGTCCACTACCTGGTTATACACAACACTCTCTAGTACTTTACTAAGGATGGAGAGGTGTGATTTTGGTCTGTAATTTTCTACCTGCTCGCTCGACCCTCCTTTGTGGATGGATGTAACTAGGGCCACTTTCCAGAGAGCTGGGACTGTCCCCTCAAGGAGGGCTGTATTAAATAACCACATTACAGGGGACGCAATTACTGGGGTGGCAATATTAAGTAGTCTAGGTTCTAGTTTGTTGTACCCAGCAGATCCATGGGTTTTAACATTATTATGTAATTTTAGGACCTCTTTTCTAGTTGTCAACTTGAAATGGAAGTTTGGAGATGGGAGGTAACATTAGTATTATGCTGTGAGGGCAAAGATGTCCCTAGGTGGTGGGTCTTGAACTTATTCAGATCTGTGAAGAACAAATTTATTGCCTTGCAAGCTTCCTCAGGTTTCTTATGAGGAACACCATTAGCTATTATGTCACATGTCCTATTTGTGATGATCCTTAATAAGTGTGGTTATTTGTGACCAAAACTTTTTGGGGTCGGAGAGATTTTGTTTTTTGTAAATCCCTGAGGTACTGTTTTTTGGCTGTTTTTATTTCCTTCCTACATTTATTTCTAAGCTCCCTGAATTTCTGCTAATCTTTTGTCTGACCTGTGGATTTGAAAGAACCCCATGCCCTATCTCTCTTCCTCATCTTTTTTTTGGGGTCTCGGGATAGCCACCTAGCCTCTTGTCCTTTATCCCTGAGTTGTTTCAGTGGGGCATGTTTGTTTGCTGCAGACAAGACGTTATTGATGAAGTAGTCTATGGCTATGTCCAGCTTGGGGCTAGTTTGATTTGCATCCAGTTTACCTCTGCAAGAGTTTTGAGGAAGGAACCTGGGTCAAAGTCAGAGTAGTTCTGGGCTCCAGAATATTCTGGGAGGGGGGGGGTGGAGAAGTCATTTTTCCAAATTCTGAACATGGAGGAGTGATCACTCAGTCAGTCAGCAAAGGTACCAGCCAGTTTGAATTTATCTGGATTCATCCCACCAAGCCCCCAAATCATCATCGGCACAGATCATCTAGCAAAAAAAAAAAAACATCCAGCTAATGCTCCTGGACCGAAGGATCATCCAAGACTGAGGTATTCAGCCTCCAGGGCTGAAGTGGAGGCACAGAAGATTATCCCAAGGTGCAAGAGCAATGGACAGCTAAATTATCAGAGGTCTCAATATGAATGTCGGTTAATTGAGAAACCTCTAGGGTTTGAGACAGAAACAAAAACTCCATGCTGGTCGCTTATGTGCCATTTGTGAATGTAAAATGTGGGGGCCTATTCAATACCAATTGACTATCATGCTGATGAGCTGTGGAAACCATGTCCTTAAGGAAATTTGAATCACAAAAAATGTTTGATGTCTGGCCACCATGGCCTGACAAACCCATCCCACAATTAAAGTCACCACCCAGTATCAGAACTTTGTTTGAGTGGAGATAAGCAAGGCCACTGATTTACGGTGATTAAAACATTTAAATTCCATTTTCAATACTTCAGATTCTAGAATTGCACTGGTGATTATTATTATAATTTCCGGATTTTGCCGGGATTCTGCTGTCATTCTTTTAGTATGTATATAAATAATCAGAATAAAAGAAGGCTTAATATACAGAGCATTAAATAAAGGAAATTGAAAATAGTTCAGGAAGCAATTATAAAAAAAAATACACGTTTTGTAGAATTACTGATCTAGTATAAAATGGCAGATTCCATGAAATCTTTGTTTTTACTGGTATTCTGGCAGCCCTAATTCCGGAATTTTACCAGGTTTTCTGGTAAAAAATGAAAAACAGTGGCCTTGGAGATAAGGCTTAACTGTGCCAAACAATTCCACGTGATCTGGTTTCATTTGGGGGGTGTAGACATTAATAACCCTTGAAGGAAGGTGCCCAAACATCATCTCTAGGAGCAGCACCCTTCCAGGACAAAGATCTATATGTCTGTATAATTTAAAATCGAAAGCTCGGAAAAAGATGCCCACACAACGTCACAGGTGTCAAGGCCCTGGTACTAGTAAGATGGACCCTGAGTCCAGGAATTCTGGACTGTGGATAATTCAAATGTCATCTTAAGAGGTGTGTCCTGCAGAAAAATTATGCTACCAGGTAGGAGAACATAGGACGGACAATGTAAGAACCCTTTTCCGATATGACTTAATACTATTCACATTCAACATTAAAACAAAGACTTTATGTTGTTGTAATGCTGAAAATTAAGGGGTTGCACCTCCACCTCACCCTGTTTGAGAATGGGTCATGCTCCTGACCTGTTTGTCGGTCTTCTCCTCATGCATGTCATTTGTTTAAGACAGGATGTCCTGTTGAGAAGAGTGGAAGGAGGCAACAGAGCCACCCCCTTCATCTTCTGTATCACCCCACTGAGAAGAAAAAGCTAAGGCTACATAGGCATTTTGTAAAGTAACATCAGATTTTTTTGGAGATTTCAATTTATTGTCAAACTTCTGGCCTTGTTTCTTTTTGGCAGTGAGTTGGAACTAATCAGTTTCAGTTGGAGCTGGGGATGGGGGTAGGGCATTGACACAATGGATGTTTTGGGCATATCAGGGGGTACTATAGGCACAGAGTCTGGTACAAAGGCCTCAGAGGGCTTGACAGAAACAGTAGATAAAGCAGGTCAGGAAGAGGAATGAGGAATATTTTGTAGTCTGGTGGTACTTGCAAAAGTGTGACAACCATGTCCTCATGGGGCATGAGGTAGAGTCTTTTTGTCTCAGAGGCAGTCAGGGATTGCCCTTTAGCTATCAAGACATCTTGATTAAGGCTATCACTACAGTTATGGGATTCCCAAGGGCACTGACAGAAGAAGTGGCCCTGCTCCTTGCATATATTACATCTTTCGGGATTCAGGCAAGAAGGGGTAGTATGCCCAAAGTCTAAGCAGCTGCCACATTGAGTCGCATAGTAGACAGATCTGAGACAGGTGCAGCATACCTTTCAACTGTCCCTGATTTTCATGGATGTCCCTGATTTTGCCTCAAAAATTTCCTCTGTTCCTCATAAAATTTCTGTTTTTGTGACTGAACAGTAGGGATTGTAAGCACAAAATAATGTTAAACATTAAAGTTAAATACTTGTTCTTCTTCTGAAAATGCTTCTCTTACACTATTTCCCATATTCTAGCAGCTTTCTGACTGAATATTACCAATATTTAAGATGTGTGCCTTATTTGAGGTCTTTGTTCATGATTTTTTTAAGCCTTGTCCCTGATTTATGAGGTAAGAGGTTGAGAAGTATGGAGAGCAGGACCCACATTTGTGGCAGATTTTAGATTGTCCAAGGCAGAAGCAAATGCCTTTGTTCCTTCCTATATAGAAACTCCCCAGTAGATGAGTAATACCAGTTGCAGTCTGATGTAATTTCACTTTAATTTTCCAACCCCCCATCCAAACCTGTTTACTATCAATGATGGGAACTGGGAGTGCCCAGCACCTCACAACGTTTGTTAAGCCAGTACAGGACATCTGTAATATTGACACACTCATTTCGAAATAGAAAAGTGATTGTTTTAAATGTGGGTTTGGATAAAAGTATAGCTATAAATGGAAGCCACAAAGGATAATCCTTCATTTTCTTTTATTTAAACCAGAAATGATCCCATGGAAAGGAAGTACAAAAACTAATGTGAAATGTCTCCATTTCAGAAATGTGAATAACAGTTTACAAATCGGCAGCCATAAAACCCAAAGATTCTGTTAGCAATTTGCAAATAACTTGATCCTATCCGGAGGCAAATCCGTGCCTCTTCTATACTTCAATCTAATCAGCATTCCTACATTTGTATGGGGTCCCTAGCCAATGAGAATAAATCAGACATCTTAAATGCACCATCAGAACTTTGCTTGGAGATGGAAGCACTATCACAATAGTCTGTGTGCACTGTAGATGAAGTCCCAGCTCTGAAAGTCTGTTGCATACTCAATGAAGTTTTATCAGAGGCAAGTGTACCAGAATCTAATCTAGGTCTTATGCTGGAATACAGAGGAGGAGGATGATTAGTTACCATCTTATTTGGTGCAGCTGAAGTCATAGGATGGTTCCTGGAGTTAAGATATGAATATGAGTCTGCAGGGACCCATGGGACATCATCTGCTGTGTTAATCCATCCTGTTGCCTGTAAAGCAGCTTTAGTGGACCATGTTTGCAAATGTTTAGAGGTAAAACCCATTGAAGTGGTGGCAGTACCAGGAAAAGAAACTGACAGAAACAGAAAAGCTGTGCCTCAAGTTCTGGTAAAGCCTTCAAGTTCGGAGGAGCCAGATCAGAAGTTGAGGGGGCAGAGTCAAAAGAATGCACAGAAGGATCTGTGCTTGCAGGGTCTTTATGCCCTGCAGGCTTATTGGGAAGCAGCAGAGGTGTATGCAGTGTTGCAGGAGCAGACAGAGTTAGCTCCAGTAATAATAAATGCTCAGAATCAGGATCAATAGACCTCGGGGCTACCACAAGAGGACTCTCAGGAGAATCCACAAGTGACGAATCAAGAATCCATGGAGTTTGTAATGGGGAGAAAGAAATAACTGTACCTTGCAAAGAGATAGAAGGAGCAGTGTCCACAGTAGGAGGTGAGTCAGCAGCTGTACAATTGTCTTGTTGAGATGTGGGAGTGGCGACGCCAGCCATTGATTCCTGGGGGGAGAGGATCTGGTGCTGGAAGCTAACAGCTCAAAACAGTACTAGTTGCATCACAGGTAGGCCTACCAGCTGATCGACAGAGAATAAAGTATGCCATGGTGAGGCATTTTTTCTTAAGGAGATAAGCCTTTTCCTCTATTCAATCAGTCACAAGTGTTGTTTTTTTGCATCCAAATCACCTGCAAGGGCAGTTCTTCTGCATGCAGTGTATCTACCAAATCAGAATCAGTAGGTAGGGAGAATGCATGTTGGAGCTCTGGAATTGTAGCAATAGGCAACACAGTAGAAGAACATCCAAACTCTGAGGAACATGTAGCCTCAAGTGAAGCAGACACAGGGGAGGAGTCTCTCTTCCTTCTCCCAGCACATCCATGCCCCCACGTTGTCTGTAACAGCCATCTTGGCAGAATGCCAGACTGCCTGGGAACCCCTACAGTAGAGATAGGGGAATTTATTTGAGAAAAGAAAAGTACATCACATCTCTTATAGTAACATCAACATTAAACATCATTCTCAGTTAACTTAAGCAATATAATTACCAAGATTACAGATCAAGCACATCCTCAAAAAGGAAAACAACAGTATTGTCATGGAAAAAGTCACAGCACTGGATTAGATAATAGGGTTATCTGAGTCAGTAATCCATGGCAGGTGTTGCCAATGTTTGCCTAATTCTCTTCTGGTAACATATTTTGCTTCTTCTTGGTAAATCCTTTGTAGATCCCATGTAACTTTTTTCAGAACTTCAGAGTGGGAGATCTGCTTTTGTTGTGGTGTAAATAAACATCTGGAATTCCACATGTACTATTTAAAAGTTGTGAATATTAAACATAGTGTGCTTGTATTCCATTTTGCCCAACTTTTGAAAATATCGGTTCTAACCATATAACTGCTACCAGTTTCCAAAAAATCAGCTATATAGGAACAGTGAAAGAATAAATGTTACATAGTTTCCAGTTTCCTGTGTGCATAGAGGTCAACTGCACATTCTTTCTTCTAATTGTTTATGTTTATGGTTTGCTTTCACATTTAATTTCTCGTGGCAACTTAACCAGTGCACTTCTCATATATGCTCGAGAATTCTTGATTCTGTCAGTTGTGTAATAGTGAAGGTAAAAATATTGGAGGGCATAGTTCTAATATTACTGGCACTGAGCAGGCTTTTTCTAAAATTCTGCTATGTAATGTTATAAATATGTGACTACTGACCTGCCGTTGTCTCAGTCTAGAGAAAGTTTCTTTCAGATAAGCTGGTGCTAGGACTGACTGTCTTACAACCTTCAAAGATCCTGTGTCCCACTGTGTAAACCAAGTGTGTCAACTCATGTACAGCCAGTATTCCCATCCTACCTCTGTGTTTAATAATAATGGTTTCAAAATGGTAGAAAAGAAGATTCTATTAAAAATATATAATTGGATTAACCACATTTAGTATGCCTTGTTTAACAGGTGGATAAGTAATATATAGTTTTATTGGGTTATGGTGGTTAACCCACAAAGCTTGAAAAATACATTTAAAAGTTACGTATCTAAACATTTTTGGGGGGATATAACTAATATATCAGAATAAAGGTATTAAATAAGTTTTCATTAAATATACCCTCCTTTTTCCCCCATTTTCCGTTTGTTCCATTGGGCTACTTTTATTTTCCCTTTCGCTATCTTCATTTTCCAGTTCAAACTATCTAAATTTCCTGCACCAAATTTGATCCCTAAAATCTTTGAAGGACCAGTTTTGTTATGGTTATTCCTGCAATCTATGAAATGTCTCCATTACTATTCATTAGTGTTCTACCTTTGCATTTAATTGTATTTAAAGATGCTCCAGAGAAGAGCCCAAATGTGCTACGTATTTGTAGAACTTTCATCACACATTGTTAATCATGGACTAGTAGACTTATATCACCTGCATACACCATTTATATGAAATAGTTCCTTCTTCATTTTTTTAAAGGGGTTAGACAAGAAGATGTGTTTAACATTCTAAGCAATGGGTCTAAAAAGAATATGTACAAAATGCGGCTTAGTGGGCACGTTTGCCGTGCTCCCATTTTTACACTAATGAGGGGTCCTCTACATCCATTAATTACTGGGGTGACTGTTGCTGTTTTGTATACACATTTAAGCTATTTTATAAGATTGTCTAGGATCTGGTATTTTTCCAGTGCAAACCATAAGAATTATGATTAACTGAGCTGAATGCCTTTTTCTGATGTACTCAAACCAAAAAAACTTTTAGACTGTCACTGTTCCCTCTTTCTATCACTTCTCTTAAAAATATCAGATGGTCTGAAATCATCCTGGTATGGAGCAGGATTGTGCTGCTGAAATCAGATAGTGTGCTGTTTGGAGCAATCTATTAGTTAAAATCCTTGCTATAATTTTAATATCAGTGTGTTGAATGAATTGATTGGTTTCCAATTCTGCCTAAGCCTTTAGTCCCCTTTTTTATATAAATAGATTAAAATAACCATACCCATATTTAAGAGTGATGAGTGTGTTGTAAGAATGTAGTTAAATACTTGTACCAGTTCAGATTCCATTTCTGATCCAATAATTTTAAATAACTCACTTAGCAGTCCATCTGTCCCAGGAGTAGTGCCATTTTTAATGGAACACTTGCTGCTAGGAGTTCTGCCACATGTATATTTTGCTGCAAGAAATGTTTGATGTCTTCAGAAAGTGATGGTATTGTTAATTTATTAAATTACTGTTCTACATCCTCCATTGAAGTGGTTAACTGGTTATACATTTCTGACATATAGTCAGTGACAACTTTCATGATTCCTACATTAGTAGATATAAATTTATTGTTGGCATCAAATAGACCATTCATTACCTTCTTTTACACGCTATCATAGCAACTCTCATTTGTGTATATTGTTACTAGCTTTCCTTTGGTTCTAAACATCTGTTGTTGTTTTATGCTATCTGCATTTTGCTTGTGGAACTGTACCATTTATTTCCTTAATATACTGATTTGCTTTGTATAATCGTGTTTAGTGTCATGAGAAGGGGGTAAGCAGTTTTTGTAAGTGATGTCATTTTTAAGGTAAAGAAAATATTTGTCTTTGCTAACAGATCTACTTAATGTTTTCAGTAGTATCCTTAGTTCTAATTTTGTATCCTCCCACCAGACTACAGGGTCTTCATATAGGATAAAAACTGATTTTCAAGCAGTACTATATTGCATAATGGTCTGAAGCAACATTGGTTACTCTAGGTGTATGATATTGAATTTCAATGACCCAGGTCCTTGTAGAAGTGGATCATTGTGTCCAAGTTGTACTCCTAGCATGTTATGATCAGAGAATTATGCTGAGTAAATTGTTGGTGTTGTTATTTGTAAATGATCTGACATAAAAAAGAAATCTGTCCTAGTTTCTAAATTCCCTTTTTGGAAGGTAGGGTCTTGTTTCCCTGTAACAGTGTGATATACATCCTTTAAACCTGTCATGCAAATTAAAGAAAATGTATTTATTTATTTGGAAATTCAGATGACACCTTTGAGCACAAGTGCTCTTTTCCAAAGGTTCCATGTCAGTAACAAACAGGTATACACAACAGAGATTCACAGGAACCACATCAGTAATATAAAAGTATCAGCAAACAGGTATACACATCAAATTTCACTAGCTACATAGGAGCCTGGTCTAGTACAGACATTAGGTTACAAACAGAGGTATTGCAGTGTAGAAACCAAGCAGATGACAGTCAAGCCACACCATAATTCAGGGAAGTAAAATGTAATTTAAAGCAATGGCAGGCATATTTCATATCTAGTTCTTTTCTTAGGGAATTTTTAAAATGTTTGATTTTGGGAATGCCCATTAGGGGTTCAGGGAGTTCATTACACCACCATGCAGGTTGGAAAGCAAATATGCATCTACCCTAATTTGTTTTGCAAAAGAGGACTGACAAGGCATGTCTGGACATAATCCTATTGGAATAGCTGCAGTTAACCAGGCAGGAGAGGTCACCAATTGCAGAAGGGGTGAGGCCCAGAAGGGAATTTTTAACCAACAGAAAGGACTAGTATATTAGCCTATGCTGTAAGGGGAGCCAGTTGGTAAGTGCATTCAAGGAGCAAGTATGGGTAAGTCTATCCACCCAACTTGCAAAATGACAGGTTTTATTGAGAACCATTTTTACCCCACCTGGGACTGATTCACAAGTAGCTCCATAGATCGGTAGACCATAGTCAATGAGTGGGAGGACTGTACTTGAGGCTGCCAAGCGTTAAGCCTCAGTGGCAAGGTTTAATTTTTGTCAGAAGAGTGAACCTAGTTTTCTGTTGGCCAGATTTGTAATGTTACCAACATGACTGGCATAAGAAAGATTGTCATCCAAGGTGACACTGAGATACTTAAAAGATTCACATGTTCAAGGGTAGCTCCAAGTGCATTTTGGATAACCAATGGAGGGACTTTTTTCTTATTGTGATGCCTGGTGAACAGCATTGTCTTTGTCTTTTTGTTGCTTAGGACAAGTTTATTGTTTCCAAACCAGTCCTTCATTGACTTAATGCTTAATTGCAGATCACATGAGAGTTCTTCAAGCTGTGGGTTACAATTTCAATCAATGCATCATCTGCATAAAGTACCATCTTTGATAGAAGGCAGGCTTCTGGGAGTCTTTTAATGAATAGGTCAAAGAGGAGTGGGCCTGGTATAGACCTCTGGAGGACCCTGACCATGACACACTTAGCGTTAGAGAGGACTTAATCAGTCCTTACTCTCTGTGACCACCCTGTGAGGAAGCACCAAAACCAAGCTGCAGTTTCAAAGAAGAGTCCCAGGGTGGCTAGCTTGTTTAGCAGTAAAGGGTGGTTAATGAGGTTGAAAGATATATTCAGGTCAATATATGTGGCACCCACCAGGTGCCTTTTGTCAAGGGCCTAATGCAGGTGGTTGGTGTATTCAGTAAGGGCTGTTCTGGTGCTATGTAGTTTCCTAAAGCCATGTTGCTGTTTACATATCAGTTTATATTTATTTAGGTATGAGACTAGTTGATCTGAGGTAATGTTTTTCAATGCCTTGGATTGGGAGGAAGGGATATAGATTGGATTATAGTTGGTCACGTTAGAATGGTCCCAACTTTTTAGCACAGGTGTAACTATAGTGTCTTTCCAGATTTCAGGGAACTGAGAGAATTGCAAGGACAGTTTAAGAATCTTCTTCAGGGGACTTGCTAGTTCATCAAGTGCAAGGGCTAATAGCTTCATGTCTACCACATCCCCACCCATTCTTGTCTTTCCCAGGACCCTTTTCACATAATTGAGGGTTTCCTTCACAGTGACATGCTTAAAGTAAAATTTGGGGTGATTCATGTTGGGGAAAGGCTGGGACCTTTGTCCAGTATGGTCTTCATCATTGTACTCAGGTACCTTTTCAGGGGGAGGACCAAGCTCAGGTAACTGAAGGCCACGTTGAAGGTGTTTGCTATTTTGAATGGTGCAGTGATCTTCCCATCTGAGTTAAGCATTGTCGGTGTTGATTTGTCATTGCTGCCAAGGAAGTCTTTTAGGCTGGCCCCAAATTTCTTCCAATTGCTCCAGTTTTTATTCTTCTGATCCTAAAAGGAGTTGGCTTTAGCTTCCCTTATCTCCCCAGTACACCTGTTGTGGGATTCCGTGTATCTTTGAGGTATGCAGGTAACCCAGTGTCCCTCGCTCATGTCCAGAGATTGACCCTCCCTCACAGTTAGACAAGTAATGTTGGAGTGATCCACCCAGACAAGGTACCTCTGATGGTTAATTTTTTTTTTATTGGGGGAAAATTGCTGCACGCATCCATAAATTGGGTTATAAAATAGTCAAGCACCGTAATGATGTCCAGGATGGTGCCCAGAAAGCTCCAGTTGATCTGGGCCAGGTGTGCTTTGAAGGTACATATTAACCCTTTCTGTAGGACCCTATTAGTTATTGCTTTAGGGAGGTCTTTGGGATCTGGGCAGACCATTCACATTGGACAGGTGAGTGGTCACTGATGGCATCACACAGGACTTCAACCTTGATAAAGTTGATGCAGGTTCTTCAAATAGGATAAAAAATTCATATCACAAAAAAAGTGTTTTCATTTCTGTGTGTTGACTCCAATCTAAGGAGGAGAGGCCACAGTTGAAGTCACCTCCAAATACAATATACTGGGAGGAAAACAGATATAGTTGAATATGTTTCATTAATTAAATTCTTTCTGCCTTACTTTGGGGTGCATAAATGTTAATAAATCTATACAACTTATTCTGGATTCTTGTGTCCAGAATTAGTGCCCTTTCAGGGACCAAGTCTGTGAGTTTTAAAACAGTAACCTTTATGTTTTGAAACAAGATTTCTAAACCATAACATGCTTCTGTTTCTGTAGACCAGTATGAGGGCCCAGTATATCAGGCTTTTTGTGCATGTGTTATTTTGTTTAGAGTGTGTTATCTGACATCCTGTAGAAAATAGGCATGTGAGTGCAGCTGGGAGAAACAGAAGACTACACTCCATGATGAGGGTTCATGGAATTCTCTTTTAGGATTTTCTACTCTGTCTACTGGTTGAGCCTTTCGGTTTCAATTTGACTTTAGCTTTTCTTTTTTGTTTTTCTGTTTCATTGTTGATTTCAGTGTCTGTTGTAGTGTCTAGATGTAAAGATCAAAGTGATGAGGTGTCTGATTCATTATCAGAGTCATCAGAGGGGTTCTGTAAAGCTTCATATTTATTGGAGACAGGCACTGTCTTTATCTTTGACACTTTGGAGTTTGGAAGGCTCCATGTCTGCCTTCTTTTAGTGACCATTCATTTTTTTTTTGCATGCTTCAGATCAGGGGAAGGGCATGGTGACTTCCATAGTATTTGAGAAGTAAGAGGGGGTTTCTATCTGTACTTTGCGTTGCTCTACTGGCATTGTAATAAGTTTCTGACCCATTGTTTCATTAGGCATTGAGTGTGTTTGGGGCTCAGTGGGGGTCTGTAGCTGAGTTTTGTGCAGGTACCTCAGGAATTGCAGTAATAGGGCTTCTAGTGTCCTGTACAGGGCCAGATGTTGTCTTTGGTGCCTTAGATGTAATCTTGTTGCACTGCTCCAGAGATACATACAATCTCTGCTCAGCTCTATCTAATTG
Organism: Neoceratodus forsteri; assembly: GCA_016271365.2. Taxonomy (NCBI): domain Eukaryota; kingdom Metazoa; phylum Chordata; order Ceratodontiformes; family Ceratodontidae; genus Neoceratodus; species Neoceratodus forsteri. Next base: position 170,984,768 of record CM057451.1, on the reverse strand, counting down.
ATCTGGTTGATTATGTGATGCCCAGGGGAAGCTCTGAAAAGAATGTCCAACTTCTTTGCATAAGTTACATTTCCTATCATTTTCACATTGAATGCTGGTATGTCCTATTTCATTACATAGTGAACATCTTACTTTGTTACATATACTGCTTTGGTGTGTTGTGGACCGGTTCCAACAAACCGCAGCATCTGTAAAGTCACCAACATCCCCCACAGCGACGAAATGCCGCTGACATCCCGACTGCACTGTGTCCCAACACTGATGGGGAACAAAGCGACACTGGTCATGAGGCAATTTGGGGGGGGCTGTGCCCCCATGACCTCCCATGTGGGAGACTCTGCCCTCGTGCCCCCCAGACTTAAAGATTTTCAACTCCAGAGGGTGAAGATCAGAGTGGAGAATGGCTTACAGAAGCATCATTGTGACCATCCTTCACTGCAACAATCCGTTCAACACTGTGGGTGCTGACTGGGTTGTTGTCGCTGTGATGGAGTTGCTGTGGGGGTGTCATTGTATCAATGGTATATGCTGTGGACCAACTCTTATAGCATGACTTTGGCTGGCCTGGATAGACCAAAACTCCCCTATCTCTCCCAAAGAAAAAGTTGTTCAGTAAGTGCTTTACCCCTTTGTCAAGGGTTCTTAGCATTATCTTAACCCTCCACCCCCAGTCCAAATATTCTCTGTGTCTATTATCACCTCTGGTTGTCCTATGACTGTGCACCATTGTTTTAGCCAGTATATTAGGTCATTTACACCTACCCCTTCATTCCTAAATAAAATTGTCACAGTTTTTTGTGCATATTTTGTCAATGAAATTACAGTAAAAGGTTCCACAGTAGTATATTGTTTAAAGTATTATAGTTAATCCAAAAAATCTCAAGTCCATTCAAAGCCTTAAAGCTAACATTGAAAGTAGCTTTTTTTTTACTTTATTTCCCTCCAGTTGCAGCCCCAAGTACCTCTCTCAGGCATCCGAGTCTGTGTCCTGCCCGCCAGAGGCCCCCCCAAGCTGTATCTCCTCTCTCCCCCCCCTGCAGCCAGTACCCCTGGTCTAACCATCCCAGGGTGGGTCGCCCTACTCCACTAGGGTGCTCTTACAGACAGACTCCGGCTGCAGGGTAGGACCAGCTGTGGAGGACCTGGAAGGTCAGTCATGGTTGGCCCAGCGATGGGCATGGAGGCCTGGTGCTGTTGCCTATTCATGGCGCCATTGTTTTCCCTGTTCTTGTGTGCCCCTGGAACTCAGACATGAAATGACATCCAGCTTGGCTGGTGCACAATCCTGCGCACCCCTGAATGATGTCCACTGCAGCTCCAATCCCCAGCAACTTGCAGCCATGCACTGTAGTGCCTCCAGCCTTCGCTAGAGGACACCAGTGCATCAGCAGGTGGATCCCCCCCCCCTCGGTCAAGGAGAGCAGTCCTAGGGATGCCCAATCCTTTCCCCTCCCTGCCATCCCCCGATGACCTGGGCTCGTTCCCGAACCCGGGTCACCAGCATGGTGCAAGGAGTGGCGTTCTGCACCTCAACCTTCAGTGCCACTGGGCCAGCTACATTGAAAGTAGCCTGACATGTATTAACGCATAGATTTCATTAGCAAAGAATTTAATTGAGTCTTTTAGCAACGTTCTTGCTACAAACACCCAATATGGTACCTCTTCCATTCCTTCGGTATATCTTGATTGCACAGCATTGTGTCTCTGCTGGGTATACAGGACTGTGAAAAAAAGATGCATAAGGCCCTGGATTTGTTTTATTAAGTACAGTATTCTTAGTGAAGCAGCAGGGGTTGTGACTGGAGATTCACTTTCTGTTTGTGCATTCTCCTCTGGAATCATTGTAACCAGCTGAGAAGGTATTTGTCCTGCTGACTGTTCCCTGCTTTCTGATTGTAAAGCCTGTGATTTTATTTTACATTATTAATATTTAAAACTGGATTCTGAGTTATGTGTAATTCCAGTGGCAGTTATAACAGATTGCACACAGGCACCTGGTTCATTGGTTCGGTTTGTGAATTAGGATTTTCTGTAGCAAATTCTGGTAAGTACCTTTTTCTGTTACATCCTCATGCTACAGCATGCTTATAGGAGAGGAGTCAGAGACCTACAATACTGCCCAGTAACAGCTACATGCCCCCATCCAGCTGCTTTCAGTGTTGCTTCCAATGACCATCCTTTCATGTATGCTTGTTTTTCTCATTGTGGTGGAGGACATCTTAGGCCAAACCTATTCTGACTTGTACATGCCATTCCTGATGTTGTCCCACCATTTCCCACAGTGTGTGGCTGTTCAAGAGATTCTCCTGATGTTTTGCACGCTGAGATGCCAGCTTTCATGTTTTCAGTTTGTGTAGTATCATTAGTTGTCTCTGTGTGTTCTGCCCAGCTGACTGTCAGTGTCTTTGATGCTTGTTTATCACTGACAGTCAGCTGGGCATGTTTGACAGACTGATTTTGGTACTCACTAGGTTCTGACTGCTGCCTCAGTAATTCTGCTTGCAGCTGCTCTTTCTTTTTCATATAAAGTGATTCCTCATGTGCAAAAGTTCCTGTACCTTTTGTGTTTTCTCCAGCTCTGCCTCTGTATTCTGCTCCTAGTCTTCTGCATCATTAGTCATTCCATGAGTAGCTTGATTCCCTTCCATTTTCAAGTTCCATCTCTGTAGTGCTAGTATTTGTGCTGTGTTTGCTTACTTCTTCCAAAGCAGTGTTTCATAGCCTCTAGACAGAGGAGGAGACCTGATCCCCTGCCTCCATAAACTCCATCCTCTCTGCTCTTTCTCCAGGGGTCACCATCTTGGCAGCATACCAGACAGTTAGAGATTCCCCCCTACTGGTAAGAAGAGTAGGGGAGTTTATACCAAGGAAAACAAAACAGAAATCATATGCCACAAAAACAAAAACAAAAAAACTAATCAAGAAAAAGTATAAAAGGTCAGATCAGTATAAAACAAATGAGAAGAGCATCACAATATCTCCAAAGCTGTTGCAGCCTGGGACCATTATATTGCTTACACTCCTCTACATAAAATGCTGAGAGAGCACACCCTACATACTGTAAAATGTCCTGGAAGAAAACATTCTTTTGTTGCAGTGCCCAAGCATAATGGAGTTTGCCCTTTAAGGGGCAAACCAGGTTGTCCTGGTGCACCTGCCCCACCCGTAGTGTTGGGAAGTGGTTTGCTCAGGTGGGAGGGGGAAGGTTGGGGGAGCGACTGGTGAGCCAAGACAATAGACAGGCAGGATGGGGAGGGGCTAAAGGGGGGGTACAAGAAGGACTGCACAAAGCTGGTTCAGACACTTTTTGCTGGAGTTTTTGTTCTACTGAAACTGGAGCACTTCAGATTGGTACTTTGAACATTTGGCTGAGGTTTGTGTATTCAGAGAGCGTGGGAAGGTAAGAAGTGAACAAGCGATGTTGAGCAATAACGTTGCGGTTTAATTAAAAAAAAATCTGCTAATCAGTAGTACATTGGTAGAGCATTTGTTTCTTAATCAGAACCTGAAGAGTTCAATTCCTAATCATGCATCTTTAAAAATGAGTCTTATGCATGTATCTGTAGGAATAATATGAGATATACCTGTGTATTTGACATATTTATTCCTTACACCACTGAGTGAAGGCTAGGAGATGCGTATTGAAATGTGCAATGAGCACCAGAGTTGTTTTGTCTGTGGTAACTGGGAGCCTTGAGTTAAAAGGAACGAGAGTGAGTAATGTTAGAAGCTGACAGTGAGAAGCGCCTGGGAGGATGTTTGTCTGGGACAGGAGAGGGAAGAGTACCTCAGGGAGAAGCGCAATATGCTTCAGAGTTGAAATGAAGTGTTTGGGGCTTTGCTTTTTTGAAGAGAGACCAAGTAGCTTCGAGAGAGGAAGCAAGGAACACTAAGCCGGGGTATGTGACAATGTATTCCTAGCATGTGGCTTGAAGGCTGGGAGAGGCACAGAGCATGGTGCACTGAGTCACAGAATTGTTTAATTATGTTAAATGGGGGGCCTTGCTTTTACGCAACAAAGGAGAGCCTGGTAATGTTAAAGAAATGAGGGCGAGAAGTGCCTGAAAGTTTGTTTGTTTGGGCATTTTGGGGGGCAGCTGACCCTCAGAAGAGAAGCGGGTACATGCTGCAAGGAAGTAGCAAACAAGCATTGGTAGTGCAGGCCGTGGAAGATCTCGGAGAGCAAGAAAGGGGGAAAACAAGAGTTTTTCAGTGTCAGAGCCTGGTGAAGGTGATAGAAAACAAAAAATGGGATGGCCATGTAGCGTTACTCACACGCCACGGCTGGAAGGGATGATAATGAGGCACTGAGCAAGCGTTTCAAGTAGAAGCGGGCACATGTTTAAGGAATCAGCAAAAAGTGCTAGTGGTGCAGGCCATGGAAGGTCCTGGAGAGCATGGGAGGGAGAAACAAGAGTTTTTTCAGGGACAGAGCCTGGTGAAAGGGATTGAAGACAGAAAACGGGATGGCCACATGGCATGACATCACACACCACAGCTGGAGGGGTTGACAAGGGGTGCTGGGCAAGGGTTTTTCGAGTTTTGTTGTCTCTGTCCACTGTATTAAAACAAAAAACAGAAAGCAGGACACTATGCCTGGGAAAGGGCAAAAAACAAGCAGACAAGGTCACGTGGCATGTCATCGGATGCCGTTGAGTCAGCGAAGGCGATGGGGTCAGGGGCAAGGCCTAGGTGGCTGTGTGGGCAGGCCAGAGGCCTGCTGGGGCATAATGCTTAAGCCCAGTGGGCAGAAAGGGGGTGCGAGGAAAAAGCCTCGGGGGGGTAAGTTGGCCACATAGGGGTCAGAGGCCTTTGGGGTGAGAGGAACAAACATAATGACCACAGGGACTTAATGGGAGGGAGGGGGGCTCATTCCAGGCCTGTAAATTGGAAAATTCTAATAAAAGGGGGGTAGAACAGGCATACAAGGGGTGGGGATACAAAGAGTACAAAACAGGGATGCAAAGCATGAAGGAAGGCCTGGTAACACGAATGGAATGGCCTCACAGCCATATAAAAAGGCACTGGGGGGACAAATAAAGGGCCTTAGAGGCGCAGCGCATGGAGGTTGTGAATGCTGGCAAATCAATACGGGGGGGGCATGACAGGTGGGGGGAAGGGATGACCAAAAAAAAAGAAAAAACACAGAAATGGGGTTTTGGAAAAAGGAGATATAACAGAAAGAAAGGTTGGACAAGGCCACAGATGAGTGGCGGGATATGGGGATGGGAGTGGGCAGACAGCAGGAGGCCTATTAAAAAAAAAAGAAAAAGCGGGCGACAGGATAGGAAAGTGTCTGATCAAAACAGGACAAGTAATCAAGGATAGTTATTTATAATGAAACATTTTCAGTTTATTTTACAGCTTTATACAGGCAAAGACAAGGAGATGGTACCAAAGAGAAACAGGCCCACTAAGGAAGATGCCTACAAGGCTATCGTGGAGCTAGTGGAAAAGGCCAACAAGATGTGGCAGTTGGTGGAAGGAGAGGGACCGGGGAGATCTGGGGAGAAAAGGAAAGTGGAAAATGGAAAAGGGGGCAGTGGGAAGCGACCATTATGTAGGGCGCACAGCCCAAGGAGGGGGCAACCACCCCTGGTGATTCCTCCTCGACCAGTCAGCCCAGTACCACTGCTGCCCTGTGTACCAGAACCATCAGTACTTCCCCAAGAGCAAGTGGTGCCGCCACCACTCGAACCCAGGGTGGATCCCCTGAACACAGGACTTCCCCTGCAAGCCGTGCCACAACCAATGGTACTGCAGCAAGAAATCAGGCCAAGGTCGCTTGAAGATAACAAGCTGCAGGGAGCTGACAAGCCTGCAGGTAATGTATCCGGTGCAGTTGGGGACAGCATTAAGGAATACATAGGTCAGATTATTATGGCCCTGGGGACAGGGGGGTTAGGGCATATGGAATCAGCACTGGCAGAAATCAGGTTGGATAGAGAAACCACAGGAGAGGTGGAAAAGGTGACAGAAAGCATGGGAAAGGGTACAAGGGAGATAGGAGCCCCAGGGATGAGAATAGGGGAGTATGTACCATTAGCAACGAAGGAAAAGATATGGAAAGGGGAGTACGTAGACATTTTTTCCTTAGTCAGTAGGGAGGCAGTGGTGAAATATGAGGAGATGGAGAGTATTGGGAAGAGTGAGATGGCTGCAGCAGTAGTTTTGCTGGGTAAGAAAGAAGAGGACAAATTTACAAAAGGAAAGGCATGGGATGGCTGGTTTGTGGGTTTTGCCACATACTCGGCTATAGTACAGGAAAAAAAAAACCTGAGTTGGGCATCCCTGTCATTACGTACTCACTGATCATAAGAAGGGCAAAAGCAAAAGGAGGAGTAGGATGGCTACATTATGATGAATTTTTCTGATGAAGGATGGCCACCAATGGGGATGTGAGGCGGGATACAAAACAATTGGATTTACGGATGGACTAGGTAACCGATCAATCCACACCGGAGGGAGAGATGGGAAAAAGGGGAGGTGTTCCCCAAAAATGCTGTTTGGGCTATAACAAGGCATTCTGTTCTTGGCCACAATGTCATTTCTGGCATGCATGTTCAAAATGTGGGGGGGGCACATCCTGCGAGTAGATGTAGGACTACATGGACACAAGGGGTCCAAGGGAGCGGGAAGCAGGGTACAGGTCAACAGCCCTTTCAGGAAGGGCATGGCTATAGGGGCCAGCAGTGGAATAGAGGAGCAAGAGGCAGAGGATCTGGGAGTAAGAGAAACCAGGCTTACTGAATGGATAGAGAAATGGGAGGGGGGCCTGGGGGAAGGGGGGTTAGGGGAACAATTTCAGATGGCAAAAACTCCTATCAAAATAGAGTTGTGGGTAAGATGGTTAAAAGGTTACCCAGATAGAGAGGCGGCGGAAACATTAAAAAGAGGTTTTAGAACTGGTTTCCTGCTGCGATGTGAAGGCCCAAGACAGACAAGAGAGGCTAACAATTTGAGGTTGGTTAAGGGGAAGGAAGAAATTTTGAAGACAAAGATAGAGAAAGAAAAAGCATCAGGGAGAGTAGAAGGACCATACCCAACCCCCAGTACCGAATATGAGGATCTCCCCACTTGGCTTGGTTCCTAAGAAACAAGAAGGGGAATACAGGGTAATTCACCATCTGTCATTTCCAGAAGAGGACTCAGTGAATGATTTTATAAAGGAAGAACACAGCAAAGTCACTTATGCAACACTGGAAGAGGCGGTGCAGATTATTAGGGTGACACCAGATGCATGGATGGCCAAGAAAGACATAGAATCTGCTTTCTGATTGTTACTAGTTAGGTGGGAAGATTGGGATTTATTGGGGTTCAAGATAGGGGACCAGTACTATTTTGATAAGGCCATGCCCATGGGATGTTCCATAGCTTGTGCCACATTTGAATCTTTCAGTACCTGTTTGCAATGGATATTTCAGGAGCAGACAGATTACAGGGCAATACATTACCTGGATGACTTTCTGTTAATAGGCAGCATACAGGAGGAATCAAAAAAGATGCTGACTAGTTTCCAGAACCTGTGTAGAGAACTGGGGGTAGCATTGGCCCCAGTAAGGTTCTAGAATTCTTGGGCATCGAGATTGATGCACAGATAGAGGTCTTTAGGTTGCCTGATAGCATGGTATCAAAACTTATAGAGCTGATTAAGGTGCATATGGGCAGAAGACGGGTACAATTGAGGCAGGTACAGCAAGAAATGGGAGATTTGAACTTTGCTTGTAGGGCAATCGGGCCAGGGAAGATGTTTACCAAGCGACTGGCAAGAGCCACTGTGGGGGTAACCAAACCACACCACTGGGTGGATATCACAAAGGGAGTGAAAGAAGATTTTAGAGTATGGGAAGAATTCCTCAGCAGCTATAATGGCTCCTCATTTTGGCAGGATGATTAGGTGTACAACACAAATCTTGTGCTGTATACAGATGCTGCGGGAAGTTTTGGCATGGGGGCTATTTGAGGGGAAAATGGTTCTCAGAGCCTTGGCCAAGCCAATGGGTGAGAGACAGAAAGGTAAGGGACATCATGCTGTTAGAGATCATGCCCATTTGGGCCTGCACCCTGGTGTGGTGGGAAGAGTTAAGGAATCAGGTCACATTCTGGTGAGACAACAAATCTGTGGTGGAGGTTTTAAACAACAGGGGAGCCAGATCCAAAATGGTCATGGGAGTGTTGAGACAGCTGATGTTATGATCTTTGCAATGAACATGTCATTCAGGCCCAAACACATAGAAGGGGTAGAAAATACCCTAGCTGACAGCCTTTCCCATCTGCAGCTGGATCGTTTCTGGATGCTGGCACCGGCAGCAGAGGAACAGAAAACCCACATACCAACGAACATCTGGGATGTTGGCAAGAGGGAGTGGAAATGCTGTTTCGCAACTCATGGGCACCACAGACCTTGAGAGCCTATGAAGGGGCCTGGCAGGCATTGCAAACATTCACGGCAACACACCACATGGAGGTAAGTTGGCCACTTATGGAGGAATAGTTAGGAAAGTTTACAGTGGACCAATGGCAGAAGGGTACTGCCCACACCATGATGGGGGTTTACCTAGCAGGTTTTAGTATAGTTTGTAGCCTAAGGAGGTGGAAGGACCCTACAAAGTCAAATGTGATATGGAGAATGATGCAAGGGTGGAGAAGATTGCAGAAAAGACCCAGGGATGGAAGGTGGCCAATAGCAGACCATTGGCTAGCAAAATTAAAGGTCATGCTTCCAGCAATTTGTAGATCCAAGGATGAGGCACAATTATTTCACACAATTTACTTGGTGATGCTTGCGGGAGCATTGAGAGTGAGCGAGGTGGTAGGGCAGGGCAGGAAGGACACAGACGGGGGGTTGGAATGGGGAGACATTACTTGGAGGCAGAGGGAGATACAAGTCCTAGTAAAAAGGTCAAAAACAGATCAAGTGGGACACGGGTGTGCCATAACTATTAAGACTCATGGGGATGGGACACTGTGCCCAGTAAAAGCTCTGTGGGCATACACCACAGAGCACAGGATTAAAAAGGGGAGATTGTTTGTAAATGGGGACGGAAAGAGAGTGACGAGTTACCAAGTAATGGCCATACTAAAAAGGGCATGGAATTCCTGGGTGAGGACCGGGGCAATTATTCATCTCATTCTTTCTGGATCAGGGCTGCTTCAAAATGGGTGGCAGCAGGGGAAACAGAAACCAGTATGATGGAAAAGGGGCGCCAGCGCTCTGCCAGTTATTAGAGGTATATTCGAGATATACAGGTCTGTGATTAACAGGTCAACTTGGCCATGTTTAAAAAAGAAAGAGAAATAGTTGGGGGGGATTGGCTGGTAAAACAGGCAAGAAAAAAACAAGACAAGGTGGTGACTAAAACGTCTATTTGCTTCACTTCAGTAGGAAAAGGGAGGACCACTGAAGTATGGATCTGCGGGCATTCCTACATTTATTGGGCAGAAAAGAGAATGGAGAAAAAAGCTGGGGGAAAGCAGCTGTACCAGGATGCCAGACAATGCAAGCTCGTGTGGCGTGGCATCCAAGGGATGAGATGGGCACAGTTGCTTCCTACCTTGAGTGATATGAAGGAGAGATGGCCCATCCCAAATTTAATTATTATACACCTTGGAGGTAATGACATTGGGGGGAAGCCATGGATGGACACTTATATGCAATTAAAACATGACCTAGGGAAGATACGGCAATGGTGGCTGGGAGTGAGCATAGCCTGGTCAGACATGATACCAAGGAGGGTGTGGAGACATGAACATAGCTATAGAGCAATAGACAGAGCTAGGAGGAAGATGAATAGAAGGGTAGGAACTTTGGTTAGGAGTATGGGAGGACACGTAATAGTACAAGGAGTTGAAGAATGGGTGGAAGAATTCTACAGGCCACACGGAGTGCACTTGTCAGATCTAGCAATAGACATGTTTAATACGGAAATGATGGGTTTTATTGAGGCATGGAGGAGACAAGAAAGGAGATAAACAAGAGGGGGGAGAGGAAGAACCCTGAAAAGGGGGGAAGGCCAGTCATCCAACGCAAGCTGGAGACAGGCTATGGGGAAAAAAGGGGAGGAGAAAGGAGGGGAGGGGAAAAAAAAGAAATATGATGAGAAGAAGAAGAAACTGAAGGACAAAAAGCGGTCTCGGTTATTACCGTTACCTACCAAGAAAGAGAAGAAGAAGGCACTCAGGTTTTCACCTGGGGAAACGAAAAGAAAAGAGAGAGAGAGGATCAGAGTTGGAGTTTTTGGATGCAATACAAATAAAATTGTAAAAGGATATTAATAAATGTCAAGGAAAATGGAAATAAATGATGATATATATAATAAATTGATTGCTAATCTGAGCACAACAACATACAGGTGTCTGTCTTTTGTGGGGGAAAACAGGGAATCTGGAACAATGGAGTTTGCCCTTTAAGGGGCAAACCAGGTTGTCCTGGTGCACCTGCCCTCCCCGTAGTGTTGGGAAGTGGTTTGCTCAGGAGGGAGGGGGAAGGTTGGGGGAGGGACTGGGGAGCCAAGACAATAGACAGGCAGGATGGGGAGGGGCTAAAAGGGGGCTACAAGAAGGACTGCACAGAGCTGGTTCAGCCACTTTTTGCTGGAGTTTTTGTTACCACCCATCCACCTGACAAAGAAAAGGGAGAAAAGGTTAAAGAAAAAGATTGAATTGGACTGTCAGAGGTGGATGGCAGGGGGGAATGAAGGGGAAGGGAAATGAGGGGAGGGGGAAATAAAAAAGAAATATAATGAGAAGAAGAAACTGAAGGACAAAAAATGGTCTCAGTTATCACCATTACCTACCAAGAAAGAGAAGAAGAAGGCACCCAGGCTTTCACCTGGGGAAGAGAGATTTTGGATGCAATACAAATAAAATTGTAAAAGGATATTAATAAATGACAAGGAAAATGGAAATGAATTATGATATATTTAATAAACTGATTGCTAATCTGAGCACAACAACATACAGGTGTCTGTCTTTTGTGGGGGAAAAAGAGGAATCCGGGACAATGAGCCTGCCATATAAAATACAATAAAAGTGCACTAAAAAGTTGCAGAGTACTCAGGTTATAAGAGTTCCACCTTTTCAAAAAATACCAAGTGCCAATTACTGGTAGGAAATAATGCAAAATAAGGGTTCTCCCCACTGCAAAGCAGCATAGGACCAAAAATCCGCTATGTGTGGGCACTGGAAACACAGATGTTCCTGAGTTTCCAAGGAGGATTCACAACCCTTTCTGAGACAATAGTGTTCATTAAGCCACTTATGCTTATGAGCACTGCAGACACCCAGCTTACCATGCACACTAAGCCATAAAACATCCCAGAGAAAAACAGGAAGTCTCTGATTCTGTAAGTAACCCAAAACCAAGGTAATATGTGGAGTGGGACAAAAGGAAAGGATAATACACCCCAAAAGTTTAGGTCCAAGATAAAAGTGTACAGCACCTTCCAATTACTAGACTGCATCAAGCTGTAAGAAAACATCCAGAGTTTTATCTTTTGAGAAGCCCAGATAACATAGTCAGGAACAGAGGGAGTCATACAAAAATTACATAACTGGGAAAGCTTCTATTCCAGAATATATGGGGTCAACCAAGCATACATTTCAGAAATCAAAAAAATTAAACCTTATGGAGGCAGAGCCTGATATTCATCATAAAAAAAAACTGTAATAAAAAAACTAAAGGATTAATCATTCCCAGACCCCCATCTTTCCTAGAGGGATAGGTGACATCCCGTTTAACGGGATTCAACCAACATCCCCATAGGGCCTGAAAAAACAACTATACAATCTAACTTCCATAGTCTGTGGGGGTGGGACAACGTAACTAAAATACAAAAATAAAGGAAACAAAAGCATCTTTATGAAAAATACCTGATTCAACTTAGAAATCCATTTGCTGTTACATTTATTGATTGTAACATCGGCATGAGCAAGACACTGAGACCAATTCAGCTCAGCCACATTGGGGGAACCAAACGTAACACCCAAAATCTTAATATTATACTGCTCAGTAGCAATAGAGGCAATATCTGCTGGAGAAGCATCAGTAGAAACCCCTAGAGGGTAGCCTCTACTCTTAGTATAATTAATCTTGGAAGCAGAATAAAGGGAAAAGTTCTACAGAGTGCGCTGAACCTCAAAACCAGAGGCAGCATCTGGGACCAACAAAACAATATCATCTGCATAAGCCAGGACCATCACTGGAGCAGTATTAGGGGATACCAACAGGCCAGTAATACATGGATTACCACGAATATCCCACAGTAAAGGATCAAGTCCAAAAACATACAAAAGAGGACTGAGGGGACAGCCCTGATGAACACCTCTATGTGACGAAACAGGACCACCCAACCAGCCATTAACCAAGGGAACAATAACCGGCTTGGAGTAGAGACATTGTATCCACTGTAAAAAAGGGAAAGGTAAACCATAGGCCAAAAGGACTTCAAATAAATAGGAATGGGAAATTCTATCAAAGGCCTTTTTCAGGTCCATACTGAGAAAATAGTTTGCTAGTGAGCAAGCATTCCCACAAACAAAAACCTCCCTTAGAAAAATGAATTTATCTTGGATATGTCTAGATCTAGCAGAACAAGTTTGATATGGGCAAATAAGGGCATCTACAATACCAGCCAATCTATTCACTAATACTTTAGCCAAAATCTTATAATCTGTGCTGAACAAACTGAGAGGCCTCCAGTTACCCAAATCCACCTTGTCCTCCTTTTTATAAATAAAAATCAAACAAGCTTGATACAGAGAGGCAGATAAAATCCCCGATTGGAGACACTGATTAAAGTTAGCCACCAAATAAGGAGCCAACTGAAGTGTATATATCTGATAAAATTCAGTACACAAACCATCAAGACCAGGGGCAGTGTTCTTTTGTAAAGCATCTATACAACTCTCCACTTCCTGTGGGATGCTGGATGCGGAAAGCAAAACATGATCATAAGCTGTCATTGCAGGGATAGAGACTGTCCAGAAAGGGAGAAACGGAAGGGACATCAGGAGCAGTACCAAACACTGTAGTAAGATAAGTCGAAACTTTCTGTATGATGCCCACTTTAAAATGAACATGGACACCCTGCTTGTCATATGCAGAATTAATAATTTGACTTTCCACACATTTGCAACAGTAAGAAAAAGGGTCCAAAGACTGTTTGGTGCATTGAGTACCAAACTGCATTTTCTTGCAAAGGGAATGACAGCTGTCATATTGGAGAGTCAACATATCCATTTGCAAGTTTGAAATTTGGGAGAAAATGTCAGCCCCCTCTACCACTGGCCTAGAGATCATCGACTGTAGGTGAACCTGAAGTTGCAAATATTGCAGATAAACCGTAGTCACCTTATGTCCTGAGTAAGTCTGGAAAACATCCTTAAAATCCCACTTACAGTCCTCCCACCATGCCACCAGGTCATCATAAAGACAAAGGACTGAGAGTCTGGCCCACCATACATTATTTCAATGCAGTCAAAAAGATGGATCGGATAAGACCTGAGCATTCATTTGCCTGGGGCCCCTACCCTGAGGTGGAGTGTCACCCCAATGGAGGATTCCTGACACCAGTCTGTGATCAGATGTTTCAGTACATGAAGTAGAAGACCCCATGACTGAAAATGATGGAACTACAAATAGAAAATCAATATGGGTCTGGAGAGTACCCCAGCTATATGTGTGTCCCCACATGGCATGCAAAGTCTGATAGACATTCAAGATGGAGGCCTGTTGTACACAGAGTGAAGACAATTAAAATCACGAAACATTTTATCAGTAGCTAAACCCCTGTCAGATCTATCCATCTCACAGTTAAAATCCCATCACCAAATCACAGATCGTGAGGTATGCAGATAAGGTTGGACTGCATGAAACAGATCAACCCTGGTGGCCTTGGTATGAGGAGCATAGACAACCAGAACTCAAAGTTGAAGCCCTTGAAAGGTGGCATCAAGCATCAAGGCTCTCCCAGGATGAATATCTACTAATTTAGAGACCAAAATGTCTGACCCAGAAAACAACATTCCCACACCATGACAACTGTCAGGCCCCACTAACCAAAAGGCTGGATCCTTAATTCAGAGGCCAGAAGCATTAGAAAGGTCAAATCTTGTTTTCAAGTGACTATCCTGTAACATAATAATCTGCACTGAGGAATCCCATAGAGTGACAAAAGCAGAAAGCTTCTTCCAATAAACCTTAATGCTATTCACATTTAAAGTGAAGACTGACAGAGTATTCATTAATAAAAAGGGAGAAACAAACATACCATCAAATCACCTCTTATGAGAACAAAATCTTGTGGCCCATTTTTTACATTTGGTATCTGTAGCTACTGACAGGAAGTATTTGAAATCAGAAGAAAACTGATGCAATCAGGAAGAAAGTGAAGAACCTCGGAATTTCTATCTTATCTGCAGTATTTCCCCAATCCTGGCTGGAGCCAAGGGCAGAGTATTTTTTCTGTAGTTGCAAGCCAAATCCAAGACTATCAGCAGGATGTGGAAAGCCAGTTCTAAATTTTTTTGATTTACTTTTATGTTTAACAGCCTCAAACACTGCTGAGGGGGGCATCTGAATCAGAGATGAGGGAGCCTGTTTAACAAAATTTGCAGACTTTGGTCCAAGATCCATAACCTCATCTGACACAGGAAGAGAGGTAGCAATAGGTGTGGAGGTATTTGAAATGGAAACTACGGGGGTTGGGTCCTCCATAAGAGCAGACTGTGCCAGAGCTTCCTGTCTGACAGTCTCCATATGCCACTCAGATGCTTGTGCAGCACTGTGTTTCTGAGCTTGGGTAACAAGATCCTCTTAAGAGAGACCTCCTCTATTATAGGAGGCCCAGGGGCAAGGGGAATAAGAATGACCATGTTTCTCACTCAAATGGCAACAAAAACCATTTTGACAGTTCTTTGCAACATGACCATAATCAAGACAATGCAAGCAGCAAGGGCTGTCGCAAGCAAGTTACTAATATGAGCTTTGGACCCACATTTAAAGCAGGATTTGGGCTGTCCTGCATTGAACACCATCCCCCTATCTCGACCTAAGTAAAAACTACTTGGCAAATGCTGAACCCCCAAATCAGTGTGCTGCAGTTTTTTGCTTTTTTTAATTAGCTGGGGCCCCCCAGAGGCTCAATCCAGCTCCATTCACCACTCCCGCATGCCTCAAGCTACCCCCCCGGGGCAGGGCTACCAGATGGGTGCCCATTACCAATTGACATTGGGGTAGGCATGACCCAGCTTGCCCCTCCAGGTTGGGGCCATGGGAGCGTGACCCCCTTGCGGACACAGGTAGGCATTGGGACAGCAGCAGGGCCAGCATCATAATCAGGGTTCAGCTTTTTCTTTTTCTATTGGCATCCCAAGGGTGGGGACGTGCTATGACAACCAGCATTTGCCCTGTCTCCCTGATGTATGGCACCTGCCATGGCCGGACCACCTGACTCTGCCACAGGTCTGCAAGGTGCTGGACACTCAACCCCCAGAGAAGGAGAGCAGTTCCTGGAACACTCAATCATTCTGCCTCTGGCCAGCCCTCCAACTCCTGAACCCAGGTTGCTGGCGCTGCAAGTGGATGCCTTGCCACTGTGCCAGTGGGTAAGCCAGTGTGCTACAGTTTAACCTTAAGCTTCCAACCCCCAGTCCAAATGCTCTGAGTCAATAATGAGTTCTGGATGGTCTAGAACCTCACAACATTGCCGAAGCCAATAAAGAATGTCAGAGACATTTACTCCTTCATTGTGAAAAAGCATCATGATAGTTTGAAAAGTGGGATGTGTAAGGGGGACAGCAAGAAAAGGAATCCATAATGGTGTGGATTTCAAAAGGCTATACTGTCTGCAAAACTGGTCCAACTCAATGAGATGATGGAAGCTAATATTATAATTAGAGTCCCCAGTGTGAATTAAGGCAAAAAGTTCTGATGCAAAAAACTTTTAACGAATCCTTTAAGAGAGTTCTGGCAATATATTCCAGTTCTGGAGGGGACTCCAAGCAACCTTTGTAAATTTTACAGACCACATGCTTCCAGGGGGCCAGCTTACCAGTAGTTTGAAATAAATCAGCAAACTGTTTTGGTCTTGAGGGACCAGCAGGGAAAGCAGCAGACAAAGGTGTTTTTTCCAAAGAAAGGTCAACAAACCTGCCATTTACAGACTCAGGAACAGCAGAGGGTTCTGCCAAATAGCCAGGTACAGGATGGCCATCAGAAACAGTTGTAATTAATGAAGAAGGGGGGCCAACTGCAGAATCTGCAGAGCAGGATCAGGTGGGCCAGGCAGGTGAGACTGCACAGGAAAATTGGCAGAGGTGGCAGAAGAAGCAGGAGGCAGAACTGGCATACCTGTCACAGGAGCAGGCAAATCAGTATTCTCCTCCTCCAAGGAGCAGAGAGCATCCACTCAATATTTCTGAACTTGAGGATCCATTTTGTCTGGGACCCAAGTGCTTCTTTCAGTCAGCTGCCAGTCAGTCTTGGCCAGTGTTCATTCCAGAGATCAAGCGATCAGAACCTGTGAAGGAGAAAAGTGAGAGCGAGGGAGAGGAATCTTCATCTCTAAGGTGCGGGACCAGAGTTCAGTTACAGGAGGAGCAACTGCTTTCAACAGAGCAGCATCCGGCAGCTCACCAGCCACCACAGCAGTATTATCAGCTGCCTTCTGGAGAGAAGAGAGGAGCTCCTGCTCCTGAATAAATCATCAGTCTTCAGCCATCAGGAGTTCCAACAGTAGGGCCTTCTGTTCACGGACATTTACAATCAGGTGCTGTTCAGCAGCAGCAATATCCTCCAGTGTATCTATAGGAAAATCTAACACAGGAACACACTCCACAAGGTCAGGCTCATGTTTCAAGAAAGCAGGAGCAGCAGAAACAGACAAAACCTCCACTGCAGGACTGGCATGTGCAAGGGTTTGATCGCCAGCCAGGGCAGCACCACCACCTTCCACACAAGGAGTACTGATGTCTGCTGTCTTGGAAAGACAGACAGCAGCTTCTGCTACCAAAACAGTAGGGGGATTTTTAATTGGAATGGAAAAACATATAAGAACATTCAAAACAGTTGTATCCTCATGAAACTACAATACATTCATTGAAAATAAGTATTCATGCTAAATATTAGAAAATAAAAGGTAATAATATATGAAACCTGTGAATCAGCAGTAATATAACAAGAACAAATAAAAAAAGAGTCACATATAAGAAAGAATATATATGAAATTCAAATGTGAAGAAATTTAGTCAAAATATTTCCATCGAGTAGCTAACTGCTTATGTGTAACTGAATGCAGTTCTGACCAGTAGATATTGGACAATTCAGATTTGATTAGACAAATCAGAGAAGTAGACAAGAGGGTTTGTTACTGAAGAAAGCACATCTGGAGTGCCACAAGTCAAACTTAATAGTGATAAAAATCAGTCTGGACATGCTAAGATTACAAAGCCAGCTGCCAGGCAAATACCCTAGAATAATGGAATCATATGGGAGGTCAGCTCAAGGTTGGTCAACCCAACATTGCACCAAAGTTTTCCAAAAGTCCCTGACATATGGGCAGTCTACAAAGACATTTTCCATAGTTTCCAGATCAGCTGTAGGAAGCATGAGGGCATTATTGATCAGATAGGCTTTCATGCTTAGTATTAGGGCTTGACACTAAGTCTGCCATGGCAGCAAAGCCATGAAACATCCCACATCTGAGCAGGTGTCTGTCTATCCACCAAGTTCTGGTTAATGACTGCAAAGTCAGTAGGGGAGATCCCATCATAAATAACATGGTCTGTGAAGTTATGCAACATAACAAAGTCATAAAGACCTCATCTAGGTGTCAGCGTGGCTCAGTTGGTAGCGCATCTGCCTCTGGACCAGAAGGTTGTGGGTTCTTGTCCCACATCGGGATTGGACTTGCACCTAAAAATTTCTGGCATCTGAGTGCAGTATTGGGGGGTGCTGTACTGCTGGGGTGTGCCGTCCTTCGGATGAGACGTTAAACCGAGGTCCCTTCTGCCCATCCTGGTGTTGTCCTGGTGGGTGTCCAGGTGGAAGTAAAAGAACCCAGAGCACTCTTCGCAAAGAGTAGGGAACATTCTCAGTGTCCTGGCCAACATTCCCCTTCCCATAAACCGGTTCATGCAATTATCCAGGCTGTGTGTGGGTGATGATGTGTGATATGGCCGCCACCACACATTCAGTCACTTCACTACCAGTCTAGTATTGTTTGTAAAGTGCTTTGGATGTATGAAAAGCACTATATAAATGCTGATTCTTCTTCTTCTTCTTCATCTGGAAAGGAGATTAGTCTGAGAAAAGGAGACATCCCATCATCTGAGTTTGTCCATAATGGTGGATATGTTCGTGGGAGAAGTCTGTGTCTTACATAGGTCAGTAACTGAACAGCACCAGAAAGAAACTAAGGGGTCAAATCACCTCTTTGCCCAAAGATGCCAAAACCAAGTAATCATAAATAGATTAATTTGAATATTCTTTAAATAAAATATACTAAAAATGTGAACCATCCATGATCAGACCCCCTCTGGACACTGGTAAACAAAAAATATTAAGTTTGATAGGGTTCAAATGACTATGCCAAATTAGTTGAAAAAATAAGTCAAGTAATCTAGTTTCCAAATCTTTTGGAATGGGATAAGCCACACATAAGTAGGTAATTAAAGGGAGAAGAAACATCTTAGAAACTGCAACCCTTTTTCATTTAGTTTGCTGCCAGTGTTTCTGCAATTGTACTTTCTTGTCACAGATGGCCAATTTCTCTTCCCAGTTGAGCTGTGGCAAATTCCCACTACCAAAAGTAATGTCCAAAATCGTAATAGGGTTCGAAGAAATTGGAATCCTACCTATGTCTGAACGAGAATCTGGTACTGGATCAATGACATGGCCTAGGCATTTTGCCAAATTAATGGATGCCCAAAATAGGAGTAAAACAGCAAAACAGATCAAATGTTAGAAGGTCTGAGTGCAGAACATGAACAAACAATGTGACATCATCTGCATATGCCACAATCTTAATACTCATACTACCATCTGGAGTGGGGATACCATGTATCTGTGAATGTTGTACAGTCTTTGGGGATACCATGTATCTGTGAATGTTGTACAATCTTCCAAAGAATAGGGTCAATACAAAAAGTGTACAGAAGGGGACTAAGGGGGCACCCCTGCCTGACCCCAACACAAAGTGAAATCCTAGTACCCAGGTGGTTATTTATGGAGGGCAGCAGGCTTGCAGTATGGTAAAGTTTAGCAATCCAGGAAAAAAAATTAGAGGGAATGCCATAGCACCGTAAGACATCCACCATGCAGGACTGTGAAACTTTATTAAAAGCCTTTTCTTGGATAAGAGAAAGCAAGTATCCCCAGGTCTATTCACTCTTACTCAAGTCCATCAATTCACAGAGAAGCTGATTATCCATAATATTTGTCCCTGGTGCAGTGCAGGTTTTTAGGTCTGAAAGGACATATCCTGCTTCTTACTCTAAGCTTGAATTAAGGACTTTCATAAGAATCTTAAAATCCATATTAAGGTGACACAATGGTCTCCAGTTTTGCAAATCAGAAGCATCCCCCTTTTTAAAATGAAGGATCTGGAAGGTTTCACAAAAGGCTGCAGGTAAAGGTCCCACTTGCAGCAGCCAATTAAAAACAACCTCCAGGATTCCCACCATGGAGTCGGAAAAAGTTTAATAAAATTCAGATGGAAGGCCATCAGGCCCTGGGGCAGTGTTATTGTGTAACAGGACAATAGTCAACTTGATTTCAGCTGCCAAGACAGGCACCATAAAAGCTGCAGAAATGTCCTGCGGGATGTCAAGAATATCCAGAGTTGCCAACAACAAAAGTGCAGAAGGTCTATAATCCAGAACACCAAAGTGGGCATTCAAATGAGCCTGCACCACAGACATAATGCTACACATATGAGTGACAAGAGTACCATTGTTAGTCATAACTGTGCCAAGACATCTATGGTGAACCCTTGCTTTGCCGCGGTCAAACATTGTCCCTGTGTTCTTTTTACCCAGAGTACCACAGCGATGTTCAAACAGAAAAGATTTACCCCAGTCATATTGTGCTGCTCTCATTTAAGATTTGAGGTTTGTGATTAGAGGGCCATATTTCCCAACACAACTATACATGTGACAAAAAAGCATTAGACAACTGGGTTTTTACACCTATATAGGAAATAAAACGCTGATAGTGTTTAGCGCAGGTGAGGGTCTGATACATCTTTTTCAAGGTCATTTCTGTCCTCAACCAACAATCCCCCCATCCTCAGTCAAACATAGTAAAGAGAGTCAGGGCTGAAGGACCATAGTCATTCTATCCACTGTTTGGAACTCAGTCAAATTAGAACAGTTCAGTGTCCAGTAACCAGGGCCAGGGACCCTCGAAGCTGTCTCACCAAAGGTACCCATAAGCATCATATGGTCTGAAGTCTCAGTTGCAAAAGGGAAACACTAATCATATATATAAATGAGGAAATGAAAAGGTAGTAAATGTATGTCACCAGGGGACCCCTAAACTATGTGAAGCCCTCAGTGGGATACAGTGATCTATAAGCATCTGTTAGGGATGCTGCATTAACCATAGAAGTCAAAAAAGTAGAATCATAATACAATTTAGAGGTTTTAGCTCCCTGATCCTGTGTGGTAAGGGAACAATTAAAATCACCCCCCCCCCAAAGAGCACTTGACTAGATGTATGCAAATAAAGGCTAAATTTTCTTCAGAAGGTCCACTCTGTCCTTCACCTGAGGTGCATAATTATTAATGAAATGGTAAGTAGAACCTAAGAAAGAAACATCAATCATTATGGCACTCCCCGGTTCAATATTAACCACTTTCGGTAAAGCACAGATAGCCCTGTTAAAAGAATTCCCACTCCATCACACAAATCGGGTCCAAAGGACCAATGAGAAGGACCACAGATCCATGTTGCTTAGCAAGGAAGATATCTACAATGGATTTCAATAGTGTTTCCTGCAAAAAGAAAACATCAATGTTGAAATCATGCAACAATGGAAACAAAAGAGTCCTTCTAGGGCATCCTTAATGCTATTCACATTGAGGGTAGCTACACAGAGCAGAGCGGCCATGGAAGCACAGAAGTGGAGTCAAATCTTGATTTAGGGTACATCATCCTGGTTTCTTCCTTGCTTCTTTGAGCTTCTAGCAACCATTTTCTGCTTTTTCTGGAGTTGTTTTGATGTCGCTGAAGTAACTGAGGAAAGTTTAATAAGTCCTCTTCTGAAGCCAAAAGAGCCAGGGGATCAGTACTATATCAGGCTCTGCAGTGCCTCTTCCCCCTTCCCCCCTTCTCAGGAGCATGACCATCCTGAAAGGAAACTATAATAGCCACATTTGTGGGTTCCCCAGGAGAGGAGCCCAACACCTCTAATCTATTACATGTTGGAATTGGAATAAAAGGCCACACATTTGACCCACTTGTCTGAGATCTGAGATTATGTTTCTGGGAAGCAGGGAACAGAGTAGAAGGTGGCATCTGTGCATCAGTCTCTGAAGGCAACTGAGCAGTGTCCATTGGGGAAATAGCACAATCATCTGGTAGACCAGGATCAGTGCTTGACACAGCCAAGGAGAGGGGAACAACCAGGTGATAGGTGACATCCAATGAGGGACAGTCTTCCAACAGTGAGTCCAAAACAACCTCAGTGGTTGAAGATGCAGGAGGGTCATCTGAGTGAGTAATAAGTTGGGCAGCTTCTTTATGCAGTTTCTGTAGATGTGCTACATGGTACTTGTCCAGCAGAGCATCCGCGGGAGGCAATCAGACTGGGCAAGCAAGGCCCATGGACAGAAGCAATATGCATGACCACTTTTTTTGCATAAGTACAGAAAACATTAGTACAATGGGAGCTCATATGACCAACAAAGAAAGGCAGAGATAACATTTGATTTTGTCACAGGCTGAACTACGGTGTGCTTCCAAACCATACTTGAAACTTTAAATGCCCAGTGTAGAAACAATGGTCCCTGTCCCTCCCCAGGAAGAAAACACTTGGAAGGTGGGCCAAGCCAGAAATGAAATGTTGTAGCTGCACCATAAGCCTGCAGTTTCCAGTCCAAAAACTGCTCTGAATCAATGATGGGCTCCAGGTCCTCCATACCAAAACATCTTTGGGTTAGCCAGTACTTCACGTCATTCATATTTACTCCTTCATTTTTGAGAATAATGGTAACAGTCCTTATGGTAGGTTTAGTAAGTGGTATGGCCTGAAAAGGGAGCCAGGGAGAGGTATCCTTCAAGAGATTATATGAGGCCCAGAAACTATCAAGATTTGCCTCAGTCTTGAAGCTAAGTTCAAAATGGCTATCAACAGGAGAGTGAATCAGAGTACTCAGTTCATTAGGGACAAAACATAAGGATTTCTTTAACAGAAGTTTTCCCATGTAGGGTCTATCAGGGGCAAGTCAAGACCACCTTTGTAGAGGAGTTGCACTGCATTGTGGTGTTGCACCAGACCTGGCTCCACATGCAAAACTTTGTCTTTATGGAAAGCAGAACAAGCACATGCTGCCAGATCAGCACGTGCCTCACAATCTACTGGGAGGAGAGGTAGATCATGTCCACCCTATCTGTCCAACAGGGAAGGCAATCAGGCCTATTCACAGTGTTTGTTGGACAGTCAGTACCTGGGAGCTGTGGAGTCTGAGACTGTATAGAAGGAGAAAATGGAGGAACCTGTTCCAGTGTAGTGGAAGATCAGAATCAATTGTAAAAGTTCCACAAGTTCATCAAAGGTGTAGACTGGGGGGCAACCAGTGTCACATTTCTTCAATGCTGAAAGACCATCAGCCAAAGAGGTAGAAGGCAAGTCATGCTCCTGAGAAGGGGGGAAGGGGGAAGAGGCACTGCAGAGCCTGATATAGTACTGTCCATGGGAAAGAAAGCTGGGGCAGGAGCAGGTACAGAAGTATCCAGTACAGATTGAGAGTCAGAGGACACAGGAATAGTCAGTACAGGAACCACCAGGAGCAGGTACTATAGGTACAACCATAGAAGTATCAGAGCAGGCAAAAGAACATCAATTTCCACAAGAGAGACTCCCAGCTCTGTTGGTGGAGCTGAGTGCCAATGACCTATTTGATCTTTCAACTAGCCTGCAGCATGAAGGGCAGTGACAGGCGACTAGTCAGCAGGTGGAAAAACTGTGCCCACAGAATGGCTAGTGCCTGGACACAGACCCAAAGTTTTTGCCTGAAGCTCCAAACCACAAGTCTCAACATTCATGGATGTTAGAGCAGCTGGCCCCTGGTGTTCCCATATTGTTTTTCCTGTCAGGAAGTAAGGCAAGTGGGCTTGGTTGTTGACAGGAAGAAACAGTAGAAACAGATGGTTTACCTGCTGTCGAGAGACCAAAACGAAAGACAAGAGGCAAGACAGCCCTAAAGTCTTGGAAATGGCTGGCAAGGAATGCAGAGCAGCAGCTGAAGCATGAAGGGGCCAGGAGCCAGCATTTCCTTTAATGCTGTTGCATCAGCAACACAGGCAGTAGAGTTCCTGGTGTCAGAATCCAGTCCTCGAGAAATCAAAGGGCTACATTCTAAGGTGCACAGCAGCAGCTTATCCTTTTCTTTCAAGTATAGAGTGTCTTCTCTTTCAACCAAGAGAAGCAGGTACTGTTTGCCATATTTCAGGGCATCCTTTAACTTCATATCCTCAGCAGCAAAATTCATCACAGTGGAAGGCATTGCAGATATTGAATCTAGAATAGTAGATGCAGGGGCAAAACCTCCTTGTCCCCCACATGGAGTTGTGCAAGCTCCATCTTGCAGAGAATCCACCATCCTGACAGGAGAGCAGCTCCCCTTCTGCACAGAGTAGAGGAATTTTTTATTGAAACTTCAAAATAAAATAATGCTACAAACATGTTATGTCACAAAAATAATATGTCAATCAAATAGTAATAAACATAAATCAAATAAGTATTACAACTTACTCCCTTCCTACTACCCATTACTTTAGAGTAGGGGATTTATATTATTGTCATTGTGATAACAAATCCTACGAAAATGAAATTTTATGCATAGCAAGACATCAGCTCCAAATGAACAGGGCTATCACTTCATTACTACCCTGCAGTGTTCCCATACTCTGACCCCCCTTTTAAGATAAGAATGGGGGAATTTTTATTGAAACTTAAAAATGAAATGATGCGATAAATATGGTAAGCACATTATCCAATAATAAAAACACCAATCAACTGAGTATTACATCATAATCCCTTCCATCTACCTGCGACTTGTAAGCAGGGGATTAATATTATTGTCATTGTAATAATGAGACCTAAGAAAATGAAATTTTGTGCTTTTTTAAAAAACAAAACAAAACAGTAATCAACCCATCACTTTAAGCTTTATCTCCAAACAGCAGATTTGTCACTTCATTCTTACATTCTTATATTCTGCCCAGTGCCCCCATTAAGATATGAGTAGTGGAATGTTTATTGGGACTGTCAAATTAAATGATTATACATATGTTAATTCACAATAAAGTACTATACAAGTCAATTGGTGACATTCATAATGAGAGATCCATATAAAACCTCTTTCATTTAAGCCAGTTTATGTTCCTCCACTATTTTTGATACGTGTGAGGCTATGTTTTATATTTCTCCTGCTTTTGTATGTCTCTAATAGGATGATTAATAATCCAATAATTATTCAGGTGAAATGTCATTTTTCTGTAAAATTAATTTAACTTTTGTATGCCAAATATTATACTTAAAACACAACAAAACCAGATGCATTTTGCCTTGGTCATATTTTCCACATGCTTTCAGGTAATATACATAGAAATAAGATTTTCTTTGTAAGTAATAATATGGTAAATCTTTCCATTTAGAATAGACAATGGTCCAAAAAAGTTAATATATATGGATATTCAAAAACCAGATTTTCCACAGTTTCATTTTTCTCTGCACATAATTCAGTTCTCAGACACAGTTTCTCACTCTGGTCTTTATGTTTAAGATTAATTTTAACATTGAGTTTACTATGCACACATAGCCATAGCACAACCCACATATGTTTTTACACCCTGGGATGGGTTAATATCCTACCAATTTGTGAAATCTCATTTTGTACTTTAAGCCCATACTGAAGGTATTCTGTGAAAAATTTAGACATGAGATTAGAATTCTTTCCTTGTTAGTTTGCTTATTAAGTTTTTTTAAATGTTTCGCATTTTTAATTTGCTGAAAACACAGCTACACTGCATATGGGGGGGGGGTAAGCCTATTAGTGATTTCTGCTTTGGAATTACAGAATTCATGTCCCTTGATTGTAGCCAAGGCTGCACTTGATCTAACATCCATGGGGACCCCTAATTTATTTATTCCTTGCAATAAGGGTTTTATGTTTGCATAAAGGAACATACTAAAGCAAAATTCTACTGGGTTAATCATGCCCAGTCCACCCTCACTAGGTGGCAGATATGTTATACCTTTTTTTATCAGATTTAGTCTGTTGCCCCAGATACGTTGGTAGAAGCAGCTATAAATAGTGATCTTTAATTGTTTCAGTGGGGGAAAGTCAGTACTAAAATGTAAAAATATACCTAGTAGGAAAGTTTTAATCATATATACTCTTTTTTGTTTTGACATAGGCCATGTATTCCATTTGGTCACCTTGCACTGAACTCCTTTTAGGGGGAGATCCCAGTTATGAAAGTTCTTGTCCCCCTACCCAAAGTATATGCCCAGAAATTTATAAACTCCCCTCTCAACCGGTATCCCTATGATTTCTGTCTGGTCTGGTAATACCGATATGATCGGTATGCATTTGCTTGTATTAAAATTAATTTCTCACCCAGTTCCTTTTGTAAATTACTCTAATACCTTTGCAGCCTATATACTAGAAGGAAGATCAGCCAAAATAATATATACATCATCTGCATAAGCTATTGATTTGATTTCATCATCATTGTACCAAACTAATAAGCCATTAATATTTTCCTGTTTATTTAATCTATTAGAGGCAAAAAACTCTGTTTAATGCATCAGTTAGGGTTGTTCCACAGTGATAAAAGTGAGGAAATTCAATGTTAGGGTTGAAACCCCCTTTGCATCCCTCCAGCCCACCCCCCTAACTGGAATCGGGGTGTGCATTGGGGTTATCAGCCCTAAGTGTCACCCCATCACATGTGGAAAGAAGCTGAGGAATAGTAGAATGGGGTGACAGTTAGGACCGATGACCCCAATGCACACCCTGATTCCAGTTGGGGGGAGCTGAAGGGGTGCAAAGGGGGTTTCAACCCTAACATTGAATTTCCTCACTTTTGTCGCAGTGGAACAACCCTAACTGATGCATTAAACAGAGTTTTTTGCCTCTAATTTCCCTTCTTTTTGAGAATGATAATGAGAAATAGTGAATGTAATGCAGCAGCAGGAGTGCGGGGATGATGTCCTGTCGCATTGTAACATTGTGCCCGCAAAGGCAAATCGTAATGCGCATGGTGAAGCAAAGTGAAACAGAAATTGGAAAAGTACTGTAGACAGAAATGTTAAAAACAACGGAAACGCAACTGCAAATGAAAACACAAAGGGTAACGCACATGGTGGCATAAACATGAACGGTAAGTGAAACGGGTACAGAACCGCAAGCAGAAATGGTAATGGTAAGAATAATGTAAGCGCACAGGCTGGTTTTCCCCAAAAGCTGTATAGAGAAATACAGTGAGTAGAAAGAATGTATGCAAAATAATGACTCTCAGAACACAAAAATCAGTAGTTGTAATAGTAAATTGCTTATATCTCAGTAACCGTACAACATAGAAAAAAAAAATTTAAAAGTCATATGTATTACCACTTTCCTGGATAGTTTTACACGTATTATGGGGGCTATAATTTTTCGACAAAAACTCTGTATCTCGCACCATTTTTGAGATACGGGCCCTCAAAGGCGCGATGAACACCGTAATGTTATCCTATGGGAAAAAAACAGAAGTTTGGACTGCCATAACTTTTGAACAGTTTAATATTTTTTCATGAAATCTTCAAAAGGCACATTGGGGACCCCGGCCACACGTTCCCTGAAGATTTCGGGCCAGTCATGCAAACCGTGTGACCTGTAGGCGTGACCGTAGAATTCCAGAAAAAGCATAAACACATGCACAGATTATGCTTAATAACTCCGCAGCCCTGTGTCCGACCAGTACAGAACTTGGCAGATCCCAAGTTGTATGGGTCTTGATCAAGTATTCCAAATTTCAGGCAAATCTGTCAAATGGTTGCAAAGTTATTAAGGTGCAAAATTTTGGGTTTAACATGTAAATGGCTCCTTAACCCTAACTATGGTAGCACTACTGTGCTACCATAATTTATAACATGGTCTAATGTTAGAATATACAGGAGGGGACTTACTGGGCATCCCTGCCTTACATCTCTTGTTACTAAATACTCTTTCCCACCCACTCATTTATGTAATGGGCAACAACTGCATTTTTATAGCATGTTTTAATCCATTTGATAAAACCTTTGGAGAATCCATATATTCTCATGCATTTCCAAAAATAAGAATGTTCTACTTTATCAAAAGCATTCACCTGGTCCAGCCCAATAAGGAAATCTGGCAATTCCTTATTTCGTCCTATCTTCATAATTTACCTTATTACG
The DNA here is from genome assembly GCA_016271365.2 of Neoceratodus forsteri. Lineage (NCBI taxonomy): Eukaryota > Metazoa > Chordata > Ceratodontiformes > Ceratodontidae > Neoceratodus > Neoceratodus forsteri. The sequence continues at coordinate 170,957,118 of CM057451.1, read as the reverse complement.
ATTAACCCATCAGGATTTTTCTACTTGGATGAGCAAAGAATTGTGAAGGATGTATAATAGTATCTAGAATCATAGTTAATCTGTTACTCAGTATTTTGGTCAGAATTTTACAGTCTGTGTTTAGTAACATAATGGGCCTCCAGCTTGTGAGGTGTGCCTTATCTTCTGATTTATATAAAAAAATAACTAGCCTTTTGTACATGTTGTCTGCTAATTTATTTGTTTCCAAACAGGCATTAAACACCTGTACCAGTTCACTGGGTACTTCCTGAAATATTCTTTTAAACAGTTCACTGGGTACACCATCTTGTCCTGGTTACCGTGCCTGTAAGTAGGTTTGTAACCACCAAATTCAGTTCTTGTATTGTTATAGGGTCTGTCAAAGATGTTAAACAGTAATCAGGTGGTTTGTTAAATTCATACTGTTGTAGCCAATTATCTATCTCTTCTGGAATATTAGACTCCTGAAACATGTGTGCAATATGTGTTTCTATTTCACTTAAAATATCCTTTTTGATACTAAGAAAAGTTCCATCTTTTGTTTGTATGTGCTGTATCTCTTCCTTGTTTCTTTGGTTCATACAATTATCAAAAATATTTGTATGTGCTTGTTTTCCCTGTGTACTGCACTACTTCTCTGCTTCCAGAGACTTTAGCCTGTTGTACTGAATGTGTGTCAGTTCCTCTTTTACCTGGGTAATTCATTCTGAATAGTTATGTTCCCCAGTATTTTGAAGGAAATGTAAAGAATACAGTTGTGCTCTGAGATCAAAATAATTTTCTTTTCTGAATTTTTCCTTAAGTTCCATACAGTATCCCTTGGAAATAATCCCTAATGTCTGGTTTAGTATCTACCCACCATTCTTCTGTGGAATTTTAAAGAAAAATACAGATATCCTAGCTTCTATCAGATATTTAAAACCTTGTACTGTACCACTAAAGGGTCTTCTAACAATATCTTATTCATTTTCCAATACCCTGGGCCACTGGAAATGGCTAGAAAGTTAATTAATGTTAAAATAAGTAGACCATGGTCTGACGTGGCCACTGGAAAGACTTTTGCATTCCTAAAATCTAAAGTTGGAGAAATTAGACAATAATCAATCCATGTTGACAGTTTTCCCCTAAAACAGGCATGTGGGTGGGTTTTTTCTAGTGTATTAAAAATGTCAGTTGAACCTATCTGAAAAATCAGATAGTTGAAAAATTATGCATCACAAGAGGTTTTTGATGTTTTTAACCCTATATTTAATAAAAAATGGCTGATGCTAAAATCTCCCCCTAAAAGGATACCCTTACCAAAGTGGAAGTCATTCACTTATCCTTAAAATAACAGTTTGACTATTGATACTTTAGCAGTATTTTAGCATGAAATTAGCATTCAAACTGTTTTGTAATGTTAACAGTCATTTGTATTACAAATGGCCATCATGATGGGCTTCACAGTCAGAAGCCTTAAGTTAGTCTACCTATAGCATAAAAAATTTAAATTAGATGCAAATTAGAAGACTAAGATAGCAGTTTTCACAGCAGTCTGGGTAATGGTTAAGAACTGCTTTGCAGCAGTATTCTTTTACTGCTTATGAATACCTTGTTAAATGACTGTTATAAACTAATATATTTAAGGCTGAAAATATTGCTTAGGACTGGGCTGTGACCGTTGAGTGAATGATAACTCCCTGTGTAATTTGTGTAGGAGATATTTAAATGTTAACGTATAAATTTATTTTGTATATATTAAATGCAAAATATAGTGTCTCAAAGTATACATCATAACACAGCCAATCTTGTGGCTTATAGTCCAATGCTCCAACAAATAAATAAGCATATAATGATGCAGAGTGTAATCAATAATAAATGAATGCGTGTTATTGAAAAATAACAGCTTGCCCCATGAGCATGTGATAAAATGTGCTTGCATCGAATACCTTTAGCACCTGGAAGTGGTCTTATCAAGCAATAACCCACACCTCAAAGTGTCTGCGCTTCTGCAAAAAAAAGTTGCCAATATTAACAGAATAAAATACTGGTGCCCACTTCTTGTGCCCAGAGTGACTGGCAAGTCCCACTGCAACTAGATCCCCAGGCTTTCATACCTTTTTGAGGTTGCTTGAAAGATGTTACAAATGTTATCTTCAAGGGTGGTATCCATCACAATAGATCTTGATCTGCTAAAAGGCATGGCATGGCTGAGTGTCAAGAAGGGAAGGACCAAAAAATATAACATTTTACAACAACTGAAGTGAAAACTGCTTTGAGATAAGTATGCTCAGTCTCCTGACCCATACATCTGCATAGACGTTATTATCGTTTAGAAGACTACCCTATAAAAAGTTCATAATAAATAGAAAATGTAAAAAAACTATATCTTAGCCAATTATTTTAGTGTCATTCTGATCTGTACATTTATTCTTATGTATGTTGTCACTGCATGTACATTATTTTAAAATGTGCATACCTTTTGCTAAAGAGAAGCAATAATATTTCCTCTGGCTCAGGTTATGTTCCAGATTAATTCTCCAGTCATTATGCCTACTTTTGCACTATAGGACGAAAACAAAATAAGTTCAGAACATGCAAACAGAGACAACAATGGCAGAAAAAAGACAAACGGTCATCTAGCTTGTCGAGTTCTCAATTAGCCCTGGCACATACTGTCCCCTCCAGGGACCTAGCACTCCTTATCCTCCACCCTGGTTTTGGTGTCCCAGCAGCCACTGTACCCTTCAATCTGTCCCTGTGCTTTGACCCAGTAATGGTTTTCATCATGTCAGCTGGTAGACTGTTCAACAGCTCCACCACCCTCTCTGTAAAATGTACTGTCTCACATCCCTCTTAAACTTCACCTCATGTGTGATATGAGGCATGATGCACTTGCACCAAGAGCCTTTATCACCTGGAACTACTTTTATCAGGCATAATATCACAGGTATATGTTCTCAGTCAATCACAATGTAGAACAGCCCTCAGTTATTCTATCACAAACTACACTTACAGGGGGCGTGGCTTGGACGCTGGAAGATATGGCCACTTAATATCATAGCTCCAGCCCCAGCTAAGCCGTTTTTGAGGGAAATAATCTGGCATCCAAGACCAGTTTCACTAAAAATAACCCCAATATGTCTCCGAAGCTGCAAGAGTCAGTCCGGTGAGGTGATATTTGCACCCGGGATATGGTTAGAGGTCTAATGATGGTGGTCCCATATGCGACTCGATCGGGCCACAGATAGGCTGCACACCCTCTGCATTCTGGGAGATTAATACTGACATCGTAATACAGATCGGTGCCTGACTCACTCTCTCCTGTTGTTAGTAAATACCCAGACTCAGCTCCAAGACATGGAGGAAAGTAAGCTACACTGAGCCTTACCTACATGCCTTTCCCCGAAGACTTTGCCATCACAACCTATATGAGACTTACCCCCCATGGCCTCAGAGCCCTCTGTGCACCCACTTGATGTTCATTCCTCCCTATAACATGTAATGTCTCTGCTGGAGACACTGCTCTCTAGAGTCGAACCCTTTGTCGACTACCCTCGCTGGTACTGTAGCCGAGGTGCAGGTCCTAAACGACAAAGTCAATGTGGTGAAGCAGAAGACTGAAAGCATAGAGTCAAGCCAAGCCAAAATCCTGCAGCATCTCCAGGACCATGAGGGCGAGTTAGCTACTTTATGGCAGATGGCTGAGGACCAAGACAACCACAGCAGACGGAACAACATAAGGATTTGGGGCATTCCTGAGGGATCAGAAGGGGTGAATGTGGAGCATTTTTTAAATGAGGAAATTCTGAAGATGCTGGGGGATAGGTGGCACAGGCCACTAGATGTTGAAAGGGTGCATCGGGTTCCTGAGGGCCCCTGACCGAAGAATTCAGTGCCATGACCCATAGTTGCCTACTTTCTAAGATATTCCACGAAAGAGCGAGTATTGCGAGCAGCTAGGGAATTGGAAGAGGTGATGTGGCATGGGGCAAAAGTTTCTTTTTACAGGGATTTCTCTGCTGAAGTGGCAGCTCAGAGGAAGGCCTTTGCCCCTGTTAAAAAGGTACTGGCTTCAAATATGGATTTCGTCAGCTTTCTTACTTGGCTGTGTCAAAGGAGGGGAAGGAAATAGTGGCAGAATCTCCCGGAGAGGTTGAAATTTGGATCTCTAAGAGCTGGCCATGCTTGCCTATAAAAACTCCTTCTCCCAGAAAGCTTTGGTACCCTGACAAGGGCAGTAGGAACCCAGTTAAAGGCAGCAGCATCCAGAGGGACCAAAATAAAAGTCAGACGATTCCCCCAGGAAATGGACCCCCAGCCCTTCTCGATCTCAGCAAGCTGCTACAGAGAGATCTGGAAGAGTAGCCGACCATTCAAGGGTCCTTGGTGATTCTTCTTCCATAAAGCCTCTTCGGGACACCGGTTCTGTGAATCGGATAAGGCATCGGTCCAATAGTGACTTGGACTCCACAGGAGGGCAAGAAATGGTGCCTCCTGCTAAGCTAACCAAGGATGAATCCCTTTACATGATGCAACCTTGCCCAGAAGATATACCAGATGAGACTATAATGGAAGCAGTGGAAATGGGGTTCTTGGCCGATTATCTGCCTGATGCAGAACTCACAACTAATGCTGCACTCCCCATTAAACCAGGGACATTGTCTTTTGCGGAAGTTCTGTCAAAGGATCTGCAGGGCACAACCACAGAACCCCTCTCAAATGGCAAAGCTCCCCACCGGACTGAAGGATATAAATGGCTTTCTTTGATATTACTTCTCAATGGTGCAGGGAGATTAGCTTCTCCCCCTTTCCCTCCCCCTAACGCTGCATTTTGGGTATTTCATAAAGGGGGCATATATTTGTAGAAATTAAAGTAAGGCAAGGGGGTTTGGTAGCTACAAAGGGTAGCCACCATGCTTGAGAAGCTATACATGCAAGGACTTCTCAGCACTGCTGCCGGTGATACGTGGGAATATCCTTCGTTTGGGGGTCCTCTCCACCCTCCAACTGGCACCGCCTCTGTTCCAAAAGATTCCCCTTAGAGCATGCGTCAGCAGAGAGGGATGCAGGATGGTAGGGTGGCAGACAAGTAAAAGCCTTGCATTAAATTTTCCCCTTCCCTTCCCCCTTTTTTTTCTCTAGACTGGGATGCCCCACCCAGTCTCATATTATGAGTGGTATATATGATGGAATACTGATTAGGCATGGCTGGGGTCTGAGCTGCAAGCAGCTGAATGGTTCTACCCCTTTCTTCCCCATTTGAGTCTTTGGCTAGCACGGCGGAGTGCTTACCTTTGCGTCTGGCAAGGGAATAGTACCATTGTGCATACACCAAGTCTCGTTAGCTTATTGCTTGTTACTCTTTGATATATTGTATCTGATATTTGTAGTTAATAGGTAATTATTGCATTACTATTCAACCCATAGTTTAGTGGGTATCTTTAAAAGTTATATAATACCTGTTGGTTTAGAGTGTGGTATATTCACTCCTGTTTGTGTTTCTTTCTTCGCTACTAGGTCATTTACGTCATATTCTGCTTGGCAAACTCTTCTGGTCTTTCCTCTGCTGAACACCTTATCATACGTCAGGTACCTTGACCACTTATCCTACCCTTCATTCTTAGGACCCCTGGGGTAAGTATTTTTTTTCTTTCTCTAAAACCTCAGTGTAACAGAGCCGTACTCCAGAATGGGGCTTAAGCTCATATCCTGGAATGTGAAGGTGCTGAATCACCCAACTAAATTAAATATTGTCCTTAAACACCTTCACTCTTTCCAGGCGGACATTGTGTTGTTCCAAGAGATGCATCGTACTGCAAAGACCGTCGGATGGCTCAAAAAGGTGTGGGTAGGGACAGTAATCACCAGCTCAGCCAAAAACAAGTCCAAGGGTGTGGCTAATTTGGTGAAAAGACATGTCCATGGATGGTTGATAAAACAATCACGGATGCTCATAGCCATTGGATAGGGGCTAGGCTCTCCTACCCGGGGGGACATGCGGTGTTAGCAAATATCTATGGCCTGAACACGGACTCTCCTGAGTTATTTCTTGATCTCAACCATGCCTTGGAATCCCTCACTGAGGGTTACCACAATAGCCCAATTATGATGGGGGGGATTTTAATTTGGCCCTGGATATATTCTTTGACAAGTCTAAGCCCACCCCACAAACCCATCCTAAGGCAGTGGGCATACTACTGGAAATGATGAGGGAATGGGGCATGATTGATGTCTGGCAGAGAGACCACCCCACGGGGAGGGACTACTCTTTCTTCTTGACAGCACACACAACTTACAGCCGCATTGACTTCTGGCTTGTGAACGTATACGCAGCCCAGGATATTGTAGCAACCAAGATCAAGGACATCTTAGTATCGGACCACACTCCTGTCTCCTGTACCCTCCTGCCTGTAGGGCAACAGGGCGCTGGCACCAGGTGGCATTGCAACCCCTTATTGATTAAAGATCCCTCCTTTCGGAACATGGTCCAAGACGCCGCCCGGGATTACTTTGTTCACAATAAGCTGGGGGAAACATCCACAGCCATGGTTTGGGAGGCTTTCAAAGCCATGTTAAGTGGGCATATTATAGCTTTTGTGGCTCAGAAAAACAGGGAGCAAAAGAAGGAGCTCACTGGGCTCCAAGTGGAACTCTCAGCCAAGGAATCACAGTTTAAGATAACTACTGCTAAGGTCCTGATGCAACCAAACTCTGGGAAACTGTTGGGTTAAAATATCGGATAAACACTATACTCCACCAACAAGCTGAGTGGCATATGACTAGGATTAAACATGCATATTGGGAGGGTGGGATAAGAGCGGGAAACTATTGGCATATCAACTGAGGAAGCAGCAAGCCACTTCCCGTATCCATGCCCTTAGGACTGCCAATGTGGAGACAGTTATGGACCCCAAGCAAATTAATGAATGCATGACACAATTTTACCAGCATCTGTATCAATCATGGATCCCCCAAAAGAAGGATCGTATGAGTGCCCAGCTAAGGGACTTTTGTTCAATGACTGATATTCCCCAGCTCCCAGAAGCTATGAAAAATGCCTTGGATGCCCCTATTACAGAGGCAGAAATTCATGAGGCTTTATCCTAGCTGGCAAAAGGTAAAGCTCCAGGACAGGATGGTATGACCACTGAATTATATCAGATACTAAGCTCATAAATTCAGACCCCTCTACTTGCTGCCCTTCAGGAAGTGCACTCGAAAGGTTCCCTTCCACCAACAATGCGAGAGGCTTTAATTACTCTTATTCCAAAGAAATCTGACGACCCGCTAAACTGTGCAAATTATGGCGTTATCTCATTAATATCCATAGACACTAAGATTGTAGCCAAAATACTCACCAATTGTGTGATGGAGGTCCTACCCTCCATAGTACACCCCTCCCAAGCCAGATTCACCAAAGGTAGGGCAGTGGCTGACAACATCTGCCTCATGCTCAACATCAAATGGCTAGCCCTTCGGTCTCCCATTCCTATGGCATCTATAGCAGTCAACTTCTCGAAAGCTTTTGATTCAGTTGAGTGGCCTTATCTACATGAGGTGCTTGAACTGCATGGTTTTGGCACCTACTTTAAACAATGGGTCCATGTTTTGTATAATAAACCTGCAGCCAGAATACTTACTAATAAAGACATATCCATGCCCTTTCTCTTGCAGCGGGGCACCCGGCAGGGGTGCCCGCTATCCCCATTACTATTTCTGCTGGCTCTGGATCCTCTTATCCGAGTACTCCAGGACAATAAAGTGATTCAGGGTGTCTCGGTAGGTGATTGTTCTTATCTTGCAACTGCGTATGAGGATGCCTTACTCCTCACTCTTTTCCACCCACAGGAGTCCCTTAGCCCAGTGCTGGAGACTTTACAATCATTTGCCAGTATATCTGGATTGCAAGTCAACCAAAAGAAAACCAGTGTTACCCCTTTGAAAGGGGCCTGCACTGAAGACTGTCTGCAGGGGCTAGGATTGTCATGGGCTCCCAACAACTTACAATACTTGGGTATACACATTACTTTTGCCTGAGGGCACATAGAATCCAGGAACTTTACCCCACTACTCACACAGCGGACAATTGAAGCAGCATGTTGGCGGCGGCAGAATCTGTCCCTCCCAGGGAAAGTTGTGGCACTTTGCATGCTCCTGCTGCCCAGAGTAGCGTATTTGTTGAATAACCGTCCCATAACTGTCAGATGAAGTATTTCAAACATTAGATAAGCTAATTTCATTCTTTCTGTGGGAAGGACAGAAACCAAGGTGGGGAGTTCATAAACTATGTGCACATTGTGTCGCGTTGGGGCTTAGGGCTACCCTGGCTTTGGAGATATCACTGGTCTTTTTTAGCAGCTCAAGCAGTTAAATGGTTTGTCCCAACCCCTCTTACTTCACCATCATGGATACAATTTGAAAAGCAAATTTGTCAGCTCACCCTTCTTAGCCTACTCTTTACTAACACCATTATATCCCCATACAAACTCACCCCAGCCATGGACGCTACTAGGAGAGCCTGGTTCTGCCTTATGAAGGCAGCCAAGACATCGAACCAAGGAGCCATGATACCCTTTAGGTATTTAGACCTCTGGCACAACTGGCTTATTAGGGTGGACAACAAACCCCTGACTTGGTCCTCATGGGAATGGAAAGGGAATTGCATTGTGCAGGATCTCTATCTACCAAATACTAGTACCCTTATGTCCTTTGAACAACTCCAAGCACGCTTTTCATTAAAGTCACAGGACTTCTGGAAGTTCCTGCAACTTCGCAGTGCAGTACAGGCCATTGACTGGACTGCTAAAGGGGAACTGAGATGGCTTTGGTTATTCTCATTACATCAAAAGTCTTCCCTTCGAGGTTTAGCAGGTAAGTTCTATAACACATGGCGGGAGGTACAATCGGACCATACAGAGACATGCAGAATGGCATGGAGCATGGATATAGGGAGTCATATTGGTCCAGAGACCTGGTCCCGCTGCCTACACATGGCACATTCCACCTATAAAGATGCTAGAAGCCAGTTAATTCAACTTAAGATACTCCTTAGATGGTATAGAACACCCGCTGTTTTATTTAAGTGGGGGACCCTCTCGCATGCACAGTGCTGGAGATGTGAATATAGTCCTGCTGACACTCTGCATCTTCTATGGAAATGCCAAGCCTTAGTTCCTTTCTGGTCAGTGGTAGCAATGGACTGCTCTGGGGTGCTGGGACAGCCCATAGCCCTTTCGCATCTTATGCTGCTGCTGGGTGATCGGGCGCCGCTAAGGCACCTAAGACCACAGCATCAGAATTGGATCCTGGTAGTTTTGCTGGAGGCTAAGTGGCTCCTCTTGAGACATTGGCAGCAACCTCTACCCCCGCTCATTTCTTTATGGCACTCAGCTATAACCAGACTGGCTACTTTTGAAAGGCTCACTTATGCCGCTAGAGGGCAGTTGTCCATGTACCTTTCCAAATGGGAGGTCTATCTTAACTCGGCATTGTGCCAGGTCTCCCCCCCCCATCCTGGGAATCCACCTAACCTGACCACTGTTACAAGGACAAATCCTATTCATGCAATTTGAAATATAAGCACCAGGATCTGATTTCTATGTACACATTCAGATGAGATTTTGGCTGCTGCAATGCTGAGGGTTGACTTATTCTATCTCTCTCTTTCTTTTGGTAGGCCTGACCTTAACTATATGATTGGCCTGTAAGAATAGTTAGAAAATTGAACACTGAGGATAAGGCACTTACATGACCTAGGTGTGAGTATAAGTTTTAGGTGAGGCAAGGTGAATTAAGATAGATAGGAAAAGGCATAGTTACCAATTATATGGTGTAGCTCTGGACCTAAGATATATTTTCTTCTGTGATGTATGCCGGCATGTGTGAACAACACTGTAACGCCTTAATGTAGCAGGAGTTTACATGTTTGGAATATGAAATGTGATGTATTGTATGATTACAGCTTTGACTGAAACAATAAAAATTATTCTGTGATTAAAAAAAAAAACTACACTTACAAAGACCCAGAGTTGGTTATTCAAGTAAACCCTCCCACAGTCAGTTAATAGCCGTCTAGCCATGCCCACAGTCAGTTAATGCCATCTTACCATGCCCACAGTCGGTTAATGGCCCTCTAGCCATGCTGACAGTCAGTTATGCCCTCTTACCATGCCCACCATTGGTTTATCATCATTTGTTCATACTGCCCATAAGCAGACCAACTGAGAAGACTGAGGTGGTTGAGCAGTGAGAGACAGTTTTTTTTATTGTTTTCTTTTTGCAGAGCTGGCAGGTAGCTCTGGTCCCTCCCTCAGAGGGGCTTATCTCTCCGGTCTTGGCGTGGAGGCAGCCAGGCCATCATGGAGCCTGCCATCTTCATGTTTTTTTGTCTTTCTTCTGGCCCATAATTGTGCAATGGGTGAAGCGGCTCTGCTCTGCCTCCTTGGAGGCAGCCTTACACCCTGAATGTGGGCCCGCCCCATTCTGGCAGCATGTCTGTGCTGACACCCAGCTGCTGATGGGTGTCAGGCACCAGCATGCCATGCTAACCTTATTCCCCTGGGGAAGGAAAGCTGTCTGCAGACACTCCATCCTTCACCACCCATTCCAACCCCCAAGCCCATTCCAAAACTTGGGTGTCCAGCACCTCAACCCTCAGCACTACTGGGCCAGCTAAGATTTTTTTTTTCTGAAATGTACTGAGCATGGGGGAAATATAGAAAAACAGAGAAAGAACTTTCAGCACTCAGGACATAACAGGTCAGAGACAACAGCAGAGCTGGAAAAAAAAGGGGGCCTTAAAAAGCAAGCCATGACTGTGGGCATGTGTACTACCACTGGCACTAATGCGCATGCCCAACATCGTGGCTTTATTTTTCAAAGCCTGATTTCAACATGCAACAGCATTCGTTTTTCACTAGGAGTTATAGAAAAAAAATCTATTTAACTCCTAGTGGTATAACAGTAATAATGTGCATGTAGTAGGAGTATACTCACAATAACCTCTAATGTGGATGATTACATGCCTCGGCTTCACCTCGGCATCTAATCATCCACGGGAGCCAGTTATTGCTTCGTATATTCCTACTACATGAATGTTATCCTTTAAATAATCCACACATCAAAGTGTCTGTTTGCTCTCGTGCCCTGTGAAAAAAGTTACCAATATTAAAAGAAGAAAATACTTTACATCTTTATGTAGTACAGCAGAAAATGTAAAATAGTCCCAGTTTCTGCCTTTTGCCATACATCACACTGTCTGCCAATGCATTATTTGGTCTTTAGACTGATTTAGATTTTTTTTTTAGGTTTTTTTTTTTAAGTGATTTTACACTTTATGACCTGAGGTACCACTTTTGGAACATGGCACCTTAGGTTTGCGATAGTTTCTCTGTGTAATTTTTAACATTTTGTTTTCAGCTTTTTTTTAAGTGGCAAGGGATTGTAGTTTGGCTTGACAAGGTTAATCCCTTCAACTATCTGATTCAGCTACTCCCCCTCCACTCATGCATGTTGTGATGTGAAGCAAGGAAGAATGCAGGGTGAGCCCCACTGAAATGAATGTGAGGAGACTGATTTATTCCTCACTTTTTAATACATTACAGTGGCATCTTGAAAATTAGTAAGGGCCATTGATTAACCAACAAGGGCCTTCTTAGTCAATCTATGACTCTTATTAATCTCCAAGTCACCATCATAATGTATTATAAACAAAAAATATCAGAAGATAGAGGCCCAAGTGGCACAGAGGTGCCCCACCTTGGAACTGCCAGCCTTACTGACATGCAGAGGGCTGTAGCTACAGGATGGCACCTGCCCATAGTTCACCACCGCTGGCAAGTGAGGAGAGCTTTGTGACCAAGTCAGTGACATTGGAATGTGGCGGTCCAGGCTGGCAGTAAACTCCAGTGATGAAGATGGGGACAGTGTGGAGATAGGAGATTTTTGAAAGGAGAGCCTTGTGGGATGACTGAACAGAAGTTGAGATGGCTGGAGTGAACTGGAGGGAAGAGGAGGTATAGATAGCCACACTGCCACTTCTCCCAGTCCAGTCCTGTCCTGTCTTGATATTGTGAAGGCAAGGATAGAGATAGCATGGTCTGGAATGTGTTTGGATGGCCAAGTTTCAGAGATCACAATGATGCCAGGGGCATAGGCATGTATCATGGTTTGCCATAGGGAGATTTTGGGAACAAGGCTTCTTATGTTTAGGTGGATGATTTTAAGGCCATTTTGTAGTGAAAGTGGAAAAGTGGCTGGGTAGGCACCGGCTGGTAGATGGGCAAATTCAGGGCCAGGGTTTGGGTGGATATCACCAGATGGTAGAAGGAGCAAGAGAATAAGGAGCTGGAGTAGCCTGCATCCCTTGGATGAGCTATAGAGTAATCGTTTAGCAGTTTTAGAGGGGAGCAATAGGATGATAGGAGAGGATACTATCTTAAGGAGGGTAATGAGCTGGATGGGTGCTGAGGTGATTGTGGCACAGGGGAGCACCGGGCAGTGAAGGAGGAATGTAGCAACCAGGCTGTGCAATGTTCCAGAGGGGCAGACTGAGCTGTTATCCACCGTCCGTGGCACTAGCATACTGGGTTGGCCTCCCAGCAGCTCAGTACAGAGTGAAAGAAGTATTAATAGAGAGAGCACCAAAGGTAGGTACCAAAATTTAGAAGTCGGCCAGGAGTCCATAGTGCATGCAAGTGAGGGTGAGAGAAACTGGCAGGGGATGTTTAGGGTTAGTGAGGTACAGCTCATATAGGGGGAGGCACTAACAGATGTCTCTAGTGGTACAGAAATACAAGAAGCCAATGGGGAATTGGGTAGATAGAAAAAAATGCCAATCAGGTGACCAGTGGATAACTATAAATATAAGTGTCGAGCAAGGGTGGATCGGGAGTTGGCGCACAGTGCTGGCAGGGCAGAAATGGCTGGCAGCTAGTGCCATACCTGGAAGGCTATGTATCTGGGCAGGAGGACTCGGGTGGTGGCTTAAGGAGATCCATTGGTCTGGGAGCTGAGTTGGCTCAGTGGTTGGAGCTTGCATTCCTTACGGGGGGGCCAAGTTGAAGAATAGAAGCGAGGGGGAGAATTAAATATGCTGGCCGATGCAAGAGGTGCAGCCAGCCCAGCAGGGAGCTCAATTTACACAACAATGGGAGCAGTTACATTGGGCACCAAAAAGTCAGAGCCTGAGAGAACTGTAATCACAGCCCTTTTTTGAACACTTTTCAACTTAAAATTCTATACAAGCTGCAACGTAGCATACAATTTAGTAAAACTTAGTTTAAATCCTCTAAATTGACAGTTTTGAAAGAGCAGAGTCAATGGAGAGCTTCGGACCAATCAGGGCGGGCCCTGCGCTCATGTTCTGATTGGCTGGCTAGTGCCATACCTGGAAAGCTGTGGAACCAGCAGGAGGACTTGGGCGGCAGCTTGAGGAGAGCCATCAGTCCGGGGGCCAAGTCAGCTTGGCGGTTGGAGCTTGTGGTCCCTGCGGGGCAGCTGGAATGCTGTGTCTCCAGGCAGGAGGACTCAGGCAGTGGCTTGAGGAGAGACGGCGGTCCGGGGGCCAAGTCAGCTCGGCGATTGGAGCTTGCAGTCCCTACGGTGGTAAAGCTAGACATTTCAAGTGAACATGTGTAGTGGGAGGAAAGGGTGGCATTGTGGGGAAGTAACAAAATATCAGGAACCTCATTTTAATCACTGTAGTGGAGGCTGTTGTATGTTACAAGGATAGGAGGGGAGCATTACTTTGTAATCCAATTTATTTACAAATGGTGACCCAGCTATGTGCATAGGTTCCAAATTTCAGCAACTGGAAGTCTGATCCAGACTATTTGCAGCTGGGGGGAAGGGGACTTGGGGTTACTGGCCAGGGAATCAACTAGCAGACATGACTTGAACTGTTGGGACTAATGGATACCTGGTCTGCTTGTTGCATTCCTGCTGGTTCTGGCATTTTGATTCCTGATATCCCACTGCAAATGCATTAACATGATATGTGGGTCATGGGCATAGGCAATGCAAAGGCCGCAGGAGACAGGCAAGGCACAGTTGAGGCTGCATCATTACAGCTTGCCTAACTAGCATAGAGAAGAGATCTCTTACCTGGGTCCTGGGGAGTCTGAGATGGGTGTCTTGGAATGATATCCAATTGTTCCTGCAAAAAAGAATATCTATGGGGTCACAAAGGATCCATAGAGCTTCAAGAACAAAATGGGACTAACAGGGAAGGTTAAACATAAACAATACTTATCTAATATGCAAGTAGTCTGTGTCATATCAGACTGGGGCTAATGTCCTCTGAAACTTACAGTATAGAAATAACAGAAAAAAAGGATTATTATGAGGAAAAAAGAAAAGCATGAGTACAGACAGAGTTTCAGAGAAGTACAAGAGCTACATGGAGAACATAGATATTACATACACAAGCCTGATGATCCCTAGTTCGAATCCCACCATGGTCACTGGCTCAGAATATGACATTGGGAATGATGCATGACATCCCAGCTTCAAAATTTTTTGAAACTGAGTTTCATTGCTAACTGGTCAAGGGACTAGCCAGGCCATAGACTTAAAGAGTAGGCCTTCATTTTGATTCAATAATTTTAACATAATAGGCCTTATTTCTGCTGCCCATGGATACTACCTGACCTACAGAACATGTATAAATACTTAGGCCTTCATGGGTGGGTGAATGAAAATAACTGATTCCTCAGATGCCCTAGCCTCCATCCCAGGGCCAACAAGCAAGGGCACAGCAATGATCAACAAAAGGCACAGTACCAGCAGAGGCAGCAGTGCACATGGCACCAAATATTGATAGCAGTACGAATGGCTCAGTGTGAAATCGGCCGTGCATGTGGCACAGCAAGTGATGGCATTGTCCATAGAACAGCAAGCTGGTGGCTGTGCAAGTGGCACTCTGTGGTGATAACAGTGTGCATAGCACAACAGAGTTGGATGTGCATCTGACAATGCAGCGATGACAATACATGAGTCAGTGTGTGGTGTTGGCAGAGCACATGGCACAGCATGAAGTCAGCAGGGCAGATGGCACCACAAAGAGATGGTGGTGCACGTAACACAGTGCAGTGGCGGTAATGTAACAGTAAGGTGGTGGCAATGCATATATATTGCATGCTGCACTATAGTGCCTGCAGTGCACATAATGCAGAGTTGGCAGTGCATATGGAAATGCACTGTGATGGTTGTGCACATGGCATAGTGCAGTGGCAGGTGTGTGTGGAACAGCGAGGTGGTAGCAGTGCACATGACACTGTGATATGGGGAGTACACATGACATGGAGCCATCAGTACTGGCCTTACCAGTTGAGGGCAAGATAGAGAAAATATTTACCCTAATGGACGAACTACACTGATTGACAGTTGTTATGATTGTTGTTAGTTAATAGTTCATCCTGAAAAGTCAAGGTTTCCCATTATATAGCCTAACAATTCTGCTTATATATCCTAACAATTCCGGTCCAATCACTACCTCCACCATCCAGTGCTCAGATCAGCCTCCTCTCCCCCAACAGCCAACCACCTTCCTCTCTTCTAGATCACCCTTCCAGGCACCAGACTATCCTCCATGCAGCTGGACAACCCTTCTATCCCTAGCCTCTCCCATGCTGAGCAACCTAACTAGAACTAGAGCACCGCACAGCTTCCAAACCAGCCTTTTCCTCAGCCAACCACCCTCCCTGCATCTGGATAGGCCTCCAACTACATGCCCACTAGCCAAATGCTGGTAGATTTTGTATTCAGCTAGAAAGAATTTCTTCTAATTAGCCCTGCAGGCTTGTACTGGGGAAGGTAATATTTCAAAAAGTAAAACAACTGGGCCAGTGGAAATGTTTGTGGGGCTAGTAGATTTTCCAAGTCACTGGCCCTGCTAGCTAGTGGCTGCAAAACTTAATTTCAACCCCTGCCATACAACCTCCATGTAGCTGGAGCACCCCCCCAGCCACCCTGCAACAGACCACATCTCTGCAGCTGTCCCCCCAAGCCCCTGGTCCAGCATCCTCCCAGCCAACCACTCTACCTACATATGGACTCACCACAAGCACCATACAGGCCTCACTGTATGACCACCCACCCTGCAGCTGGACCTCACTTCCATCCCCAAACTAGCCCCCCCACCAGCCACCCTCCCTCCCTGCTGCTGGCTCACCCTTTCATGCTTTGGACCAGCCTCTCCCATCTGACAACCCACCCTGCAGCTAGACTCCCTATGCTCATTCCCACCCATAGACTAGCCCTCCCAAGTTGAGCACCCTCCTGGAGCTGGACACAAAGATAACCACCCTTCCTAGGAGCTGGACCCACCCTCCCTCCCTCCAGAGTAGAACCTCCCCCAGACCACCCTCTCTGCAACTAGTCCCCCACTTCCCCAGATCACCCTTCCACAACCATGGACACCACACTTCTGAAAGTAGCATAAATAAAATGTGAGACACTAATGTGTAAGATATAAATTCATGATCACCTTTAAAAAAAAACAGCTACATGGATTCAAACAATCAGTAAAAAAAGGCATGCTTTACAGAAACAGAAAAATTACTTAAGAAATTCTTCTATAAATACACAAAAGAAAGATTCTCATAATCAGCAGTCTTCAGCAAAAAAAAAAGTGCACTGATCCCTGAACTATTATTTAATTTAATGTATTTACATATGCTAATGTTTTATTCAAGTACAATTTCAAATGCAAAAGCACAGCTTTCCCACCCCACCTTGAATTAGTTCATGAACAAACAAGATCCAAGCAAATATAAATTCCTTCAGAAGTATATAAGGAGCTATTTTCATAAACAACAGTCAGCAGCTTTAAAAACAGAAAACAAGCACAAGGATTCCATCATTACTATTTAATATAATGGATTAACACATGCAAATAAAGCTCTCCTAGTGGCACTGAGGGTTGAGGCACTGGGTGCCACACCAGTGAAAAGGGTTCAGGAATGAACCTGGGACATCGAGGGTCAACAGGGGAAGGAGAGGATTGAGCAGCTGGAGGACTGCTCTCCTCTCCCAGGGTAGATTGTGGGGAGTTACCAGCTCTGTGGTGGCCTCTGGTGGAGACTGGAGGAAGCACAAGAATAAGGGACATCGTAGGGGGAGGGATGATGGCAGACTCCAGTGGCAGAGGAGTGGTGGAAGCCATGCAGGAATCATTGCACGTTGTGTCCCAAGGGTGAAAAACTGCATTAAAAACCCCAGAGGACCAGAGAGGTGATGGACACCCCAGGAACCATGGCCCATATCCCTTCACCAAACCAACCCTCCACCGGCTCTCCCAAGCTCCTCCACTGGGCCCAGGGACCATTTCTGTAATCACAGAAAAAGGCTGTTAGGTAGGTGGGGTGGGTCCTCCCCTTGGGGATGATCTGGGGGGCTGAATGAATCTGTGGGTCTGGGGTGTGGGACTTCAGTAACATGTGTCTTGAGGAGGGTGGTTTCAGGCTGGGAGTAGAGGCCAGGGGTTGAGTGGGTACTCCCGAGAGATGCCTGGGTCCATCAGAGAAGAAATAGAAGATACAAAAAAACACATGCAAATGCTTTAATCACATACAATCAAATGCAAAAAGCTTAGCTCCCCCACACACATTCAAGTACTCAAATATCTGCAGTAAATAAATCTTTTTTTTATCAATCTGCATGTCATATTTTCTTAGAAAAAAACTAAATATTTTCTCTGTATAGATAAATAGGCTACTGAATGGATATGCACACAGAAGATGCATTCTGAATTTGCTCATTCATACAATCTTCCTGCAGCTTGGTAAATCCCCTGCCCCCAACCCCAAAGAAACGATAACCTTAAAAGTAAATAATCAATAAAAGTGACACAAATAATAGATAATTTAGAGACACAATGCACACTGGACAATTTAAGGAGTGATTCAATTGAAAATAAAAATGTGTATTTTAAAGGCTTTTCAAAGGTTATTAGCCACATGAGTTCAGACCAGAGAACATTTCTTCATAACAAAATATGCACAATTAAAAATGCATTAGAAAACATGCGTCTGCCTTGATTTCACAATCCCAGCCACAAACAGCTACTGAGTGTGAATGACACAGACCTGGGTGGTTACACTGAAGTATTGAAATTGTTACATTCCCTGCCTGATAAGTTTGGCAGTTGTGGGGGAGGGCTTGATGCCAGATTTATTAGGCTGGCTGCTCAATTTATTACTGTACCTTTGACTATAGTATACAATTTATGTATTTCTGCAAATGTTTTTCCTTTATTATGGAAGGTAGCCCAGGTAGTACCAATTCCAAAAAATGCTAAGCCCATTGGAGTTGAGGACTATCAACCTATCTCAATTTTAAATCCCTTGGGGAAAGTCTTTGAAAGATAGTTAACTGGTCAGTTGAATGAATTTTAGGAGGCAGTGGATGTTCTTTGTGAAGAGCAGCATGGTTTTCGGTGGGGTAGGGGTATGGGTACAACCCTGGTCAGGTTCAAGAATGCCATCCTTAAAGGCTGTAATGATGAAATGTTGATGGGGCAGTTTTTGTGGACCTGTCCAGGGCTTTTGATTTGATAAATCATTCCTTGCTTAGTCAGAAGCTTGCTGTTCTTGGAATGGCTGTTTCTGTGGTTGAATTTGTTTCTGATTTTTTGCAGGGGCATTCTCAGTTTGTTTCAATTGGTTCGATTAATTCATTAGTTTGTTATATTAAAAGTGGAGTGCCTCAGGGATCTATTTTTGGACCCCTGTTGTTTTCATTGTTTATTACTCAAGTCCCTTCTATTTTTGATAAGTGTAAATGTCTTTTGTATGCAGATGATTTGATTTTGTATTGTCAGGGAAAGTCTTTGAATTATATCAATATGGTGTTGGAAAATGAGTTTAAGAAAGTGTGTCATTGGCTTACTACCAATTTAATGCTTTTGAATATTCATAAAACCAAAGCTATGTTGTTTGGACGTCCTGTAAGACTTGGTGAATGTCTTCCCTTGACTATACATGATGTTCAGGGGAATTTACTTGACCAGGTGTCAGAATTCAAGTATCTGGGAGTCCTTTTGGACCCCTCATTGACATATCTTTCTCAGGTAAAGTCAGTAAAATAGATAATTAATTGTAGATTTGGCCAATTATATAAATTTAAACCTTATCTATCTTACAATTCGTGCTTGAAATTGGAAAATGGTGTTTTAATGCCATATTTTGTTTATGTTTCTTCTTTGTATGTTAAGTTGGGAACCAAGGAGAAACAGATTTTAAATGTTGTTTATAACAGCATTTGTAGGTTTGTTTTGGATGCTCCTTTTCTGACCCATCATTGTCTTTTATATTCTTCACTGAAAATGGTTGTCGCCCCAGTTTAAATATGAATTTGCCTTAAGAAAATTGGTTCATCAGGCCATTTATTCATATGGCTTATCTCCATTATTTGATTTGGTTCAGGTTCAGGAAATACAGGAAAATTTGAGAATGTCTTGGGGGTAGTGTTGGTAGTACAAGGTGCTAATAATAATTATGGCTTACGAGTATTTGATCACCAGGCTTCTTCACTTTGGAATAGGTTACCAGTTGCGTTAAGGGTAATTAAATCTTATTTATGCTTTAAAGTAAAGTTTAAATATTACTTGTTAGCACAGTCCAAGTGTTTGTGTAATTTGTAAAATTTGTATGTATTGATATATTGTTTGTTATGTTTTATGTCCTGGTCTGTCCTGAAAAGGGGCCTTGGCCCAGAGTCCAAACCCGGTTAACAAATAAAAATGAAATGAATTGTGTGATAATGCTGCTGGCCTTAGGGGGGCAGGGAAATTGGGATATGCCAAACAGCACTTGTGGCTCACACATACCGTGGCTGCATAACCAGTTGCTGCAGTTGGATGCCTGCTGCTCCTAGAATATAACTTTACAGAGATAGTCTTCATGTGCATGTGTCAACACACCCTGTCACTGGGTGAGCTTGCACTATGTTCTGTGTGTCTTGAGAGTCGGTGGTGGGGAATTCCATGGAAACAGCTACTACAAACACGCCCTGCTGCTCTCACACTGTGTTTCAAGTCTCCCAGTGCGGATGCTCAGTGATGCTGCCTGCTGTGGCACCGCTGTGCACTCCGGGGGGTTTTCAGAACTGGCACAGATTGTGCATTTATTGCATGTTCCATCAATATTTATTGAATTGATTTTATTCTGCACACCTGTTGCCTTGTGTAGATTAAACCTTTAGTCACAGAGTTCACACAGCCATCTCACAGATACAGAGTGAGAAAAGGAAGCATGCAGTGCTGACAGTAACTGAGGCACTCTCGTTCTCTCTATTTCTCTCTCTCTCTCTCACTCAAGCTCTTAATGCTGGTCTCTCTCTCTCTCTCTCTCTCTGTCTCATGTATATCACTTTCTCTCACTCTCTCTTTCTCTCTGCCCCACCGAATGACAGGATGTGCAGGGCTCTGTGTGCTAAGGGAAAAACAAGGTTTGTGGTTTTCTCACACTGTCAGTCTGGCCCCCTCTCTCTCTTTTCATCTTGTGATATGTGTGCTGGGGTGCATGCTGCTGCTGACAGGGTCGGGGACTTGTTATTGTAATGTCCCGGTCTCTTGGCTCAGTGTATGGTGGTAGGGGGAGCTGTCACTCTTTGTAAGTGAATGAGAAACACATGGGAAAGGCCACTGAGTGTTTGGCCAGGGAGACAGTGAACCAGCCCTACTGAACAGACCAACCAAGACAGAGGGATGAACACAGGGACACTGTGTTCGACGAACAGTAAAAGAAGGTGACAAGACTTTCTATAGATACATTAGTGAAAGGAGAAAGTCCAGAGGGGGTATTGCTAAGCTTAATGGAGAAAAGGGAGCAAGTGAGGAGGAGGACCCTGTAAAGGCATCTATCCTAAATAGATACTTTTGCTCAGTATTTACTGAAGAGAAGGTAGGCAGGCCCACAGCTCAGCATCATGGACACAGGGGAAGGGAGGTGAGCACATTCCCTTCACAAAAGAAAGGGTCCTACAAGAGCTATAAGCTCAGGGTGGATAAGGCAATGGGACCTGATGGCATACATCCCAGGGTACTTAAGGAGCTAAAGGAGGAACTAGCAGAGCCATTAGCAGAATTGTTTAGTGAGTCTCTGAGCACAGGAGAGGTCCCAGAAGACTGGAGAAGGGTTCATGTGATCCCACTCCACAAGAGTGGTAGCAGGGAGGAGGCGGAGAACTACAGACCGGTCAGTCTTACCTCAGTAGTGGCAAGATTATGGAGGCACTCTTTAAGGAAAGGATAGTGCAACACCTGGAATCCATAGGGCACAGGATCCAAGACAGCATGGGTTTACAAAGGAAGGTCCTGTCAAACTAATCTCATAGATTTCTTTGACTGGGTAACCAGAGTGGTGGACCAAGGGGAGCAGTTGATGTTGCCTACCTTGACTTCAGCAAAGCTTTTGACACTGTTCCACATAGAAGATTGATAAATAAGCTAGGTAGGCTCGGGTGGCTGAAGTTGGTCAACTGGGTGGCAAACTGGTTGACTGGCAGAAAACAGAGAGTGGTGGTAAATGGTATACAGTCAGAAGAGATGCAAGTCACAACTGGGGTACCTCAGGGATCAGTCCTGGGGCCAGTCCTATTCAACATCTTCATTAGTGACCTCGCAGATGGACTAGAGGGTAAGGCTTGTCTGTTTGCAGATGACACCAAGATCTGCAACAGAGTAGATGATCCAGATGGGGTGGGCAGAATGGGAAGAGATCTGGATAAACTAGCAGAATGGTCAGAAGAGTGGCAACTGGGATTTAATGCAAAGAAGTGCAAAATCATGCACATAGGGAAGAGAAACCCTGAAGCCACTTATAGGCTGGGAGGAGTTGCTAGCAGTCACAAAGGAAGAAAGAGACTTGGGCATCATCATCACTGATGACCTGAAATCATCCAAGCAGACCTCTAAAGCAGTAGGTAAGGCTAGGGGGGTGTTAGGGTGTATTAGTAGGGGTATCACAAGTCGTAAGAGGGAGGTAATAATCCCTCTGTACAAGACATTGGTTAGGCCCCATCTGGAGTACTGCGTGCAGTATTGGAGGCCACACCTTAAAAAGGACATTAACCAAATTGAGGCAGTCCAGAGAAGGGCAACCAAAATGGTGCAGGGACTGCATCAGAAGACATATGAGGACAGATTAACGGAGCTCAATATGTATACCCTTGAGCAAAGGAGGAGAGAGGTGATATGATCGAGGCATTCAAACACCTTAAGGGCATAAACAAGGTGAAAGAGTCTAACATGTTTAAATATAAGAAAATAGCAGGACAAGAGGACACAGCATGAGATTAGAGGGAGGCCGATTAAGATGGAATGTGAGGAAATTCTTTTTCACAGAAAGGGTGGTAGATGCATGGAATGGCTTACCACAAGAAGTGGTGGCTATGAATACAGTGCAGGGCTTCAAACATGCATGGGATAGGCATAAGGGAGCAATACAAATGACTATGAATAGATAGGTCACTGACAAAGGCCAATGGCACATTTATAAGGTAGAAAAAGAAATGGGCAGACTGGATGGGCCTTGCGGTCCTTATCTGCCGTCAGCTTCTATGTTTCTATGTTTCACTGTAACTGACTCATGTAGGGTGACTGTAATGTTCCGGTCTCTTGGTTCAATGTATGGTGGGGGGGCTGTCATTCTAACTGAATGAGAAATGCCTGGGAAAGGGGCACTGACAAACACAGAGGCACTGTAACTGACCCATGTATGGGAAGCTGGCCATACAGTATTTTTCATTAGGGCTGCAGTTCATGCCATGGGAGACACAAAACCAGTGCATGAAGAGTTTGCTCTTGCACACTTGCTGACAGTAATAAGAGGAAGAAGGGGGCATATTTGACTCCTCAACTGAGCTTCGGGAGTCCAACTCACTCACTCCAATTGCCTATCCCATTTTGCACTGTCCCAAACAGAGCACTACTGCTTTTCAGGCACGCTGCCCTGACTGTGGCTTACATGCCAACTGATGCACAGCAATACCTTGCAACCATTATACTGCATCAGTCTACCTTTCCCCTCTGCACTGCTTAGTGATGATTGCAAATAACTGCCATTCATTTCACACTTTCTGCACAGATAACGATTTCTGCTGGGCTCAGGGATTCTGCTCTGGGAAGCATCACCCTAACTGTGCTGGTACAGGTATTTACTAACATACTAACATACTAAAATGCCAGCAGAATAGGCCTAATGGTCTTTCGTGTCTGCTCGTTTGGTCAGCCCCCACCCTGGGTGCTGACTTTGCTGTCCCCCTCACCTTCTCTGGCTTCTCCCTTCCCAGTTCTGGATATTCTTGCTGCATTGGATTTTGCTTCCAGAACCCTTCCCCTGTACCTGTCCCACCCCCTCTTGAACCCCTCCACTGTCTCTGCCTCCACCAGCCCCCTAGGCAGTGCATTCCATGGCTCCACCACCCTCTCAGTGAAGTAGCACTTCCTCCTTTCTCCCCTGAATCATCCCCCCTCCAGCTTCCACCCATGCCCTCTAGTGGCCCCCTCCTCCTCCCTTCAAAGCACCCTGACTGTTTCTACCCTATTTACCCTCTTCATGTACCTGAAGACCTCTATCATGTCCCCCCGGTCCCTTCTCTCTTCCAATGTGTACATATTTAGCTCTTCGAGCCTCTCCTCATAGGTCCTGTCCCCAAGCCCCAAATCATTTTGGTTGCCCTCCTCTGGACCCTCTCCAGGAGGTTAATGTCCTCTTTAAGTGTGGCTCTCCAAACTGCACGCAGTACTCAAGGTGCTGGCCTCACCAAGCAGTTATACAGAGGGAGTATCACTTCCCTCCGTCTGGAGGTGATCCCCCTAGCGATGCATCCCAGCATCCTGTTGGCCTTGGCTGCTGCCCTCCTACAAGTCTCAGAGTTGTTCATCTTGACATCCGCCACCACCCCCAGGTCCCTCTCAGCCATCGAGACTTGTAGCATTTCCCCAGGGTGTACACTTGGCCTGGGTTTCTGGCCCCCAGGTGGAGTACCTTGCATTTCCCTGCATTGAACCTCAGCTTCCACTTTCTAGACCATCTTTCCAGAGCCTCCAGGTCCCCCTGTAGGGCCACCCTCCCCTCCTCCCCATTCACCACTGCCCCCAGTTTTAAGTCACCTGCAAAGAGACTCATCTCACTCCTGATTCCTGTCCTTATGTCAGATACGTAGGCGTTGAACAGAAGGGACCCAAGGACTGATCCCTGTGGGACCCCACTAATGACCCTCCTTGGGGATGAGACTATCCCACCAACTACAACCCTCTGGGTCCAGTCCTGGAGCCAATTGCCTATCCATCTGATAATCTGGTTCCCCACCCCCATTTCTCCCAGCTTATCCAACAGGCCCATGTGAGGAACAGAGACAAATGCCTTGCTGAAGTCTAGAAAGAGGACATCCACTGGTCTACCCAGGTCCAAGGCACTTGTCACCCAGTCATAGAACTCCACCAGGTTTGTCTGACACCATTTCCCTGGGATGAATCCATGCTGTCTATCGTCCAGGCACCCTGACTCATCCAGGTCCCCCCCAGCCTCTCCTTGACAATGCCCTCCATCACCTTGCCCACCACCGATGTCAGGCTGACAGGCCTGTAGTTCCCTGCCACCTCCCTTGATCCCCCCTTGTGGATAGGCACTATATGCGCCACCTTCCAGTCTTGGGGCACCCACCCTGTCCTCAGAGATATGGTGAAAAGCTCTGCCAGGGGTTTCGCCAGGACATCTGCAAGTTCCTTCAGCACTCTGGGATGTAATTTATCCGGCCCGGTGCTTTCTCCATCTTAAGGGAGCTGAGGGCTTCCTCACTCTCTGCTGTGATTTCTACTTCCGTACCTCTTCTCCTGCCTAGCCCTCCCCGCCTGCCAGTGATGCCTCCCTCTCCCCAGACCTGCCGATCGGTAAGGGTCCCCTCCTCAGTATCTCTGTCTCCTCCCATGCATGATGCAGCACCCCATTTTCCTGGTGAAAACTGAGGTGAAGTACTCATTTAGTACCTCAGCCTGCTCCCCCGGGTCTTGTGCCCATCTCTCCCCTGATTTAATCCTGCTAATCTGCCCCTTCACCCTTCGTCTTTCCCCAATGTATCTAAAGAACCCCTTGTTCCCTCTCCTAATTTCCCTGGCCAGGTTTTGCTCCTTCCTTGCCTTAGCTGCCCTCACCACTCTAGTGGCCCTTCTAGCCATCAGCTCGTACTCCCCTCGATCCCTTTCACTCCTTGAGCACTTGAATTGCTTATACGCTTCTTTCTTTCCGCGAGCCACCTCCTGGACCTCCCTGGTCCACCAACAGGGTTTTTGGGCCCTACCGCATTTTCGTCTTACTCTTGCACAGGTGCTGGTAGCATCCTGCACCCCTCTCCTTATGATTTCCCACCTACTATCAGCGTCCATGTCTGACCCAATCCCATCCAAATGCTTCTTAAGGATCCTTCCTATTTCCTTAAAATCCGCCCCCCTGAAGTCGGTTACTTCTGTCTTTGTGCAGTCTTCTACCCTCCTAGGTCCAGGCAGAACCAGACCATGGCATGGTCACTCCCCGCCAATGGGTCCCTTACCTCCAGGCCCCCAATCTGGTCACTGTCTGCCAGGACCACATCCAGTACCCATGCCTCCCTGGTCGGTTCCCTCACCTGCTGAGTTAGGAACGTGTCTTGAAAGACATCCAACAACCTCTGTTCCCTGGTCACAGAGGATGTCATAGTCTCCCAGTCTGTTCCTGGCATGTTTAAGTCCCCCAACATCTCCACCGTTCCTCTGCCCAGTCTGCAGTGTCTCCTAACATCTGCCACCAGACTGTCCTCCAGCTCCTCCGCCAGGGCAGGGGGGTCTATACACCACTCCTATTTTTACTCTCTTGCCCCCCCTTGTTATCAAGGTGACCCCAAATTGCCTCCACGGTTCCCTCTGCCACCTCTACTCCCCCTATGCCAATGCAGTTTTTGACTATCATTGCTACCCCTCCTCCCCTTCCCTCCCCCCTGTCCTTCCTGAACATAGTGTGACCCTCCAGGTTCAGGTCCCAGTCATGTCTTGCAGTGGCCCAAGTCTCAGTGACCGCTGCCACATCCACTGCTCCCTCAGTTAGCATCGCCTGGAGCTCAGGCATTTTATTGCCCAAGCTCCTGGCATTTAGCAGGACTACCTTCCACCCTTTCCCTATAGTTCCATTTCCCCTGCTCGTGTTCCCATGGGGATTCTGTTTTCCCCTGGTCTGCACTTTGCCAGTTGGCCTTTTCCTGCAATCCTCCTGGTCCCCAGGGGGTGGAGAGAGTCCCTCCTTTATCGGCACCCCTTGACAGCCTTTTCTCCCATCCCACCCCTTCACAAGTTTAAACCCCACTTTTCACCAATGAACCTCTATTTTCAACTTAAGGATTCCCCTCCCCTCCAAATTGAGATGTAGTCTATCTTTAGCATACAGCTCCTTATCCTCCCAGGTCTCCCCCCAATCCCCCATCAACCCATACCCTCTGGCCTCACACCACTCCCTGAGCCACTGGTTTATCTCCCTAATTTTCCTTTTGTGTTACCCACTAGCCCTTGGCACTGGCAGGATTTCTGAGAAGGAAACTGTGCATCCTATGTCATGACAGACCCTGGCGAGCTCCCTGAATCTTGCCTGTATCTCTAGCTCGCTATTTCCCTCAATGTCATTTGTACCCAGGTGGACCAGTATGTCTAGGGACCCCCACAATCCTTTGCCAGCTGATATACCTCGTGCTTAGCCCTGTGCACCATTAGTCCAGGGAAGCATCTTGTTCTAACTGGCCAGGCTTCTCCGCCTATCCCATTTGATACCCTGATCTGAGAATCCCCAGCAGGAGCACTCTGACCACCCTTTCCTCCATCCCCTTCCATGTCCTCATCCTTTCTACAGGCCCTCCACCCAGCTGGCTCCTTGTTCCTCCCTATCTGGGTGCCACATGCCACCCCTCCTTATTTACCATGGCCACCCCTCCCTCCCTCCAGTCCTATGCCTCTCCTCCTCCTGAGTATCCTTCTGTACCTTAACCCCCTCACTGCTCCCAACTGGTCCTTCTCCCCATCTGCTAAACTAGCCTGGCTCATCCTCCCTTCCTTCCTGTCTCCATTTCGTTCCTCCTTGCTCGTCGTGCTCCCCTGGCCTAAACCCTCAGCTCCCTTTACTGAATCCTCCTTGTACTTCTGGTCCTTTTCCTTTACCTTTCCTCCCAACTGATCCTTCTCCTTGCGCTTTCCTCCCTCTTCCCCCTGCCCCTCCTGCTGTGATTCACTGCTCCCCCCATTCTCCTGCATTCCAGGTCCCCCCCTGTTCTTCCTGCTATCTGGCCCCTGCCTCCTGCCTCCCACTCCCTTTCCGTCTCTAACCACCTCTGTCGTGGCTACATCATCCCCTCATCCTTGAGCAGAAGAAGAGACTTGAAGCGGTTACTGAGTGTAAGGTCTGATCCACCTCCCCGCCTTGCTTCCTTCTGTCCAGCCCTGGCCATCTGCCTACTTCCCTGAGAATGTTGTCCCTCCGTCCCCCCTTTGTGAGGGTCCCCAGTTACCTGCCTGCTTCCTTGGTAGTGTCCTTGGACCCTCTGCCAGGGTCCCTATGTGACCCTGAGTATTCTCCTGCACTCCTTTCCCTATGCCCCCACCCCAGTGCTTGGTGCAACCCTGTGGAGATTCCCAGCCCCTTCCCCAACCATACCACCCCCCTTTCCCCAGCTTTCTCCTAATCCCCACAACCTCCTCCCTAAGCTGTGCTAGCTGGTAGCACACTGGGCAACCACTGAACTTCCAAGCCCAGTCCAGTATCATGGCTGCTCCACACCCTGTGCACCCCACCACCCTCCCAAAGATGCCTGCCCTAATGATGTGTGGTTCCATCCCCTTCCAAATAGGTTTCCTTGGGTGAGCCACCAGGTTCCCCCCTAGTCCAAGATATCCCTACTGCCTAATCAGGTCACCCACTAATCTTAGAGACAGTCCCACTGTACACCAGTAACCCTGTTACTAGGTGCAGTACAACACATTAAACTTATAAGGAAAATGAACAACTCCCTAAGCTCCTCTCTCCCAGCCTTTAAATCCAACCCCCAGTGGCTAGAACTACATGAGCTGTACCTGCAGCCTTTTCCTCCAATTGCAGGGCAGGTGTTCTCCTATAAATTCGCAGACTACTGGGGAGGGAGGGGTGGAGGAGGGCGGGTCTTGGGCAGACACCTGACATGAGAGAGAGAGTGTATCAGCCCTGTGTCTCCCCTCCAAGCCCAGCAGCCAAAGAACCAGGCCCAAGCAAATCCCACCAAATAGGTTTTAAATCAGAAGAAATAGGCCTCTACCAGCGCAGCCTGTTACACAGTGAAACATCCACAAAATGAGCCCCACTTACAGCCACCAAATCAGTTTACAAACATCCAGCAGTCCCCAAAACAATACCCTGCTAGCCTCTTAGAAGTAAGAAAGAAAATAACTAACCTACCATGTAAAATCTACAAGAACCCTGTGAAAACAACAGCAGCAGCTACTGTCCTGGAACACAACTGATCCTGCCCCCTTCCAGTTCTTTCTTATTTAATCAACAGTCAGGTGCTGCTTTCTGGCCAATTGATGATGATGCTCAGCAAACCCATGTTAGAAAAGAAAATAGGTTCGCTGGAGAAAAAAACAGAAATGAAGCAGGAGAGTGGAAAGGAATTGTGGTTTTAAAGGGGAGCTCAGGCAAAATCCCCTGTGCTCTTTTGGGTGGCTGAGTGGCCAGTATTGTACTTGATAGCCCAGGTGGGCAAGTGGAGGCTTTTGGGCTAGGAGGCCTGTGGGTAAATACAAGAAAGGCACTGGTGGTCTTCTGTGCAGGGAACGCCATGGGGGGTACTAAGTAAAATGGTAGCCCTGGTGGTCTAGTGGGCTAGTACCCTGTGATTGCAGCCAATTCCATTCTGAATAAAACTAGTACTCTTCCCTGGGGTCTAGTGGGGGCTCCCTGAGCCCTTGTGTTGGGTTGGGTGTTATAGTAGCAGGAGAAGGAAAAGCTGGGGCTTCAGCAGCAGCCAGCCGCTTAGCATAATCACACTACAGTGAAAGTTTCTGCGGGCACTTATAACTCCCAGCCCACACTGAGTGCAATCTGTGGCCTATTGCACACAGGTGGGAGGGAGAGAGAGAGAGAGAGAGAGAGAGAGAGAAACAAGAAGGCAGCAGAAGGTGGAGGAGGCAATAGTGGAAGCACCTCCCCCCACCTTCCCAAACCACCACTCTGAAGGCAGAGTTTGTTGTGCCCTAAGGGACTGAAGCAAAGAGGAGACCATGGAAGAGACACACCCACTGCTGATTACAGCACTCCCAGCTGGGACTGGAGGGTGGCAGGAGTTGCCATTAAGTGACACTGCTCCTGCAGCAGTGTTGAAGCCCTGAAGGGATTGGAGAGGTTAAGTCAGCCTGTGACTTACCCCTCAATAGTGGAGCTCCTGGTGGGGGTTGGGGGGGCAGAGGACAGATTGAGATCCAACTGAGAACCCCAACAAGCTGGCTGGGTGTTGTTCAAGACAGGGTCATGGCTGCATCCTCAGCTTCAAATGGCACATGAGAAGGAGGGTTTTCTTCTTTTTTGCCAGACCCTACTGGAAGTGGATGTGCAATGATGTCAGCCCACATCAGGGATGCTCCAACCCCTTATGTGCTGTTGTCTGATGCCTCACTAATACAATGCCTCAGCGCTGGTCCCACTCACCTCTAGCCATTATCATGGGTCAGTGAGTGCCTACTGGATTGGATGCCAGTATCTTTTGGACCGTGGAGAATGAGAACAGTCCTTGGGATGCTCATTCTTCTCCACACCCCCTTGCCCATCCTTCCAATGACTATAGTGCACTACAGAACCCAGATCATCATTGTTGCAAGCTGTTGCTACCACTGCGCTGGTGGGCTGGCCTCTATTGTTTAACTTTGTAAAGTAGTGCAATCTTCTTGCAAAGTTTGTATTTAATCATTTAAAGGTGACAAAATATGCTCTTAAACTGTTTTGAATAATTTTTAAGCATAGTAAAATTTAATTTGAAAAAGCATTTAAACAAACATTTCAGCAACTTTTACCAATATTTCAGTTGTGTTCTGCACAGGTGCTCATGGAGTATGTTAGATATTTTCCAACTCTGTGAAACTCTTTCAACATGGCTATCAATAAATTGTTTGCTTAATGAAAACAAGGTTCTTTCAAAAATGTGTGTGTTTTATAGCCCAGTTGAAGATTTTGTGCCAGTAATGTCACAATCTTCAATAACTATTTTAGGTTGCTGTCCAGCATTGCACTGTGTTGTTCTGTGGAATCTTTATACTGCTTCTGATGGCTAATGACGGTTAATACTACAATTAGAATCATCTACGAATGACTGCTAAAGTGATTGCTAAATTGATTGGCTGGTAAAATCCTACTAATGAACTCTATTTTTGCAGTCAGAAGGCCATCTGCATGCTAATATACTGTTAATATAGCAGTCTGTTTGGGTAAGGGTATTTGTATCTGTAAACAAGTATGGTTTTATTAATGTAAGCAATTCAATTCAGCTGTCTTAGTTTGTGGTGCATACACATTAACAGGGTGAAATTAAATTGAATTATTTCTAATGTCTAGTAGTAGAGCCCTGCCTGATAAGATGTCAGCATTTGTGTGATTTTAATTGTGGGGTCTGTAAAACAAATTCCTACCCCACTACAAATCTCTTCCCCCATAGACCATATACTAGGGCCTCAAACCAAAGCATCAGTAGCCGTCTGTATGTCCTGTACAGAATGATGACTTGTGTCTTGTGAAAAAAATGACAGGAGTCATGTGATGATCCAGATCAAGTAGCAGCTCTCAGGAATAGCTCCCACTCCTCCTTGATAAAACATGATATTTTGCATAAATATCAAGTTCCCTCTAAACAGTTTCATCTCTACAGCTTACCTCAAGATGTTCTGCACCTGGATTGTGCTATTAGGTGCAGCAAAATGGACACGGAGATACGTAATGCTCTGCCTAAGCATTCTACTTCGATCACCCTGGACAAGATTTCAAAACGATTCAAGACCAGGGTACAGGGTAAGGCCAGTCATCTACTGCAGGTCCAGTGGCATGGGTAGCAACTCCTCTGACTAAAGAATGTTTTCTTCTAGAATTTCTGCCCTTTAAGGAGTCATTACAAGATATTACAAAGGAGCTGAAATTATTAAAAACAATTATTTCTGACCTCAGACAATGGGTAGAGGATAACAATGTTATCTCCACCCCTAAGACTTCTGGAGGGACCAGCTAGTTCCTGACTTTCACTCCCTGCAACAGAAAACCTCCAAATTAGAAGCCAAACTCAAAAATATGGAAGGCCTAAGATGACGCAACAATACTATAATCTTTGGACTACCGGAGTCTGTTGAAGGCACTAACTCAGTTTTGTTTGCACAAAAGTTATGTTCTAAAATTGCTGGTCTGTCTCCAAATGGGCCAGCATATGTTGTAGAACGTTCCTGCCGATTTCTATGTCCCATACCACCTCCTGGGTTCCCACCGAGACCATTTATACTGAAATTTCTCAATTACCTGGATAACACACAACTTCTTGCCAAGGTCCAGGAAATGAATGAAATTACCTGGGAAGCCGTTGAGCTGCATGTGACTCAGGTTTTGCCTAACTCTGTTCACCAGAAAAGATCTGTGTATAACGAAGTAGTTTCAGAGCTTATAGTGGCAGGCATCAAGTTCAAAATGTTTTATCCCCCCCTTCCCCCACAGCTGCAAGTCTTGGTGCAGGACTCCTGGAAATCATTTGACACCACAGAGTGGGCAGCCAGTGATCTAAAAGAGCTACTACCCAATTTGTTCAAAAGCTGATACTGCACGGAGTTTACCTTTACATTTCAGATTTCTCCCCAGCTGTTGGAAGGAGTAAGACTCTTATATCTGATCTGGTCTGGTTCTGCCTTTTTCATTTTCGGAAATAACTTTTGTTTGGGCATATGGCTTTGAGATAGCTCAGCCAAGGACCTTTCCTATTGTCGACGTATTGCTGGACAGTGCTTCCATTTGTCCTTCAGGGGTTTTCCTTTACTGGCGACCTCACCCGGTTCTATTGTAATCTGCCTGGCTTATGAAGATTTAAGACATTGACGCTGGAGAATGACAGGTCGGCTTGTGAGTTGGAAGAATCCTTCTCTTCAGATTACATTGCCGTTTAAACCTGAAGATGCTTCTTTTTACCAAAGTGCACTCCGTTACTGCTGTTATTTTAATGCTGTTGAATCACTCTATTATGTGCTTAGGTTTGCAGCTCAGGGCTTCATCTGACTACATGTGTACCTGCATGATTATGATTATTTTTATGGGCATTTATTAGTTCCCTGACAACTGCAGACTGAGCCCTCTCTTCGATTAACATACAGAGTGCACTGTTTTTGTATCACTTCCTTTGTTTAATGCAGCATCATGGCTAATTTGGGTCCAGTTTAGTACATTACTCTACATTGTCTACAGATTTGTTACTTTCTTGGACAGAGTATTGTGCAGGGCAATATCGTCCTATCTTTCTGTTTTGTTTTCATGGCACCTCAAGGGGAGGAGTCCCAAGCATTAGTTTTCCTCTCTGCACTTTTTATTTTGGTTGGGGCTTGCTGAAGTTGTTAACTTTTCTTTGAAGACTACCTATATGGTTTATCTGCCAGGAGACTGTTGCAGGCAGAGGGATTTAACATACAATGGATGCAGAAATTCAGGATACTCTTGTGGCTTTTATTATTTATATAATTTCTATCTTGAATATTTACTTGGAGATGCTACTCAACTGACTGATATATTATTGTTTCTTATATGCAGCTGTATTTTTTCATGGCTGACATTATAAGTTAATGCCCTCCTTTCATTTTAGCCAGCTTAGTTAGAATTTGCCATAGTTGATTTAGCTAGATAGAGCATGTTTTGACTTATTAAGGCTTATGATGTTATGCACAATAATTTAACTGTAACAGGAGGGGCAGGAGAACTCTTTCTTAGGAAGACTGCTATCGTATGCTGTGGGTTTTCACCCACCAGGTGCTTTGTGTGTGTGTGTGGGGGGGGGGAATGGGAGGTGGCTGGTGGCTTACTTTCTGGGGATTTTTGTGAGTGCTGTTACATACTGGGGGTTGGGAGGTGAAGGAGGGTAGTACTCAAGGCACTACAAGGTTATAGATTCAGTTCCTGGAATGTTAAAGGTGTCCAATCCCAACAAAAAGATCCAAGATTTTACTCCACTTAAATCAATCACACAGATATTGCCCTCTTTCAGGATACCTACCTACCCACATCCCAGCTTTCTCTGTTGCGCATGTCATGGGTTGGACAAGTCTATGGCATGGAGTCAGACACTCGAAAATGGGGTGTTGCCATTTTGGTGTCACGTCAGGTCCCCTTTCAGTTAATGCAAGAAATAAGTGATAATCAGGGCAGATATACTCTCCTCAGGGTTTTGCTTGGACATATTGAAGTAGTCCTGGGGGTAATATGTGGCCCTACACAAAAGATCCAACTTTTTTCACAAACATTTGAAATCTTCTTCTACCTTGGATAACTCTCCCCATCTTACTAGCTGGGGACAGGAATCTAGTTCAAAATAATGAAATAGATAGAGCTGGGTCATGGCATCAAGGTCTGACATCGAGTCAATTGGCATTAAGGGAGCTGATGGACTGTTTAGGCCTTGTAGATCCATGGGTAGTCCTCTATCTCATCAAGAAGGAATACTCTTTTTACTCAACCCCACATAACTCGTTTTCACGAATATATTTTTTTTTGTTGGGGGACTGGACATCTACAAGGTGTTCAAGTTTGTCAATATGGTGCTGAAATACTATCTGATCACCACCCGACCGTCCTTCAGCTTAGCTTTTCCTCAACCACAAGTATGGATAAATCCTGGTGCTTCAACAATTAATTATTAAAATCTCTAGAGTTGGTGGCACACGAGTAACTTCATTTCTTCTGTCCTCATAATAAACTCACCCTCTATGTCCCGTGGAGATGTGTTATGGTGTGCTTTGAAATGTTCACTTCGAGAATCAAACTTACGAATATCCTCTAAGCGGAAAAAGCAACATGCTCAGGCTATTATTGATCTTTTATGCCAGATCAGAAGCTTAGAGGGTCAGCTCTGTCCTGCCTCTCCGGAAGAGGTGTGGATGCAGTTAGAAACCCTATGAGCCAAATACAATGAGTTCTTAAGTGAGAAAGCAGAACATTTACTATTACACACTAAATCCCATTACTTTGATCAAGTGGAGAGAGCGGGCAAGCTTCTTGCCCTTCGCCTGAAATCTCATACTATGCATTGGATAATTCCTTCTATTGTTCTGATTCTGGTAAAATATTTTACTCCCCCTGTGATATAGTAGCCCAATTTAAAGATTTTTACCAAATGTTATATACCCCTGACTCTGAAGCACCAGCACCTTCACAACTTGAGAAGTTTTTCCAAGATATAGATTTACCCAAATTACAGGAGGCCCAAGTGGAGTTTTTAAAATCCCCACTGTCTCTACAGGAGGTTAAGGTCGCCATTTATTCTTTGTCATCAAATAAAGCCCCAAGTTCAGATGGCTACAAGTCAAATTTTTACAATAAAATTCAAAGAGTTACTTGCCTCAGTTCTGTTAAACACCTTTAATCATATGTATGTGCATGGAACATCTGACCCAGCATTAACAGAGGCTCTGATTGTTGTGCTATTAAAACCAGGGAAGGACCCACTACAGGTAGGTAGTTGCCAGCCTATTTCCTTAATCAATGTAGATTTTAAGATATTATCTAAAATTTTGGCCAACCATTTAAGCTAGGTATGGGAGGCCCTGATAAGTAGGGAACCGGTAAAGTTTGTGCCTGGGAGAGTCTTGGCAGATCATCTCAGGAAGCTGTTGCATTTGATCTTTGCATCCAGGGATACCAATACGCCAGCAGCTGTAGTTTCCCTGGATGCAGAGAAAGCCTTTGACAGGGTCTCTCAGACATTTTTGTTTAATTTGCTCCCTAAGTATCGGATCCCACCTGAGCTTCTCCAGTGGGTTAAGGCACTTTATTCTAATCCCTTGGTCCAGGTGTTATGCAATGGTGTTTGCTCAGATCCCATTTATCTACAGAAAGGAACCAGGCAGGGACACCCATTATCGCCCTTCCTTTTTAAACTTTTTCTAGAACCCCTAATTAGGAAAATTAACAATACCCCACAGGTGCAGGGTATATCTTTTGGTCCACATCAATATAAAATGTTGGTCTATGCAGATTGCATTCTGTTACATTTAACACATTTTATCCCTGCTTGCTGCCCTGGAGATAATTAACCACTTTGGGACACTCTACAACTACAAATTAAACCTGAGTAAGACCGAAATCATGCCCCTCAATGGCTTGACCTATAAAGCTGATTTTGAACATTTAGGATTGATGTGGGTTTGTGATACACTCAAATAGCTGGGTATACAAATTAGTACATCTTCTTATAAAATGAAACACTATAATTTAACCCCCCCTCCTGGAACAGATTAAGTTGGATTTGAATAGATGGTCCCTTTTGCCTGTCACCTTCTGAGGGCACGTCAATATTATAAAGATGAATGTGTTACCTAGGATATCATACCTGCTCATTATGCTCAATATAGTTGTTCCTCAGTCTTGGTTTAATAACCTACATAATATTATATCTTCTTTTCTCTGTCAGGGTAAACCGTAAAACAGTTGATTAGTAAGTTAATGGTGCCCAAAAAGGAGGGGGGGGGGTCTTCATATCTCTTACTTTTATCTATATTACTCAACAATTCATGCTACGCATTTTCTTCAGAAGTATAGGACTTCTTCTGAGGATGTTATTGGGGGATATATTCCTCAGTGGTTGGAGGCAGAGTGGTTTTACTGCCATCACTTTCATTTTAATATTAAAGCCTTATTGCACATTCCTGTAACCAGATCCCTCAGCCGCTACAAGTTACCTCGATTGCTATGTCAGTTCATGTGCACAAACAGCTGTGTGCTCTTCTTCACCTTATTTATTTATTTTATTTATTTATTTAAATCCTAGGATTACAATTACCTTTGAGCCCAGGGCTCTTTTACAAAGGTTCCAAGTCAAGACATAGGTATCACATGACAATAGACAAAATTGTTACACAAATAAGGGTAAAGGATATCAAATTAATTTCGAACAGACAGGGAGAGGGTAAAGTGGAAAGGAAGAGGACAATAGGGGTGGGGGTGGTAGAAAGAAATGGGAGGGGCAAGGCGGGAGGTAAGAAAATGAGAAGAGAGGAGAGGTGGGGGTGGGGTAGGTAAGGACCTTGACCAGAAGATGGATGTTTCACAGCTCTTATTAGAAAACCCCAATTTCAGAATTGCAGTGCAAGCCCTCAACTCTGGTTTCTGGCCCTATCTGGAGGTTAACCTAGTAGAACACCTCCTTAAAGATGGCGCTATCTATGATGAAATGACATGAAGCTCAACAGAAGTTTCACATGTCTAATAATCAATGTTTTAATGTTTTTCAACTATTACACTTATTAGTATGCCATTTTGTTCGAGGGCCCTGGTCCAGTGTTCATGGATTGCCAATACTTACTTGCTGTTTCATTGCTATACAACATTTTACAATGATTTTTATGACCTGTTACCTCACAAGACGGCTGGTAATGCACAACATTGGGTTACAGCATTGTCTCCCTCAGGAAAACCATATGACTGGCCCTGTTTATGGTTTAACCTGTATAAATTTACTAAATGGGATAGATATTGATATATGCAATTTCAGATACTTCAGAATCTCTACTATACTTTGGTCAAGTTATGTAAAATGGGTAAATTGATGCATGACACTTGTACAAAATGTAGTAAGGTACCAAACACACTGTTTCATATTCTCTAGGAGTGTGACAAAGCGGTGCCCCTGTGGGACTCTATTTGTCAACATTTAAACCCCCTTTCAGGATTAGATAGTGCGCTCCTGCTGGAAGTTTGCTTATTAGGTTTAACTGATAGTAACTTACTGGTAAACAATGTTAACATATGGCTTTGATATCAGTCTAAGCTAAGAAAATTATATTAAGGCATTACTGCGATCAGACCACTTCGACATATTTGGAATGGTATCGATTATGTTCACAATCCGAGCAAAAAAAATGATCACCTGTATGATGTCACATACTGCAAATTACAAGAAAATATGAGAACCTTTACATGTGTTACTTTACATTCAAGAGGAGTGATTTTATCTGTGGATTGCTAGGAGGTGGTCAGCTTTGTTTGAAGGGGAGTTCCCAGGGGGCACCACTTTTGCCTTTAAATTAGATGTCCTTTCCTCAGGCCTATGCCCTTGTTAAGGATATGATTTACATTTTTAAATAGTATGTGAATGTCAGAGTATTCTCTCTGGAGTTCAGGAGGGTAGGGTGGGTATGGGGAGGTTAGAATATAATCTGATTTTCTTGCCTTGTATGTGGTATCTTGGGAGGGACATTAAGGAGTATTTGTTAACTGTTGTATTGTGTAAGGTTGTTATCTGTATTGTCTGTATTGTCATTGGTATTAGAAACTTAATAAAGTATATACAATTAAAAAAAATACATCATAGTTGTAGGTAGAAAATAAGTCAAATGTAGCAAGTCTTTTCTTTTCTGAAAGAATGCTGTTTGTGTTTAGACTTGCCACTGAAAGTCCATAATATCTAGGATTTATTTGTAGAGGCTCAAGGTTTAAGGTACTTTTTAGAGCTATCTCTAGTTCACATCCACTTCTTTTGTTACCTTACTTTTCACCTCATCCTGAATGTCCTTCTCCGAGGTTGTGTCCATTTGGGAGGACGATAATGATGCACTATCTGAATTATTCTCAATTTCAGAGTCCCCCCATTGCAAAACTGAAAATTTATTTTGCAAGATGATCAAATCAGCTGGTGGGGCAGGCACCAAATTTTGAATTTGTGGTTTGCCTTTCTTAGTTACTACCTGAAAGTCTGGAAGAACTGGAAGAGGAGGGGGAAGGGAGGAGGCATGTCACTTGACCCCTGGTCAGGGTCTGTTGTCATGGCTTGGTGTTGCTGTATATTAGATGCTGTGTCTCTTGGCAGAAGGCCAGTGTTTCTTGGGGGATCAAGCATAGTCTTCCTAGGGGGTCTTGGTGAAGACCTTGATCCTGAGAATTCTGTTGCTTCTCTGTCTGCTCTATTGATGTTAACAACCCCATAGTCAGCATTTTCATTACTGTGTGCAGCCCATGGGCAGTCCATGAAGGAGTGGCCTTCATCGTCACATAAATTGCATTTCTGGGTATTAATGTAATGGTATCCTGAATGTCCCACTTCTGAACACTGTGTACATTTTTTATTTGCAGTTAATCTTATTTACGCTCCTGGTCCTTGGCGGCTATCTCTCCTCATCCCCCAGCACTGTCTTCTGCTCGCAGCTTACCTTCCCAGCTGCCCCATTGCTGTTCTCCCCATGGCTGGGCAGTGGGATCCCCCAACCCACCAAACAAATGGATCCAGTGCTGGAAGATTACTGCCTATCGCGGATGCAGCACCTGCAGGGATCAGTTTAATTTTGCATTACCAGGCCCTTTTTCTCCCCAGTTATTCTTACCCGAGATGCAGTGTGCAATGATGTCACAAGGAGAGAGTGTGCATGCTACCACATGCACTACTCCAATTTTCTGCCTCATCTGTCCTCCTTCTGAGCATCAGCACGCTGAACCCTAGCCTCCACTAGGGGCCAGTCATGTACTGAGTGCTGATGTCCCCCCTTCCCGGAGAAAGAGAGCAGTCCTCAGATGCTCAATCTTTCTCCTCCCCTGCCAACCCCCAGCGGCCTGTGCTCATTCCCGAACACTGGTCACTGGTGTAGCACAGGGTAAGGTGTCCCACGCCTCAGCCCTCAGCGCCATCGGGCTGGACACATTGTGTACATTTCATTACCTCACAGATGGTGTTGATGTGTCTTGGGGATCTACATTTGTAGCACTGTCTTGGCTGGCCTGGTTAAAATATAAAACCTGTGCCCCTACCAATGTAAAAACTATTTGGTAGATGCTGAAAATCTGTTCTGTCC
Organism: Neoceratodus forsteri; assembly: GCA_016271365.2. Lineage (NCBI taxonomy): Eukaryota > Metazoa > Chordata > Ceratodontiformes > Ceratodontidae > Neoceratodus > Neoceratodus forsteri. The sequence goes on along the minus strand of CM057451.1, from coordinate 170,918,087 downwards.
TGGTGTAGCTTTACTGTCAACTTCCAGCCCCCATTCCAGAACCCATCTCCATCTAGTATAGGTTCAGGAGTACCCTGTATGTTGCATCATTTTTTATATCCAGTACAAGATATTTATAATATTAACACCTTCATTTCCAAACAGTAGTTATTATTCGCACTGCCTGTTAAGTCAAGGGGATGATCCGGAACAGTGTCCAAATAGGATTTGCTTTAAGAGACATGCATTTTGACCAAAAATGGTCCAGTCAGTCTGGGGTCCTGAAACTTACATCAAAGGTGTGTTCCTCTTGTGCTTGTATGAGCGCATAGACATCTGCGGGGGGAGAAACCAAGGGATTGCTTATTAGGCATTTACCCACATAATGCCTATCTGGGGATCTTCCAAACCCCTGAGATATCTTATTCAGATGGCGTATCTTCTTTTTGCTATCTCCATGGGTTTCTGGAACAGGCTAACATTTGTGGGGGTAGTGACATTCTCCTGTTGGGCCCTTGTTTCTGACACCCTCCACATGATGTTCTTTAGAGTTGACATTTTCTCCTTGTTGGACATAATAAAATATTTCAGTAGGAGCATCTAAAGGAGAAAAGGATATAGTACCTTCAGTTTCAGCTTGATTTGCTCGTTCCTGAGTTGTGCCTGGTAACGTGTCAATAGAGATGCAGTGAATTAAAAATTTGCTGGCGAAGTGCACTTGAAGTGGGCACTTCGTGTTGCCACTCCGCTACGCAGAGTAGGCAATGCAAGGTGCTCACTTCGCCTTGTCATTATCACTTCGCGTTGGGCTGAATGACAACGCGAAGTAAGGCAAAGTCATTGTTTTTAATGGACTTTGCGTTTTTCATTGGGATTCTAAGTGATCCACTTGGTGTTTCAGATTTGGCAGCCCCCCAGCCCCCCCCCACACATCACATGGCTTACAGCACTGTAAGTCACATGCTCTTTAGCTAGGCAGGAAGAAAGTGAGTCATACAAGCAGACACTTTTACTTTCTCCCGTGCAGACGGAGAGAGAGAGAGTAGTATGTTTTGTGACTGCTGACACTTTTAGATCAGAGCGAGGAGGAGATTTAAAGTTTGATTTAGACCCAACAGCTTTTTTTTGTCTTTTCTGTACTCTTTTTTACTTAATTTGTTCTTTCTGTAAATTTTATTTTTCTTACCTTTATAAGTAGTTAGTTGTTTGTCTGTGTCTGTGTGACTGTGTGTGTATGTGTGTTGTGTGACAGTATGAGTAGTGATTGCTTGGACTGAGGGAGCTCAGTAGGAGAGATGGATCAGGGTGAGGGAATATCTGGGATGGGGCAGCTCTGGCAGAGCGTGGTAGTGGTCAGCATCGTACCGCGTGCATGTGTGGAGGGCATGGGTACCCATTCCTGTTGGACCGCTCAAAACTTGTGAGTGCCCCCCCAAAGTAGGACCAGCACCTCCTCCTGTCCTGACTCTTAGGCAGTTGAACCACCACCACCTCCACCACCAAGTCCAGCACCAGGTCCTCAGGAGCAGGATGTGCCTGTTCCTCCGGGCCCAGGTGTGGATCCCATCCCTGTTCAGCACCGTGACCAGCAGACTTACAAAACATCCAAGTAATTATTAAAAACAATTATGTTGTGATTCATGACATGGTCATAAATCGTGATTTGTGACTGTGTTTGTGACCGTGAAGATGAAGAAACATGAATGCTTACCCCCTATGGCTGTACTTCCCTGATGAGCTGTAGCTTAAACCTCCCAGACTTAAAAACACATATCAATGAGTACAATGGTGGGGCGGTGAAGCCTGGAGAGATACTACAAAACAGGCATGCAATACATCCAAGTAACTAGAAAAAAATTGAATGTGATTCATAACATGAATGATTATGAATCGTGATTTGTGACTGCATTTGTGACTGTGATGATGAAGAATGTGATTTGCATGATGAGTGACTTGTGATGATGGTCCTGACTTAAAAACACATATTAATGAGTATAATGTTCAGGCAGAATTAAGCACCACACCTGTCCAGTACTCTGAAGGGAAGCCAAAGAAACAACTGTGATTTAAGTTACAGATGAAGATTGGGCCCTAAAGAGATGCAAATGCACAGACAGATTAAGATTGCGCTGTGCACTGAAGAGATGCAGACACAAAGGCACAACACCTAACCAGTGCTCACTATCAGAAATTCAAATCTGGAAAAGAATACCTTTGCCAGTTGGGGTGGACCTGTGGGGGGGCAGTGTACTGTACTGCTGCAGTAACAGTCACTAGTACTAGTACCGGTAAAGATACCACAAAGAAGTACAAAAATCACACAGCTGCAATGGATAGCAGCTTCACATTGCTGAAATTATTATGTGGCACAATAAAAGGTGTCTGATTTGTTGACACACGTCACACACATACTCACACACATGCTAAGTAATGCATAGCAAATTAAAAACTTCAGTAGTATAACCACATATTTTAAACAAACCAAAATTATGCACTGCTGCACTACAACAATCAGCAAAAAAAATGGCAAAAAATATTGAAAATGTTACTGTGTGTACATTAACACAGTTAGACAAGAAAAATATCACCAAAACAGAAAGCACTGTCTTTTTCTCCAAGTTAATCTACCTACAAGACAGATACACCCCTCCCCAAAGCACACTTCCACTGTCTCTCAGAACACAGACTGAATGTTGTACATTAACATTCAAAATCCATACACAAGCAATAAACACTTGATGAAATGAGCACAGGAGGGTTTCCTATAATCGATGAACTAAAGTTTCAGCAAAAAAAATGACTCAAAAAGGCTTTTTTAACAGTTTTTTGAAGGTTTGAATTGCAGAGAGCTCTCAGAGCAGATTGTCTCCTACAGCTTCCTACACACTACCCAAAACTGAGGTTGTACAGAACAATCTAGAGCTCATGTGACCTGAAATCCCATGAAACACTGCAAAACTCGTCTTTGGAGCTTACAAACAAGACAAAGTAAGGCAAAGTACATTGTTTTCAATGTACTTCACCTTAAGAATTGGTGGAGTAGTGGTTTGGGAAGGTGGAGTAACATGAAGTCATTGTTTTCAATGGACTTCGCATTACCCATTTGTAATGCGAAGTACTCTGCTTTGCGTTGCAGAGCACTCTGCAAATTCGCCTTCACTCTATGGATCACTTCGCTGAGCAAATTGGGGCCACTTCCGCCCACCACTACATGTCAATATTTTCCCCAGTACACTGTGGTTCAATCATCTTGTGACTCTCTTTTTCTCCTGGAATTGGCACCTGGGGATTCAGAATCCAATAACTGCTGTGCCTTTTTATCCATCCTGCTTTTGCCAATGCATCCTGGTGACCATTTTCCTGTAGTCAGAATCTATGTTTGTGTTGATCCTGTCTCCGTTGTAACTGGGTTCTGATTTGGGTCCTGACTTCCAGTGCAGAAAAACAAAACTCTTCTTAAAGCCTACGTGGATGTTCCAGGTGAGCTACTCATCTCCATTTTCTTTTTTTTCTCCTCGTTTCACTTGTTTTTTGCCTCCAAAAATGCTATTTCTGCTAACTGCATTTGTTCTTGGAGCACCTGTTTTTTGTTCTGTAGATCCTGTTGCACTGTTTGCTCTGCAATCAAAAAGTCCATATCTTCTAAATCATTCTCGTTTCCATTTTTCATATGTTCTGCAGCATTTTCCTGTTGTGCCATTGTGGTGTTTACCACACCTATAGAGACCTCCGCACCTCCACCACCATTAGACTCCAGCTCTGGACTGGGCTTCTCCTCTGCACCAGCAGGAAGCACAGCCCCCCTCTCCCAAAATAGTAGGGGTGATTTTTTATTGATGGGTTCAAAACCATATATCAGATGAATTTGTCTTTATGTAAAGTAAACTAGTAAGAAAAAGAAAAACATGTGTGTGCATATATATATATATATATATATATATACACATATACAGTATATATATATATATATATATATATATACAGTATATATAATATATATATATACAGTATATATATATATATATATTATATATACCATGAGCTTGTGACATTATCTATACAGTTCTTATTTGTATTTAATAAAAAAGAAGAGGCCTCTCCACCACATTTTAACTTTACTCGTAGAATATTGTTATCTTATTTTCATAAATTTCTCATGATTCATTTTTGCATATTACTCTAAATACAATATAAGGAATGCACTGTTGTCGAAGTACATATTGCACTCTAGCATTCCAAAGTTAAAACTTTAGGACAGCAAAAAGTACCGATAATGTGCCTGTATGGTTTCTAGTAGGATAGTGAATATAGTCTCCTAAGATTAACTCTTCATTCTGAATCCAGACTAAATTCCAGGCCTGTGTCAAGAAGAGCCACAGGTTCCTGGAATACTCACATTCCAAGGTAAAATGTTACATTGATTCTACTGCTGCCCCACAACATGTGTATGGGCAAGAACATTCTTCAATGAGTTTATGTTTATTGTTGCCCTATATATTTAGTCTACTGTAGGCACTCAGCCAGACCACTTCCCACATCTTAGGTGGGCTACGTTGTTCATTTAAGAGTGAAAAAACTCGATCTGTTTTATCAGGACAGCAATTCTAGAATTCAGGTCTGGTGGGTCAAGTTTTGTCTAAAATATGGGTATATAGCTGCTTACGTGAGAAAAATTCAAAAAGGGATTTTGATATGTCCCATTTATGCAGTTTTTATACAGAGGATTTAAAGGAATCTGGGATCTGTAGGTACTTAGAATACTTTGGGGGAATGTCCACCCTCTTATCTAGATAGGTGCTCCAGTTATTCAGGAACCAGAGGTGGATTAAGACCCCTTTGCCCACCAGGGTGATTTTAGGGAATTCACCATGAATAAAGAATGAAAGAACACCACTGGGTCAGGCATACCCAGGCCCCCATATTTTTATGTAGGTAAGTGAAACCCTGTATGATGGGGTTCAACTGGCTCCCCCAGAGAATATAGAAGAAAACACTATAAAGATATGTCTCCAATGAAAATGGAACAGGAAAAATAGACCTGACATATATTAAACATGTGATAAGGATTTTTTTGATAGTGAAGACCTTCTCTAGTTTTGATAATTTCCAATTTTTCCAAGTATTCACTTTTGTTTCACATGTTGACAATGCTTTTTCCCAGTAAGAGTATGCCATATTTTGAGTTCCAAAGGTAATGCCTAAAATCTTGGCTGGGTCTACTACTGTGGGTAAGCCAGCAATTTCCAATGATGTGTCGGCCCATGGTCCTATTGGAATAGCTTTACATTTATTCATATTCAATTGTGCAGATGACACTAAGGAAAATAAGACCAGTTCTTGTTGAGCTGCCTGAGCACTCGGGACATCATTCACTAACACATAGGTATCATCGGTGTATGCCGATTTTTAATTTCATCCACTTCAGATTTCCCTGACAGGCCCCGGATCATCAGGTTCTGTCCAATTTTTTCCAACAATGGGTTAAGAGAAAAAACATAAAGTAAGGGACTCAAGAGGCATCTGTATCATACGCCTTCTAAGACTTTCCCACCTGGGCCAATGGACCCTTGGATAATAGGACTGTAGCATGCATTTTGGTATAACACCTGAAGTCATGTGATAAAATGACCTGGGACGCCATAAACCTGGAGAACTTTGAAAATAAATTTATAGTTCACCCTGTTAAATGCTTTTCATTCGTCAAGGGAAATAACCCATCCCATTGTTTGTGTTTTACTCTAAAATTCCCATAATTACCAGAGAATAATTAAAGGATGATGAATTGATCAGTTGGGTAAGCCACAAAACTGAGCTTGGTGGATAATTGACACTGCTACCTTCCATAACTGAAAGTGCAAGACTTGTGCTAAAATGTTAAAATCAGCATTAAACAAACTAATTGGCCACCAATTGTGAAGTAGCGCTTTGTCATCTGATTTGTACAAAAAAAATAATATGGCTGTTTGAAAAGGAGTCTGGAATTTCAACCTTGTGTAGAAAGAAAGCAAATACTCTTGCCTGGCATAATTCCAGTTCAGTACTAAAGGATTTATAAAATTCAAAAGGCAAACCATCTATGACAGGAGTTGCCCCCAGCTGTCTAGAATGTATAACTTTGGAAATCTCTTGGGGTGTAATCGGTTGTGTTAAGAAGGTTGAATCTTCTTGTGTCAAATTGTGATGTAAGAGTGGAGACAGGTACCCTTGGAAGTTTTGGTGGGGCCAGATGGTCCCAGGTGGTCCATCACTAGTTCCAAAAGTTTACTTAGAGATGTCACTAACCATTCATCCTTATTTTTTAAAGATGAAAAGGGAGCTGACTGGCGTTGCACAAGGATCAAAAATAACAGTTTTCTGTGCACCATAAGAGATTTTAGCTCTTATGGAACTCATACGGTCATACTGTAATGCCTTCATGGTTTCTTTTATTTGATTTATTTGAGCAGACAAGGTATTCCCTGCCGTAGGAGTTAGGGAAAATAAGTGTTGCAATTGTGCCCTAAGTTTCAGATATTTAAAAAAATTGTATAATGAACCAATGTTTCCCATAATGCTGAAAGCAATTTTTGTATATCGAGTTTGGTGTCCTCCTACCATTCTTCCACATCGTCATAGAGTTCAATGACAGAGGTCCAAGCTAGAAGTAATTGTCTGATTGCTGATTGCAAAACTGGGTTTGTAAGCATTTGTGTATTTAGTTTCCACTGTAAAGTGATTTTGGGAAAACTAGAGTCCTGTTCCAGCTGTGAGCAGACTACGACATGGTCTGAAAACTCCACTGGGCATAAAACTGTGGAGTAAACCTTAAAATGTCCAGAAACAAAAAATATAAACAATAATATTTGTGAATTTGGCTCTTTTATAAGTAAAAGTGTTTTTGGTTGTAATCAGATCACTACAATTGGTAAGTCTGCAATTATGACACAATGTTGAAAGACTAAGGAGTCACAATAAACCTTAGTTAGGGTGGCTTGGCCTATAGGGATTTTTAAAGTACAATTATCTGAGACTGAGACAGGGAGAGTGAGAAAGCAGCCACAGCTTTCTTGAATCAAAGAGGTTGTTTTCTAGACTACATGGAACTAAATTATTACTTTTTGGACCTGTGTAAATAACTAGTATTGATTCTGTTGTTGGGGTGTATGTTTCTTAGTTTTAACTTTAATTTGCCAGGGAGGAACTATAGCTGGGAGATATTTGCAGTCAGTTGCAACTAGACCTGTTACTTAGCCTTTGTGAAATAGGTGTCTGAAAGGAGGGAAGGCACTCCCCAGGGTGGAGGGTAAGAGTTGTAGAGGATTGTTTCTGGATGGCATAGGTGATAGGTTTAAATGCTTCAATGGCAAGCATTTAAACTAGCCAAGGGGGGAAGCACTGAAGAGGAGAAGGGAAATCCTAGCCCCCCCAAAAAATCAGGGTAATTAATGAGGTGAACACCAAGATAGAGCAGTCAATAGGGAGAAGGGCAGGGGTAAATGGAGAAAAAGACAAAGGCAGTAGGGACAGGGATGGGTCAAAAAGAAATAAAGCCATAAAAAATGGATGGAAGGTAATGAGTACCAATGCCCATAGTCTAGGTAAAAAGCTCCCTGAAATGGTGGCCTTGATGGAAGAGGGATGCCTGGATATTGTGGCAGTCACAGAAACATGGTACACAGAGAACCATGACTGGGATGGCAACATAACAGGATACACAATCTACAGGAGGGACAGGGAGGGAAGAAGAGGAGGAGGAGTAGCTCTCTATGTAAGAGAAGGGGTCAAAGCAACAGAACTAAAGGGTAAACAGGGAGGAGAGGAGAGGAGACACTGTGGGTCACCCTGGGGACTGGAAATGGTTTCACAATCTGCACAGGGGTTGAATACAGACCCCCATCTCAGGGGGAAGAAATTCACAAGGAAATGATAGAAGGCATCCTTGGGATGGCAGAGAAAAGGGAGATATTGCTGATGGGGGACCTGAATATGCCAGATGTTGACGGGAGCACATTTTCTGCAGGCACATCCAAGAGCAGGGCCATTCTCAATGCCCTACAGGGGGCATGCCTCAGACAGCTAGTTTTGGAACCCACACGGGAGAGAGCAATCTTAGACCTGGTACTCTCAAATGAGGACGGAGACAGGATCTCTGATCTTGAAGTGGGTAGCCATCTGGGAACAAGTGACCACTAAACAGTGTGGTTCATGATAAAATTAACTGTAGAGTCAAGCCACACAAAAGTGAAGGTACTGGACTTCATGAAGGCTGATTTTGTCAAAAATAGGAGAGTGCCTCAGAAAAGCACTAGCAAACAGGCAAGAAGGTGGGGTGGAGTAACAATAGGGAAACATCAAAACCACCATCACAGAGGCAACAAGCCTTTGTGTGAAGCAAATAAACAAATCAAAACATAAGAAATGAACACTATGGGGAAGGTAAGGGAGAAAAAGATAGTATTCAGGAAGTATCAGGAAACACAGAAGAAGCAGGACAGAGAAATGTACCAGTTAAAGCAGAAGTAAGTGGGTAAGGCAATCAGAATAGCAAAGGCCCAAGTCAAGGAAAAGATAGCCAACTCAGTTAAGAAGGGGGGTAAAACCTTTTATAGGTACATTAGGAAGCAAAGAAAGACTAAGGCAGGGATACTGAGGCTAAACAAAGAGGAAGGTGGTTGGGCAGAGAGCGACAGTGAAACAGCAGGTATACTGAACAAATACTTCTGCTCAGTATTCACAGTGGAAAAGCAGTGGGACATACCTACACAGGTCAATAGAAGCACTCTGGATAGGGGGATTGATATTAGTCCTTTCACAGAAGAAAGGGTTCTGACAGAACTCTTAAAACTGCTGGTGGATAAAGCAATGAGGCCTGATGGGGTTCACCTCAGAATTCTAAAAGAACTAAGGGAAGAACTAGTAACACCACTGACTACCCTTTTTAATAAATTATGGGCAGATGGTGTGGTACCAGAGGACTGGAGGAGGGAGGATGTGATTCCTCTTCACAAAAGTGGGAGCAAGACAGATGCAGGAAACTACAGACCTGTCAGTTTGACCTAAGTGGTAGGGGAAAATGATGGAATCACTTCAGAAGGAAAGAACTGTTGAGTACCTAGAGGCCAGTGGGGCACAGGACCCAAGGCAGCACGGATTCACAGTGGGAAGGTCATGTCAGAGAAATCTAATTGATTTCTTTTACTGGGTGGCCAAAGCAGTAGACCAGGGAGGGGCTGTAGACATGGCCTACCTAGACTTTAGCAAGGCATTTGACACAGTCCCACACAAAAGATTAATAAACAAATTAGCCAGCCTGGGAGTGGGTCCCAGTGTGGTAGCCTGGGTAAAACACTGGTTGGACAACAGGACACAGCGGGTAATAGTAAATGGAACCCACAGTGAAGAATGGAGGGCTATTAGTGGGGTACCACAGGGTTCAGTACTGGGGCCGGTCCTTTTTAATGTCTTTATAAGTGACATTGCAGAGGGACTGGAAGGAAAAGTATGTCTCTTTGCAGATGACACAAAGATCTGCAACAGGGTTGATGCACAAGGTGGGGTGGAAAGGATGAAAAGGGACTTAGCAAGGTTGGAAGAATGGTCAAATGTATGGCAGCTTAGATTCAATGCAAAGAAGTGCAAAGTAATGCACCTGGGAAACAAAAACCCAGCAGAAGAGTACACGGGGGGGGGGGTGAAATACTGACAACAACAAAAATGGAAAGAGACCTGGGGGTAGTCATATCAGATGACCTAAAGGTGGGCCAGCAATGTGAAAAGGCAGTAAGGAGGGCTGGGGTGATACTGGGACACATGGGGAGAGGCATCACCAGTAGAAAACAGGAAGTTGTTGGCCCACTGTACAGACAGTTGGTAAGACCACATCTGGAGTACTGTGTACAGTTCTGGAGACCACGTCTCCGCAAAGACATAGACAGGGTGGAGGCTATGCAGAGGAGGGCAACCAAAATGATGCAGGGTCTGCAACAGAAGACAATTGAAGAAAGACTAAAGGAACAAAAGATGCATAGCCTCAGGGAAAGGAGGGAGAGGGGGGACATGATAGAAACTTTAAAATACTTAAAGGGAAACAACAAAGTCCAAGAAGGTAGCATCTTTCAGAAAAAGAGATGTGTAAAAACAAAGGTGCACAATTTGAAGATAGAGGGGGGACGGCTCAGAGGTAATGTGAGGAAGTATTTCTTCAAAGAGAGGGTCGTGAATACATGGACCGCCTTTCTGAGGAGGTTGTAGAGTCAAAAACAGTGGGGGAATTCAAGAATGCATGGGACAGACATAAGGCAATCCTAGTGGGGGGTAGGAGGAAGTAGGCTGTTGGTTAACTAGGATCTGCAGCTTGCCCGTTAGGTAGGGAAATGGGCAGACTAGGTGGGCCAAGTGGCCCTTATCTGCCATCAAATTCTATGTTTCTATGTTTCTAAGTCACCCCCCAGGATCACAGCTTTTGCAGTGGTAAGGTAAGGTTGGATTTTATCAAATAGTTCTTCCCTATCCGCTTTGGACTGTGGCCCATAAATGTTAATTAGCCTACATGGATTTCCATCCCAATATCAGTCAATGATTAAAGTACATCCCTGTATCAGGTCCACTATCCAGAAAAATGAAAAGTTATTTCCAGAAAACAGAAATCCTATCCCATCAGCCCTGTCCGTGCCAAAGAAGCAATATGAGGGTCCCCATGGCCATTAGGATTTAAAGGTCATTGTCTGGGTACTGTGGTCATCCATGTCTCCTGGACTAAAATAATGTCTAGTCTCATATCATGGAGAAGCTGTAATATGGCCTGTCTTTTCTCTGTATTCAATAAACTATGACAGTTTATAGGTGCTATATTGACATTATGCATTTATAAAGACAAAGAGAAAATGATCAGAACAAGAACATGTCCTATGTTTTCTTTCTTCTCTTCTTCTTCCCTATACAAAGCTGCTCCTGTTGCTGAAGGGAGCAGTGTCCATGTCTGTAGTATCAGGTGGTTCCTCCTCCATTTCATATTCCCTAATGAAGTGATGACAAGGACTCCAAAAGTTTTGTCACTGTCGAAGGGTTGTGGTATTTATTCTTTTTTTTTTATACTATATATTTATTATATTTTCATTTGCAAAATCATAGGACAGTTTTTACAGTGTATAAGTTAGGACAGTACATAATTACATCAGTCAGAAACGTAGCAATACATTAGTCAAGGGTCTCAGGACTACTTACATATTTTACAAAGCAATTCATATCATAAGCACTAAGACATTTACGTAAACCATCATCAGAGTCAATGTGTTTCTAAGGTACAAAAGTAGGTTCTAAAGATGAAATATATAGAATCCATTTCTTCCATTTAAGCTCAAATACAGACCATTTATCTGTGCTTTTAGCTATTAATCTCTCTAATACATAAATTTCTCCCATTATTCCCCACCAATTCTGTATGTTTGGAGACATCTTCTTTCCCCAGTTTCTAGTAATTGCTTTTTTAGCTGCCAGCATGTAAGTAATTAACAGTGATCCTCTTAGTATTGGGAGACCCTCTGGTGGAACTGAGAGTAGAACTAGCTCAGGGGTCAATACTGCTTCCACATCTACCAATTCTTTTAATGCCTCTAAAATATCTCTCCAGTAGCCTGCTAACTGCGGGCAGGCCCAAAAAACATGGAACTGATCCGCAGATATTTCTCCACAATCTCTCCAGTAATTGCTTAATGTCCCTAATGAGAACCTAGCCAGTCTTGCCGGAGTATAGAAAAATCTATTTCTAACTTTCCAGGCAAATTCTTGCCAGTAGGGAGCTCCCAAATGTCCCATTGAGCATTTAGTATACTTTTCTCAATCTTCCTTTAAAACCTGAAGTGGAAGCTCTTTATTCCAGGTGTTTAGAATTACCTGAGTTGAATTTTTGGACAATTCCCTCAAACCCCTATATATTAGTCCCACAAAGTGGGGCCACAACTATCCTCTCCCCATGGTCATGGCTAAAGTAAGCAATAAAAGGGGTGGATCTGAGAGTCTACTAAAGGCTGGTCCTTTACTTTCAGTGTCCTCTATTATGTTTGTATAAGTTGAAAAATCTAGTTGTGGAAGATTGTATGTTCCTTGAAGTTTAGTAAATGAGAGGACCCCCCTGGCATCCACCAACTGGAACATAAACTTAAAACCTTTTTGTCTCCATTGAGCCAAAGTACCCTCCTGTTCCAAAGTAAGAGTTTGGATTCCAAAATTTAATAAATTCAAATAGGGACCTACTGGTTTCAGCTCTCTTAGATGGATGATTCTCTTCCAAGTCTCCATAGTAGAATTTGTACTATAAATAAGTTTAGGTCTTTTATTTACTGGGGCATATAGCATTTGTGAAAGTTCACTCCCCTTCCTTACCCCATTAAGGGTGAATTCTAAGTTCTTCCATGGTATGTCATATTTTGGGTTATTCCAATTGAAAACTCAAGCTATCACTGTAGCATTTGGATATATCTGAAGATCAGGCAAATTTAAACCTCCCTTACTTTTTGGTAACATTAATGTGGACCACTTGATTCTGGGTTTTTTTCCCGGCCCAGACAAATCTTGGCAAAGACTTATTCCAGGAGGGAAAGTACATTCCATCTGGCATCATCGGTATGGTCTGAAAAAGATGTAGCAGCCTTGGAAGAATATTCATCCTAATAAGATTCACCTTAGAATATAGTGATAGATGAAGCTGGGACCATTGATGTAGATTAGACTCTATTTTTTGTGTTAAAGGTTCATAGTTTACCATAGTGAGATGCATTAACAGGTTTGGTAACTGTATGCCTAGATATTTTATCTTAATGCTATTCCAGCGCAGAGGCAAACTGCCCTTCAGTGTCTGTGAGGGGGAGAAATGAAAGGGAATAACTTCTGTCTTAGAAGAATTTATTTTATATACAGAGAATTGAGCAAATTTCTCAAGTATCTCCCATATTGCTGGAATAGAGGACTCTGGATCCGCCACTGACAATAAAATGTCATCTGCATATAAAGCCAACTTCTACGATTGATTGCCCAGCTGAATGCCCTTAATTTTTTCTGATTTTCTAAGCATCATAGCCAAGGGCTCAATATAAATGGCAAATAACAAAGGCGATAGGGGGCATCCCTGTCTAGTGCCTTGCTGTAACTTGATATAGGGTGTAATACCGCCATTAAGTTTTATATATGCCCTTGGTTCAGAGTATATTTGCTTCAACCAATTCACAAATTCCTTCAGGAACCCAAATGACATTAATGTTCCCTATATAAATCTCCAGGACACTCTATCAAAAGCCTTACAGGCATCTAAACTGACTAAAGCCAAGGGGGTAGCTGAGTTAGCCATTTAATCCATCAGGTGGATTGTTCTTTGTACATTATCTGCAGTCTGATGCATACATAAGAATCCTGTCTGATCTGGGTGTATCAGGGTAGGCAGTATATTCTCTAACCTGTGGACTCATATTGCCATGTATATCTTATAGTCATTATTTAAAACCGAAATCGGTCTGTATGACTCTAAATTTAATGGATCTTTACCTGGTTTCAATATAGCTGAGTTGGCCGCATATGACCATGAGGGTGGGGAGGGGCACCTCCATCCTGCACCTCAAAAAAGGTTTTTGCATCGGCTGAATTAATTTTGAAAGAAAAGTCTTACACCATTCGGCTCCAAATCTGTCTGGGCCTGGGCTTTTTAATGTTTTAGAATTTTTAACTGCTTTCTGGATCTCTATAGTGGAGACGGGGCATAAAAGTGAAGCCTGCTGGGATTCAGATAAGTGTGGGAAGTTAAGGGATGTCAAGAAATGTCTTATATTCTCCTGGGAGAGGGGGTGTTGGATCAGAGTACAAATCTGCATAATATCATTGGAATGCTTTCAAAACTGCAGGGGTTTTACTAAGAATATCGCCTGCTATGGGGTCTCTAATCCTTGTAATAGTGGCAGTCTGCTTAAATCCTCTAGTACGTCTAGCCAAATTTCTGGCACCTTTAGGACCTCCCTCATAATAGTATCTTTTAAGATATAGTAAGGACATTTGCATCTTATGATCTAAAATGAATTGTAATTCTGACTGAATTTGTCTAAGCTCTAATTGTGGAACTCGTTCTCCTCTATCTCTCTTCTGCTGTAGTTCTTGTAACTTATCTTGTAATATTTTGTATCTGGATTCTCTTTGTTTATTTATTCTAGAGGAATAAGAAATAATCTCTGCTCTAATCACAACCTTCAGAGTATCACAGAGGATAGTAGCTGAAACAGAAGGATCTGCATTCTCCTCTAAGATTTGCATTATACTGTCTGTCATTTTGGTGTTAAACACTGAATCCTTCAAGAGAGAAAGATTCAGTCTCCATAAAGTTGTTTTGTGAGTTTTGTTTAACCCGACCTTAATTAAAAGTGGTATATGGTCTGAGAGGAGGCAAGCTTCCAGGGATATATCTTGAATATCATCTAGGTGCTCTGTAGATGTAAAAAAATAATCTATTCTAGCTGAGGTGTGAAATCTAGGGGAGACAAAAGTATGTCCCTCCATGGAGGGGTAGAAATGGAGCCATATATCTGTAAGACCCATCTTAGGTATCTGGGCTTTTGAAAGTTTTTGAGTGGGAGTAAACCTATGTTGTTTAGGGAAAGTGGAATCTTTCTGCAAAGACATTATTAGGTTGAAGTCACATCCTATCAGCATTACCCCCTTTTGCTTTTCAAGCAGTCTGTTAAAGAACTGTCTTAGTAGAGAGGGAGATGCTCCTGGTGGCAGATAAACACTCGCCATTGTCACATCAGTCTCATGCAACCTCCCTTGTACTATGTAAAAATGCCCATTATTATCTGAATAGACCTCCCCTTTAGTGAACGGAGTAGTAGCTAGAATCAAAATTGACACTCCACACCTCTTCCCCGACTTACTAGATGAAGAAAAGACAATGTATCTGCCACCTACAGCAAGCTTAGCATGTTCCCCTTGTGACAAATGTGTCTCCTGTAAATAAATGCATTCTGCTTTCTGCTTCCTCAGATATTGCTGTAATCTAACTCTTTTTGTGGGATGATTAATGCCATAAATATTTAATGACAATATCTTAGTTGTTTCTAATACCATATTTTGTTTTCATTTGATAAATCATTACTGATTATTGCACTTTCTCCCCTCAACCACTCCCCTTCCAAGTTCCACAATGATCCACAAAGTCTCCAGAATGTACCAACAAGAAATATCCTATCTTGTCTTAAATGTCCTGTCCTCTGACCAGTGCCACGTAATCTAACTAAAATTTTCCTACTGTACCTTATCAACCAAAAATAACTTATTATCACAAATATGGCTGTGATTAGCCACTGTAAACTGTTAATGTAAGTGGTGTATCCATTAATCTGAAAAGATAGCAGTGCATCAATGATTGACAGTAACTCAAAAACATATACACATAAATATTGTTTTTAGTATTATTCTGTGCTGTAAGAGCTTTAGGATTTCCAAATGTGAGGAGAGAAATAAAAAACTCCAAATTTCCAGTAGAAACTGATCCTGGAGAATTTGAACTCTCCCTAGAACTGAAGGGAATTCCTTAACATTGTTGCTAGTGGCCTTCGAGGAGCCAGTAAACTGTTCCCCTTTAAATAAGGCAAAAATAATATAGAAGAGGAGTATAAAACTCCAAAGAAAATCTTTAGGGACATCCCCCAAAAGCAGCATAGAGCTAAAAAACTGCTCCTTCTTCCTTTCCCTGCACCCCGAGCTTTCTGAAAAACGTTTCCCCCTTATGTTACTTCGATTATCGATGGAAAAAAAAAAAAAAAAGAAACCGCAATTAGCATGTCAAATAATTATATCTGTAACTTCTAGTCCACCATTAAAAGGCACTTGGATTATGAAAGGTAGAATATGTTCATGGTGCAGTCACCTAATTTGGGCTCAGAGCAGTTCATTATTATAGAGAGCACACTTCAGGTCCGAGAAATCGATGGCACAGCACTTTTTTTTCAATCTCTCTCTCTCTCTCTCTCTCTCCTGCTCACTTCAGCTGAATGAGCTTCTCAGTTAGTTTCAAGTATTGTCACTTTTTGCTTCTCTCCTGTAGACTGCTAGGGTAGATTTGATTGTTCCCACTCTTGTTGTTTTCCCTGTCTTCTGTTAGAGTTAGACTGCCACCCAAACTTCGTTCAGGAAAGTGCAGGCCCATTTTTGTACGTTTTTCTTTTGCTTCATGAGCCATAGAAAACTCCCTCTTTCCAGTAGGCAGATGGACAATTAGCCCGCTGGATAAGGGGTTATAAATTTGTGCCCTGCTGCTTTCAGTACTGGAAGTAATGGTAAATAAGCACTTCTCAAACGAGTGGTTTTTGGTGCATAGTAATGATCAAGATATATGCGAGTTGAGCCACAGAAAACTTTCTGACGCTGCCATGCTGTAAGCAGAATATGTTCTTTTGTTGCATAGCTGTTGAAACGAAGAATTACTGACCTAGATGGAATATTTGCAGAGGTAGGTTTGGGTGCCAATGCCCTATGCATTTTTTCGAGATGAAGGCTGAAATCTTTGCCCAGTTCTAAGGCTGTGTGTAGCAAAGCTTCAGCAAATTCCTTAAAGTTAGTTCCCTCAGAATCCTTAGGTAAACAATAAATTCTGATGTTTTTGCAGCATGCTCTGTTCTCGAAATCTTCTTGGCGATCAGTTATTTGTTCTTGCATCTCTTTCATCTGCTGTACTGTTTGTTCCCAATCATCTATTCTATTCTCAGTTACTGTTGCAGTTCTCTCTTTTTCATCTACTCTGCTCTAATTATCTCACATCTCTTCACAACTCACTGTACATTTCTTTAATTTCTGCACGAAACGCAAGTACCTCTTGGTAAATTAGGTCAAATTTTGCCTTCTTCCCTTTGTTTTTTGGTTGCTTCTGCTGAGATTTGAACAAGCCCCATTTAAGATCTGCAGAGTCACGGTTATCTGATGCGACTGAGGCCTCCAATTTGGTTCCATCAGCAATCTCCTCCATCGTGCTGTGTTTTGTTATTAATTTTAATCTCTCCAATTCTCTACACTTTCCTCTGGTTTTGTAATGCAAAATCTGTTTCAGAAATATGCAGGATTACAGTCGAAGTGTATTTTTTTTCACTTGGAGTAGACGCAGTTCTCTTTCTAGGCTGCCATTACTCGGGGGGTGAAACCGGAAGTCCATTTCTTCTTTTTTTGTCCTTCTGGACGATTTCCAGTTTGCTAGGGGTGTATGTTCCTGCTTGGGGGAGCCACCTTGGGAGGGTTTGTCTTGATCACTTGTTCAAGAATGTCTGAGAAACAAACTGGGGTCAGTAATGCTGGGGCAAGTTCCCCTGCCGTGGATGGAGGGATTTTGTCCTGAGTTCCAGAGTCTTTTGAAGAAGATTCTAAGTTTCTAGGTTCTGAGGTCTGAGGTTTTTGACCTGTAGCAGTTGACAATTTTGGAGAGGGTGGAGGTGGGGGTTTTCAGGATGTATTTAGATCTGCTTGTGCTTTGTTGGTAAGATCTTCCGGATCCAAGTCATGAGTTTTGTTGGATGATGCCCATGCACACTCCTGGTAAAGATGCCCGAATTCTTCACACAGATTGCAGCTGGTATGATTAATACACTGCCAACTGATGTGTCCCATCTCATTGCATAAACTGCAAAGAAATTTGTCACACACGCTTGATAAGTGTGTTCTAGACCCACGCCGATAACAAGCCTTAGGCTGCCCAGGGTAGAAGCAGACCCCTAGATCACACCCTAAAAAGAAGCAGTTTGGAATGTGTGTTATTCCTTCATTGGTTTGCCATAGTTTTACTTTGAACCTCCAACCTCCCATCCAAAATTGTTCCCCATCCAGAATGGCCTCTGGAGCACTCAGGATCTCACACTTTTGTTGCAGCCAGTGATAAATATCCCCCAACGGAACACTATTGTTATGGAACATAATGGTAACTATCTTGATAAGGGGTTTTGTGAGCAGGGTAGCAACAAATAGTGTCCACAAAGGAGAGAATTTGAATTGATATACTTAAACCAGAAAATCTCCAGAAGATGAGCAGAATGGAAACTGATATCAAAGGTGTCCTCTCCTGAAATGTGGATGAAGGCAAAAACATCAGCTGGTGAAAATGTAAGGAATCTTTGATCAGGGTTTTCCTCACATATTGCCTGTCTGGACAGGGGGTCCAACCCACCTTTATACTTAAGCCTGACAGCATGTCTTCTGGGAAGAGATTCAGTTTTATTCATTTTAAAAAGTTCTGACAAGAGAGGACTGGAAGGAGGTTCAGATTGAGGAGTCTGGCCAGAGCTATGAGGCCCTTGAGTTTCAGAGGTCCCCTGATCAGTATGTGCTGCCCCTGACGTAGGGAGAGTACTGTGCTGAGGGGGGTGATCTCGTTCCCCATTTCTTTCTCTTTTGCTGCAGCTGAGATAACATTTGATTTGCCATTAGTAGTGGGTACTGATGTTCCTGCAGAGTCTGAAGTAGGGCCAGCAGGCCTTTATTCTGAGCATTTTACTTGAGATGTATTGTATTGTAGTCTACGGGGTAGAGTCCACCCAAGGAGACTACCACATTGTTTGCTGGTTGGCCAAGAATTTGAGATGCAGTTGCCACTTCGGGGCACCATTCTGGGGAAGCTGTGGCCTGTGATATGGAACTAGGGTCCCATGTTGGGTCAAGGATCCAGTGACCCCTTCTGTTTGCATCCATCCAGCTCCTTTAAGGGCAAAATCCATCCCAGATTTTGTGGCATGAGTAGTAGAGGTCAATCCAAAAGCTGTTTGTATAGCTGCAGCTGCAGTTTCTTTCTGCCCCACTGAGCCAGGGGTCTCTGTCAGATTTTTTTTATTACTATCACCAGTGACCAGAGGAATATTTCTATGGGACAGGACTACATTGTCCCTTTTTCTTCTGCCTTCATCTGATTTTTTTTAAGGTGTGCATCCTCATCCCTGAGGATTTTCAGCAAAGCTGATTTATTTTCTGCCAGTTCAGCCTCCGTGGGCTCTGGAGATATATCCAGGTGCAGTGTGGCTCCATTCCCCATTTTACACTGCAATTCAGCATTATTGAGGAGTCTGTGGCAAGGGGTCCAAGCCCCTGTTTGTGCCATTTCCAACTATATCCCCTTACTTGGAAATGCTGCTGACTGTTGTTCATGGTCAAAGTTTATCTCAGACTGATGTGCCATGCCCTGCTGAACAGAAGGCTCCTGCAACCATAAAGCTGCTTCTACTACTGGTTTATTTTTTCAGCATTAGATGTTTGCAACACTCTGTCCATTACGCCCTTTGGCTGAACATGCATAGAGCCACTTTGGGAGGATGCATTGCTCACAGTTTGTTAGTACCTGCCGTGATTGCCTGGACAGAGAAGGGAAGCTAATAACTGGCTGTCGGAAGAGAAAGCGCTCACTCCCTGGCTCCTCTTTTTTCTTCTGAGGCCCAGAAAAAGTAAAAATCATAACATTGGACTAGTCACAAGGTACAGTCAGGTAAATAATAGGAGAAGTGGGTACCTAAATTGTTATCTGGGATGGAATGCAATCTCCTGATACTGTTTGCACTATTGCCAGTTGTTTACTGTCAGGGCTGGCTCCATTGCTAGGCAGGGCCATGGATTATTTATTCTTTCCCTCAGTCCTATGCAATAGCTCCATTGCTTTATTTAACTGATTGTGTCATTCCATGTATAGTTTTTCTTCCTCCAGCATCATTTTATGGATATCTACAGCGTTTTTTCATTTAAATCCATATCCATCTGTGCAGCTGTAGGAACTGTAATGTGCAATGCCTGAGGCTCACTCTGTGGTGCATTTTGCATGATTTCTTCAGATTCATTTGGGTCTGTGGCTCAAAAAAGATTTCGGTCTCGTAGGAGTTTGAAGCCGGGGTTGAGAACTGACCCCCAGCCTCCTCCACATCCATCTCAGCTGACTCCCCAGCAGAACTGGGCTCCTCCATTCTGCTCACAGGAAGTCAAGCCCCCTGCTGGCAGAGTAGGGGAATGTCCCTGGTGTCCTGTCCATTCACTAAAACACCACCAACAGCTTAATCTGGTCTGTATGTCAGTTTGCCTCTGTATCTTCCCTCCTCCCCCAGGATGAGGCTGAACATAGGAAGAATTGCCTCGTTCTCCTTTCCTGGTCAACAGAAACTAAACTTAAATAAATAAATAAAATAACATTTTTGGCAAGAAAGGGATGAGGTATTTGAGGCGCAAAGTTAGAACTTTGGCTAGCACACCACACTGATGAGTGAAATAGTATGGTAGCTGGCACAGAAAGTGGGGTCCTTGCCTTTCTTGGGCAGAACTATAATGGTGGCACCCTCAGGGAGGGGGAGTTCCTCTATAGTGTGAGCATGAACAGACATGGATGTCAGTGGCAGGACAACCAGAACAGGTATGAGCTGAAATAGATCAGCTGGTATGCCATCAGTCTTCTGGGGCATTGGAGGAGGAGAGAGTTTTGATTACTTGAGAGACCCCAGTTACTGTGATAGAGGTATCCAGTGAGCTCTGCTCCAAGGTATTAAGGAGGTGAAGATGCAAGTGGGAAAGGAATGCATGAATGGCGTGGTCAGTGGAAGGAACTGTCGGATCCATTCAACTCCTCATAAAAGGACTTCATGGCATCATTAATAGCCTTCACAGTGTGCTGCAGTTGACCACATTGGTTACTGATAGAGGTGATATCTCTACTTACCTGCTGAGTTCTGAGCCAGTGGGCAAGCAACTTACCTGCTGTTTCCCTTCATTTGCTGTACCTATGTTTTATTTTCACCAGTGAGAGCTCTTGTTGCCTAGAGAGAAATGTACAGTATTTAGCTTGTAGTTAAGGGGAGTTAAGTCAAAGAGATTCTTCTCGGAGGTACCCATGCCACTTTTGAAGCTATTCTTTTTTTACTCCAGCTGAGGTATAGTTTCCTTTTCCTCATGTTCTCTGGTCTTTTAACTGTGAGCAGCAAAACTGATAATGACTCTCTTTAAATAGACATTATAGGCCTCCCAAATGTAGAACCAGCTAGGACTTTGGCAGTAACCGTAGCCAAAGTGATATCCATTTATACAGTGACGTTTTCACTTCACAGCACAGAAGTAATGCACTGTCACTTGTCTGTCCCTGTGAGAGAGAGCAACAAGTACAATCAGAGTAGAGAAATGTCCTGAAGTCATTCAAGTGCTGTAGCTGGAACTTTGGCAGTAGCCACAGCCCAAGTGATACCCATTACCAACAGTGTAGGTGCTACATAACTATTGACATGGCGTGCCCCCGCTGAGCCCAACAAACATCACAGGTGTGAGAGGTATGGCACTGCCAACAGTGTTTAGTGCTAAATGCATTCAACCTTCATCATTACACTGTGCATGTAATGAAAATGTAAGCCTAGCACTATTACCCTGTAACACATAAGAAAGAGGTCATAGGTAAAGTGATAAGTATCCATGACCTCTTCCTTACAGCCGGCATGACTCAAGTTATAAATAATGACATGGCATTTTATTTTAATTATGTTGCATAGTAAACATGTTAAATATTTGTCACATATGCCATGAATTTTGGTGGTGGCTGGAAGGGACTCACCCACCAATCATCAAGTAAGAACATGATGTGCCCTCTACATAACACTACTTTATTATATTGTTTATGCATGTGTGCAGTAAGGTCCAGCCACTCTCATTTGACCATGTAAGAGTGCCATGCATATTTATTATTAGATCTCTCGGTGAAAGTCATCCAAGTACAGTAAATGTCTCTTCCAAGGAATCCGCTAATTGATTGATCACGTCATCATGTGAGATCCGAATATGTTTTTCAATGTTCATCAGCATTAAGGCCTCTAGATGATCATCTCTCAAAATAGACCTCAGTTGTGTTTTGATTAGCTTCAGAATTGAAAAGCTGTGTTCGCACGAAACCTGGGTGTATGACAAGGACAATAGTACTTTCAGTGCACACTCCAAAGACCCATCTTTAGCAGAATGAGTTGCAAAGGAGTATGCAGCAGCAAAAGCACAAGAGATACACAGTTTACATAACCTTTGCGATTTTAATGTGCAGTGCAATACCTCTGCTGTCAATGAATTTTCAGTGTTCCCAGCAAGGTGTTCATCAGTGTCAGGTGGTTCCTCTATCATGTCTTCAAGTTCAGTGGATATAGCATTCTCTGGTTCTGCTATTAATCGTACATTACAATACTGGTCCCCGGTATGGTTTCTTGGCTGCTGTATAGTACTAGCTGATAATGTACTGTAACTAGATGCAAAGGAAACAAGTTCATCTTGCAGTTCTTGAGGATCTACACTAGCCATATTGGCAATCACTTGCATCGCTCCAGCTTGAAATGTAAATCCAGGTTCAAAAAACAGGTAATATTTTCTGGGATCCAACTGTGACGCATCCTTCATCAAGGATTCATGGGTAATACATTTATCATTCAGTGTTGTAATGGCATGGTTTAAAATCACTTTGTAGCTCTCATTTTTCTGGCATATCCAATATGGCCCCTTTCATCAAATGCAAACTCCCTTGGCATGCGCTAATGAGTCCTGGTCCTGGTCTCTGGAAGAGATGTTGACCACTGGATTCCATGTAATTCATTTCTTGAATAGTGTTTCATCTCTTGATCCTTCATGTCTGCAAATTCTTTAGCCTGATCATAAACTGCATCAAACTGATCCAAAAGGTCAACAAGCTTTGATTTTAAATTGTACAGTAGGTTCCATGCTTGCAAGTAATCTAGTTGTGAAGACTGAAGGCATTCAGCAGCACCTGAGCTAAGGGAGAATATTTTCAAGAATACAAATCCTGTGAGGATGGTGTCAAATTTCAATAAGTTGTCAAGTAAGCACTGTGCTTCAGATCAGCTGTTGCATCAAATTCCTCTGTTCCATTCTTGATTACCGTTAATGTTCCTATTAGAATCTTGAACCGCTTCCTTTCACTTGTGGAAGTGGCTGCACCATCAAAAATGTGCACACGGTCCACTTCTCTTGCCCACCATCTTGTTTTGCCAATCTTTTGAAGATGCAAGAGCATTTCACTACCCAAAACAGATTCAGATTCTTTCAATGTTTTCTTCCAGACATTTGTGCATTTATATGAATCAGAAGTAAATGTTGCCAGTCTTTCTAGCAAACCAAAAAGTGAGGAAGCAGAAGTGGATGCACTTGTGGCTTGAGTTAAGTCCAAGTTAAGAACATGACTGTAGCAATGGGTGAAAATGGATTTAGGTGCTACATCTGTTATTAGTTTCTGAAGGCCATTTTTGACACCACTCCTGTTTAGAGCTCCATCAAAAGCATGACTTATTATTTTCTTCAATAAAAGACCAAGTTTTTCATCCAACTCTCATTTCAGTAAGTCAAACAAATCCTGAAATTTGGATGACGTGGTTATTGGCAGGCATTTCAACAATCTTTCTTTGACTTCAGTGTTCTTCACATAACAAGCACACACTGCGAGCTGATCTGTTACTCTAACATCTTGAGAGGAATCTATCATTATACAGTAGTACCCTGCTTCTTTTAATTCTCTTGCAATTGTTTCTTGAATGAGCTGACAAATTATTTGTAGAATTTTGTTAAATGTTGTTTTGGACAAAAATGTTACAAGTGAACTACGCGCAACTCCTCTTCCAGAGCCACACGCTTTATTCAAAGATGCATTTTTCTGCTTCATACTGGCAGTGATTGCCAATTTTAAATGCTTGTCTAATAGTGCATCAAATTTGGACCAGGAAAGCAGCAATTCAAGAAAATTTCCATGATTTATTAATGAATCTTCAAGGCTGTAAGCTTCTTCACCTCAATGAGCTTGGTATCCTATTCCTTGTCTTCCAATATAAAGGGCAGCTTCAATGATTTGACTTAAAAAACAACTTCTTTCTTTTACCTGCTGGTATCAGGCATCAGCAAGCTCCTGGTTAATTTTACTTTCTATATATTTCTGATGTCCGGCTGCCAGATATCCAGCTACAGCCCTTGAATGACTACAGGACATTTCATGTTTTGCTATCTTTATGTAAACACTCTTGATTGAAACAGAAACCCCAGTACTTGCAAATGGCGATTCATGATTCTCAGCAAAACATATGCAAATGCTGCAAAACAGTTGCAGCTATCCTTACAGAAGGAGATCCACCTTCTCTCAATGTTCTGACAACTATCACTAACTTGTCTATGGTACATCCTTACAGGGTCAAATGGAAGGTCTGGACCAAGTGGCTGTACTGGATGTTTACTTAAAAACTGCACTTTCTCCATTAGTGTGGCCTGTGATCGAGGTGGATGAAATGGATTTGAGATTAAACACTGTATGTCTCCATTTGCTGAGTTACTACTGTCTATGTCTGCACCACCATCACCATCTTCCTCACTATCAGTGTCATTATCAGTAGTATTTGCATCTTTCAGATGCAAGTGTGACTCCTCTTCTTGGATTCTATCAACCTATGTTCAATACGTAGTTCAGCTTCTGCTGGACCTGGCACTGTCACCACAATACTATAAAAAGATGAAGTAGATGCTGCAGACAGTACTGAAGCTTGTTCAGCAGTGCTACTACTATTTGTTGACAATGGACTCTGTTGAGTACTTACACCGTTAGCAGAACTGTAGGATGGAACAGTATCAAAATCACTTTCAAAAGCTGTATCATTACGTGATATTACATTACATTCAGTATCAACTTCAGGCAGCTCTATGATACCAAACTGAGAAAATGTCTTTCTACTCCCAACATTAGACTCATCCCTACATACTGATACTGTTAATCCAGATTGAGATATACTGATCTGTGAGAATGAAAGCTTTCACTGTTTACAGTCCTTTCCAGCTTATAATAGTTTCTTCATTTCTGCATCTTTCTGTCTTTCCCATCCTGATGCTCTCTTTTCCCAAGAAATTGTAAGCAGCTTTCCTTTTCCTTAACCATCTTACTTTCTTTGATGACTTGTCTAGCTGCAACCTCGCCTAGCTGTCCTGGCTTCAGCACTGTCTACCTCTGTTCTTGCTGTTCATTTGCTTGTGAGCACAATCTGTCCTAAAGAATAAAAGTTTACTGTCACTGGCTTGTTCATACAATACCTATACATACAATCCCTAACTGTATACAAAGACAATAATGGATAAGTCATTAGACATTACCGGTGAGTAATGCCATCAAGTGTACAAGTAGGAACCTCGAGAGTGAAGCTCAAGCGGTTCCCGTGTCCAGAACCTCAAGATGGTATATCAGCAGTAATGCCTAATGATATATCCATTATTTTTTTTAATATATGGATGCAAGTTTTGTTTTTTAATCTGTGATTGTTTTTGTGCAGCAAGGAGTTCTGCATGCTGGCTGAGCATTTCAGTGGGACCACCCCTGCTCCCTCCATTACACATACACATGCCATGGTTGTAAACAACTTTTCTTTTTGTTTTGTGCATAGATCTTACTTTTTTCTGTGTTCCAGAAGGCAGGATCATGAACATGTGTGCCTTTTTGCGATGTGAAGGGGGAAAAAATGTCTTCAATAATCCTGAGGAGAAACTGTCTTGCTTAGCGAGAAAGTGCCCGCCATGTTTTTTCATTTTTTCTGCCTACCCATACAGGAAAAGGGGCCAGTTGGAAGGCACACTTGGGAGACGTGGGCAGAGAGAGTGGCGCATGCACTGTTGACCTTCTCTGGTAAAACTATCGTTCAGGTCCTGAAAGATACTATTACAGGACCTGAACGATAGTATTATCACTCTCAAAGTGTGGTATTATCACTTTGGGAGTGATACTTTTACTGCACATCTTTTGTATGCTTTACAAGCATATAAAATGCTTGATCCATATATTAAAAGTTCTTAACATCTTCTCACACACCAGCTACACTGCAAGGTACTTGTCTACTTTGTTCCCTAATCCCTACAGTGCACCTCACATGTATAGTTTCTGGATGTTGAGAGCAAGGAAACAAGCCCCAACATGAGATCCTGCTCTGCTACAGCAATGCCATTGGTACAGTGAGGGGTGGTGACATGTGTGGTGCAAACAAGTCTTCTTGACTGGTCAACAGATTTGCTCTGCACCATGAGCTTCCACAGAACAGCACAGCAATCAAGTTACCCACATACCTTTCGATGTCTTTGTGTATAGCAGTTGTCCTCATGATTGGGCTTGATGCAGTTCTTCAGTTGTCCACTCTGGCAGGCTATCAGCAATACTTGTGGTCGCTCAACAGATCTGGTGGATGAAAAGAGGCAGTGAATAAGTATGTAACATAAAAGCATGTTTCTGAAATGCAGCACTTTGTCTCTTACTGGACAGGAGTACTGTGCCTAGTTCTTTACTCTGCTTCAGACAAGAAGTATATTGTATTCCAAGTATTATTATTCCAGAGAAGGACAATGAGGAGGACCATGTCGGAACTATGTTGCACACCAAACATGTTCTGGCTCTCTGTACTGCCACCATAGTGCTTCAGGGATGGGGGGTGGAGGCAGCTGCGCCTCAGAGGTGTGGTCTTTCTAAGAAACATTGAACAGAGCACTGTTCTGTATTGGGGTTGCTCAGGAGGTCACAGATCCCATGGCACTTATAATGTCACAGAGTGTCTTGGACAAATTTTCCACCTTCACTAAAAAACAACAACTGCTTAATCTGGTTCAGTTTCAGTTAGTTACCATCTCTTCCCCCACCAGGATGATCAACAACATTCAGTACATTTTTTTAATGCTTTTCCAACTTTTATAATGTTCATGTTTTAATAGTTGCAATAGGACAATGTTATATCAGCAGCAAAGCATGGCAGAGAAGTTGGTTGTACTAGGTTTACCCCACAGTCAGGGGCATTGTAGGTTTACCTGTCAACCGGGATCTTTGTAGGTTTACCCCACGGTGGCCGGGGCAGATAGCTGATGTCTTCACCTCATACCTTACAATACCCCCGCATTACCGCAATGCCTTACAATGCCCTGGCTGGACCATGCAGTAAATCTAGTACATGCAACACCCCCACTGTGCCTTATTGCAAGTATACAACCATGCATAGACTGTTTTAAAGGAAGGGAAGCCAAAAAGTTAGGCATCTGAAATTGTGCACTCTGTTTACTTACAGCAGGAGTACTCTGCACATCACAACATATTATTCTGGTTCACCAGGGTCCATGATTTGAACTACTCCCCCCTCCACTGCTTGGTCCTCCCTCTTTTATACATGCCATACAGACGCCACGTGGTAACGTTATGGGGAGATCCAAGGATTGACTGCTGAGAAGTCATCTGGAGGAAATGATGCCTGCACCCGATAACACATGTGTTATGACCTACTGCAAGAGACTGCCTTGAAGAAGTTTTTAAAGATACCATGACAGAACTTCTAGTCTCAGTTAGCCTACCAGATCAACAACATTCAATAAATATTTTTGTAGCTTTGAAAACTTTTACAACGTTCGTGTTTTAAAATTTGGCCATGGGCCCATATAATTTAAGTGATAAGGCATGACATGAAGTTGGTTGTACTAGGTGTTCCCCAACCCCATGGTCATGGGCATTGTGCACTTGGCCTCGCCTCATCCATTAACAATGCACCAAGCCATGGGTTAAACCCATCTCAATCAACAACATGTGGTGCCTTATTGCTTAATTACACAATGTCAGGCAATATTATCACCTTAGCACTGGAAAGACAAAGTCACCATCTGCCAATAGAAGTTAACATAAAACTTACCTTTATGATGACTATTGTTATCCAATCCCTCTGTGTGACCAGCTGAATTTTCAGCAAATGAATGTATCCTTCCTAGTCCTGTTCCTTCTCTGCTTGCTCAGTCCTGTTGAAAGAATATAAACAGTCAAGCTCATTAGGAATATACTGTGGCTCTGCTTCTGTGAAAATCAAATTACTTGTCTGCAGGTACGTGTTTACATAATTTTATCACTGGGTACCCATCCGAGGACTGGTACAACTGCAGATTACCACTGTAGTGCCTACACTGGGTGTCGTGACCTATCCCAGGACTGTAAAAGATATCCCTAAGCCCTTTTATCTTCATTCCCTGACAGACATATGACTGCTAGGTGAAAAACATCACAGGAGGGATGTACTATTTTACATTCCTAACCAACATTTTACCATTTATCCATTTCAGGAACAAGAGGGGTCCCAGTTCCCAAGTCACACTCCCAACACCAGAGGCAACCCCTCCCTTGCATCAAACACTTGGCGTAAAGAAAGGGGTTGCCGCAGGCCCTTTGAGACACTGACATGCTGTTGTGCCCTATACTGAAGTATCATGTGCCCCACAGGAAGGAGCAATCACCAGTCCATTGCTGTCACCTCCCTCCTGCTGATAAATAGGTACACCCACCAGGCTGGGCATTACCCAGTCTCTTATATAGTCATGTAACTGATCTATAAACTTTGTGGGTGGAAAGGTGGGGAGCAAACTAACTTTTCTAACTCCAATTCTCAGAATGTGCACATTTTTTCCATGAAACTAAAGCATAAACTGCAGTTGTTTGTTAAGAAGCAGCCGGACATCAAGAATACACCAGTAATTATTTTTTTGTTAATATATAATAACTGTGTCCCATTTTTTCCCCACCTGAATAATGTATTGGGATACCCTATTAATCACTGAAATCAGCAAGATTATATTTCTGTAATCCCACCATCATGACGTCAGAACTTTATAAACCTATTTCATCTACATCATGACAGTTGGTTTATAGAAAGGAATGCCACCACCTGCCAATGTTCTAAACAGAGTGCGATCACTAGTTGCATACATTTAAAAAAATTCCATTCATAACAGTTCACCGCTACTAGCGTTCACCATGGCAGGCCTAGCTTCAAACCCCCCTGTTGTCTCTGAACATGGAAAATTCATCCTATCATAGCAGAACAATAACAAAAAAAACAGAATCAGACATTCGGCTGATAAAGTCTTACCTGGCAGATGTCCAGGAACCACATCCCATCACTGGTATCCCAGCAGCTGAACTCTATGTTCATGTGGCAGAATTTATGTAAAAAATAAAACATAACAAAGAATCAGAATATGAGCTGGGTATTCCAAGGGGTATTCTTGGGATCATAGATAGGTATTTGTTAAAAAAACAACTATGGAAGCTCCATATTCCATGGCAACACATCAGATTTTAAAGAAACACTGGTAAAACTTTCAGCAAAGCACAAATATCTTAAAAAACAGGGCAAACGTAGTAAACCAAACTGAGCAGATGCCCCAATGCCCAATGACATAGACAAGCTGTACATGTCTCAAACCCTTGGTCTTCACAGCGTAACAGCACTCATAGGCATGCTTTTTGGTTTACAACGGACTGTATTTTGCTCTAAGGACATCAGAACATTACAGTCTCCATTGGAGTGACTTGATCCTGCTAGTGGACATCGATAGGTAGGAGGGCCTTGAGTACTTGGAAAGAAAAACCAAAACCTGCACGGGTGAAAACCCTACAGACACTCATTCAGTAAAGCCTTGCATGTACCAAACCACAGAAATGCTGGAAAGAGATCATATTGCAGCCTACAAATTATACAATCAGCAAAGACCACAAGTAACACTAGCCCTGATGACCCCTTCTACCTCACCACTCACATAAATGATAAACCTGGCATGTCCCTCTGGTTCAGGAACATGCCACTTGGTGAAAACAAAATGTGAAGTATCATGTCTTTTATTCTAGTAGATAAAGATGTGCTACCTACTGAAGTCCAGCAAGTTTCTGGGCACAAGTCACTTCAAACAATTAATAATTACAGTTACCTAAGTGTGGCAAAAGAAACACTCTCTCACTTTTGGCAGGCAAAGCGACTCTGTACAAAACATCCCCCCCTTCAGCAGTGCCACACCACCAGTCACTTTTGACAAAGCAGAAAATTTGTTAATAAGTTTAAGATACCCACTGAGTGACCTTGGAGTAAATTTTAGTTCATTCAGAAAGGGCATCACAATTAATGTCCACAACTACCAAACACCACAAAAGAAGAGAAGGGTAGCTGTAATAAGTGACTCCTCGTCAGAAGATGATTGGTGAGTGACAAGCTCTGTAAAGTAATTGCTCCTTCCTTTAACATTAAATACTAAACAACTTTTTTTCTGCCCCATTTTCGAGTACCTGAAGTATGTAAGTCTTAATGCTCAATCCTCTGGATGTGAGTGCCGAATCTGAGGATGTAGCTTCGTGACCTCAATGATTGAACCAGATTTTTTTTTCTGTAACCTCTTGTTGTTTTCCCTCGTCATGGACTATAACAAAGCATTTTTAAATAGCAGTACTACAAATTTCAGTTAACGTTTGCTGCTCTTACAATAAATGTTTCTCCTGACAAAATCAGGACCTATTAGCTCACCATTGTGCTGTTGAGAGCTGTGGTTGGAAAGTAGGGGGTGAGGTTACGTGATCAAGATTGTAAAGCTTCACAAAACTATTTGAGGGCCCAATACACTATAAAAGACAATCAACACCCCCCACCACACACATACAGCATAACATTTTTAAACTTTCCACTGCCAAAATTGGCTATATTTACTTCAAGGTCCACATGAGGAGTGGGTCCTCTTAGTTTCAGACTGGAATTCCAATTTGAGTAAGCTAAATCACCATCGTCAAGATGGGACCCTTTGATTTAGTCCCTAACTTTCCAGTGCCTCAATGGCTAATGTGTCTAATTGACTCTTTTTATACACTGTGCTCCCATCAAGGATTTTACACAGGTGTTTCAAATGGAGCATGCTAAAAAAGAGCACCACAGACTCCCAAATCTCAAACAATTTCAGAAATAGCATGCTTAAACCTTTTATGTAACTTCACACATTGGAATTCACATTTCTTCTAAGGGGTGCTACTAGGTTGAGGCATACAATATACAATCTAAACATGCTAGCACACATCAACACCCCCCCCATACACAGCATAATATTTTTACACTTTCCACTGCCAAAATTGGCTATATTTACTTCAAACTCCACATGAGGAGTGGGTCCTCTTAGCTTCAGACTAAATTGAATGGTCCCACCTTGACGTTGGTGATTTAGCTTACTCAAATTGGAATTCCAGTCTGAAACTAAAATGACCCATTCCTCACATAAAGCTTGAAGTAAATATAGCCAATTTTGACAGTGGAACATTTAGAAATGTTATGCTGTGTGTATGCTGTGTGTGTTTGGGTTGGGGGTATTGATGTGCACTAGTATCTTTAGGTTGTATGTTGCATGCCATGACTGTATCAGTTAAAGCAAAAGGAGGCTGGGAAGGCAGTCAGAACAGCAAAGGCCCAAACCGAGGAAAAGATAGCCAACTCAGTTAAGAAGGGGGATAAAACCATTTATAGGTACATCAGGGAGTGAAGGAAGACCAAGGGAGGGATAGTGAGGCTTAATAAAGGGGAGGAAGGGTGGGCAGAGGGAGACTGTGAAAAGGCAGAGATACTAAACAAATATTTTGCTCAGTATTTGAAGGAAGAGGAGATACATAAAACAAACAGTAGTAACACTCTAGATACAGAAGTTGATACCGGCCCATTTACAGAAGAAAGGGTTCTGAAAGAACTCTTAAAACTGAAGGTGGACAAAGCAAGGGGCCTGATGGTATTCATCCCAGAATCTAAAGAACTAAGGGTAGAACTAGTGACACCACTGACTACCCTTTTAACAAATCATGGGAGGATGGGGTGGTACCCGAGGACTGGAGGAGGGCAGATGTGATTCCCCTTCACAAAGTGGGAGCAAGGCAGAAGCAGGAAACTATAGACCTGTTAGTTTAACCTCAGTGATAGGAAAATGATGGAATCACTTCTAAAGGAAAGAATTGTCAGTATCTAGAGGCCAGAGGGCACAGGACCCTAGGCAGCATGGATTCACAGTGGGAAGGTCATCCCAGACGAATCTGATAGATTTCTTTGACTGGGTGACCAAAGTAGTAGATCAGGGAGGGCTGTGGACATGGCCTACCTAGACTTTAGCAAGGCATTTGACACAGTCCCTCACAAAAGATTAATATACAAGTTAGCCAGCCTGGGAGTGGGTCCCAAGATGACAGCCTGGGTAAAGAATTGGCTGGAGAATAGGACACAGAGAGTTATAGTAAATGGAGTCCACTCAGAAGAAAGGAGGGTTACTAGTGGGGTACCGCAGGGTTCAGTATTAGGACCGGTCCTCTTCAATGTCTTTATAAGCGACATTGCAGAAGGACTGGAAGGAAAAGTATGTCTCTTTGCAGATGACACTAAGATCTGCAACAGAGTTGATGCACAGGGTGGGTTGGAAAGGATGAGAAGGGATTTGGCAAGGTTAGAGGAATGGTCAAATGTATGGCAGCTTAGATTCAATGCTAAGAAGTGCAAGGTAATGCACCTGGGAAACAAAAACCCAGGGGAAGAGTACACAATGGGGGATGAGATACTAACAACAACAAGAATAGAAAGGGACCTGGGGGTAGTCATATCAGATGACCTAAAGATGGGCAAGCAATGTGAGAGGGCAGCAAGGAGGGCTGGGGGGATACTGGGATGCATAGGGAGAGGCATCACCAGTAGAAAACAGGAAGTTATTATCCCTCTGTACAGACAGCTGGTGAGACCCCATCTGGAGTACTGTGCAGTTCGGAGACCCAATCTCCGCAAAGACATAGACAGGATGGAAGCTGTCCAGAGGAGGGCAACTAAAATGGTGCAGGGTCTGCACCGAGTAAGTATGAAGAGACTTAAGGAGCTTAATATGTATAGCCTCGAGGAAAGGAGGGAGAGGGGACATGATAGAAACTTTCAAGTACCTCAAGGAATCAACAAAGTCCAAGAGGGTAGCATCTTTCAAAAAAAGAGGTGTGCAAGAACAAGAGGGCACAATTTGAAGATAGAGAGGCGGCTCAGAGGTAATTTAAGGAAGTATTTTTTCACAGAGAGGGTTGTGGATGCATGGAACGGCCTTCCGGAGGAGGTTGTGGAGTCAAAATCAGTGGGGGAATTCAAGCATGCATGGGATAGTCATAAGGCAATTCTGGGGGGTGGGGGTAGGAAGAAGTAGGCTGCTGGTTAACTAGGATCTGCAGCTTATCCAGTAGGCAGGGAAATGGGCAGACTGGGTGGGCCAAGCGGTCCTTATCTGCCGTCAAATTCTATGTTTCTATGTTTCTATGACCTAGTAGCACCCCTTAGAAGACATATGAATTCCAGTGTGTGAAATAACATAAAAGGTTTGACCATGCTATTTTGGGAATTGTTACTATAAAAGACAATGCCTGCCATGTGAGCAATAACCACGGATGAAATCACCTCTCGTGGTTGCTAGGGCAATGGTAAACCTCTCAAGCTGCACTCTCGAGGTTTACTGCTGCCCTAGCAACTACTCGAGTTGACTACACTGTGGTATCACTCATACAGCAGGCATTATCCTCTATATATTAAACCAGTCAGGAGTGGCACCTAGTTTGCAACAGCCCCCCCTCACAGTAAGGAATAATGATAACTGACCTACCAGCCCGCATAAATCTGATGCTTACCAAAAATTGCTTCTTTGACCATGACCAATTTGAATGGAACACAGTTAAAATTTGTTCACCAGTCAGTTTACAAACTGCCTGCAAGGAGGAACTGAAAGGGGGGAGGACGAACCTGACAACTCTATAATGTTGTGGTGGGAAATATTATGGATGCCAAGCATCAATTCAAATGGCAATTGTACCCTGTTCAACAATAAGTAAAAAAAAAAAAGGCGGATCAGTTGGGATGATTGCCTTTGGTGAGAACCAGGCCATGCTTTGTCCTAATAGGCTCGCCCTGGCAGGGAAGGGTGGGTGGGCACAGACATCTCAAGTGTCCCCAGTTATGAGTGACATCTTTCATTTTACCTTTAAAATTGCCTGCTCAGGAATAGGTGCTGCTCACACAAAGAATTTGCTGTCAATTAAAGCAGAAACGCATAAAAGCCTAAAATGATAAACCAAATATAAACTTGTTACAAGTAAATACAATGGTTTCCACAGGATTCTGAGCTTGTATCTCCACGTTTGAGGATGTGCCCCTCATTTTGAAGGTATGTGTCCCTCACTGTCCCTCATTTTGTATGTACAAAAAATGTCCATGGCCCTCATTTCAGTGACAAAAGGTTACGAGGTATGCCCCTTTCTCCTTCCTCTTTCCTGGCAGAGAGTAGCATGAGCCCTGGCCATCTGGTTCCGGCACTGTGTCCCACAGGAACAGGAGCTAGGAATTCTGACTGGAGAGCTGTAGGCTGGCTAAGTGTTGGTTTCAATCTGTAGGACATGTGCCAGGTCCGGAAGGTAGCGAGAGACCCTGGGTGGTAAAAGAAAAATTATCCCCATGAACTGGTGGTGAGGCCTGTTTCCTGGCTGTACAATCCCCATCATCTCACCCACACTCATCTCAGGGGCAGTTAATGCAGAAACCTTTTTTTGGGGGGGGTGATTACTAAATGTCATTTGATGGGGAGAGGGTGGCTAGGTAAGTTAACTCTTCTTATCCTGAGGTGGTTGGATATGATATGTCACTCTATCAACAGCTGCTGGTGACTGGTGCAGCTGATAGGAGAATCCACTGTACAGGAATTTGATATCATGAGAAGGGGGATGCCTCTGAAGGAGGGGGAGAGTGAGATGCTGTTAAAGTGTGTGTGTGTGTGTGTGTGTGAGTGTGTGTGTGTGTGTGTGTGTGTGTGTGTGTGTGTGGTTGGGGGGATGCCTCTGAAGTAGGGGGGAGATGCCTCTGAAGCAGTATGGCAACATGATGCTGCCCATGCTGGGTGCAACTGCTTATTCCCAGATATTAAAGTGGGCCTTCCTCTCAGCATTTTGTCACTTAAATGGGTGACACTGACACTCAAAATGTGGGACCTTCAAATATGGAGACATATGTTCAGAACACTTCAGATACTGGTGTTTTTATATGGGAGACATTTCATTTGTATTTAGAGGCTTACAATATTATGAATTTCTGCTTTAAAGTCTGATTTTAAAGCCCCTAGCTGAATGGCCACCACATTTTTCAGATAGGACGTAAGTTTTCACAATGACTTTTACTGAGGACGTCTCTCAAGACATAATGTGTGTGTGCCTTAGCAGCTGCTTATTTCTTTAAAAGATTTGAAATTCAGTTGCACTGTAGATCCTATGAATATATATATATATAGTGTGTGTGTGTGTGCATGTATGCGTGTGTTTCATTATGCAGATTTTGCATCCATGTGGAAGACGGAGTTGGGTTCTAAATAAATAATTAACAGCACGGTGGTAATGCCCCCGCACACACACACATCAGTGCAGAGGCACAAGATAATGGAAGCAATGACATGGGGTGTATCCTGGCAGCACTACCTTATTGGGCTGGCAGTATAGCCTAGAGGTTAGAGTAATGAGTTGTGAAGGAGCTTGCTAAATCCAGTAGACCAGACCTTGGTCTGATTCTCACAACCTTCACTTGCATACTGTGCAACTCTGAGCAAGTCACTTAACCATCCAGTGCTCCCAGGTCACCCCTGAAAACAGGCACTTGTGCCTAGTGGGCCTTAACCAGTTACCAAAAGACTACAAAAAAATTATTATACTGTACAGCAGAGGGTTATCTGCTATTAGCCTATCCCACCTGTCCTGTGCCCCCTTCACAGCACTAATTACAGTTTCAGAACCCTGCAGCTTCCACCACCTCCACCCCACCCATCTGGCCCTGATACCCCAGCAATTCAGCTCCTATGCAGTTATTGTTTTTTGGCAGTCCCATCTTGATGGGAGGGGGGTTAGGGTTGTAATGTCATGCCTGATGAAGTGTTAATTTTTGGAGCAATTAGTGGCACTGGCATGCTGGATCGGGGGCCAGCAAGACATGCCAGTGCCACTAATTGTTACAATCCAAACTGCTCCAGTGGCCCATTCACTTAGCAACTAGTCTGCTGAGGTTCAGTAAGAACTGATGACAGGGAGAAATGGACTGAGCCAGAGTTGAGACAGAGGGGCTGAATATAGTGCAGTTAACGTCCCTTAAATCCACTTTAGTAGCAGGCTATGAAGTCTTCTGACTTGTCCTGCTGCTACCAGAAGGGAAACATCTCTTCTTTTACAGACGGGTAGCACTATCCTGGGGACCTGTCCAATGGCAGAAGTTAGGAAGAAAGGAAAAGACTGATTTTCTATAGCATCATTCGGCTAGACAGTGTCCCAAAAGCTGTTTGCAATCTATGGTAGGATTAAGAAAGAAATATAAACCATTTCTAAGGGCCACAGAGCCTTATTCTGCACATTCCATACCTGGCAGTCTCATGCAGATGGTAACAGAAGTGGGCATCTAGCTGCAACCATCAGCAGTCCAGAGGATTGTACAAATAACTTCTGTATATAAATTCTATAGTTATGTGCAAGCACGTATGTGTATGCAATAAGAGTTTCCCTAATGGGGACAAAGAACTTGAGCTTCATTTTTGGGTGGAGTGCCTGCCCATCCTTGAGAAAAAGGGTGGGAATACAGCAGGTTGTTGGGCAGTTTGTTTGTGGTGTCAGTACCCATGGATGGATGTCATTCTGTGGGGTCAAATGGCTGTTCACACATGGGCAGGACTTGCACAACATGGGTCAGGCAGTACTCTGTGTGCTAGGGCAGGTCCTGAATTGACTGCAGTGGCAGCTGTATGGCACAGTGTTGTGGGATCAGTACAGCATGGGACAGCCATCACTGTGCACTGGGACAGTGGAACAGACAGGCTGTGCACTGGGCACATGAGATTACCAGCACTGGAATGCACAATCATCCACAAATGCACCAACCAACCTGAATGCCCTACCCACCCTCTTCCCCTGTCACACAATATTACATAATCCCACTTTTCCAGCTGCAGTGCCCTTCACACCCATTTCCCTGCAGGAATTCTAGCCCTCCCCCCATCATTTGTCCATCTGCAATGCCCTCCCCCTCGTTTCCAGAATACTTCCCCACATCACTGGCCCAGCTGATGCCCTTTACACTTTCTTTCTTAACCAGAATGCCCCTGGCTCAGTGCTAAGCTGGAATACCCTCCACTGTTTTGCCCAGTCTGAATACCCTCTTCATTTGAATTGTCCCACAGTCCCAAGCTGAAGGTTCACTGGTCTTAGTGCCCCAGCCACAATGCCCCACCCTTCTGCTAGACTGGAATGCCTCCTCATCTATCTTTCTGCCCAACCAGAATGTCATCCCCCTACTCAGGTGATCACCGTCTGCAGCACTTCTGTTCTGTAAATGTAACTTCTATCTCTTGGCCCACCAAGTGAGTGCCACAACACTGGGAAGGCCAGCCCACCCAGTGCAAAAAAAAGTAAACAAAAACCTTAAATCAGGTCAAATAAGCTGAGCAGTGGCGAACCGACCGGCGAGGTCAAGGCAGTGGCACTCAGGCGACCAATATGAAATTTGGGCCCAGGGCAGGCCAACGCAGCAGTGCTGCACCCACACAGAACAGGCCAAACTGTGAACCATCCCTCGACTGGTCCTGATCTGTAGTTAATGTACTTAACTCCAGCAACCAGCAGCATCCACTGTCTAAGCCTGATCGAGGACCACTTTATCTACATAGACCACATCATTTGGATTTTGACCGCTTGCACTTACTTTTCCATTTAGCCTGTGCCTGTCATCGCCACACACCGCGATGACCCAACAAGGTTCGTTTGATGACCGTCTGCTCTGGCTGACTGGCTCTACACTGGGTGCCTGGGTCTGACTCTGAGAAACATGCCAGGCCTTTTCCAGAGTCCAGACCACACTGCAGTCTGATGGACTGACAGTCTGCCACCAACTAAATCCTCTTCTTTCTGCGCAGCTGCTCTGTGCTCTGTCTCTGCGCCTCTGCAGCTGCTGCAAATGGTGCTCCCAGTCCCTCACCACTCAGGATTTGCCACTTTGGTGCCAACATAATAGTTACGTCAGTAAGCAGCATGCACAATGCCCCCGACCTGCCTTCTCCTGCTCAGTCTCTCTGGCTTACACTGCCAATGTGTGCTGCTATTGGTCCTCAGTGGCACGCAGTTAACTCGGTGCAGAAGCGGCAATATTTTCTGCCTTTTTTAGACCCTACCCCGCCACCCCGGAAAAAAAATAGATTTGCCATTGATGGTCGGGTGGGGGGGGGGCAAAAAAAAAAGTACACACAAAAAGCAAGCAGCACAGGCCACATACCGACAGGCCAGGATGCAATTAGCATCCCAGGCAC
Organism: Neoceratodus forsteri; assembly: GCA_016271365.2. Classification (NCBI taxonomy): domain Eukaryota; kingdom Metazoa; phylum Chordata; order Ceratodontiformes; family Ceratodontidae; genus Neoceratodus; species Neoceratodus forsteri. The sequence continues at coordinate 170,879,945 of CM057451.1, read as the reverse complement.
TCCAGGCCAATCTGCCCCTGACTGCTCTGTTAATAAGAGCATACTCCCAAGTAACTCACTTGCACATATTTAAAGCTTAGTCTTCTGTTCTCTTAATTATTTCTGTTGCAGTTTTAATACTGCTTACATTCATTTGGGAAAAGGAGATTTCCTCTCTTTCAAGAGTATCCAGAATTTAGCACCCACCTGTAAAACCTTTATTTTTATGCTCTGCACCAGTAGACATCAGTTAGCATAGATATTTGTTTTGGTGGTTGACTAAAAAATTAAACTGAGACACATTCAAATTGTTTGTTTCTCATAGGATTCAGTTATGCTATTTTACAAATGAGGAAGCTCCATAGTAGTTGCGGAACATGAATGACCATAACTGGGTTTAAAGTCCTACTAAGATAATCTGACCCAGAAACGTGGCTACAGTAGATGTGGTGGGTAGTACTAGTAGCCATTCCCATCTGGCACTTTGTTTTTAAGGAATATAATGGAGCTCTGGCCAGTGTGGTACAGTAGCTGGAGAAATGTGATGTGCTGCAGTACAGAAGACATACATGAATGCAGAAGTGACATTTAATCCATCACTGGTCTGGGTTGGCAGGAAGGGGACATACGTGTCACAGAGGTGTTAGAAACAAAGAAACATAGAATTTGATGGCAGATAAGGACAGCTGGGCCCACCTAGTAAGCCCATTTCCCTACCTACAGTAACACCGCAGACCCTACATGATTTCTGGCTTTGTCTCCCCCTTCTTTACCACTAAGGTTCCTTTATGCCTATTCCATGCATTCTGGAATCCCAATAATTTTTTTGGCCCCCACCGTCTCTGCTAGTAAGTTGTTCCAGGCATCCACCACTCTTTATGTGAAGTACTTCCTCTCATCTCCCCTGAGTCTACCCCTTCCAGCTTCATAGCATGTCCCTTTGTTCTTGAGCATCTTTTTTTTGAAAAACATTTCCCTCTTGAACTGTATTTATACCCATGAGGTATTTAAAAGTCTGTCATATCCCCCTCTCCCTCCCTTCTTCCAGGATGTACATACTGAGGTCCTTTAGTCTCTCCTCACAGGGCTTTTGATGCAGAACCTGTACCATTTAAGTTGCCTCCTCTGGACCACCTCTACTCTTCCTATGTCAACCCGGAGGATATGCCATTCACACAGCAAATGCACAATGGCGAAGTCCCTCACAGCGACAATCTCGACAAGTTTCGAGATTATCGCTGTGAGGGACTGGAAGGCAAAATTTCACCCTATCACCGTCTTTCAACCCCTTCAAAACAACTCCAACTTAGAGTTAGATATCTTAAGAAGGTGGGGTGGGGAACAGTCCCCCACATTGGGGGTTCAGGGGTCATAGCCCCCAATAGAAAACACACAATGTCTGACAGGTGAAACTTCACCTGTCGACATTGAGGATCTCACCATGCCAAACTTCAACAACACTGTTGTCATTTTGGCATGATGTTTTGGAAAACTTATGAGGCTACTTTATTCAAAACTGCATTTGAGTTAGCATTCTGCTAAGCATTCCAGGTCTCAGAGCTGGTGTAGACTGCTCAAAATTGCACCAATGTGAGCCTGACAGATACAGTCATGGTGTTGACCTCAGAAGGGGATTTAGTGCGGCTGCAATGAAGTAAAACTGGAAAGAAGGGTACTAGCCACTGGTGCCTGGTGAAGGCCCTGGTCAGGTCAGCTTGTGACATCCAATATTTTATGGCCACATATGTGGCCTTCTGACTGGCAGAGGGTGAAGCCTTCCTGTCACGTGTGGACTGCAAGCCAATGACACCTTATCAGTTTAGGCATATATTGGGGGTTGGCAGATCATTATGCTGGCCTGAACAACCAGGAGTACAATACCAGTTCCTTCAGGATTGGGGCAGCAATGACCACCAGAAGCCAAGGGTTGTAGGAAGTGAAAGCCAGGCCATGGGGCAGTGGAAATCCCAAGTGTTTTTACATTGTGTCCAACTCCATTAGCTTTAAAAGTCTTGTCTTGCCCTATTCCAGATTCCTTAAGTGGCTCCAAGTACATATGGATCTATGGCCATTCCTTCATTTATTCTGTGGCAGACAGAATGGCCTACCAGCCTGGGGGGAGGAACCTATCAATTCTATAACAGAAGGTACAAGTTCTCTGGTTGAACAAGAGAGGGAGATTGGACAGAAGTTGCCAAAGGAGGAGGAGTCAACCTCTTTATGAAGTGGAATAACTTTGGCCAACTTCCATTATTGAGGAACACATTGAGGGATAATTAAAGGTTGAGTAAGTGAGTAGGTGAATAAGGGGAGTTTTAGTGGCAGGAGTAGAGATCTGGATGAGATTGGGGTTCAGACTGACAAGGCTGGACTTAGACAGGTTGAGAGAGGAAAGACCAAAGAGGGTTTACTGGATGGTGATGGGGAAGTGGAAACCCAGTGAAGGGGAGCAGGAGGGGAAGGAGAGGAGCCAGGAAGGGATGAAGACGGGAGAGAACAGGTTGTGAAGAACTCACTGAAGTGAGCAGTAACAGAGGTAGGGTCAGACACAGCTGAATCATTAACTGTGAGAACTGGTGGAGTGGACTGGGCAGGGAGGTTGAAAGGGAATAGATTACCTTACAGAATTTAGCTGGGAAGTTAACAAACAAATTGTGTAGTTGCTGCTATTGGTCCTCGTAAGAACAGATCCAGAAGCAAATGGTTTGATACCTTTTATTGGACCAACATAGATGTTACAACAAAAGAACAAAGTGCTCTAGCTTTTGGACCAACCAAGTCCTTCTTCAGAAGCTTTGTGACAGTTATTTTGAAAATCCCATACTATTAACACCCAGATAATGCATAAAAAACAGAAATAATTCTCATTGGCTTAACATACTCATTTAAAACATAACTGAAGATTACGTCAGAGAAGCTAATTAACACCAGTATGCTTTTAGCTGAAAAGCCCCCGAAGGTCAAAGGTTATCAAAGGTCAAAGGGTAACTCTCTGCTTGTTGTTATCTTCTGATAACCTTTGATCTTCAGGGGCTTTTCAGCTAAAAGCATACTGGTGTTAATTAGCTTCTCTGATGTAATCTTCCGTTATGTTTTAAATGAGTATGTTAAACCAATGAGACTTATTTCTGTTTTTTATGCATTATCTGGGTGTTAATAATATGGGATTTTCTAAATAACTGTTATAAAGCTTCTGAAGAATGACTTGGTTGGTACGAAAGCTGGAGCACTTTGTTCTTTTATTGTAACATCTATGTTGTTCCAATAAAAGGTATCAAACCATTTGCTTCTGAAGCTGGGGAGTTAAGGTTTTCTGGAGGTTGGCATTAAAATAGTGCAATTTTGTGACCTGGACAGCCTTCATACAGTTGTTCATCAGAGCCATCTAAGAGATGAGATCAGGAGAGGAGTGGGATAATTTGTAGCGGGCATATGCACAGTCTCTGGACTTCTGCAGATTGATAATTTCAGTGGTAATCCAGTGGTGGTGGTAAATTTTGACTTCAGATTTCAAAAGTGGGGCATGCTTGCCCTAGATGGGTGAGAATTTGGAGTCAAATAAGGTGAGGGCCACATCTATATCAGAGTCAGAAATGATGGCTGACCAGTTTGTTGTGGCAAGGTTACTCAGTAGAACATTGATGTTTAGCAACTGAAGAGATCTGGGGCAGATGTATTTTGGAGAAGAGGGGGATGCCAGATTTTTCTGATGCAGAACATCATGCAGTTGTCACTAAATTAATCCAGCAAAATGCCTGTTGCAACAATGCGATGGGTTAAAGATGTTAGAACCACTCCAAAAGGGTATGGTTGGTAGATTATGGATTGAGCTGGGTGGGTTATGAAATAACCTGGGAAAAATTAAGAGACTCAGTCCTATGAATTGTAGATTTGGAGTACCGGGAAAGCCAATTTACATTGAAATCCCCAAGAAGGATGTGTTCACCTGTGGGGAATGAGACGCGATGGAGAAAACAGAGCCAACTAGTTACAGTATAAATGTGACATTTTAGGAGAGGCATACAGTAGGCAAGCCCAATCAATATATATACAGAGGAGGGGAATGAAAGCCTAACTAAGATAAATTTGTGGGAGGAGGTTATGGACTTCCTGATGACCATAAGACATGAGAGGCTGTGAGCAGGTGTGGGAAGTGATAAGGCAAACACAACTTCAAGTGTAGAACACACAAAGGCTTGTGTGAATTTTATCTACAAAACAGAAAAGAAAAACTTTCAAAAATATGAAAAGCAAAGCAAAAATAATAACTAGCTTAATACTGAGCTTCTGTACTTCCTTAAACCAGGTACTGCCACAGAGTGGGCAAACTTGTGTCTAGCATAACCACCATCCTCTGTGCTCAAAGACTATCTGACTACCTTGGGAAAAATGTGCCTTTTATATCCACCTTGTCTGACATCATAGATCAGCTGATCTGGCCCTATACTAATACAACAATAATCCTACTCTAATACATAGTGTTGGGGGATCAGCACAACCATAAATTATTTTGTTTAACATCAACTTGATACAATTGTATCTGTAATTTTAAAATGTAAAATAGATGCTTTTCGGGGGTAAATGTCAATTAATGACCCAAGCCCCTCCCTCAAGGTACAGACATCAGACCCCGATCCCTAAAAATACTCTCCAGAAGGGGGCTGCTGGCCCTTAGAAATGCAGTGCTGACCAAGGAGTAAACAGTCTAGGACAGGTATGGACACCACCATAGGTTGCTTAAAATGTCAGTATTGCTGGAATAAGTAGTCCTAATGTACTCCTTCTGAAGGGAGGCCAACCACAAAGAACATGTTTTAATTTCACAAGTGCTGTAATGTAGCCTTGGGGCTTATGGATATCCTTTTGGGGCTTGCTATTTGCTTGCAGAACTACTCACCATTGAGAGCAGTAGACTGAGTAGCTCTGCCTGTTCATCCGGGCATCCAAGGTATTATGGGCTGTTGTTTTACTATTATGGACTATTCAAAAACCCAGTAGAACTCTCATACTGACAGTCTATGAATATATTTATTTCTTTGAGCAAAGTACTCATCTGGTGAACCCTGTAAGAGTTCCGAGGTGCGCTATGCACCTCGCATTTAAGGTCCAGTACTGGCAATACAGGCTGTATCTGCATGTCACTCTGAAGCCACACAGTCACAGGAGACACAGCGTACGGGTGCATCTCGGGGAGTGCAGTCCCAAAATCACAATCACCAGCATAACTCAAGAACATGAGAAAAGTTTGGAGGAGTGTGTCCTGCATATATGGGTAAGACTTTGAAAAGGGACATAATTTCTTTTGTCATGCTGTCTTGTCATAACGCCACTGCATAACAGACACAGACCTACTGGCATAGCATGCTGCTAATACTGAAGGGCCCAGGAATCCCTGTAACCTTCGCTCTGGCCCCTGTATACCTGCTGATTATTTAAGGAGCATTTGCAGCATAGTGCAATATGCACTCAGTATACTTTCTTAGCGTGGCTGCATTTGTACTACAACTGAGCCTGTTTACAATGGCATTTTTAACATCGCAAAGCAGTCACCACAGGGTCAACAGAGAAAATTAGCAGGGTAAAGGAGAGATACCATGACAGGAGGCCACTCCTTCATGGTAGAAATATGAAAGAGAGTTTAGGAACTCAGGAGAGAGAAGAGAGTACTACTTCAGTAGATTTGAAAGAAATGCAGGGTAAAGAGGAGAGGAATGTTCTGTGGTGCTTGGGGCGGTCAACTATCACAGAGGCTCTGGAGGACAAAGACAGCAACCTCTCCTCCATGTTTTCCCCTGTCTTGCCTGAAGAGATGGTAATCAGGAAGGGACAGTAATCAGTCAGAATTCCTGGATGAGAGACAGTACTGAGAGATACAGAGCACATCAGGAGAGTATAACTGAACCCAGACAGAGAGGAGGTCAAGTTTAGAAAGAAGGCTCCTAGTATTCAGATGAAAGACAGTAAGACCCTTGGCAGTAGCAGAGGAAGGGAGGAAGGAGGGATGTGACCAGGATTTGCTCCACGTCACCAGATAAGAAGAGGAGCAGGAGAATGAGGACATCCTACCCTTGGAGCAGGTTGGATAGCAGGAAGAAAAGGGGAGGTGACGGGACAGAAGAGAAGAGCACAGTGGAGAAACTCCAGGTTGAGGGAAGGTGATGGTAAGAGACTAGAGAGAATAGGCATGGAGAAGGGTAAAAGGGTAGGGGGAGAGAGAGAGGGGATGGGTGGAGAAAGAAGAGAAGAAGAGTTGGATGAGGAGCAAGGTGGATAGTGTAGGGCAGGGGGAAGGGGGGACAGAACAGGCAGAAGAGAGCAAGGAACATTGCGGCCAGGATGAGGGAGGCAAAATGAAATGGCAAACAGTAACAACAGTAGCTAAATAGTGCCCAATAGCAAACAAATACAGCTAAGCAGATTAGTAATTAAGGTGAGCTAGACAAGTGATCATCAGCAATTAACACCTGGTAAGAGACCTAGGCTGTAGCTATGAAATAGGAAAGCAATAAGAAAATGAAAGCTGCAACACAGATGTACTTCCCAGCTCACTGAATAGCTAAACAAGTGCAAGCAGGTGGTAGAGCACTATCAGATGAATTTAACACAAGTAAAGTACAGTGTGTTACCTTTGAATTTAAAATAATAAGAAATAAAATGCAGAACGTAGATTACCAAGACAGAATTTTTCTAGGAGTCAGCAAAACAGTGGCTAATTGTACTAGAGGCTGCAAATGACCAAAAGGAGTCTAAGCAACTGGCTAGCAGTGAGCAAACAATGACATTAGACATTTAATCAATGGGCCTACACAACCACAGTATTGTTATGCTTGTTCTACAGTGATAACTTTTCGGCCATTTGCACTTTCTGTTCCACAGAGAATTATTACCCTATAGGGATACTGAAGGCAAGGAACCCTCAAAGAGGGTTCCATCCCTAGAGGTTGTGTGGGAAAGAGTCCCTTGGCTAAATGTACCTTAGCAAGGATACCCCTCCCCCTGAGGAGAGAGGCATGCCGCTGGAGAGGAGTATGGTGGGGCAAAGAAAAAAATGCTTCAGAAGGAGGCTGGGAGGAACAACTTATATAGCTCTGGAGGTGGGGTGTGGCTGGTTGCTCACCCCATTGAACTACAGGCATATCCTTCAAATCGACCGACACACCCAGAGTATTGTTATGCTTGTGCAACTGTGATAACTGGTTTTCTGTCCACACTCTATTCCATGGGGAATTATCACCTTGTATGGGTACCCTTGAGGAGGGTTCCACCCCTAGAGGTGCATTGGGAAAGACTCCCTTGGCTAAAGGTGCCTTATAAAGGAGCCCCAAAAAGAGTATTAAGCAATAAATGTTGACTATGAGGTTGAGAAGCAGATTGACAGCAATGAGACAGCTGAAGAAACACAAATAAGATGTGCAGGTTGTCAGAATTGCACTAATTAAAATGGATTGCACTGATGACATACAGGCTTCCTAAGGAAAGAAGGAATGGTGAGTAGGGCCCCTATCCATCTCCATCTAACAGCGGAACCTACAGTACCAAAGAAAACTAGGGAATATACTATTAACAACTAACTACATGTTATGACCTTTGGCATGGAGGAGAGGAAAAAAACCCTTTTGAAGGAGGAAACCTCTAGGGATTCAAGACTTAGGTCACCTTCCCTCTAGGCTTTAGGGTATTTTGGTTATGAATGGCTCTGCTGCTGTAATTTAGAAGGTCAGTCCAGGGGTTGGAAAATATTCCAATTTTGGGGACAACTCTCACTCTATTCCTCTAATGGTAATACCTAACAGGGTTGCAAGATATCTCTGCAACATGGGATACATGATGTGGTACCACCTTCAAGGTGGGAGGAGGAGAGTGATGACTGCTGAGGCACTTAGCTATACTACTGATCTAAGAACAAACTGGGTGAGCCAGAGGTGGTCATAGGGAGAATAGCTTAGAAAGTGCCTCTGAACCTGCTTGGCTAGTTAAAGGGGGCCCAGACTGATGAGGTCCCATCCCTAGCAGCCAAAGTCTTAAATTCTACATCAAGAGGTGCTGCCAATGAGTTAGATGACCAAAGCTCTGCCCAGAGTGAGGAGATTCCCACTATGGGCCACATGAGAAGGACCCTGCACCGAGCTTCACATGCTCAATATGCAGACTTCGTGGGTGCAGAGCCAGGCCATCAGCTGGAGGCAAGTCCTGAGCCAGAAAAGGTAATGGTCTATGTTGGCATGCCTCTGATTTATGTATGAAAGCATGAATTGACTTCAATGTGCCAGATAGGTGGAGGCTGGGTGAAGCTGGCAGCTGTAGATTAGGTAACAGGTTATTGATGAGGATGCTGGGCAAAGCTAGTGCTCTGGGACAGGTAGGAGGCTGCAATGTGAGTCATTTGATAGTAGTAACAGCCAGCAGAAAGCAAGCCAACCAGTTCCATTAAGGAAGCCAAACTAATGGTGACATAGAAGGTACTGTCGGTGTTTAGATAGTGAGAGACTGTGATGCCAGTAATTGAATCAATGAAGTTTAGCCTAAATGAATCAATGAGTTTAGCAAATGATTTCTATGGTTTCAGCATGAACAGTGAATTAATATGATTGGCATGAATACCTTAAATGCCATTAATACACAGTTAGGTTATTCCAGTAAGGAGCAGTTGCAAGGCAGCACGTATTTTTAATGCAGTAATGAAATGCAATGAATATCTTGAAAGTCATGTAGGCTGGAGGCAAATGTATTTATGAATGGATAACCAAAAAGCCATGTAGGCAAAGGAGCATGGAATATCATATAGCTTACATAAAAGCATACTCCTGGTACAGTACTTGGAGCCACAATGCCCTGCTATGACATCACAGTCCCCCACTGTGAGAATAACAGGGAAGCCACAAGCTGAGCACCATGAGACCAAGCAGTAAATGTAATGTTAGTAGGGTAGGACCCCCCCAAAAATAGAGAAGCTTTTACAGGCAGGGTCCTAGTTAAGGACAGAGCCATATAATAGCAAGCTGCCAGAGTAATGTGAACTGTTGAAGTAAAATAATGATGGAAAAGTTGAGAATAATTTAATCCAGAAATGTACTGCTAAATTGTCTGCAGCTATAAGCTACTGTATGTCAGTATAGTAATAAAGCAAAATGAATATACTGGAGCAGCACAAAATTGAAAGTTGGGAGTAGTAGCTGCCTGGCTGAGCCAACACTGAATGAACTGAGCAGAGCACACTGAATACCAATACTGAATGAATTAAGCAAACCTGACTGAATTAATTGAGCAGAGTAACTAAGAAACAACCTAGCACATCAGGGAGTGTTGTTGAGCAATAACATAGCACAACAGAGAGTGGCAGCTAGCTGGGAGCAGAATGAAGCCTGGACCAGATGCAAACATTTAAGGTGCAAAAGAAAGGAGACAGCAGAGGCAGGGAAAATGGCAGTTTGAGCTGAAGCATACAGATAACAATTGCAGGCAAATTGAGGGGTTGCTAAGTATAAAAATTAAAAATGGGACACTAGAAAAACTGGAAAAGCCCTCAAAAACAAACAAAAGTGAACAGAGCACAAGAGCTGGAGGGAGCAGGAACAAAGAACTGAGAGGGAAGCACAAACACACCGCAGCCAGAGGCAACTACTGACCTAAAGCAGGAGGAGCGCAAACCAGGTAGAGAGCCCAGCACAAGCCAGCAGCAATCCAAGCACAAGGGAAGGTAGGAGACACATGAAGCTTAAAGGGAGGAGGGAGACAGAGCCCAGGGAGAGTTCAGGCAGAGCTTCTGGCTGCAAAGAAAAAAAAATGCTTCAGAAGGAGGTTGGGTGAAACTGCTTATATAGCTCTGGATGGGGGGTGTGGCTGGTTGCTTACTCCACTGAACTACTGGCATAGTCTTCCAATAAGAGAAGGTACATATACACAAAAAAGCTAACCAGGGAGCATGTCATGCTACTACAAGACAGATAATTTCAAATGGAGTGAGAGATTAGCAATGCAGTACTATGGTATGAAAACAGTCCACAGTCATTTAAAATGGTTTCTCACAGAACAAAGCAAAGTGGTAGCTACTGTAGGTTGCAAAAAGGCTGATCTGGGGTGCAGCATGACTGGCTGATGGTTGACCTCAGGCTGTCTCCAGGCCAACTCTTTGATGTCCATTGTGCTCAGTCCTTCATGTTCAGGCTGCAGTGCATAGGGCTGCTCATAGAGATCAGTTAAAGAAGGAAGTGTAGACAAGCCCCTGATTCTCCCAATTGGTCATGAAATGCTGCAGAGGTGGGAGATCAGCAAGGATGGTGTTGTTGGGATTCATTTTATCAGGTTTGGTAGAACAATTGGAGTGAGCTTCTTGGGGGGGGGGAGTATCGCAGACTAATGGTACAGGGGGAAAGGGGGTGATTAGTCAAATCCTCTCAAGGGTCTCATTGCCTTGGGTCAGCATGAGGCCTGGGGACCACAGGACCTGAACCCCAGTTGGGAGTGTGGGGTTGCAGTCTAGCCTGTCAGTGCAGTGGCACCACATTGGGGCAGTCACTTGCCAATTGACCACATACCTCCCCGTTCTTGGTGTTGGGTACCGACCTGGTAGGTACCTCTATTCCTTGGCCCACACAAGTGTTGTTTCTTCAATGGAAGGAGAGGTGCTGGGACCAGAGGTGTCTGCAAAAAACCTCCCAGCTGCACATGCCACACCAACACTGTAATATCTAAAATAAACTTATGTCTGTGGCCATTTTTCCAAGACCTTGAGTGTGTGTGTTTATTTAGGGGAAGGGGTATTGGGACTACTGAGACAACCGAAGGTCTTCCAAAGTATTGTAGCAGACATCCATTTGTCTGTGTCCCCTCCTCTGTGACCTGTCATCTGGCAGGTAAGGTCCCTCTCCCAAGGGGGAGACAAACCATGGCAACACCCATGGAGGAGGAACCACAGGGGCTTCCCACAGGGCAGTGGCCATCTGGAGGAGGTGGAAAGAGGGGTTAAAAATAGCTGACATCAGCTGCTTCCTCTCTCTTATGCATCCCTCTTTGGATAATCCACCCAACCAGCCTTCAAAAAAGTAGGGTTATACACAGATAGATACATAGAATTTGTTAGCAAATAAGGACCATATGGACCATCTAGTCTGCTCATTTTTCCTACAGAAGTAGCCACAGACATGGTTAGATATTTTCAGATATTTTGCAAAATTTCTGAAGAGTTTCTCTCTGCTGCCCCTACTGTGGAAATGCAGAAAGAAGGAGATTTCTCTAGAAATAGCACAGAAAGTTCAGGAAATATCTGACCATGTCTTTGGCTGTGACTGTACCTATTACTCACATTGCTGCTTACCCTCTCTTCCCTGTCTCTTGGGTTCCCTCATGTCTATTCCATGGATTTTTGAATTCCTCTACCATAGTTTAGAGTATTCCAGGTTGGGAAAGGAACACGTTGGCCCAATAGGGGTGACCACACTAAAGGTCAGGAGTAATTTTCCTTGGTTTTCCCATCAGAGGGTTTTTTCTCAGTTTTTCATCTCTTGCAAGAAGATAAAAGAGTTAAAATGATATAGAAGTCACCTGTCACAGTCATGTAACATGGCAGCATGGGAGTATTGCAGACTGATGGTACAAGGGAAAAGAGGGTATGAGTCGAATTTTTCTGAGCAGCTTATCACCTCTGGTCAGCATGAGACCTGGGGGACAGCAAGACATGTACCATAGTTGGGAGGGTCACAGTCCAATCTCTTCAGGCTAGCCTACGAATGCTGTGGTGTCAAATGGGGTCAGTCACTTGCCCTTCAGTTACATGCTCTTGGGGTTTGGTACTGACCTACAGTGTGAGGTATATCTATTCCTTGGCCCACACAAGGGTTGGCCCTTCAGTGGAAGGGGGTGCTTAGACCAGAGGTGTCGCAAAAATCTCCCAGCTCTGCACGCCACTGTAATACTGTAATATCTTAAATAAACTTATGGCTGTGGCCATTTCTCAAAAAAGACCTTAAGTGTGTGTGTGTTTAATCACGGGGTGGAGTTTGGGGGCTGCTGAGATAATAGGCTATTGGTTCCTACAGTTAACAAGGTGCTTACATCACTAAAATGCTGATCTAAAAACTGAAATCTGCAGCAGGAATTTCAAATGGTGATGCAATGCTAGCATTATTCTCTATGTCAAACTCTTGCTTTGATGATGCTGTGCCAAGGTCAAATGGAGCAACTGCACCTGATTTTATAATCTTGGGTCTAGTTGCAACAGAGGATCTGCAATATGGCAGCTTGCGGCAAAGTTTGGCCACGAACTGCATATTAGAGACACCAGAATCGATGCATCCCAGACCAAAGAAAATCTGTCTAGTGTGCATATTTGCCTCATGGGATAGAAAATCCTGTTTGTTTGCCACAAGCCAGAGTGCTATATATGTGACTGGTGCTCTGAAAATCTGGCCTCTGACATTAGCTGGGCAAGGAAACATCTTGATGATATGTAACTGAGTACTTAATAATATGTATTTATGCAACCATGATTGTGACATTTGTAGAGTTGCATTTAAGAGCAACCATGGTCTGTAAGAAACTCTTAAGGAACATAATACATTTTGACAAAATATGTTATAATTCAATTTTTTTTCTGTATTAGTCTTCCATATTTTCTGTATTGATAAGAATATTTGCATGAAGACTAGGTCCAATGAAAATGTCACAAAAGATGCACTGCAAAGGCTGTGCTGAAATAAAAGATGTTTCCTTCAATGCTTATTTCAATACAAAGGTACTGTACAAAACAGAGCACCAGCCATAATTGCAGCGGTTCATGGACCAACCACCTTGTCATGGTGTATGCCTTACAAAACAGTGTTTCACTCTTATACAGTTTTAAGAGAGGAGCACCATGCAAAAGGATTAAATTCAGAATGAGGACCATCAGATCCCCAATACTCACTGTATCAAATATGAAATCTTCAAGTTACTTTCTTTAAAAGATGCAAGCCTCTTTGTAACCGTTATTTCACAACCTGTTCAAGAAAGGCTGGTTTCAGTAAAATTACTGATGTCCGCTCCTGAACTTAGAGCTTAGTCCTCACTGTCAGTAATATTATATACTAACATACTAAAATGCCAGCAGAATAGGCCTAATGGTCTTCCGCGTCTGCTTGTTTGGTCAGCCCCCACCCTGGGAGCTGACCTTGCTTCCCCCTCACCTTCTCTGGCTTCTCCCTTCCCAGTTCCTGATATTATCGATGCACTGGATTTTGCTTCCAGAACACTTCCCCTGTACCTGTCCCACCCCCTCTTGAACCCCTCCACCGTCTCTGCCTCCACCAGCCCCCTAGGCAGTGCATTCCATGGCTCCACCACCCTCTCAGTGAAGTAGCACCTCCTTCTTTCTCACCTGAATCTTCCCCCCTCCAGCTTCCACCTATGCCCTCTAGTGGCCCCCTCCTCCTTCCTTCGAAGCACCCTGACTGTTCCTCCCCTATTTACCCCTTCATGTACCTGAAGACCTCTATCATGTCCCCCCGGTCCCTTCTCTCTTCCAATGTGTACATATTTAGCTCTTCGAGCCTCTCTTCATAGGTCCTGTCCCCCAAGCCCCAAATCATTTCGGTTGCCCTCCTCTGCACCCTCTCCAGAAGGGTAATGTCCCTCTTTAAGTGTGGCCTCCAAAACTGCATGCAGTACTCGAGGTGCGGCCTCACCAAGCAGTTATACAGAGGGAGTATCACTTCCCTCCTTCTGGAGGTGATCCCCCTAGCGATGCATCCCAGCATCCTGTTGGCCTTGGCTACTGCCCTCCTACAAGTCTCCGAGTTTTTCATCTTGACATCCACCACCACCCCCAGGTCCCTCTCAGCCATCGAGACTTGTAGCATTCCCCCAGGGTGTACACTTGGCCTGGGTTTCTGGCCCCCAGGTGGAGTACCTTGCATTTCCCTGCACTGAACCTCAGCTTCCACTTTCTAGACCATCTTTCCAGAGCCTCCAGTTCCTCCTGTAGGGCCACCTTCCCCTCCTCCCCATCCACCACCACCCCCAGTTTTGAGTAATCTGCAAAGAGACTCATCTCACTCCTGATACCTGTCCTTATATCAGAGACGTAGGTGTTGAATAGGAGGGGCCCAAGGACTGATCCCTGTGGGACCCCACTAATGACCCTCCTTGGGGATAAGACTATCCCACCAACTATGACCCTCTGGATCCAGCCCTGGAGCCAATTGCCTATCCATCTGATCATCTGGTTCCCCACCCCCATTACTCCCAGCTTATCCAACAGGCCCACATGAGGAACAGAGTCAAATGCCTTGCTGAAGTCTAGAAACAGGACGTCCACTGGTCTACCCAGGTCCAAGGCACTCATCACCCAGTCATAGAACTCCACAAGGTTTTTCTGACACGATTTCCCCGGGACGAATCCATGCTATCTATCGTCCAGGCACTCTGACTTTTCCAGGTACCCCCAGCCTCTTCTTGACGATGCCCTCCATCACCTTGCCCACCACCGATGTCAGGCTGACAGGCCTGTGGTTCCCTGCCACCTCCCTTGATCCCCCCTTGAAGATAGGCACTATATGCGTCACCATTCAGTCCTGGGGCACCCACCCTGTCCTCAGAGAGATGGTGAAATGCTCCACCAGGGGTTTCACCAGGACATCCGCAAGTTCCTTCAGCACTCTGGGATGTAATTTATCTGGCCCCGGTGCTTTTTCCGTCTTAAGGGTCCCGAGGGCTTCCCTCACTCTCTCTGCTGTGATTTCCACTTCCGCCACCTCTTCTCCCTGCTTAGCCTTCCCCCCTCCTGCCAGTGATGCCTCCCCCTCTCCCCAGACCCGCTGATCGGTAAGGGTCCCCCCCTCCTCAGTATCACTGTCTCCTCCCATGTATGATGCAGCACCCCCATTTTCCTCGGTGAAAACTGAGGTGAAATACTCATTTAGTACCTCAGCATGCTCCCCCGGGTCTTGTGTCCATCTCTCCCCTGTTTTAATCCTGCCAATCTGCCCCTTCACTCTTCTTTTTTCACCAATGTATCTAAAGAACCCCTTGTTCCCTCTCCTAATTTCCCTGGCCAGGTTCTGCTCCTTCCTTGCCTTAGCCGCCCTCACCACCCTAGTGGCCCTTCTTGCCATCAGCTTGTACTCCCCTCGATCCCTTTCCTCCCTTGAACACTTGAATTGCCTATAGGCAGCCTTCTTTCCTACACCACCTCCTGGACTCCCTGGTCCACCAGCAAGATTTTTCGGGCCCTACCGCATTTTAGTCTTACTCTTGCACAGGTGCTGGTAGCATCCTGCACCCCTCTCCTGATGATTTCCCACCTACTATCAGCGTCCATGTCTGACCCAATCCCATCCAAATGCTCCTTAAGGATCCTTCCCATTTCCTTAAAATTCGCCCCCCTGAAGTCAGTTACCTCTGTCTTTTTGCAGCCTTTTACCCTTCCTAGGTCCAGGCAGAACCAGACCGCGGCATGGTCACTCCCCGCCAACGGGTCCCTTACCTCCAGGCCCCCAATCTGGTCACTGTCTGCCAGGACCACATCCAGTACCCACGCCTCCCTGGTCGGTTCCCCCACCTGCTGAGTTAGGAACGCGTCTTGAAAAACATCCAACAACCTCTGTTCCCTGGCCACAGAGGATGTCATAGTCTCCCAGTCTGTTCCTGGCATGTTTAAGTCCACCAACACTACCACCCTTCCCCTGCCCAGTCTGTAGTGTCTCCCAACATCTGCCACCAGACTCTCCTCCAGCACCTCCACCAGTGCAGGGGGTCTATACACCACTCCTATTTTTACTCTCTTGCCCCCCCCCCCTATTATCAAGGTGACCCAAATCATTTCCACGGTTCCCACTGCCTCCTTTACTCCCCCTATCCCAATGCAGTTTTTGACTATCATTGCTACCCCTCCTCCCCTTCCCTCCCCCCTGTCCTTCCTGAACATAGTGTAACCCTCCAGGTTCAGGTCCCAGTCGTGTCCTGCGGTGACCCAGGTCTCAGTGACCACTGCCACATCCACCACTCCCTCAGTTAGCATCACCTGGAGCTCAGGCATTTTATTGCCCAAGCTCCTGGCATTTAGCAGGACTACCTTCCACCCTTTCCTTATACTTCCATTTCCCCTGCTCGTGTTCCCATGGGAATTCTATTTTCCCCTGGTCTGCACTTTACCAGTTGGCCTTTTCACGCATTCCTCCAGCTCCCCAGGGGGGTGGAGACAGAGTCTCTCCTTTATCGGTACCCCCTCGACAGCCTTTTCTCCCATCGCTCCCCCCTTCACAAGTTTAAACCCCACTTTTCACCAATGAACCCCTCTATTTTCAACTTAAGGATTCCCCTTCCCTCCAAATTGAGATGGAGCCTATCTCTAGCATACAGCTCCTTATCCTCCCATGTTTCCCCCCAATCCCCCATCCACCCATACCCTCTGGCCTCACACCACTCCCTGAGCCACTGGTTTATCTCCCTAATCTTTCTTTTGTGTTCCCCACTAGCCCTTGGCACTGGCAGGATTTCTGAGAAGGAAACTGTGCATCCTATGTCATGACAGACCCTGGCAAGCTCCCTGAATCTTTCCTGTATTTCTAGCTCGCTATTTCCCCTCAATGTCATTTGTACCCAGGTGGACCAGTATGTCCGGGGAACCCCCACAATCCTTTGCCAGCTGATATACCTCATGCTTGGCCCTGTGCACCGTTAGTCTAGGGAAGCATTTTGTTCTAACTGGCCAGGCTTCTTTCTGCCTATCCCATTTGACACCCCTGATCAAAGAATCCCCCAACAGGAGCACTCTGATCGCTCCTTTTCCTCCTTTCCCCCCTTCCATGTTCCTCATCCTTTCTACTGGCCCCTCCACCCAGACGGCTCCTTTTTCCTCCCCCTATCTGGGTGCCACATGCCGCCCCTCCTTATTTACCCTGGCCACCCCCTTCCCTCCGATCCTATGCCTCTCCTCCTCCTGAGTATCCTTCTGTACCTCGCTAACTCCCCCCTCACTGCTCGAGACTGGTCCTTCTCCCCCATCCGCTAAACTAGCCTGGCTCATCCTCCCTTCCTTCCTGTCTCCGTTTAGTCCCTCCTTGCTTGTTGTGCTTCCCTGGCCTAAACCCTCAGTTTCCTTTACTGTATCCTCCTTGTATTTCTGGTCCTTCTCCTTGCCCTTTCCTCCCAACTGGTCCTTCTCCTTGCTCTTTCCTCCCTCTTCCACCTGCTCCTCCTGCTCTGATTCACTGCTCCCCCCATTTTCCTGCATTCCAGGTTCCCCCCTGTTCCTCCTGCTATCCAGCCCCCGCCTCCTGCCCCCACTCCCTTTCCATCTCTAACCACCCCTGTCATGGCTACATCAACCCCCTCATCCTCAAGCAGAATAAGAGAATTGAAGCGGTTTCTGAGCATAAGGTCCAATCCACCTCCCCGCCTTGCTTCATTCTGTCCTGCCCCAGCCATCTGCCTACTTCTCTGAGAATGTTGTCCCTCTGGCCCCTCTTTGTGAGGGTCCCCAGTTACCTGCCTGCTTCCTTGGTAGTGTCCTCCTTTTGGGCCCCCTCTGCCAGGGTCCCTATGTGACCCACGAGTATTCTCCTACACTACTTTCCCTATGCCCCCACCCCTAGTGCTTGGTGCAACCCCGTGGGAGATCCCCTGCCCCCTTCCCCAACCATACCTCCCCCCTTCCCCCAGCTGTCTCCTAATCCCCGCAACCTCCTCCCTAAGCTGTGCCAGCTGGTCGCACACTGGGCAACCACCAAACTTCCAAGCCCAGTCCAGTATCATGGCTGCTCCACACCCTGTGCACCCCAACACTCTCCCAAAGATGCCGGACCTAATGACGTGTTGTCCCATCCCCCTTCAAGTAGGTTTCCTTGGGTGAGCCACCAGGTTCCCCACTAGTACAAGATACTCCCCTACTGCCTAATCAGGTCACCCACTAATCCTAGATACAGTCCCACAGTAAACCGGTAAACCTGTGACTAGGTGCAGTACAACACAGTAAACTTATAAGGGAAATGAATGACTCCCTAAGCTCCTCTCTCCCAGCCTTTAAATCCAACCCCCAGTGGCTAGAACTACATGAGCTGCACCTGCAGCCTTTTCCTCCAATTGCAGGGCAGGTGCTCCCTATAAATTAGAAGAGCTCTGGGGAGGGAGGGGTGGGAGAGTGGATCTTAGGCCTTCACCCAACTCTCGAGAGAGTGTATCAGCCCTGTGTCTGCACCTCCAAGCCCTGCAGCCAAAGAACCAGCCCCAAGCAAATCCCACCAAATAGGTTTTAAATCAGAAGAAATAAGCCTCCACCAGCGCAGTCTGTTACACAGTGAAACATCCAACAAATGAGCCCACTTACAGCCACCAAACCAGTTTTCAAACCTCCAGCAGCCCCCAAAACAATACCCTGCTAGCTCCTTAGAAGTAAGAAAAACAAGAAATAACCTTCTACCAAGTAAAATCCACAATAAATCCTTTAAAAATAACAAGAAGCAGCTACTGTCCTGGAACACAACTGATCCTGTCCCCTTCCAGTTCCTTCTGAGAAGCCAAAGCAGCTAACACCACAAACCTGATTCAGCTCTGCCTCCAGTCAATTAGCTGAGTGAGACCTGGCCAGATCATTAACACCCTTCTCCCACTATGCACTAACCTTTGCAGCTAGTGGAGTCAGCAAAAAGGAATCAATATTCAACTCAAAGCCCCCAAAATATGTTTGCTGCCAAAGGAAACAGGTCTCCAATTTAATCAGCTTCACTAACAACACATCAAGATAGGCTTGAAATTAACAGATATAGGTCTCCAATTCAAATAACCAGTCCCAAGCAAATCCCACCAAATAGGTTTTAAATCAGAAGAAATAAGCCTCCACCAGCGCAGCCTGTTACACAGTGAAACATCCAACAAATGAGCCCACTTACAGCCACCAAACCAGTTTTCAAACTTCCAGCATCCCCCAAAACAATACCCTGCTAGCCCCTTAGAAGTAAGAAAGACAAGAAATAACCTTCTACCAAGTAAAATCCACAAGAAATCCTTTAAAAACAACAAGAAACAACTACTGTCCTGGAACACAACTGATCATGTCCCCTTCCAATTCCTTCTAACTTATTTCTTTCAAGTTCAATATGACTCTTTAGTTTTAAACATTTGAAAAACCAACTGGACATTGGGTTGGGTATTGTGAATGTGTTTATAGTATGTGATACATCATAATGTGGTAGGGAGGTGGGGTTGGAAGCAGTGGTGCGCAAGGTTTGGTTTGGAATAATACCAAGGCTGTGCTTGGTAGGGATACGATTTTCTGAATGTTGCAGGTACACAGTTTTGGAATGCATTAGGGATACAATTGCAAAATGCAGTCAAAACACAATTTTGGAATGTGACAGGAACACTGAAAAGTGGCATGTGGCATATATGCACAGTTCTGAAATGTATAGGGTGTACCATTTTTAAACATAGGTCCAGATATTCAAAAGGGAAAAGTGCGCTGCACAAATCCCGATGCACCGGAGCACATCAGTAATGTATGCAGGCACAGGTAGGGGGGGGCGTGCCCATGCATAACCTGCACAGCCCGATATTCAGCCTGGGATGTGCAGAGCCATGCATGCACAACCTCTACTTGTGCCAGCACAAAGTTAAGCCAAAAAAAAAGGAACAACTGATGGCCACCCACAGGTGAGCTCCCACATTGCAGGGCGCAACACGGCAGCTGCCACCTGTGGGTGGCCACCCGAGTTCCAGCTGCACCTGGCAGCACCCCCCCATGCCCGATCCTGGGCATTTGTAAAAACAAAACCCCGTCCTATGTCCGTGGTGGTCCAGTGAACCGATTTCTGCCTGATCGCGGGCATCTGTATCAAGTAAAACCCCGTCTTATATCCCTAGTGGTCCAGTGGATCAATTTCTGCCCGATCGTGGGCATCTGTATCAAGTAAAACCTCATCCTATATCCCTGGTGGTCCAGTGGACCGCACTCTGTCTGATCATGGGCATCTGTAAAACAGAAAATGTCCTATTACCCTGGTGGTCTAGGGTACCCCCCTTCCCACCCATCCACTGAGCCCCACTGCCCCGCTCCCCCTGTCAGCCAGCGGGCAGCAGCACCCCACCTGCCTGCCACCCCGCCGCCTGCCGACTGACACCTCAGTAGGGCTGCACGCCCATTGGTTCACAGCATGAGCCAATGGCGTGCAGCCCATCATACATACATTCCAGATATGTAAATGATTCTATTCACATATCTGGAATGTGTAGTATGAGAGTTGCACACCCATTGGCTCACGCTCTGAACCAATGGGTGTGCAGTCCTACCGAGGTGTCAGTCTGCGGGGCGGCAGGTGGGTGGGGTGCTGCCGCCAGCCAGCAGACCGGGGGGAGCAGGGCAGTGGGGCTCAGTGAGTGGGTGGGGAGGGGGTACCCTAGACCACCAGGGTAATAGGACGTTTTCTGTTTTACAGATGCCCGTGATCAGGCAGAGTGCAGTCCATTGGACCACCAGGATATTGTCTGATTTTTTTTATTAAAACAGATGCCCGTGATCAGGCAGAGTGCGGTCCACTGGACCACCAGGGATATAGGACGGGGTTTCCTTAATACAGATGCCCACGATCGGGCACATAGCGGTCCACTGGACCACCAAGGATATAGGATTATTCTATTTTTGGACAGATGCCCACGATCGGGCTGCAGGGGGCGTCAGTCATGATGGCTGCTGCCTGGTAGGCACCAGGCTCAAGTAATCAGGGATCGGCACACCCTGCATGCAAATGTAGCCATAATGACATGCAAATGGCCGCATGTGCACCTTGCATAAATTATGGCCCCATTTGCATGTCACCTTTTGAATATCACGGGTGCTGTGAATGGCACAATGGCACTTGCACATCTCCATGCTCCACTCTGTCCACTTGCTCTGGCGCAGTGCCACTGCACCATGCACACTGGGGGTGGCCAGGGTGTGATATTCAATGCTGCTGAGCCATGGCACAGCTCCTTTGAATATCGCCCAGGCCACACCCCTGCGCAGCCAAGTTGAGCTATGCCCAAGCTTGTGCCACAGCCTGGCATAGTTTGAATATCCAGGCCATAGTGCAGTTCTGTGATCTCACAATGTGGTGGGAATTCACAATTTAAGATTGTGGTGGTGATGCAAAATTTTGGACTGTGGCTAAGACAAGCAATATTGGAATGTGGCTTTACACACAATTTTAGAATGTTGGTAGATATATAGTATTTTGGAATGTGGCCTGGGTGCAAAATTTCAGAATTTGGCAGGGATGCACCATTTTAAAATTTGCTGGAGATACAACATTTTGGAAAGTGTTGCAATGCCAATTTAAAAATTTGGCTGGGTTGTGCAATTTGGGAATTTTGCCGTGACACAAATTTTCCATATGCGACTGGGATGGGCAATTTCAAAATGTGTCCAAGAGGCGCAATTTCAAAATGTGGTGAAAAACTGGTCATGAACTAAAAAAAAAGAACAAGACCATGCTCTTCACCACTGCCCAAAAACAAGCTAAAAGGCTATCCCATGGCAATTCAGAATAACTCCAGTAACACCCTGGAACTAGTCCCCCATTTCAAGTACCTGGGAATTACACTGGACACTGCCCTGTCTTACACACAACACATTGACATCATAGCCAAAGCCTTTAACACCAGGATCTGTATCCTCTACAGGCACAGACATTGCCTGACCTATGAAGCTCTGAACTTGGCAAGTAACAGTTCACTCATCACCTTGATTGACTATGGCCTAGTTGGCTACAGCTCCACTACTGACACAGCAATCCAGTGCCTCTCAACAGCCTTAAACAAAGCCTCCTGCCTGCTCACAAATACCCCCAAACTCACCCACACCTGTGAGCTTTATGCACAATTGGGCTGGCTCCAATTGAAGGACAGAATACTTTTTCAAACCTGCCTACTTGCAAAACAGGTCTCACTAAACTTACTAACTCAAGGAGTTCTGAGCCTTCTATCACCACCTATACATGCCAGGCACACAAGGAGCTCGACTACACAGGTGCCACACAACTATGGCCCAGTGATCCTTTGCTCACTGGGCCCCTCTGTGGACAAATGGTCTGCCACCTGACATCGCTGGAGCCACAACCCTTGGTTCCTTTAAGCGCAAACTCCATCAGCACCTCACCGACAATAATAGCTGTAGGTGCCCCCGCTAGTCTGTGCCCACAGCTTTAGTCTTCCTCAGCACTTCCAACTCCTGGCCTGCCAGGTTAAGTCTTTGCCCTAGCACTTGCCTCCCAGCCTCTACCCCTGGGCTCTTTTCTTTCCCTCTGACCTCCCTATTCCAGCTCCTGCTACCCCTCCATATGTCACCCTAACAGTCTGCTTCTGCCTCTCTCTCTCTTCTGCAAGATGCTGGCATACCATGTACAATGCCTTAACATAATTTGTGAACAGCTTGTCATTGCAACCCATGTACTATTGAATTTTTTGTACTCTGCATGTATAATTTACTGTAACTACATTGTGTCTTCTAGTGTTAATGTATCTGACGTGGAACCTCTCAACGATCATCCGTTCACAGGTGTCATCCAAGACTTCAATAAATAAATAAAAATAAATAAAATGTTCAGTTTCATAAATGCATGTATGACTGCCACATTTCAAAATGTGTATCCGGCCAAATTCTGAAACTGTGCCACATTCCAACATGGTACATCCTTGTCAAATTAGGACATTGTATATCTTTGCAATATTCCAAATATAAATGTTCGTGACACATTCCAAAATTGTGGGTCCTCACTAACAATTGTATAATCCTGCCACATACCAAAATTGTGCATTTCCATCACATTCTGACATGGAGCATTCCTGCCATAGTCTTGAACTGCCCACCCCTACCAAGTTCCAAATTTGTACAACCCCACTCCATCACGTTCTAAAATGTTGCATCCCCGGCATATTCTGCAACTGCACATCTGCTCCACATTTGAAAAGTATGCATCACAGCCACATTCTGAACATGAGTCTTTGACACATTCCAAAAATATATGTTCTCATCCCTTTGGAAACTAGAGCAGTGCATATTTTTTATATTCTGTTTTTGATATAATCCCACTGAATATAATAAACTTCGCCCAATTCCACAGAATTCCATCAGAAGCAGAATTCTGAAATTCTGACTGCAGCTATTAACTTTTTATTCAAACCATAGATTAATAATGTGTGAGATACATAAACTATGGATTAGAATTCTGTGGTAAAAATAAATAGATTTATTTTCTACACACTGCAGACAATTTAGCCACAATTCATGTAAACTGTGAAAAACTGATGTGCAATTTCACTGAGTTTATTAAAAAATTCCAAAAAGCATTTTGAAAGTGAATTTTCCATTCCACCCTAATTCCACTGGCAGAATTTTACATTCAATACAGCTCTGTTAGAAACACAGAAACATAGTGAAGAATGAGCATATAAAGACGATGGAGTCCATTCAGTTTGCTCTAGATCACTACCTGAAAACTATTATAATTCTGTCCCCATTTGTTCCCTTTAATTAGCCCTTTAAATCATCCCAGTGATTTCAACTTAACAATGGTGTTTAAATTGACCTCTGAGCTAGACAAGCAATTCTACGTATCCACCACATTCTCTGGGAAAAATGTCCTCACATATATTTTGATTTTTCCCACAATAATATAAGTTATGGCTCTTTAGATTAAATTTTCATTCATTTAAAAAAAGTTCTGAGTGGTTGACTCTTTTGTATCCCTACAAAAAGCTTGTAGGTCTCAATCATATTCTCCCTCTAAATTCTTGTCTACAGAGGGTACATACAGTATTAAGGAATTTCAAACTCTCCTTATATGTTTCCTCTTACCTTGAATCATTTTAAAGGCTTCCACTGTCTTGTCACATTTCTATGTCCCTTTTCAGGTGCAGATTCCACACATGAACACAGAACTAGAGATGTGGCAACACCAGTGACTGTAAAGTGACAAAACTGCCTTCTTCTGTTGTTGGCAAGCCCCACCCTATACACTCCAACATGCTATTGGCTTTCAACAAGCCTCGGTGCACTTGGAGGTGTCCTGCATAGTGTCAGTGATGATTATCCCCATGACCCTTTCTTCCCTACATTACTGCACATTCACACCATGAATACAGTACTCCATTCTTGGATTTTTGCTACCCATGTGCACTGCTTGGCAATGCATTTCAGTTGCCATATGCTAGAATATTCTTCTAATCTTTCCACGTCACTCTCTGTGTGTGTTTCCTTTCATTCACTGCACTATCCACCCTGCCACAGAGTTTGATGTAATCTGAAAAAAGACACAACTTGCCTTGTTTATGGCACCCTCACAGGGTGGTGGTCCCTGTAGAAGGGACACAGAAAGAGAGTTCAAGCTAAAGATTAAATATGTTGTGCAAATAGTTTACATGCTGCTACTCCTAACTACCTCATTCTTCACTGAGAAATTCGAACTCTCTGGTTTTCCCTAAGCCTTCGTACTTAAGGAGCATGATGACCCTTAGAATTGAAAGAAGACCTTAAAAGGCCTGAGAAATGGTCACAGATTTGGCAGGTTGGCTTCAATTCCAAGAAAGGCAAAGATGCAGGTAGGCAGAACAAATCATTGAGGAGAACAGGGATAGGGGAGTTGAGAATTACAGTGTAAAATCCTCACATTATTAACACAATGTAGCAAAGTGATAGGGAAGGCAAACAGAATGCAGGGATGCATTGGAACGGGTTCAGCAGCAGGAGAAAAGAAGTCATCTTGCCCCTTGTACAGGGCCCGGTTACAACCATACCTGGAGTACTTTGTTGAATTTTTGGAATCCCTGCATAAGGAAGGGCATAAACAGGCTGGTGATGGTGCAGATGAGGGTGACTGAGAGGACACTGTATATAGTTGGCAAAAGAGAAAGTAAGATCAGAGATTGGAGAGCCTCAACATGCACTCATTGGAGAACCCTGGCGGGGGGCATGGTCATAATATTTAAATACTTGCAGGGCATAAACAAAGTAGATACAAACAAGATGTTCACAGAGAGTGGCAACATTAGTACCAGGAGAATAAGAAGAATCTGGCAGGAGATTCACTTTAAAAAAAAAGCTTTAGGAAATACATTTTCATGGACTGGCTGACAGATGGGTAGAACTAACTGTCCAAGGATCTGATCTGTGCTAAAACAGTGAATTAATTCAAGAGAATGTGTGAGAGACATAAAAGGCTTGTTTAGGGAGCTGGGAAGATTGGATGAGGGGGGAATTATTGTGTACCCCTGTGGGCATTCACCAAGTCACAATTTCATGACAGGCAGGATAGCCCTGCAGGCCTTCATTTGCTATAGTTTTCTGTTTCAGTGTTTCTCTTTCAGCATTCTTGCTTATATTGAGATTTTGCAGCCCTTTGTGCACTCTTTCCACAGAAATTTCCCCCAGCTTTTGTCTTAGTTCGTAGGGACCTCTGAATTGTACCCTGCTTTCAGGTAAGATACTCAAGCCATCTGTTATGAACACAGAACTGAAAAAGTTGTTGAGGATATCCACCTTGCCCACATCATCCTCCAAGCTCACCCCTTCTTGATCCTTTCAATGCCCTCCCTTTTCTGTCTTTTCTCTCTCATGTATCAGAAACTTTTTTTATTCTTCTTCACCCTTCTACAGTTCTCAATTCCATTGTAACCTTTCCCTCCCTCAAGATTTTTGTTGTTGTTGTTGCCTTTTCAAGTTTCTCCCTGTAATCCTCCTTATTAATTGACTCTTTCACCAAAAAAGCCCTAAATCCCCTTTCTTTTCACTGATTGCTGCTATTACCCCTAACTTCTAACCCCTGCTGCCGTAAAGTCCCTACCCCACCAACATTTTTGGCACTGTTGTCTGTTAGTCTGCTTGAATCCCTAACATACACTGCCATTCCTTCTGGGTTTTTTTTCCAACCTGTCCCTCTGAATACGACATAGCCTGAGACTGTGAGATCACAGCTATTATTCTGTGTTGTCTGGGTCTCAGGGATAGCTACAATATCTAGCACCTCTGCAGCTGTGCATCCTTGCAACTTTCACAAATTGTGCGTTCCTGCCTCCTGCCACATACAGAAATTCCACATTCTATCACCTTTAGAAATTGCATATCCCTGCCACATTCCAAAATTGTGTGTCCCCATCAAATTCTGAATTTATGTGATCCCATCACAATCACAAATTGTAAGCCTCTGTCACATTTCAATATTGTGTGTCACTACCACATTCAAAATTGTGTATCACCTGCACATTTTGAAATTCCACATCCTCACCACATTCCAAAATTGTGCATTCAGTCACATTTCAAAACTGTGACCCCATCATATTTCCAAAATGCATGCCCTCACCATATTCCAAAATTGTGCATCCTCAACACACTCCAAAAATTATTCATTACTGATGCATACTGAAATTGTGAATTTCCATCGCCTTTCAAAATTCACTTCCTTGCCACATTCCAATATTATGTATCCCAGTCACGTTCCAAAATTGCATGGCTTCATCATTTTCTGAGATAGTGCATCACCTTACAAAATGGTGCATCCTCCTACATTCTGAAATTGCACACCCCCACTGCATCCTGATACTGTGCACAATTATTTGTCCCCCAACATTTCAAAATTGCATCCCGCCATATTCTAAAATTGTGTGACCCTGCCACATTCTGAATTTCAGCATCTCTGTCACATTCCAAAAATATGCCTCACCACTATAATTCTGAAAATATGTCTCTGCTGCATTCCAAAATTGCAAACTTGCAGCATTCTGAAATCCTATCTCTTGTACCATGCATCTGCGCTCTCTGAAAATTCATGAATTGCACCCGTCACCATGTAAGCATTTGTTTTAATGTTAACTGCAACCACAGTTTTATTAAGCTTGGGAAAAATAAGTCATGTAATGTTTCTGGCAGTAAGAGCTAAGCTATGAGTTCAGGAGCTGACATCATCAATAGCTGTTCACTGAAATTTGCTTTTTTGAACTGGAAGCGACATCTGAGGTACAAAAAGCCAGGTACCTTTTCTACGAAGACACTTCGAGATCTCAAATTTTGAATGAAGCTTATTTGGGAACTGCTGCTCCCAATTCTGGATTTATTGATTTCAGATGGTTTGGCCAAGCTCATTTTCAGACACTTTGCACTATTTAAATAACATCTTTTTTTTTTTTTTTTTACTTTTTTTATATACATAGAAACACAGAATGTGACAGCAGTTGGGGACCTCTCCAATCCATCTAGTCTGCCCGGTTTCCTAACCCCCTTCCCTATAGAACTTATGCCCTGATGACTGCCTTGTGTCTGCCCCATGCAGTCTTGTATCCCCCAGCTATTTTAGCCCCACCACATCTTGGAGCAAACTGTTCCAGGGTTCCACCACTCTTTCTGTAAAAAAGAACTTCCTCATATTCCCCCTGAATCCCCCCCTTCAACCTCATGCTGTGTCCCCTGGTTCTTGTGCAGTCTCTGGTCTGAAAGAGGTTCTGCACCTTTACCCTGTTCATTCCCTTGAGGTATTTGAATGTTTCTATTATAGCACCCCTCTATCTCCTTTGCTTGAGTGCGTAGAAGTTTAGTTTGCTCAGTCTCTCCTCATATGATCCATGGTGCAGTCCTTGAATCATCTTTGTAGCCCTTCTTTGCACCATCTCTAGACTGTCTACATCCTTTCTGAGGTGTGGCCTCCAGAACTGTACACAGAACTCTAGCTGGAGTCTCACCAGGGACCAATACAGTGGCAATATGACCTCCCTCCTTCTGCTTGTAATGCCCCTCCCGATGCACTCCAGCATACCGCTAGCCTTCAGTGTCACCTTTTCACTGTTTTTCCACCTACAAGTCTTTTGATATAATGACACCCTGGTCCCTTTCTTGTTTGGTTGCTGCCAGGCCCCCCCCCCCTCAGTAGTACTCCCTTGTTGGGTTGCCCTGTCCTATGTGCATGACTTTACACTTTTTAGCATTGAATTTTTTTAGTTGCCATGTTTTAGACTATGCTTCCAACTTCTCTAGATTCATTTCCATTTTCTTGACCCCCTCAGGGGTATCTACCTTGTTGTGAATCTTGGTGTCACCTGCGAATAGACACACCTTCCCCTTGAGCCCATTTGTAATGTCACTATTGAAAATATTGAATATGAGAGGTTCCAGCACTGACATCTGGGGCATTCCATTGGTCACCTCTCTCTCCCCGGGTTAGGCACCGTTCACCTGCACTCTCTGTCTCCTCCAATTCAGCCAGTTTCCTTTCCAGTTTACCTCTTCCTGCCCAACTCCCGTGCTTCCCAGCTTACTTATCAACCACATTTGTGGGACAGAGTCGAATGTTTTACTGAAGCCCAGGTAAACTATATCTATCACACCCCCCCCGACCCACTGTTCTGTTTGACCCAGTCGAAAAAATTGATTAGGTTTGGTTGTAATGATCTGTCTGCCGTGAAGCCATGTTGCTTTTGTCCTGCTGCTCAATTTTCTCCAGGAACTCTAATATTCTTTCCTTGAGTAGCGACTCCATCAGTTTGCTCACCCCTGATACGAGGCTGATTGGACGGTAGTTTTCTGCTTACTCTTTGCTTCATGACTTATGGAGTGGGACAACTGTTGCCATCTTCCAGTCCTCTGGGATGACTCCACTCCTCAAGTATTAGGTGAATAGTTCTGGCAGAGGGGCCTCTAGTTGCTGTGCTAGTTCCTTCAGTATTCTTCGGTGTATCTTGTCTGGGCCCATAGCCTTATCTACCTTTAGCTTGTTTAGTTCTTTTAGTACTTGATCTACTGTGAAGGGGATTGTATCTAGCCATGCTCTTGTGAATTCCTTCTTTCTTTGAGTAGAAGAAGAAGAAGAAGAAGAAGAAGAATCAGCATTTATATAGCGCTTTTCATACATCAAAAGCGCTTTACAAGCAATGCTAGACTGGTAGTGAAGTGACTGAATGTGTGGTGGCGGCCATATCACACATCATCACCCACACACAGCCTGGATAATTGCATGAACCGGTTAATGGGAAGGGGAATGTTGGCCAGGACACCGGGAATGTTCCCTACTCTTTGCGAAGAGTGCTCTGGGTTCTTTTACTTCCACCTGGACACCCACCAGGACAACACCAGGATGGGCAGAAGGGACCTCGGTTTAACATCTCATCCGAAGGACGGCACACTCCAGCAGTACAGCACCCCCCAATACTGCACTCGGATGCCAGCAATTTTTAGGTGCAAGTCCAATCCTGGTGTGGGACGAGAACCCACGACCTTCTGGTCCAGAGGCAGATGTGCTACCAACTGAGCCATGCTGACACCTAGGTAGGTCAATTTCCTTCTTGTTTCTTTGTAAAAACTGAACAGAAGTGCTTAGGACCTCTGCCTTTTCGCTGCCGTCCTGCACTAATCCCCCCCCCCCTATTGAGTCTCATGATACCGCCCCTATTTTTTTCTCTTTTCCCCAATATATCTAAAAAATGTTTCATCCCCCTTTTTATTTCCTGTACTATGCTTAGTTCTATTTCAGCTTTTGCCTTCCTGATTTATTTACCTGCTTCCTTCAGTTTTCCTTTATACATCTCTTTGTTTTCCTCCCTTGCGGACTCCTTGAATTTTCTGAAAGCCTGCCTTTTCTCCCTCACTTTGGTTGCACCTCACTTATAAACCAAAGTGTTTTTCTTCTCTTTCTAGCCTTACTTACCCTCCTGGTGAATTCCTATATGGCTGTTTGTATTGATTCCTTCAGGTTAGCCCATGTTTCTTTGACCTCCCCCACTGTATAACTGGCTAACTTACTTTCCAGGCAGACCCTCATTTTTTGAAAATTTACCTTTCTAAAATCTAAAACTTTCATTTTTGAGTGACTGTTGTCCTCAGACTCTTTGATCTTGAACCAAATTGATTGGTGGTCACATGAACTGAGATGGTATACCAGTTATACGTCATGTACTCTATCGCTGTTGGTAAGTATCGGGTCAAGGACAGTACCCTCTCTTGGTGAATTAACTAGCTTTATCAGGCCTGCTTCCCACAGTGCTGCTAGAAAATCCCTGCTCCTAGATGATGATGCTGTATATGGGCCCCATTCTATATCTGGCAAGTTTAAATCCACCACCAGTATCATTTCATGTTTGTCTGCCATTTTCTGCATGGTTACCATAAGCTCTGTATTCCCTTTTCCCCCCTGCATTGGGAATCTGTAGATAATGCCTACTCAAATTGCAGTCCCTTTCCCACTTTCAATTGTTATCCATAGGGCCTCTGACTCCTGTTGTGTTACCTGTAACTCGGCTGCATTTAAGCCTTTTGTGATGTTGAAAGCTACTCCTCCCCCCTTTTTCCCCTTTTCTGTCCCTTCTGAATAGGTTGCAACCCGGGATGGCTAGGTCCCAACGATGGTTCTCCATGAACCATGTTTCAGTCACTGCAACCCAGTCCAACCAATCCTTTTACATTCTGGCTATGAGATCAGGGATTCTGCTTGCTAAGCTTCTTGCATTTGTAACCATTGCCCACCAACAAGCAATTCTTTATTTATAAAACTCTGTTCCAAATGATCATAGCATTGTACAACTTTCATAAAAGCAGTTATCAATCAACAAAAACTTATAAAACAAGTAATAAAACAACAACATTTTAAATATCAGGGAAAGCTGGCTCAAATAAATACGTTTTTAGGGCAGATTTAAAGGCCTCAATGGACGGGCACTCTCTAATCCGACTAGCTAGAGAATTCAGCAGGGTTGGAGCTGCAAAAGCAAATGATCTGGCTCCCAAAGTTGTCAAACAAACCCTGGGAATCTCCACCAATCCCTTGTCGGCTGGGTGAAGGGGGAGGTAGGGACTAAGGAGATCTTGCAGGTGCTGTGGTCCCTGTCCGTGTAGGGCTTTATAGGTCAGTAACCCAATCTTGAAGGTCATCTTCTACTGCACTGGCAGCCAGCGCAGATCATGAAGCACAGATGTGGTATGGCAAGATCTTGATAAGCCTGTCAACAACCTGGCAGCCACATTCTGCACAAGCTGTAGGCAGTGGCGATTCACCCCTGATTAGAGGTGCAGCAAAGTAAAATTCTGGTCATGAAGTGGTCGCAAAGTGTCCACTTTTATTTATTTATTTATTTATTTAAACAGCAGTTTGGAAAACCTTTGAGCCATAGGCTCATTTACAAAGGTACCTTGTCACAGTAAGACAAACGAAAATACACAGTATAACAGTACAACACAGTATAACTGTAACTTAAGACATAGATGCAAACAAGCTGGTACAGGTAGGATTGATGCAAACAAGACCAGAGTTATGTTGTCCTTAGCAGCTTACTAGTAAGCTTTGTCATAAGTATTGAGTACGGCTTTGACTAGTGGCAATTACAGCATCGGGTGTTAATAAGGTGGTTACGTAAGGAAGTTTTGAAGCACGATATAGTTGAAGCTTGGAGATGGAGGGGGCAGTGTGTTGAACCAGGAGGGGCCCTAAAGCTGAAGGTTCTTTGGCCGTGAGAGGTCCTAGCTCTAGGGATAACAAGAGAGGTTTTCTCAGAGGTCCGAGTATGAACTAGTGGGACAGAGCGGCGTATGGTGGTGGTCAATCCTGGCGGGGATAGGCCAAGGAGGGTCTTTTTTGTAAGGGTACAGGTCAGATATTTGAGGCGCTCGTCAAGATCAAGTACCAGCACTTTAGCATACAGTAGATAGGTGTGTGTTAGCCTAGGTGCCCCAGTAATTAAACTGCAGGCCTTATTCAGAGTAGTACGAATTTTATGGAGTGCGGTCTGATCAGCAGCACCATACACTGGCAGTCCATAGTCCACAAGGGACAGGATACAGGAGGTGACTGCGAGTCAAAGAGCCTCCAGGGGGAGGCAGTGTTTATACCGATGTAAGATGCCCAATCGGATATTAGTGGCAGTGGCTAGGGCAGCGATGTGTCCATGGAAGGAGAGGGAGGGGTCAAAATGGATCCCTAGGTATTTATAGGAGCAAACTTGTTCGAGTGGGAAAGAGGACCCAGAGTGAATGAGGAGTTTGAAGTTGCAGGACCTGTTTTGAGGATGAGTGAAGAACATGGTTTTTTTTTTAAGATTTATCACCAATCTATGTTCCTTGAACCAGCCCTCGGCTTTGGCGAAGGACTTCTGCAGCGAGTCCTGGGGGCAATAGGTTACGACTTGAGGCAAAGATGACTGCATCATCAGCGTACAATAGAATGTTCCCGAGCAAGAGCGTGGAAGGGGTGTTAAGGTAAAGGGAGAATAGTAAGGGCCCAGAATGGAGCCCTGGGGAACCCCAGAAAAGATGGGACAGATGTCTGAGTGGGTCCCATTAATTTTTACACGCTGTGAGCGGTCAGACAGATAACTGGCGCACCAGGAGATAGGCTCAGAAGCAAAACCAGAGAGACTAAGGGCATCAAGAAGGAGGGGATGGGAGACAGTGTTGAAAGCTTTAGAGAGGTCAATGAAGACTGCACCAGCCAGAGAACCAGTGTCTAAGGAGGTGGAGAAAGTTGAAGAACTCTAGGAGGGCTGTGTTGGTACTGTGGCCCGCCGGAAGCCATGCTGCTCAGGACATAGGACATTGTAGGTGGAGAGGTAGTCAGAGATTTGAGAGGCCATCACTTTTCCAAGGCCTTGGAGAGAGGAGAGAGAATGGAGATTGGTCGATAGTTTCCAGCCACAGTCCTATCACCACCTTTAAAGATAGGGGAGACAGTGGTGACTTTCCAGGCAGTTGGAACCTTCCCAGGCAAAGAGAGTGGTTGATGAGGCACGTGATCGGGGTAAGGACTGTGTCTAAGACCAGCCGTAGGATACACGGATCCAGGGTGTCACTGCCTGTACTATTACTCTTGAGGGCATTGACAAGGTGCTGCCTAAGTTCTTGGGCAGAAACACGGCGGAGGAGAAAATAAGGGCGAGAAAGATTTACGGCAGGTGCTTGGGGAGGAGGGTCAAAAAAATTTGTAGGGAGGATAGGGCTAAGGTCAGTGCATGAGGTGTTGAGGTGGTTGGCTATGAGGGCTGGATCTGAGGAGATCACGCCATTAATGTTGATCTGGGTTGGGGGGGAGTGTGCACTCCCATTTAACTGTTTAATGTTATCCCAGAGGGTTCTGGGGTTCCCCCATGAGGCAGTGAGTGAGGACCGATAGTGCTCAGACTTGGCCTTTCTGATGGCCCGAGTGCACTTGTTTCGGGTGGCAGCATATAACTGCCTGTCATTGGGCCGGCCAGTCTCAATGGCACTGTGCCATAGGTTGTCTCTATGTTTGAGTTGGTGGATCAAAGCTGGGGTTACCCAGGGGGCATTCTGCCTTTTAGAACGGCGGGTCAACATTGGGGCAAAGATATCACAGGCATTATTAAAAGTTCGGGTAAAGAAGGAGAGAGCAGTGTCGATGTCAGGAGTTGCCTGTATAGGAGACCAGTCAATTTGGGACAGAAGTTCCTTAAGTTTTATCAGTCCACCAGGTATTAGACGCCGCCGGCATGTGGACTGTGCTATGGGTTTGGGGACTGAGGATGACCAGTGGAATAGAATGGGGGACCTAAAAATTAGTATTCTGCTAAGAGGAGTGCCCATTTTAAACTTTGCATTGTAATTATGACTTTGCGTTGTGCACTCTGCCTTATTCTGCTTTAAGGTGGAGTGAGAATTCTCAGGCAGCCCACACACATCACATGGCTTACACAGTGTAGGTCACATGCTTCAGGCAGGCAGGCAGGAGGTTACGGGCAAAAACACTCTCCAACATGGGCTGACTTACACATTTTGCATGGGGTGTAACAAAGGCTCGGCTCTGGGAATGGCAGGTGGTGGGGTGAGGACGTGTGATGAAGAGGGGTACACTGGTGGCAAGTCCACAAATTAAGTAATTTTCCCCATTTTACATACAGGGGTTGATGTACCTTTTGCACTAGACATACTACATTGATCACCAGCACTGCTACTCTGACCACCACTTGACAAGATTTCTAAATCATAATCCTCCCCCCTCATTATGCCTGTAGTAATCCTCTGGCGTTATTTCATTGCTACTGCAGACATTCCTACTTGGTCTTACACTCATGGAAGGGGCTAACATGTTCAGTAAGGCTGATGACAAGGGTGAACGCCCCTCTATGACATTAGTTGCCATCTTGTGCCAGGTCTACAGTGTCATGTGCCTGTTCTTAAGCTGTGTATGCTGGCCCCTGTGCCCAGATGACTACCTTTTTTACCTCAACTCACACATGCATGGCAAAGCTGGCAGACTGCAACTGACTCATCATTTGCATCTTGGACAAAAAAATCCTAAACAAAGGATTATGATTCCCTACTTTTAACATGTCCCTGATGCTGCTTATTGGACTCCATTTTTTTTAACCCCTGAAAAGGGGGTGTGCTAGTTGATTTTTCAGGCAGAACACACTTGGACTCCAACTGACCACCGTGACTACCTATGATTATTACTGGGTCATCAGCATTATCATCAACAATAGGAACCACTAAATCGCACCTTTTTTGAGGAGGGGGGTATTTAACGCCAAGAGACCCAGACAAATCCACCTTGACTTTCTTTTTCTCTGGTTCCCAACAGGGATCACTGACATCATTATCATATTCATCAACATCATCCACATCCACATTTTCAGCTTGGATGCTGTCATGTGGAGAACATGTTCCAACAACAGCATCATCAGCATCACCTGATATTTTTGTGCCACATTTTGAATCATTGGATTGCAAAGGCATGACCTCAACAGCGCTGGAAGAAATGGGACATTGTGAGTTATTGTTGCCAGAATCAGAATCATGTTCAACTACCATGGGGATGTTAATGGGGAGCATGACATCATCTATACTGTCAGTCACAGCTTAAGACTCAACTATATTTTTTGAAACGGTTAAATGGTCAGAAGTGGAACTTGTGGCAGCAATACTCATGCCAGCAGAAACTGCACTAATACCACCAGCTGGGACAACATCATCTCCTCCAACTATAAGAGAAGCTACAGATTGAGTTGTAAAAAACATTGACAGAGAAATCCCTTTACTGACATCAGCTATGCACTACTGCGTACTACCACACCCATGGACAATCTTGCCACTGGCAGCAGTGCCATGGCCAGAAACAGCTTTGCTTGCACATCTCTTTGCAGGCATTTTGGGGGTCACCCGGAAAATTCTAAACAAATTTAGATTTCTGAACTTTCAGTCAGGTCTGGTAGATATGAAACCAAAATACAACAACTGTGGCTTGCAGATGGAGATTGGGCACTAAGCAGGTTTAAAAGCACAGACAGATTAAGATTGTACTACGCAATCAAGAAGAGATGCAGACGCAAAGTCACAACAACACCTTAACCAGTGCTCACAAGTCATAATCCAATCTGCAAAAGAATACCTTTTGCCAGTTGGGGGGGTGCAGTGCACTGAAGTAACAGTTCAAAAGCAAGATATCACAAAGCAGTACAAAATCATGCAGGTGCAGTGGATAGCAGGTTCACACTGCTGCAATTACTCTATGGCACAATAAAATGCATCTGATTTGATAGCACACGTCGCACACACACTCACACACACAGACTACAAGTAATGCATAGGAAATTGAAAACTTCAGTACTATAACCAAATCTTTTAAACAAACTGAAATTATGCACTGCTGCACCACAACAGTCAGGAAAAAAAGTCAAGAATTACTGAAAATATTACTGTGCGTACATTAACACAGCTATACAAGAAAAATATAACCAAAATAGAAAAACTGCCTTTTTCTCTCAGGTTTAACCTACCTTTACCACAGGTACACCCCTCCCCCAAAGCACACTTCAAGTGTCTGTCAGTACACAGACTGAATGTTCTAATAGCCAGCCTGTTGGCACAGCGGTGGGATTTCCGCTTGCGACGCCGGCGACCCAGGTTCGGGAACTGACCCGGGTCGCCAGAGGGCCGGCCGGGGGGAGAAGGATAGAGCCGTCCTAAGGACAGCTCTCCTTCTCCGGGGGGAAGGCGTGGGAAGTGCTCGACACACTGAGGACTCCTGGTGGAGGCTAGGGGACCCCAGGTGACCGACGGAGCCAGATCTGGTAGGCGGGGGCAGATGCTGTTCATCATTGCACATCCCCACCTCCATAAGAAAAGGGAGAAAACTCAAGGCAAGGGCAACATGCATATGACGCCTTCCCCAGAGGACCCCAGTACGACCCGACGCTGTGGATCCCTGACTAGATATAAGGCCCGTGAAGTGTAGGTGAAGGTGTCCACGGCCCCACCCTCCGGGGCGTAAGCTGGGGGTGACTGGGGATCTCGGCAGCCATAGGCAGTGGTGGAGGTCCCCAGGGCACCGTGACAAGGGCAGAAAGCAATACGGAGCCCAGCCCACAAAAATAGTAAATTGAAAAAAAAAAGACTGAATGTTCTAAATTAACATTCAAAATCTACACACAAACAATAACTACTCGATGATATGAGCACAGGAGGATTTCCTACAATCGATGTACTAAATTTTAAGCAAAAAAAAGATTACTCAAAAAGGCTTTTTTAACAGCTTTTAGAGGATTTGAATTGCAGAACTCTGAGAGGAAACTGTCTCCATCTACCGCTACACACACTACACAGAACTGAGACTGTGCAGAACAATCTAGAGCCCATGTGACCTGCAATCCCATGAATCACTGCAAAATTCACCTTGGAGCTCAATATCAAGGCAAAGTGATGCAAAGTACATTGATTTCTGTGTACGTTGCATTAAAATTGGTGCAGAAGTGGTTGGGGGAACGCGGAGTAATGCAAAGTCATTGTTATCAATGGACTTCATGTTCCTCATTATGGCATGTAGTACTCTGCTTCACATTGTAGATTACTTTGCAGATTCCACATTACTCCGAAAATTGCTTTGTGGAGCAAATTTTGGCCACTCCACCTACCTCTACCCCCAGTAGCCCTAGGTATAGGGCATTAGAGTAATCAAGTTGCGAGGTCACAAAGGACTAGACCAATATCAGAAGATCATCCAGTGGAACCAGGTGTTTTATCCAGATAATACTGCTCAGATGGTAAAATGAGGTCTTGACAACAATCGCCACCTGAGATTTAAGTGTCAGTTCGCTATCAAGTATAATGCCCAGATTCCTCACCTAATCCAATAACACTAGTTGGTTGCCTCCTAACCAAATCCCAGATGGCTGCCCAGCCAATTACCCCTGTTCTCAATGACTTGGATCCACAACCAGCACCTCAGTCTTATCCCAATTCAGCCCAAGCCAGTTGGCACTCATCCAGTCCTGAATCACTGAGAGGCAGTTGTTAAAGACTGAAACAGCTTCATCTTGTCAGGGCACAAAGGACAAGTACACTTGAGTATCATCTGCATAGCATTGGAAACTCAACCTGTACTGCCTAATAATGTCTCCCAACAGCAGCCTATACACCGTAAACAACAAGGGAGAAAGCACAGAGCCCTGAGGCATCCCACTCATTTTTCTCCTTTTATTGTATCTGTTTTTCTCTTTTGGTGTTTCCCCACTGTTGTTCCTGAACATGCTTTTCTTGGATTTTTTTTTTGTAAATGTTGCATGATACCTCCTACATCGCATGCACATGGGTATATTTGTTTCCTCTGTTTACTCTGTGATGTGGGAGTGTCGACATACTCACTAGTATGCATGAGTGTTGTTACGTTATCCCCATTTCTTAGTTTAAATGCCCAGCATAGACATCAAATTAAGAGTGGCTTCACCCCTTCTTTTGTTAGGTGGTGTCCATCATACCTAAAAATCCTCTCTCCCAGAAGTACT
Organism: Neoceratodus forsteri; assembly: GCA_016271365.2. Lineage (NCBI taxonomy): Eukaryota > Metazoa > Chordata > Ceratodontiformes > Ceratodontidae > Neoceratodus > Neoceratodus forsteri. The sequence goes on along the minus strand of CM057451.1, from coordinate 170,842,259 downwards.
GCCAATTGCTGATGAAGTGGTGTCCATTTACCTGACACCATCCATGCAGCCATGTGTTTATTTCAGAGATTTCCCTCTCTCTGATTCTTTTAGTACTACCACACCTTCACCATACTGGTAGTACTTCCAAGAATGCTGCAAAACAAAAAGAGAAAATAAGTTCAATAAAAAACAACAATCAGTCACAGTGCAGTTAAGCTAGCACTGCCCGGTTACCAATCTGCCTGTTTTGACCAACTGAAAAACCATGCTTACTGTACTCTCCCCGTCCTGTTTTACGCAGAGAGCTGCTCAGTATTTAAAGCAAGTGGCAGTATTGCTCTACAGCTGTCCTCTGAGCTGCAGTCCTTGTGGAATTACAGGGATTAGTGTACTCCTGCCATAGGAAAGAAATCACTAGGTGCCTCTCTCAGCCCGGTCTCCTTCCCAGCACTCAGGTGATGAATCAGGGCAGAAAAAAGTACAACAGTTTAAATGTCTGAGCAATAGCACGATAACAGACCACCAAGCCCAAGTGCCAGCAGACAGTGAGGGAGAAAGATCCTGCCCAACTGCTCAGGCACCCTGCCAAGCCCTTTAGTCTGCCGAGCTGCAACACAGGCACCAAGTAATTAAGGACCTTACTCCTCTGTTTGAATTTAGCACCTTTTATGTGAAGCCCTGATTGGATAAAGGTTCTCAGATGTCACTGGTCTGAGATGTCTCCCATTTCCTGAGTAGTGTTCAGGCTTCTGAAAACATCCCCTGCTACAAAACAAAGAGAGAAAAGAAGAGAGCAAACAAGTTCAATAAACAAGCATTTGTCAATGCCAAGTGTTGCTTGCTGTCATTAACAGTGGAAGTGCAGGAGTTAGACAGATGCAGTATAGGAATGGCAGTGAAGTATTGAACTGACTCTAACTCCACCTCCACCCTGTAGAGATGGACAGGCATTGGGGTGTGCCTTTAGGTCATTGCCCATAATGGACACAACATTTCACCTCAACCTACCCTGCAGACACTTACAGGTGTCGAGATCTGCTTTGAAGTGTTCAGGCTTTACACTCACCTCATTCCTTAAGGAAATACACTGAAATGGGTGCAGTATAGGAGAATGGGGTAAACTCTGGGGCCAAAGGGTCCAAAGCGCACCTCAATGCCTGCCACTGGCTACGGGGGGGGGGGGGATGGAATGGCATAAGCATTACTTTCAACAGTCCCAAGTCACACCCATGATGCCTGTCAGCGCCTACAGGGTAGGGCATTATGGTCAAAAACCATAACACCCTGGGCATTTCTTGGTATTTTTACTCCAAGTTCTCAACATGGGCTTTTTGTGATCCCACTGCATGAACAGTGACACTATCAGTTTGTTAGCCGAAAGGTGATTTTGCACAGCAACTGCACCATTTGGCGCCACAGGTGAGAAAAACATTTCGAATAGGATGTGAAAAATGACAGCTGTACTGTTCATGAGGAGGTGTAAAAAATGGCAATATTGAAAATCTGGAGTGAAAATATAAAAAAAACTGATGAAGTCACGAGTGTGTATAGAAACTGCACAATGCACACCCATTTTTTAGTTAGTTTGGGGATTTGTTCCACAGATTTTCAACACAGGCATTTTGGGACCTCTGCTCATGAACAATTACACTGTGATTTTCTTGATCTATCCCGAACACTGATTTCCCACAGCAACCATGCTATTCTGCGCTGGAAGTGCGAAAACACATTTCGATCAGGGTGTGAAAAATGGCAGCTGTACTGTTCATAAGGAGGTGTGGAAAAATGCCAATGCTGAAAATCTGGAATGAAAATATTAAAAATCCTTGAAGTTACAAGCATGCATAGGAACTGTGCAATGCACGCTCATAAAACAGTCATTTAGGGGAATTTGTTCACTGCATTTTCAACATAGGGTTTTTGGGGACCTACCTCAAGATATTCTCAGTCTGTCCTGAACATTGATTTTGCACGCCGTCCGCACCATTGTGAGCTACATGTGCGAAAACACATTTCAGGTGACGTGAAAAATGACAGCTGTACTGTTCATGAGAAGGTGTGGTAAAATGGCAATGTTGAAAATCTGGAAGAACTGCACAATGCATGCTCGTAAAAGTCATTTTTGGAAATGTTGTCACCAAATGTTCAACATAGGGTTTTTGGAGGCCTACCTCATGAAATGTGGCACTGTTGTTTCGTTAATCAGTCTCAAAAGGTGGTTCCATGCAGTGACCGCAAAATCACCTTTTGGGACAGAATAACAAAATAATAGTGACTGAGTTCATGAGGTGGGGTCCCAAGCACTCCATGTTGAAAATTTGGTGAAATAATTCCCCAAAATGGCCAAGATATGGACCAAAGTTGAAAAAAAAATTTTATGACATTATACAGCTTACCGGCATTTCTTCAGTTGCGGTCAGCCTTGAAGACTGCAGACATGTTTCCGGTCCACTGAAGATCATTGTGTTGGACTCTGGAGGTATGTATGTGGTGTGATGGGGTTGTGGGGAGGTGGGGAATGCAGATCGTGGGTGCGGGTTGGGGGAGGGGGCAAGAGAATCTACGAGGGATTTTTTTCTTCTAGGTCTTTTTTTTTTAAAGATGATGGGGGACTTTTGCCATGCTGGGATGGGCTCCCAGCATGGCAGATGGAAATTTGTTTGGGGGGACAGTTGAGCCGATGGGGGATTGGGCACCCCTGTTGGCCAAGGAGACTTTTGCCATGCTGGGGTGGGCTCCCAGCATGGCAGATGGAAGTTTGTTTGGGGGGGCAGTGGAGCTGACAGGGGATTGAGCACCCCCATTGGCCATACAGTGTGCTGAGGGGGATGCATGAGCCATGTGAGGTGCATTATGCTGCTGGGAATTGGGTTACCCCATCAGCAAATGAACTGCGGAGGGGGTCATGCTGACAGGGGGACTGGGCACCCCATCGTTTTTTTTTTTTAATTATTTATTGAAATGTTTCACCAGGAAGGCACACTGAAAGGTGAGTGGTGGCTTTCTGTCTGCTTCCTGGGGACTGTGAGAGGCTGACGGAGACGCTGTTGCCATGGAGACACCACGCAATCAGCTGTTTTGGTAGCTTGTAATGCACCAAAACAACTGATTGCATGGTGACATGGCCGAAATTCTTGACACATTGTGACATGCTCCCTAACTGCTGATGCAATGTGTTTCTTGCACATGCATGCAAGCAACACAAAAAACAACAATCAGTCACACTGCAGGTAAGGCTACACTGCCAATTCACTAATCTGCCTGTTTTGAGCAACTGAAATACCACACTTACTGTAATCTCCCCTGCAAGTCACAGACCCTTCCCATTTCACCCAGGGAGCTGCTCAATAGTCAAAGCAAGCAGCAATATTGCTGTACAGCTGTCCTCCAAGCCGCAGTCCCTGTGGATTTACAGAGAGGAGTGTATGCCTGCAGTATGAAAGAAATCACTAGGCGCCTCTCAACTCAGTCTCCTTCCCAGCATTCAGGTGATGTCCCAGCGCAAAAAAAGTACAACAGTTTAAATGTCTGAGTGGTAGCATGGAAACAGACCACTGAGTTTGAGAGCCAGCAGAAAGTGAGGGAGGGAGATCCTGGCCAACAGCTCAGGCACCCTGTCAAGCCCTTTAATCTCATACATTATGGAAAAGTACCTCAATACCACATAATTAGCAACCCTAAAGTCTAATCCAGAAATATATGCAGGCTGGAACATTATTCAATGAATTCCCTTGGAGTACTGTTAGGTAACCCACTAATGAGAGCACACTTTTTATTTACTGTCTGAAATTCCTGTGTGAGGGTCCTCAGAACCAAAATGAAAGAATCACCTGATGTGCACCCATCTCTCATGAACACTAAAGAAAAGTAAGAAAGTTGTACTGTATGTTGCTGGTAATGTACTGATTGACATAAGTAAATGACACACAGTGAGTTAAAAATAAAGAAGAAATACAGTAGACAGAATTTTTAAGGAATGATGCACATTTATATAAGGATATTTATGCAAACACTACTGAAAAGAGAAGTGGAGAAGCATAACTCAAATAATATAAAACAATAAGATAAAAGAGAAAAAGATGGAAGGGCAGATATGAAAGAACATGAAAACTGTGTCCTTGAAATTTAAACTTCATCTGCTATTGCCGTTTATGCCACACTTGAAGTAATAATCCTCTCATTATGACATAAAGACCTGCTGCCAAGGAGTCATCTGTGATGTCACAAGCAAAGGTGTGAATTTAGGTGGTGAAAAACCATCCACAGTAGCTAAAGTCTAAAACAAATGTCCTGTTTATATTCTAATACCTTATATAAGAAAGAATTAGGGGCATTGAATTACAGAAAGCAGATGAACATTAAACTGAGTTGTGGCTAACTAGTATGGTATGAATTTTTTTCTCAGTTCTGTCAGCTGCTCTTTATTAAGCCAACACTTTTCTAATGCTATTAGTTTTAAATGTATTTGTGCTGTTAAGTACAAATTTGAAATTTAGAACATGACTCAGCCTGCAGCAGTTATTTAGATTAATTTTGGTGCAAATATGCTGCTTATTTCTAATTCCACTGAACTGTGAGGTAAAAGAATAGCCTTTGATCAGCTATATCGTGATCTGTGACAATTCATTCTGTATTTATTTGTAATTTTTAACCAGGAAAGGTACACTAAGCTAATAGCTTGTTTCCAGGTGTGCCTGTGGGGTTGGCTTACTGATGGGGGAAGGTTAGCCATGACATTGGGGAAACTTCCAGAATCTTATAGAAGGGGGAGTATCCATTTCCCATTGTATTCCTTGGTGTGGTGTGGATACAGAAGGGGCTTTGTGGGTTGTGGAGATGACTATCCTCCACTCCCATGGTTTGCAGGAGGCTGCCAAATGCAAATTCAAATCTGATATGGATGGTGGTATTTAAAAAAATATGAAGTTATTGCTAAGGAACAGGAACACAGAAACCAAGCACTCCAAATTAGAAAATTCAAAAGTGCATAGTTTTATTAAAACATGAAGTAGCTACTGTGCATGCTACTAAAGTGCATTTGAAGTACAAGTAAACTGTTCAAAAAAGGTGTGTGCAAAAACTGCAAAAGACAAAACAGCAAACCTCGCAGATGCACCCTGACTGTACATGCTGCAGATCCTGGTGCTTTGAGAGTGGACCCTCTTCCTCATGGAGCTGGGACCAGGCACCACAGCTCTGACCAAGTGACCTGTGAATTGAATATTATTATGGTCACAGAGAAGGATACAAATATTAGTAAGCCGAGCACAGATTCTGCAAATAGTTACTTCAGTATTAGTATTTCAACATGTGAGCTCTCTAGAACAGGACAATTTAATAGCAAATGATGTGGATGAGATACATTTGGCAACCAATTTACAGAAGAAATAATTCTGCTCAATGGATTATATGACAGAAGAGGATATGTGGTCTATCCAGGACTATAATCCCTTGCAAGGTACCAGAAAACATCAAGCTATGGTGCCGGCAGCTGAGCAGTCTAATTCCGGTGTGATAACGTCAGTGTCTCTGTAGTTGAAATTCCTGATTTTAGCATGCCAGTGTAAAACTCAGACTATGAAAATGCCACTCAGCTCAGTCACCAATTAATTCTCAGGACAATAATTCATCAGGAAGCCAGCTAGTCCCCTCAACCTACATTTCTCTAGGTGGGTGGGTGAAATCTCTTATGGGATGCACATGGCTGCCAGCTCAACTGACAGAATTCCTCACAGTATAGCACTTGGTGGTGAACAGCACTGCAGTCAAAGGGGAAAACTGCTGCACAAGTCCCTGTAAAAGAATTACTCTCTTCATTACCCTTCTCCTATAAGTAGCCTTTCCAGTCCACCCCAACAACTAAAATATCTCAGATTCCTATGCTTGCCAGCAAGTGCAAATCATGGCAGACCCACAAGACATTGAGTAGCAAGATACCTTTTCATTGAGCAACCTAAAACTTACAAATCAGCAATCTGTTGGAGCTGGGCCATCAGGGGGTCAGAGTCAGCTTCAAATCACAGAGAGCCTTTTAGGGTGGTGGATCTTTTTCAGGGATTCAAAGCTTCAGTCTAAAGATGCAGCACAGCTCATATACATTATAGGAAAATAATCCAGGAGCTCGGCTCAACATACTCCAATGAAAAATTGAACACACGTAAGCTGTGTGAAGCACTGTAATTTTATTTTTACCAATAAATAAGTAAACGACAGTAAGATCACAGATGGATCCCTCAGTACTGCTAAATAGTTTTACCCTGCTGTAGGGCTTTTGTCAAGGCTTGACAAAGCCCTAGAGCAAGGTGAAAATGTTTGGCAGTGCCGAGGGGTCCGTCTGTGATCTTACTGCTGGTTTACTTGTTTATTTATATCAATAAAATTACAACGCTTCACACAGCTTAGGTGTGTTGGATTTTTCATTGGAGTGTGTTGAGCCGAGCTCCTAGACTATTTGCTTGTTACAATTTGCTTTTGCTCCAACTACACTGTGGGTTAGTCACACTTATAAAAACTCTCAAATTATATGAGTCATAACTTTACACCTTGATACATGTTTTGGGATACTCCAACTTTGATGTAAGGTTCAAAACATCCACTTCTTTGGACAGATATTGGCATAAGCACCATGCCATTAAAGACACTCCATTGTGATCCACTTTTGTTGCTATTCTCCTTTCCAAACCAGCTTTCAAGACATTAGCCTTTCTCTTCTGCAACAAAGAAGTGAGTTTTTCAGACATCCAATACTGATTGAGCCAATGGTATTATGTTTTAGAAAAACCTGAACCTATTCTATGGGGCTGGCTCTGATACCACACTGAAGAGGGTCAGAACCCTTCTTAACAAAGCCTGTCACCTGGCTCTGGGGGCCCACCACTGGACCCATAAATGTGCCCTATACACTGAGACTGGTTGACTCCCCCTCCATCTCAGGGCTCAATACCAAGTTTGCCTGCTAGTGAAAAATCAATGTAGGGGCTTACACCAGACTCCACCTTCACCCTCTTCGAATCTGCTCAATCAGCTATAAACACCAGACATGCCTCTAAGGGAGGGCTTATAGTACCCTTTAAGTGCACCTCTCTAGCCCAGAGATCCCTATCCTACCGAGGCCCAAAGTGGTTTAATGACCTACCTCCAGCCCTGATTGAATGTAATAAACTCAGTCAGTTTAAATCAGGGCTTCATATCCACATAGCAAACACATATGTTTGCCATTACCATATCTAACAGATGACGCTTCCCCTGCCCCTTATCCCTACTATCCCTACCCTCCATGCCCCTCTACCCCTCCACCTCCACCCACCCTGTCTACTGCCCACTCTTCTCTCCACTCCCCTCACCCTATTCCCTCCCCCCACTCCCCTCCTCTCAGCCCAATGTTAGCCCTATGGTCCCTCTTCCCCTACCAATCTCACCCCTTGATCCTCTGTATCTCCTCCACCTCCTCTCACCCCTGCCTCTCTACCAACAAGGTCAGAATGGCTGCTACTACCGTTGTACCTCTCGACAGCCTGGGACCTCCATCCTTGACTGCACTCTGCACTCTCCCAAGTATTATACAGCACTCATGCAGTGTTGTTTGCATTAATTATTCTTCATTGTAAAACATGTATTCTTACCTGAACTGAATTGAATTGCTGAACTTTTCATACTGTACTCACTGTATTAGCATTTATCACTTTATGTTAATTTTTGTTTACATGTGTGTACTATTTTTGTCCTAATGTCCTGCATCTACTGATTAGGAGAATTTGTAAATGAGCCTATGGCTCAAAGGTATTAATCAGAAACTGCAAATAAATAAAAATAATTTATGTACATAGAACACATTTGGAGTGGGGGTGGATGTTTAAGGTAAAGTTGAAATATTCAGTCACAGGGCTTACCCTTGAGTAAGGAATGAGCTGCAATTGGGACAGTACTTTCTTATCTCATAAGATCCCATGAATCCTATGATAATTGTGAATGACTCAAACATTTAACTAGCAGTTTCTTTCTAAGAAGACATAGAGGTTTATATTTCTAGAAGCGTTATCCTGTCCTGATTCAAATCTGGTTCTTGATCCCATTTGAGCAGTGAATGTGATAAACTCATACATGGGTTATGTCTGCAGTATGAACACACTAGTCTCAACTGTGTCAACATATTCTAAAGACCATATGTGAGAGGCAGGGTTACTCCTACTGTCAGTGACCATGGGCATTCCATCAGGTGCAAAGCATGTAGCTTGGAAAGAAAACTCTACACCTGCTCCATCTTCCTTACAATTATTTCTGATAATATATATTTCTTTAGAGACTGAACCTAGTCTGCCTCCTCAACCTGGATCCTTTATTTCCAACTTAGCATCTGAGGGGGTGGTTTCCTTATGTCCAGAACCCCTTGATGTTGTTTAAATCTCTTTAAATGAACCCTCTCTTATCTTCCACGAAGTTCACAGATCAGTGTCTCCTTCTTCTAAGTTAACTCCTCCTCAGGCAAAGCCTATTTTCAAGAACCTGTGTTATCTAAACCTCCTCCTTCATTCTCCCAAGACCATTTCACCTTGTTCAACTGGGAAAGGAGGAGGTTGATCAACGGTGATGAGAGAAAACTGGTCCAAGAAACAAAGTTCACAAAACAGATTCCTTGACTCTGGAAAAAACTGAGCCCTTATCAAGGCCTAGGTTCTTAGGAGGTACTGAAAGTGAGGAGGATGATTCTGTGGCATTGTCCATAACGTACTCTCAGAGAGATCCTCCATCTGATTTTCAGGATCTCCAGTCAGAAACCTACTCTTCAAAAACATGGAAAGCAAGATCTGGGTCCAGAAAAAGGAGAGGTAAAAAATGAGGTTTTCATTATGGATTTGGTTATTTTTTCCTCATGTGTACACAGTCTAACTGTGGAGATTCTATTCACTTCTTCTTTGAATGATAATACCATTAAGTGAAGAAAAAATGCTTAGCCACTTTTTCTGTCCTCCATTCCTCAACCGGGGATGCAATCTTTTCACAAAGATACCAGATCAGACTTAAGTCTTCAAGAGGGCCAGAAATGCACTGAACGCAAAATCTAAATTTTGCCCTAATAAGTGTTTCTCAGCTGCCATTACTACATTTGAGCATTTGGTTAATCAAGATGTTGAGAAGTTATTAAATAATGTACCAAAAAGATCATGTGACAATATTTCCACTTCAGAAAGACAAGCCATTTTGGAATTACAAAAAATAGACTCAGTTGTTATAAAGTAATTGGAAAACAGTGGGCAGGTGGTTATACTGGATCAAAATTACTATTTGGAAGAAGCTTTGTCACAGATAAATGATGGAAAACATTACAGATTGTTAGATTCTGATCCCACTTAGGTTTGTGAAAAAAGACTGGATATTTTTTTTTTGTTTTGTTTGTTTTTTAAGTTTTCATTCACTGAAGGTATAATCACTGAACTGGAAATACAGTTTTGGAGACAAGACTTTCCAATAGTCCATACATTTTATATTTTGTCCCAGCTTCACAAGGACCCCATTAAGCCACCTGAAAGACCAGTGGCCTCCAGTGTAGGTTCCATTATGGAAAATCTTACAACTTGTGTTGAGTTATTTGTCTAAATTATGGTAATTAAACTCCCATCATATTTGCGAAACACCAGGACAGTCCTTGAGGCTATGGAGCAAATGAAATATGATGTTGGTTCATTGTGACTAACTATTGATATTGAGGCACTATATACCAACATCAAACATTATCTGGGACTTAATGCCATACACCACATTATGTAAATGTTTCAAATGAAATATGCAGATTCCCCCACCTTCATCTTAGAGGCCCTAGAGCTGATCCTGCTCAGCAGCTATTTCATGTTTGACTCGATGTCAGCGTGGCTCAGTTGGTAGCATATCCACCTCTTGATCAGAAGGTCATGGATTCTCATCTAACACCAGGATTGGACTTGCACACCTTAAACGTTGGTATCCAAGTGCAGTATTGGGGGGTGCTGTACTGCTGGTTGTGTCATCCTTCAGATGACATGTTAAACCTAAGTCCCTTCTACCCATTCTGGTGCTGTCCTAGTGGGTGTCCAGGTGGAAGCAAAATAACCCAGGGCACTTTTTGCAAAGAGTAGGGGACATTCCCGGTGTCCTGGCTAACATTTCTCTTCCCATAAACTGGTTCTTGCAATTGTCCAGGCTGTGTGTAGTTGTTGATGTATGATATGGCCACCACTACACATTCAGTCACTTCACTACCAGTCTAGTATTGCTTGTAAAGCACTTTGGGATACACTGTGTATGAAAAGCACTATATAAATGCTGATTCTTCTTCTAAATTTTATTTTCATGTTTGTAGTGTAGCCATGGGCTCAACTGTGGCCCCTTTTAATGCCAACCTTTTTCTGGGTTGTTGGGTGGAGAGAGTCACTTATGACTCCAGGAACAACTGTTTTCTGGATAGGATCAGATGGTGGGGCTGCTTTATAGATGACATATTTTGTATTTGGAATGGCTCTGTATGTGAAGCACATAAATTCTTCAGCCTGCTTAACAGAATGAAATGAATTTAAAATTTATGTATGAGATTCATTCAGTAAGCATTTCTTCTTTACATGTACAGTAACCCTAAAGTTTGGTGCAAATGGCAGAATTATCACTGAAAACTACTGTAAACCCAAATCAGGAAACATTTTACTTAGGTCTAAGAGTTCTCATCCTAAGCATCTTCTGAAAGGGATCCATGTGGATCATTTTTTATGGATCCAATATAACTGTTCAGAGGAACAGATATTTGTGAAGCAGACAGAGGAATTGCATCATAGATTAGTAGAGAGAGGGTGTGATCCATCTCTCCTTCTTGAAGCCAGACAAAAAACTCACAAAAAGATAGGAGTGAGTTGCTGACACCAAGGGTTTCAGATTTAGAACAAGATAGTCATATTAATCACACCACAGAGTTTAATTCAATTACTCCCAAAGTAGCAGCATTTTGAAACACTTTTGGCATATGTTAAACACAGCTCCAGATTTAGTAGACATTATTGGAGATTCTCCTAGACTTGTACTAGGTGTGGTACCACAGGATTGGAGAACAGCACATGTAGTGCTCCTCCACAAAAGTGGTCCCAAGGATGACCCAGGGAATTACAGACCAGTTAGTCTGACCCCATTGTGGGCAAGCTCATGGAGACCATACTAAAGGAAAGGTTGGTGGAATATCTAGAGGACCATGGTCTCTAGGATGCGAGGCAGCATGGGTTCATGGGGGGGGGGTTGTGTCAGATGAGTCTGATTGACTTCTTTGACTGTGTCACTAAGACTATAGACAGGGGTCAAGTGGTATACATCCTCTATCTTGATTTCAGCAAGGCCTTTGACTCTGTGCCCCATAAAAGGTTGATCAGGAAGTTGGTGGATCTCAGGGTTGGGGAAAAGATGGACAGATGGGTGGCAAACTGGCTGATGGACAGAACCCAGAGGGTGGCTATGGGGGGAGAGTTATCTGGCACCAGAGAGGTAACCAGTGGGGACCCACAGGGCTCAGTGCTGGGGCTGGTGTTGTTCAGTGTCTTCATCAATGACATTGGGGATGGCAATAAGTGCAAAATGTGCCTATTCATGGATGACACCAAGTTCTGTGGGAGAGTGGATACAGCTGAAGAGATACAGGATCTACAGGATGATCTGGAAAAGCTGGGGAGGAGGACCAGGATCTAGCAGCTTGGCTTCAATGCCAAGAAATGCAAAGTTATGCATATTGGAGCCAAGAATTCAAGGACGGAGTACTACTTGGGTGGAGTCCCAATATCTGCATCAGAGGAGAAGAAGGGCCTGGGAGCAATGATCACTAGTAACCTGAAGCACTCCACAAAGCACAAGAAAGCAGCAGCAAAGGCATACAAGATGCTGGGATACATATCTAGGGGGATCAGTAGTAGGAGAGAGGAGGTTATACTGCCCTTGTCCAGGTCCCTGGTAAGGCCTCATCTAGAGAATGGGGTTCAGTAGTGGTGCCCACACCTAAAAAAAGGACATTAACCTGTTGGAGAAGGTCCAGAGGAGGGCTACAAAGATGATAGTGGGTCAGCAGGGTAAGACATATGAGGAAAGGTTGAGGGCACTGAATATGTACTGCCTGGAAGGCAGGAGTGAGAGAGGGGGGGACATGACTGTGACCTTCGAGTACTTGAAAGGGATAAAAAGGTGGATAAGGAGAGTCTCTTTAAGCTGAGTGGCAACCATAACATGAGAGGGCAGTCTTAAGCTGGAGAGTGGGAGGTTTAGGAAGGAGATCAGGAAGCACCTCTTCACAGAGAGGGTGGTGGACACTTGGAATGTGCTGCCAGAAGAGGTGATCTCATTGAAGACAATAGGCAGCTTTTGAGAGGCTGAGATAGGCATGGGGGAAGGTAAGATCATGGATAGGGAGGATGGAAGGTGTGGGAAGGGAGGGAGGGCAAGGACAGTAGCTCAAGCTGTGTACCCTGCAATACGAGCAGACTAGATAGACCAAATGGCCTTCTTCTTCTTCTGGTTTCTTCATATTTTCATTGTGTATCAAAAAGGGAAAGCATCAGGGATTCTGTAGCAAGAAGACACTTTGAAAAATGTAGTGCACAAGCACCCAATGGTTTTCCTTTACCATGGGGCTCCACCCTTTGTGGCTCCTGTAATATCTGTAGCCACTTCAATCAAAGTAAATAACTTGTTAGACCCACACATAGGCATAAATACAAGATCATTCAATTTACTGTATGAATTATAAAACTCTATTTGTTGTCTATGTCCTTTGGTGTTACTCTCCCTCTCTTTTTTGGGTCATACCACCAGATCCATGAAAGAGAGTATACACGAGCACGTTAGGTCTATAAAAAATCCCAATAATGATTCCCCAGTTAGTGTGCATTTGAGAGAATTTCATAATTCTGATATCAGTAATTTTCATTTCTTAGGTTTAAACCTTGTGAAAAAAACTGTTGACAGGCGGAAATAGGGTTAAAAAAAACTTCTTAGAATTGACAGTAGGGTCATTTATAGTAGGGTCATTTATTAATTGGGGGCTTTAATCTCTCAGGGCTTAAATAATGATTAAGATATAGGCCTTTTTTTATAAAATTGCAATAGAGTCACTTTAATGTCATTTTCTATTCTATTCAAGCCATCAGTTTTTTTCTTTCTTGATTAATTATTGTCTTTCATTAGTAAAGGCTGTGTCATAATGGATTTCGATAACAGGATTTTGGATTCCATTTTTTTCTGCGCTACCACTGGTGTTTATATGGATTCTCAATATTTTTTTTCTTTATTATTTTTTACAGATTTCTGAAATTATACAGTCTGCTGATGTGATACTTCAAGACATGTATCCTATGAACCTTTGTAGTTCTAAGATAAATAATAACATTTCCATATTATAACAATAACATAGTATGATGAATGTTATACTTATTTCAATATATAAGAGAATTGGATATAGCTTCTGACATAAACGAATGTTTCCCCCCTTTTTTGGCATTTGGATTATTAAGGATTTTTAATATTTTCACTGATCACTGGGGCAGGTGTTTACTAGACTGAACAGCTTGGGGCATAGTACGGCTGTGCTATTTACTAGTATGAATTGTACAGTATTACTTTAAAATCATTGTTTAAATATGTTTTGATGGCTCCATGTCAACTCCACAAAGGGAAATAACACACAGTAAAAACAGCGCAGTGAAAAACACTGAAGTCCAAACCGTGCATGAAGAATCCTGCTGAGAATTTGTTTATGAGTGTGATTTACTATTCCAACACAACACCACCATGGACCACCACTCCAGTGAAATGTTGTCATTTACCCATTTTTTCTTCTCTGGCTGTATTCTTCATGCATGGTTTGGACTTAAGCAGTTTTCACTGTGCTGTTTCCAACCATGCGGTAATTCCCTTCATGGAGTTGACGTGCTACCTGTATGGATCAGCCCTTCCAGCCAAGCCCCACTGAGGTAGCACTCAGAGTTTGAAGCACTGGGGTCATCTTCTCAAGCAGTTTGTTCAGTTCTGGTGACCACAATAAACTTTCACTTGCATTGTACATTTTGGAGATGGCACCATTTATTTGAACGCTTTTGATCTTCTGCTTGGTGAGTGTCTTCAAGAACATGGAAAGTGAGGTCTGGGTCCAAGAAATTGGTGAGGTAAGACATGAGGTTTTCTTTATGGGTTTGATTATTTTATTTTATTTTTCATTTCTGCGCTGTCTAATTGTGAAGATTCTATTCACTTCTTTTTTGAATAATAACAGCATTAAGGCAATAAAAATGCCTAAGAACCTTTTCTGTCCAGTGTTCCTCCCATGGGGATGAAATCTTTTTTACAAGATACAAGACCAGACTTAATTTCCCATATTACATTTCATAGGCAACAAGAACTTGGCCATTAGGAAATTCACTTTGTTCCCATTGCAGAAGACCTTTGTAATGATGTTGGATTCCTGCTTAAAGGGACCAATTTCTAAGTTTCCTGTTAAATCAGCACAGTCCCTGGGTATGCTCAGTTGCTTGATGTCTCAGTTCAAAATACCCTTTTTTAATTTATTTTTGTTTACAGACCTGAGAACAAAGTATTAATAATTGGTTTGTTCAAACAAATCCAGCATTATCTTTATGCCTTCAGATAGATTATTCTTTGATAAGACTTCAATTGTTGGCTATCAGGGGCAGATAGAGGTTTGCAGACTGGAAAACTGTTCCAAGATACAAGCTCTCTTTCCAAATAATTTCTACAGCCAAGTTACATGTTGCCTACCGTGAGGTGGATAAAGAAGGGAAGCATACTTATTATAGGGGCACCCTCACAGAAACATAGAGTTTGATGGCAGATAAGGACTACTTGGCCCACCCAGTCTGCCCATTTTCCTACCTAATGGATAAGCTGCAGATCCTAGTTAACCAACAGCCTACTTCCTCCTACCACCACCACCCCCTAGAATTGCCTTATGACTGTCCCATGCATACCTGAATTCCACCACTGTGTTTGACTCCACAACCTCCTCAGGAAGGCTGTTCCATGCATCCACAACCCTCTCCATGAAAAAATACTTCCTTACATTACCTCTGAGCCGCCCCCCCATCTTCAAATTGTGCCCCCTTGTTCTTGCACACCTCTTTTTCTGAAAGATGTTACCCTCTTGGACTTTGTTGATTCCCTTGAGGTACTTGAAAGTTTCTATCATGTCTCCCCTCCTCCTCCTTTCCTCAAGGCTATACATATTAAGCTCCTTAAGTCTCTTTCTTCATGTGTCTTCTGTTGCAGACCCTGTACCATTTTAGTTGCCCTCCTCTGGACTGCCTCCATCCTGTCTATGTCTTTGCGGAGATTGGGTTTCCAGAACTGCATACAGTACTCCAGATGGGGTCTCACCAGCTGTCTGTGCAGAGGGATAACAGCTTCCTGTTTCCTACTGTTGATGCCTCTCCCTGTGCATCCCAGTATCCCCCCAGCCCTCCTTACTGCCCTCTCACATTGCTTCCCCACCTTTAGACCATCTGATATGACTACCCCCAGGTCCCTTTCCATTTTTGTTGTTGTTAGTATTTTACCCCACTCATTGTGTACTCTTGCCCTGAGTTTTTGTTTCCCAGGTGCATTACTTTGCGCTTCTTAGCATTGAATCTAAGCTGCCATACATTTAACCATTTCTTCAACCTTGCCAAGTCCCTTCTCATCCTTTCCACACCACCTTGTATATCAACTCTGTTGCAGATCTTTGTGTTGTCTGCAAAGAGACATACTTTTCCTTCCAGTCCCTCTGCAATGTCACTTATAAAGACGTTGAAGAGGACTGGTCCTAGTACTGAACCCTGTGGTACCCCACTAATAACCCCCCTTTCTTCAGAGTGGACTCTGTTTACTATTACCCTCTGTGTCCTGTTCTCCAGCCAATTCTTTACCAAGGCTACCATCTTGGGACCCACTCGAAGGCTGGGTAACTTGCATATCAATCTTTTGTGTGGGACTGTGTCAAATGCCTTGCTAAAGTCTAGGTAGGCCATGTCCACAGCCCCTCTCTGATCTACTACTTTGGTCATCCAGTCAAAGAAATCTATTAGATTAGTCTGACATGACCTTCCCACTGTGAATCCATGCTTCCTTGGGTCCTGTGCCCCTCTGGCCTCTAGGTACTCAACAATTCTTTCCTTCAGAAGTGATTCCATCATTTTCCCTATCACTGAGGTTAAACTAACAGGTCTGTAGTTTCCTGCTTCTGCCCTGCTCCCACTTTTGTGAAGTGGAATAACATCTGCCCTCCTCCAGTCCTCAGGTACCACCCCATCCTGCCATGATTTGTTAAAGAAGGTAGTCAGTGGTGTCACTAGTTCTACTCTTAGTTCTTTTAGAATCCTAGGATAGAAATGTTTAAGTACCTCAGTGGAATCAACAAAGTCCAAGAGGGTAGCATCTTTCAGAAAAAGAGATGTGCAAGGACTAGGGGACACAATTTAAAGATTGAGGGGAGGATGGCTCAGGGGCAATGTGAGGAAGTATTTTCTCACAGAGAGGGTGGTGGATACATGGAACAACCTTCCTGAGGAGGTTGTGGGGTCTAAAACTGGGAGAATTCAAGAATGCATGGGACAGACAGAAGGCAATTTTTGTGGGGAGTAGGAAGAAATAGGCTGTTGGTTAAATAGGATCTGCAGCTTATCCTCTAGGTAGGGAAATGGGCAGACTAGGTGGGCCAAGTGGTCCTTATCTGCCGTCAAAATCTATGTTTCTATGAATCCCATCAGTCCCCTTTGCTTTGCCCACCTTCAGTTTTAAGAGTTCTTTCAGAACTCTTTCTTCTGTGAATGGGCTGGTATCAACCCCCATATCCAGAGTGTTTCTGTTGTTTGGTTTAGGTACCTCCCCCTCTTCATTTGTGAATACTGAGAAAAAATATTTGTTTAGTATCTCTTCCTTTTCACAGTCACCTCTGGCCATCCCCTCCCTTTATTAAGCCTCACTATCCCTCCCTTGGTCTTCTCTCGCTCCCTAATGTACCTATAAAATGTTTTATCCCCTTCTTAACTGAGTTGGCTATCTTTTCCTCAGTTTGGGTCTTTGCTGTTCTGACTGCCTTCCCTATTTCCTTTTGCTTTAACTGATACAGTTCTCTGTCCTGCTCCTTCTGTGATTCCTTGTACTTTCTGAATGCTTTATTTTTCTCCCTAACCTTCCCTGCCACCTCCTTTGAGAACCATAGTGGTTTCTTACATCATTTTGTTTTGTTTATTTGCTTCACACAAAGGCTTGTTGACTCTGTGATGGCAGTTTTGATTATTCCTCATTGTTCTTCCACTCCTCCTCCTTCCTGCCCATTTGCTAGTGCATTCCTTAGGCACTCACCCATTTTGGCAAAGTCATTCCTCCTAAAGTCCAGTACTTTTGGTTTTGTATAGCTTGACTCTACTGCTGTGTTTATCATGAACCATACTGTTTGATGGTCGCTAGTTCCCAGATCACTACCCACTTCTAAATCTGTGATCCTCTCTCCATCTCAATTTGAGAGTACCAGATCTAAGATTGCTCCCCCAGATTGCTTTTCTTTCCACATCCCAATCCCTTCAAGTTAGAACAGTGTCAGTACTGAAAGTAGGCACTTCAGCTCACCTTTTGCTAAGCTGACTTTGTTGCTACTGATACCCTTGTAACTGGAAAAGGTCTTTGGAGACTGGATTGCATTAGTATCTGATAAAAAAAGTCCAATCAGCCTGGGTGGGTTCTATGCTGTTAGGAAATTGGTAGCAGGCATACATGATGACATTGTACAATGGTGAGAGGATATGAAATTGGATAGTAAATCCCTTTTCCTGTCAAAGTCAGTAAATACTGTAAATGCAGTATCGATTATCAAAGGTACCTCACCTTGCATGCTCAATTATTTTGATAAATTACAAAAACTGGTAACCGTAAAAAGCCTTACTCATCCTGAATTAAAATTATAAAAAATGATTGAAACACCTACATTATAACATAGCCTTTTCCTTGTAGGCCAAATTTCCACTTGGCATACAAGGTAAACAGCAATCCCTGAATGTATTTCAAGGATGTCAAGATAGGGATCAGCATAGTCTTCAGAGGTTTGAAAACAGTTGTGGATGATCTCAATCAGACATAGAAGTTAGGAAGGACATAGTTAAACAACATGTCATCTCAATTATTGAGATGGTTCCATCTGTTCTGCCATACTTCATATATACATCATATAAACTACAATACATAACTGCCAAAAATACCTGCTGCTCCCAAGGTTGAGGCAATTTGTGGCATGAACACATTTTATTATCTTTGACCTACTCTATGGAATGAACTTTTTTATCAACTACTTTTTCCCCTTGGGGCTCCCGTTTGGCCTTGGTGTCCTTGCATCTGTATCTCTGGCTGCCATCTGACCCGCACGGGTCTCCCAGTGAGGGCAATCACCCATTACCCCATGGCTTACCTCCCCATGTTGGGTGGCAGGGGGTGATCAACTCCCCCACCAAGTCTGGATCCGTACTATTGATCCCCTCCTGGAGCCGGTGCAGGTACACACAGATGGCCATCAAGCAGCTTAGACTGGGGTGCCCCTTTTTCCTTTTTCTACCTTCAGGGGTGGAGTGTGCAATACTGGCAAGGGGTGTGCCATGCACGCGTCCACATGCAGCACACCCACCAGCTGCCCTGCCTCCAACCCCGATCTTTTAGGACCAGGCGTGTCAACACCTAGCCTCTGCTAGGTGTCAGGCTATGCCGGTCACTGTGCCCCATCCCTTCCTGGGAGAGGAGAGCTGTCCTATGGATGCTCAATCCTCTCCCACCACTGCCAACCCTCAGTGACCTGTGCTCACTTCCAAACACAGGTCACCGGTGCAGTGCAAGGTGTGGCATCCAGCGCCTCAGCCCTCAGTGCCGCTGGGCCAGCCCAATGGAATTAACTTTTAGTTGGCACTGAAAACAACTACTGAACAACTTAATATTTTACTTATATGACAACATTTTAAATATCTTTAAATCAGCTGCTTTTTGATATATCTTAAATGTATAAATGTTAGAAAATATATGCCATGTATATGAAAAATATATGGCTGGCAGTATAGCCTAGAGGTTGGAGTAACAAGCTGTGAATGAGCTTGGTACATCCAGCAGACCTGGGTTTGATTCACACTACCTCCATTTGCATACTTTTTGACTCTGAGCAAGTCACTTAACCTCCCAGTGCTACTGGGTCACCCCTGAAACCAGACACTTGTGCCTAGTGGGCCTTACCTGGTTATCAAAAGAATAAAATAAAAATAAATAATATCTTCTCAATATAAGAAAGGGTGCATGCATGCTTTTTATGTTGTCCATTCTTTACTCATACATATATCATCTTATAAATATGTCATATATTGTCCCATTATTTTATATATTTAAACCATACCCACGCAGCCAATTGTAGTACATTTAAAACATGTTTCTGCCATATAGTGAAATAAAATGGTTGTTTGTAATGAGGCCTTTTTGAAGGCTGAGTTAAAGAGATATCTAACTATGGACTCAACTTGTAATACTAAGGCTTAATTCTTTCATGCAGTGCTTTGCATTTAGTCCATTATCATTTGTATTAGGATATATGTTGACATAGTACACATTTCTATTGTATTTGCAGTATGTTTGCTGCAACTTCTTTCATGGAAGCACCACAGTGGGCAACATTTTAAAACAAGCACAAACTCCGTCAAAAAGGAATGTTTGTTCATACAAATGTGAGCAAAAAAACATCAGAGGGTACATTGGAAAACGCATGCTATTAGGATTCTAAGTGCTGCCTCTGTCCAATATATTGTGCCCCCTCTGAAAGCAGAGAAAAGCATGACACAAACCCATGTACTGTAGAACCACAAACCGCAGTTGTGACCCCTCAGATAAGCTGCTTGACAGGGACCTTCACTATAAACAAGCTGAGCATTTTGCAAGACCCAAACCCATTACCACTGCAGCACAAAACTGCAATATTTGTACTATACATGAAATGCTAATGGCCCTACTTATGGCCCAACTAAACATGCAAGGCCCAAACAATTCTTTACCATATCATTATCAGTCATTCACATGTCATTATTAAGGTATATACTGTTGCTCCTTGCAGCTGATGGAGGCTATGGGTTTCGTAGCACAACAGAAAAACTGAAAAAGTGGGGTTCAAATCTAACCTCCATTCACACCAAGGTGCTGAGCTAGTCTTCTCCTGTTCCCTTGGTGCACCAGTTTATCATAACTGCCTTAAACAGATCAAAAGACCAATGAACCTCTATGTGCAAGCACCAAGGCAACGGTTACCCCAAAGGGCATTTGGCTGGGAAGCCAAGTTTCAAGGAAATACAAAATCACACATGCCCCCACAGTGCAAAGCATCATTGGCTGCATATGCAAATCACCACAGAATATTTTGCCGGTTCAACTTTAAGCAGAAATGCATGGTGCTGAAAGGCCTCTCACACAGTTTGCAAGGGGTGCCAACAGAAGACATAGACACGTGTTTCGTCCTACCAGGACTCATCAGTATGCTTTGTCTGTTTGACACCCCATTGGAATGAACCAGCTACCCTAAGATGGTCTATCTGGGTAATGTTGTGGTGAAGAACAATTGTTCAAAAGAGCAATGTTTCCTATAGTCTACAACCATTTGCTCTTGCTTAAAATGTGCTCTTAACTATCCTTCACTTTTGGAGTACAAATGTCAGTTAGTGTATTTGCAATAGGCTTTAATATACTAGCAGGGCTCAAATGTATAGCCATGTCTCTAATCAGCATGTGCTCCAGGCCTGCATTTGCATGACTGAACAAACTGGTTTTTTGCCTCACAAACTGTTGAGCTGACATTCCCTAACCCAATTTGTGAGGGACAAATGCAGTTTGCATACTGCAAAATGTTCTTGTCTTTTGAGGGCATATGCCTTCTTCACCTGAACAAACTGACATAACAACTGGCTTTGGAGAAAGAGCCACAGCCATGTATTTATTGATAAAACCAATAGTCCATATATACAATTGCTAGCATGCTGTGTGCAGCTAGGTAGCCTTGGAAGGAATCTAGCTCCCCATGGAGCACTAGATCGTTGATGTTCGACCCTCCCTCCCAGGAGAGGGCTGCCTTACCATCAACCCAGACCCCGCAAGGGACAACAGCCTCCCCAGGGCATAAGGGATGGCTCTGTGACCAGCTGCGGCTAGCTCCTCCCCCGTCAGAGGATCCGCCATGCCGCGGGACCCTTCCTGAAGAGGGTGCCCTCCAGACGCCATCCGTCAGGCCTGCCCTCCTGTCAGCCTCAGGGAGATCTGGCTGGTCAAGACACGTGATCCCCTGTTACCCCCTCCACAGCATTCCAAGACTACCAAGCCACCACACTTACAATGTTCATGACTGTGATACCTACCTATCTGCTCCCTAGCCTACTCTACTGTAACTAGAATAACTCCCCCCTTGCTGGAGAAGGCAAAAAACCAGAAAACCTAGTGGGATAAAACCAGGAAATTCCTTCTCGACCCCTAAGGCAATCCCCCTTAGTGGGACAGCAAGTTCCCTGTACCTCCCCCCACATTCCCTCCTGCTTTTATGAGGGTGAGGTTTGGATGGGATCTGACATAAGACAAGTAGAGATGAGGAAGAATTCCTCCTGTGCAGCCCTTTTTAAGGATCCTGGCTCCTCCCTGTCCCTGGCCACATGCTTCCTCCCCCCTGGAAACCTATCTCTCCCCTCCAGCCCCTTCTGGGCTGACCTACCTGAATCCTTACTGTTCAGGTGTCTCAGACCCTGCCCCCAGACAAAGCCCTGCCTGCTGCGATACCTTGCAGGCTCCTCCATTGTCTTTTGAGGGCATATGCCTTCTTCACCTGAACAAACTGACACAACAACGGGCTTTGGAGAAATGGCCATAGCCATGTATTTATTGATAAAACCAATTGTCTACAAATACAATTGCTAGCATGCTGTACACAGCTAGGTAGCCATGGAAGGAATCTAGCTCCCCATGGAGCACTAGATCATTGATGGTCGACCCTCCCTCCCAGGAGAGGGCCGCCTTACCATCAACCCAGACCCTGCAAGGGACAACAGCCTCTGGGGCATAAGGGATGGCTCTGTGACTGGCTGCGGCTAGCTCCTCCCTGTCAGAGGATCTGCCATGCCGCGGGACCCTGCCCGAAGAGGGTGTCCTCCAGATGCCATCTGTCAGGCCCACCCTCCTGTCAGCCTCAGGAAGATCTGGCTGGTCAAGACATGTGATCCCCTGTTACCCCCTCCATAGCGTTCCAAGACTACCAAGCCACCACAAGGTGTTTCACCACTCACCCCCCACAAGCACCTCACACCAATACTATCACCACTGCTCATTGTATGTCATTCAGAAACAAGTCTAATCCTTTCTCTGATAGATGTACACCATCTCTGCTATACAGACCAGGCTCTTTCCCAGACACTCCCAGGTGTGCTGCTATGGACCCCCCATGGAGTCCATAATTGGTCTCATGGCTGCGTTCTGCAGCTGGCACACCTTCTCTATTGCCCTAATGTCCCGGGCGTACCGCCACTGCTTCTGCTCCACCATATCTGACCAAATTATATGCACCTGGAGCCACAATTGCTTCACTATTGCCAGGTCCTGCCTAACCATCTCCTTAAGCTCCCTCTCATACATAACCCCTAAATGATTTCCCCCCAAATGAAGGACTAACACATCAGGCTGCCACCTCTTCTGGGCTTTTGCTAGCAGTGTTGCGATTAACTCATCAGCCCTCCGATGTTCAAGCAGATCTTGTGTGGGTAAAGAATTGGCTGGAGAAAAGGACACAGAGATCTGTTGTCCCTCGCGGGGTCTGGGGTGATGGTAAGGCGGCCCTCTCCTGGGAGGGAGGGTCGACCATCAGTGGTAGGGAAATGATGGAATCACTTCTGAAGGAAAGAACTGTTGAGTATCTAGAGGCCAGAGGGGCACATGACCCAAGGCAGCATGGATTCACAGTGGGAAGGTCATGCCAGACAAATCTGATAGATTTCTTTGACTGGGTGACCAAAGTAGTAGATCAGGGAGGGGCTGTGGACATGGCCTACCTAGACTTTAGCAAGGCATTTGACACAGTCCCACACAAAAGATTAATATACAAGTTAGACAGCATGGGAGTGGGTCCCAAGATGACAGCCTGGGTAAAGAATTGGTTGGAGAGTAGGACACAGAGAGTAATAGTAAATGGAGTCCACTCTGAAGAAAGGGGGCTTACTAGTGGGGTGCCGCAGGGTTCAGTATTAGGACCGGTCCTCTTCAATGTCTTTATAAGCGACATTGCAGAGGGACTGGAAGGAAAAGTATGTCTCTTTGCAAATGACACAAAGATCTGCAACAGATTTGATGCACAAGGTGGGGTGGAAAGGATGAGAAGGGACTTGGCAAGGTTAGAGGAATGGTCAAGTGTATGGCAGCTTAGATTCAATGCTAAGAAGTGCAAGGTAATGCACCTGGGAAACAAAAACCCAGAGGAAGAGTACACAATGAGGGTGAGATACTAACAACAACAAAAATGGAAAGGGACCTGGGGATAGTCATATCAGACGACCTAAAGGTGGGGAAGCAATGTGAGAGGGCAGCAAGGAGGGCTGGGGGGATACTGGGATGCATAAGGAGAGGCATCACCAGTAGAAAACAGGAAGTTATTATCCCTCTGCACAGACAGCTGGTGAGACCCCATCTGGAGTACTGCATGCAGTTCTGGAGACCCAATCTCCACAAAGACATAGACAGGATGGAAGCTGTCCAGAGGAGGAAACTAAAATGATGCAGGGTCTGCACTGGAAGACATATTAGAGAGACTTAAGGAGCATAATATGTATAGCCTCGAGGAAAGGAGAGAGGGGGGACATAATAGAAACTTTCAAGTACCTCAAGGGAATCAACAAAGTCCAAGAGGGTAGCATCTTTCAAAAAAAGAGGTGTGCAAGAACAAGGGGGCACAATTTGAAGATAGAGGGGGAGCAGCTCAGAGGTAATTTAAGGAAGTATTTTTTCACAGAGAGCATTGTGGATGCATGGAACAGCCTTCCGGAGGAGGTTGTGGAGTCAAAAACAGTGGTGGAATTCAAGCATGCATGGGACAGTCATAAGGCAATTCTAGGCTGCTGGTTAACTAGGATCTGCAGCTTATCCATTAGGTAGGAAAATGGGCAGACTGGGTGGGCCAAGCAGTCCTTATCTGCCATCAAATTCTATGTTTCTATGTAATGTTTCTATGTAACTCATTCCATCGCATCCTTCGCCACCCCAACCAATGCACCTGTGATCTCTTGGGTGCCAGGAACAGATTTTCTTCTCCAGGATACTGCCTTGTCCTACGAGCCACCCAATGGATGTATGAGAGGTCACAAATCAAGATCTGCTTTGCTCAGGCTGCAGCACCTGTCCAAACAAAGCAAAAGAGAGTTATAACATGTGTGGCCTTATGTATCTTTCAAAAGCCTGAGACTTCCATCTACCCAACACTTGTATTGCCCCATCTGCTAAGCCCTCTGCTCTGGCATGTGATGCTGCTCCAATCCTAAAGAAGTGTGTGTTGTAGTGTTCTGCCAGGATGCCCAGCTGTCGACAAAATTCTTTTGCAACACGTGCCTAAACTGGTACACTGTTAGGGGGCCACCACCCTCCATGACGGAAGAAGGCCCCACCCATTGCCGGAAGCTGAGTTATATAATCCTGTAGCCATGCTCCCACATCCCACTGGAGCCCGTGGGGCACCCCTAGCTGGCACCACCGCCCATGGGCAAGTTGGTCAGTCTTGCTTTTCCAGATGTGGATAAAGACTTCAGACCTTGTGACCTCCACGTCCACCTCTGCCAGCGCCACTGGTCTCCCGGTAGCCTTGCTAGGCTGCATGAGCTCAGACACCCAGGATGCCCCACAAAATGCTACCAAGTATGCTGTCTGGAACAGCCTTGTCTCATCAGGGGATGAGCATACCTTAGGCAACTCGTCCCAGATCTGCTTGAACATGGCAGGGCTGATAGGTCGTCTGTTGTCCGTAGCCCTTGGGGTTGCCCGTACCCAACCTCCTAGCATCTTCCTAAGGGGAAATGCCCTTGTAGAATCAGAGAAGCCCCTGACTTTATGGAACTATGCAATGCCAGCAATGTGCTGTTCAAATGTTGCCTGGGAGACCCCCGCATGTTTTTTGATCAGAACATATTCGCACAGCTATGCAACTGGAATTGGCCATATCGTTGCCCACCCTTGAGCATCTTGGACCTCCAGAAAACAGCCGACTGCCATCTAGTATGCTATATGCATTCTAGGTGTAAGGGCCTTCTCAATCAACTCCCAGGCCTCTGGGTTATCAACTCCCATAGGAATGGCGGGACTTCCCTGGGCTGTTGGTCTGCCACTGGTGCCAATTCTCGGAACCTCTGTCACTGCAAATGAGAAGAAGCATCAGCGGTGCCATTTTCAATACCTGGAACATGCACTGCCCTAAAAGTAATATTCAACATCTGACACTTGAGGACAAACACACGCATGAGGTTGTCCATCGGCCCTGCCCCCAACTGATGGTGGATGGCATACACCACTCCGGTGTTGTACAACCTGAATGTGATGTGCTTGACCCACAGCACATCTGGAACACTTGCTCCCTCATGTCAGTCTCGACCCACCAGAAGGAAAGCCTTGTGCATGGCCCTTCCATCTTGTCCTGGGCTAATGGTGCACCCAGCTCGGTGCACACCTCATGGAATGCCGCCATGACATGCACGCATTGCCTCATGCCGGCCCTCCCCACCAACAGAAAGTTATCCATATAATGAACCATGTGGTCTACTTTGGCGTTCTGTGCCATGGCCCAGTGCAGAAATGTGCTGAATGCTCAAAAACTGCACATGCCACTGCACACCCCATGGGCATGCAGTTGTCCATATAGTAGTACCCATCCAATGTCATACCCAGTAGCTCCCTATCTGCTGGGAACACTGACAACCAGAATGCTGACTCTATATCAGCCTTCCCCAGCAATGCCCTCTGGCCCACCTGATGCACCACCTCCACTGCCCTGTCGAACGACGTGTAATACACTGCTGTGTCGACTGGGTCAATGTAGGTGTTGACTGACTCCCCTTCTGGGTACGACAGGTGGTTTATCATTCAGAACTCACCTGGCACCTTCTTGGGTACTAGGCCAATGGGTGACAACCTGAACTGTGGGCAAGGGGGAGAGGAGAAGGGGACGCTGATCCCACCCGCAGTCAGCTCTTTCTGCAGCTTGCTCCGCATGACCTCCAGTTGCTCCTTAGCAGAATGTAGGTTTTCAGCCTCGTATGTCCTCCTTGGGCCTTGGTAAAGTATATGGGACCCCTCCCTGAAACCATCTGCCAAAGAGCGAGCGGCCACCCTGTTTGGGTAGTTGACCAACCGCTCTTCAATATTTTCTGCCTTGACCAGTGTTGGCAACCTTTTTCCCCTTCCTTCTGAAAGAGACAAAAATTGTTTGCCTTCCCTGCCTCTGCCTCTGTCACCTTCCCACACTGTTGAAACAAGTGTGGTTTCCTGCACACCATACCCTCATGCTTGTATCTACAATGCTCGGTCTTGCATGAACCCTGGCTGTAGCTGAAACAATGCCCTTTCCTGCCCCCCCTTTTCCCCATTACCCCATTGATAACCTTTCTTTGGCACCGGGGGGCACCTCACTGGGAAACCACTGTCTGTGTGTTGAACCCCTTCCCCCAAATTGATTGTCCACAGCAGCAGGAGGTCCAAGACTGCCCACGATTGTACCGTCCATCTGTTTTCTCCTCTGATACACCTCATCATATTCTAACCACCTCCCACTTGGCTTACTAGCATGCATGATCATTATTCTATTAAAGTAGACCCACAATTCATCAGCTTTTCCCGGGCTGCCCTGGGTTAGGATCCCTGCATAAACTGCAAACCCTGTGGTCCAGTTCTGTTGCCTCACCTTGTCCAGCAAGTGCTATCCAATGGGCTCCACCAGGGATAGAAAGCTCACTGACCCTTGCTGCTCTGGTCTTGGTGGTGGCATGGATGCCACACCTGCTCCCTCATCTCCAATCCCTGCTTCAGCTGGGGCTGCCTGGACCTCTCCTGGCTGAGCCCTATTCGGGTCTGCCACTAAATCCTGCAACCAGTTACGCTTCTGCTCCACACCTGATTGACCCAGGTTTCCCACCAGAGGCCACATGCTAGGCTCCTGCCACTCATGGGGTATCACTGTAACCATGCCGCCGAGCCCTCCCACTGGTTGGCTGACCCAATCCCCGAGGGCTGTCTGCTGTGGGACCCATGGCCCGGGACTCCCAGCTGAGGAGTTTGCTTGTGGCAGGACAGGTTGACCCCACCCCAATTGCTCACGAGCCTGCAAGCTTGCCTGCAGTGATGCTGGCTGGCCTTCCGGAAGGCCCCCTGGCAGACTCAGGCTTTATAGGTGCCGATGACTCCATTTTCTTCCTGTGCCCTACCAGCACCTTTTCCATGGCCTCCCACTCTCTGCCCTATTTCAGCTGATGCTCCCTGTTCCTGTTGGGGGTGCCACCGCTCCTAAGTAAAACCCTTAACTCCTCAGCTGACAGCTGATCCAACTCTGGCATACCCGCTAGTTGGTCCGCTGCTGCTGCTGCTTGATCTGCCCCACCAGCCACATCGCCCAAAGGGCCTGTGAAAACATTCAAATAATTGTAATCTTAACAAACCATCAGACACACAATGCCCAACATAAACCCATATCAACATAATGTTTTAAAACACACTAAGACGTATGGAGCAATCTATCAGGTATAATAAGCACTTCTCGCTGTCCTAAACTAGCTCCCCCTGTGCACTCAGCAGTGGTTTTTAACTGTTGTAACAGATCCCCCTGTAAATAAACATGTTTGCTGTAATAGATCTATTCTCTGCCACCGTCCATCCTTTTTTTTTTTTTTGCATGGCCCACTTTGTATCTATCACTCGTGCCCTCCTTAGAATTCTGGCATGTCTGGCATTATAGTAAGTGCAAGCTACAATAAGGACATTTTTCGGAAGGATTCTAATGTGTGCCTGTAGCCTCCGCGTTCTCCCATGCACTGAAAGAACAGGCACAAACTGGCCTAAAAGCATGGCCAGGCAATCTAAGAGCCCCAGAATGAAGTTAGTTAGGCCCACACTTTATGCCAGAAGGGCCTGTGAAAAACCCTCAAATAATTTTAATCTTAGCAAACCATCAGACTCACAATGTCCAACATAAACCCATACCATAATGTTTCTAAACACACTAAACTTACTGAGCAATCTATTAGGTGTAATAAGCACTTACAGGTTGTAAATTCCGATTCATTGCAACCCCTTGCTTTATTTGTTAGGGTGGGATGTTAATACCCTGCTGGTATTCAGGAACTGCTTTCAATCTTACTGAGTAACTGATATCCCAAGGTAATGGAGGCTCCACCATTAAACTCTGAGAAAACCCTAAGTCTGCGCCCAGGTATGGGTACAGTAACTACCCCAAACGCCACTTACCCCACCTCTAGGCTGCAGCCAGCACATGAATTGCTTGATTCTAAAAGTGGTAGTCCTGTGAACATTTACCCTAAATATCACCAAATAAAAAACTTGCTTTCTTCTTACAGTTGGCCAGCTGGAGAGGCCTGCAAGGTATCCCAGACTAAAGCTGTAGGCCTGATCCCCCACCAGGCCATGCGGTCTACAGGCCCAATCCAAGCCCTCGCCTGTTGTTTGCTGTTGGTGCTATGACAATAAATTGCCTTAACTAAATTACTTTAAATTGATCAGAAACACTAGAAACAGCCAAAAACTACAACACAGTCCTAATTCTGATTATTTAGGTAAACTGACTGGCTATCTGGCCTCCAGGCTGCCCCCATCCCATTCTTTTCTGTAATTAAATAATCAGCAACATTAGCCAGTCCTGTAAAGCAACTGTGTTTCTTGTGCCAACCAGGACCACAAAGTGATTAATTAATATCCTCAGTAGCAAATTTCCACTGATGAGATTCTAGTCTCTTCTACTACTTTCCCCACTGGGATTTCTTTTTGTTCTATGCATCAAACCAACAGAAAGCATTTGATACTAGTATTGACCTTCTCCATCAGCCAGAGTTAACTGTGTCCATAACTTTTAACAGAAAATCACAATTTTAACCTAGGTGGAGGCTTTTTTTTTTTTTTTAGCTTCTGTAGCTTTCAGTAGAGGTATGTGTAATGATCACAGACAGTGCGGTATGTAAATGTTAAATTCTTTTGACTTTCAAATACCTCACCAAAACCATTTACCTTCTGAAGCTTTCAGTAGAGGTATATGTAATGATCACAAACATTAGTGCTGTATGTAAATGTTACATTCTTTTGACTTTCAAATACCTCACAACAAACATTTGCTTCTTTCTTCCAACTGAGCTGCTGAAGGGGCCTACAAGGTATCTCAGACCTAAGACAAAGCCTGGTCTCCCTTCCCCCGGCCATGCGGCTGCAGGCCATCCCCCACCCTTACCTCTAGCTTGCTGATACTGACTAAAAACTACAACACATAGCCTTAATTCTGATTATTTAGAGAAAACAAGTCTGTTGCATTGATTGAGATTACATAGTGTCTTGCAATCAATCATGTTTCGGTCAGAAATGTCCCTCTTTGGGCTTCCTAAAAGGTGGTAACCCAATTTATGAAAACTACACAGGACAGCAGTAATGACTAAGCTACTAAATTACCTCATTCCCCAACATCAGTATAATTTGTTACACTGCCCTAAACCAGCAAGGTGGAGGCCACCAGCTCCAACATGCCTACCTTAGGCCATGCGGCCTGTAGGCCCCAGACTAAGCCTTACCACTGGTGCAGTTGGTGTGTGCTGATCTTGATTTCCTTCTTCTGCTTGCTACCTGAGACAAGGAGAAATAAGGAAGAATTCCTCCTGTGCAGCTCTTTTTAAGGAGCCTGGCTCCTCCCTGTCCCTGGCCATATGCTTCCTCCCCACTGGGAACCTATCCCTCCCCCCCAGCACCTTCTGGGTGGTCCTACCTGGATCCCTACTGTCCAGGTGTCTTAGACCCTGCCCCCAGACAAAGCCCCACCTGCTGCAATACCTTGCAGGCTCCTCCATAGTATGCTGCCCCATATGTTAAAACAGGATATTGTTTCAGTCCACTTTTCCAGTAATTAATTAGTTAATACATCAATAATACTGTAATTTAAGAGTGGCATAACTCTACATTATGGTCTCAAACTACAATGTAGAGCAATTATTTTAAAAATAAAGTATTGATATTTTATCACATGTCTCCTAGTTCTGTTCTATAGGAATGACCATGGACCTCCCCACTCATCCTTACCTACCACCTACCTTCCTACCTACTGTACTAGGGAAATCTTTGCTTCTTGCTCTACCCCATACTCAATTGGATCCTTGGCTCTAATGAAACCTTCTATTGTGTGTGTTTGTGTGGGAAAGGTGAGCATTCAGTCAGTAAAATTTTGCAGACATTTGAATTATTGCATTCCATGATTAACATTTGATAGACAGATGCTTGACAGCTGGGGAAGGAAAAGTTTTACTAGTTACTTTTAACAAAACACAATTTGTTTTTAATTTAAAAACTTAGCTTTCTCATAACTTTTTTTGTTAATTTTCTATGGATACCCATTTTATTAGCACAATAAGATACTTCACTTGCTGGCACAATGCACTTGCGGGTGCTAAAGGCACTCTTCTTGCTGTGTTGTGCCTTACTACTCCCATGGGCATGCAACGTGACAGAACAATGCACACCTCATCAAGAATTACTGTTTACCTAACTTACTACCCTATCCTACATTACTACCCTATCCTACATGACTGCAGTATCATAATTTAGAGTCATGAGTGCACCACAAAAATACCATAAGTTTAATACATTTTAATTCTACATACACTATTATGCTACAAAGGCCAAGAGCTAATGTATGAAACTTACAATGTGTATGATAGTTAGGCATTAGTATGCCATGACAATATAAAACTGATTATTACATAGATATCAAGTATTCCTGTAATTCTTTTTAGATGGTACTTATGTCCATAAACTGTTGATGTGTGTTCTAATTATGTGCTATTTTTAATTATTTATATATTTAAGTATTGTTTCCTCAAAATAGGTTTGTTAATAAATGTTGTCCTATACAGTAACATACATAGTTACATAGTAATTGAAGATTGAAGGTCCATCATGTCTGCCCCTACCCCACACATAATTCATACACAAGCAAGAATGAAAAACAGTATTTCATGCAAACATGTACTAATTCATAAGGAGCCCCTATTCTAACCTACTATATCCTATCAGAAGTACCCAAATAACTATACATTTTCCTACATCTACTACTCCACTACCATATTTTACATTTGTAACATTTTGTTTGGACACTTCAAAGAGTTAAATCTGCAAACATACCTAGCTGCCTACAAGGTAATAAAGTATAATGTTTGGAATATCACAATGTTCAGCTCTTAATAGTTTTCTTCTGAATGTCTGATAATAAATTGGCACAATTCCATTTAAAGGACTCATTAAATATAAGATTGCAGTTATGGTGCTTCACACAAAAGTTAGACAGTAAAATGGAAATGTACCACCATTTAATTTATTGTGGGAGTTGATAAATGTAGGTGGCTTGCAACTGTTTAGACCTCTCTCCTATCACTTACTCTGAGATATTGTAGAATGTCAGAAACAATACATGTTGAATGGAACTACAGGAAGGGAAGGAACCTTGCTACACAATGGCTATTGTCTCTGTATAATGAAATGAAAATTAGAAAGTCCTCCATTTCTGAGGATAGCAGCGGCACTGTTATAGAAAAAGAAGAAAATGAATCACGTGAATACCCTTAGTTAGCTTTTAATGTTTCAAGTGTTCATTATTTTCTGATGCTTGTGTGTGCAAAAAGAAAAGGAAGATTGAGGGTCACAAATGCTGGTGGAGACATTTATGTGATTTGTACTAGCTAAATTCTTAGCGTAGGCTGATAATATTTATGATAAGAATGCTAATTCTAATGGTTTTCTGGAGAGGCAATACTAAAACTTTAATGTTACTGCTGCAATTAAAAATAAAATAGAAAAACTGCTAGGCAAAGATATGTGTTAACTGGTCTGAGACCTGGGTGAAGAAATGAGCTTTGGCCTGCCACACCAGGCTAGCAGGACATACAGTGTGTCACAAAGGTATGGAGAATTTACAAAATAAATAGGCTGCAGTCATTTAGGTGTGACAGTACCCCATGTTGGCCAATCAAAGGAATTGACTTGAAGGTAAAGGCACAGGTAGCTACCTGACTGTTCCTTCTGCCCACAAGACAGTAAAGCAAGAAGCCTGCATGTAAAGAATGAAATAATGGAAGTTAACATGTGATCATGGAAAACCCAACCCCTTGTCAGAACAGAAGGAAAAAAAGTCTTAATTCACTGTCATACTGTACTTGCCCCCAGTGGTATGGAAGAGAGATGCTGGAGGAAGAGCCTACAATGGACTGAATATTAATTAAACTAATCACAACGAACAACAGCGGGCAAGCAACAGGACAAATATACAGTGCTCTGTGTAATTGAACAAAAGCAATAAAGGAGATCCAACAAGCACCCTGCAGTAAGGACTCAGGGCAACAACAAAGAAAAAACAAATCAAAAGAAAAAAAAAATCTGGTCAGAGCCAAAATGGCTGCTAATACGTTGATGTGATAAGGGATATATAATTGAATACTAAGGTGGTCCAGGTGATTTCTAAAGGATAAACTGGGATCAAGTTGGATCTCTGGATATTTTTAGCTGCTGACAACCACTAATATAGAACCATCCAATGTGCATACTGTATGTAAATAGCACCAGTCACTGTATTTACTCAGGTTACAGATAAGAAAAGCAATGCTTTGTCCTATAGTTAGACTAATTTCAGCAATGATCATGGGCTGTGAAAAGTCACAGTGTGAACTGCAGGCAGTTAGATCCCCTTGAAATTGCAAAAGTAGGCCAAAAATGTATTCCTCTGCAACAACAAACTTGGGGTGATGGCAAGTAACATTGATCGTTATTAGTCATAATAATTGATCGTCAGCAAGACAATTTTTCTTAGATATACTAAACCTAAGGAACAGAAAATTCACATTTATCAGTGCTTTAAATGCTCATAATTAACACACAGCAGAATAATTGATGAGATGTAAAATGACTTCTGTATGCATTTCTGCCATTTTTCTGCTGCTCAAATTTACAAAACTACACACTTGGGATTTTTTTGCTGCAGCTGTGCCTGAACATGGATGGTTGGCAATGGCTGTTCAGGAACTCATTCAGAGAAGCACAACCCACCTTGTAAGAACCAGCCATAACTCCCTCCCACCATATGCAGCAGTGAGATGAGATCTGTCAGACGACAAAGAAACACAATGCTGCATGCACACGCATTATTAACACATAAAATGTACACACTAACTCTTTACACACATATAAATTCATACACACATGGCACATACTAACAAAGTAATGCATCACATATGTACACATCCAGAGTTAAAGATAACAGTAACAGTGTCAGTGGCTCAGTAGGTAGCACACTCGCCTCTGAGGCCGGGAGATCAGTGGGCTATGGGTTCAGTTCCCACATCTGGCACTTGGGTTAATATCCCAGTACTGACACTGTAATGCAGCATGAGAGGGGTGCTGCATTTCTGAGGTGCCGTCTTTTGGATGAGACGTTAAACCGAGGTCCCATCTGCCTGGATTGGTGGTAGTTCAGGTGGATGTTAAAGATCCCATGGCACTTATCGAAAAGAGCAGGGGAATTTCCCTGTTGTCCTGGCCAAATTTCCCTCATTCACTAAAAATACCACCAACAGCTTAATCTGGTTCTAGGTCAGTTGGCATTCATCTGTATCCCCCTCCCCCGGGTCATGCCTGAAAATAGGCAGGATTTGTCTAGTGCACTTACCCGGTCATCAAAAGCTAAATAAATAAAAAAAAAAAAAATGCACATACAGTATATACACACAGGGAAACAGGCACAACAGAGTAACATATAAATAGCACATATACATACACATAATAACATACAATTGTTGGCAGAAGGACCAACTTGGCCCACTGAGTCTGCCCTATGATATCCATTCTCTAATGTGCATCCCCTCACGTGCACACACATAACAGCATACATACACACATAACCAACAACATACTGAATGTTTTTGTTGGTAGAGATAATGACTTGATCTGTCAGAAGACAAAGAAACACAATGCTGTACACACACGCATCAATCAAAAATCCTGAATGACGTGATCTGAGGACCAAAAAAGTGAGCACATTAAAGGACCAATTGATCCATTCTGAACAAAAACCTAAACCGACCCTCACTGGACAACCAATATTAGTACTCCTATGACGTGGTATGCAACCTTGTGGACATTGCTGCCATTGTAATAGCACCTCCAAAAAAAAAAAAAAAATACAACATCCAAATGGCAATCAAAAATTTCCCATAAAAAGTCTGATAACATGTGAAACTGATCATATTGTACATGTTCTTACTTACCCATGCTCTAAACAGTATGTAGGTAAAACTACCAGACCACTCAAACAAAGAATCACAGAGCATAAGAGTAACATAAGACTTAAGAATGAATCATTGCCAGTAGCCATTCATTTTGCACAAGAAGGACATAATGCTGCCTCATTAAGATTTTGCGGCATTGAATTTGTCGAACCTCCTGGGAGAGGTGGAGATTGGAACAAACTGTTTGTGCATAGAGAAATGTATTGGATTTATACGTTGGATACTATAAGTGACAGATTTGGACTGAATGAGGAGCAGATTTGGAGTGCATGCTGGTGACCTCCCTGCTTGTAACGTAGCTTAGAGATTCTATTTAACTGAAACCAATTAGCCCATTCTCTGTACATGTCTCTGCCTACATGGCACCCCACCTGCCCCACACCTATATCCCATGCTACAGCTCCTTTCAAATAGATTAGCAGACCATTTAATATTACTAAAACAACTGTAACAACAGCTCAGAACAATTGCCTTACAAATCTACCTAAAATCAGCTGTTTGTCCATGTGGTGACCTAATGCAACTGCCAGCTGACCTCCCACCTAAAATAATCAAGGCTTTCAGAAAAATTACTAATAATAATCTGGAGCAGGAAGACTATGTTTATTATCAATTGGAATATGCCAAAGAAGTTAAAATAATAAAAACATAACATTAATAAACGTTATGCTCCTAACAGATGGAATAGCCTTCCTGAATCGCAATTGGTGAGATGAACTAAGAACCCAGTCTTTAAAAGTATAAACAGTCACTGAGATAATTTATAAAATAAGAAATGAACAGCTTAGTGTATGCTGGTAGATATCTGAAATATAAAATAAAGACAGTTCAACACTAAACAGGCAATCAGAACAAGTCTAAAGGCAAACGGGATGGTGAATTCCTATTATGGTGCTGTTTAGCTACATGGAGCCTTGAGGCAGAAAGCGCATTCCTAGGGATCACATCTAGGTGTGTCCCTGGTATGCAGCTTTCTGGTTGCATAGCAACTACAGAGCCAACCAGCAGACCTGGATCATGATGTGGTAACATTATCCAGGCTCTGGAGACTCTGACCCACTCCCTTAGCTCATTGCATACTTAAGCGTCCACTTCTAAATGAGAGTGCAGCACTTGAGAGAAAGCTGCAGTCAGAAAGGTCACTGAGAAAACACATTAGAGATAAGCTGTTCCTACACAGGGGCTTTTAATCTCATTTTGTACTTTTTATTTATTTATTTTTATTTATTTAGTTTTTGTTGACCGGGTAAGTGCACTAGACAACTCCTGCCTATTTTCAGGCACGACCCAGGGGAGGGGGATACAGATGAATGCCAACTGACTTTGAACCAGATTAAGCTGTTGGTGGTATTTTTAGTGAATGAGGGAAATTTGGCCAGGGCACCGGGGAAATTCCCCTACTCTTTTCGATAAGTGCCATGGGATCTTTAACATCCACCTGAACTATGACCAATTCAGGCAGATGGGACCTCGGTTTTAATGTCTCATCCGAAAGATGGCACCTCAGAAGTGCAGCACCCCTCTCATGCTGCACTACAGTGTCAGTACTGGGATATTATCCCTTTTAGCTCACCTTGGGGCTATACGCTAACGTTTTCAACTTATTTTACCCAGACTACAGAAAAAAAATAATGAGGAATGTGCAGTGTGATGCATCAGTTCATTCAAGCACACAAGTGAGTTAAAATAAATAATGCACAATTCATGTTTAAACATAAACATGCTATAATTTAAGTTTGAGCAAGAATGTGAAAAGGTGTATAAAGGAATACTAAACAAGTTATTTACAGTAATTGAAATTCATTTTTTACATATAGGACAGCTGCAAAGTTATAAACTCTAACAAAATGGGTTAAAATACACTAAGCCATACAATATGATATGACAACATAATAAATTTGTAAATAAATGTATTACAAAAATGTTCTAAAAAAATGACTGCATTAACTTACTTTAAATGTATTATTTAACAGAAATCTCAATCTGCCAATAACTTAAAGACAATTTAGAAAGAACACTGACTTTAATACAGACAACAGGTATGTGACATACAAGAATGATGAAATTGTCTATATGTATTTTGAATGTGTAAAATAATGATGAACGTAAAATGTTTGAAATGTTTTGAAATATATTACTTATGACCTGCAAGACTTATAGACAAGTAAAGATGTTAGAGAAATATAAGTGAAAGGTAGTTAAAAATGTATTGTACTAAATGGGATTGTGATGTCCTGATAGGGAACAGCCACATAGGGATTTTAAGCTGACAGGCACCAGCAGAGGGCACTACAGCTCTGCTGATAGCTTTGTAGCCCAAACCTTTTTAAGATATTAACAGTTTCTTTACAGAAAATGTCATAACATACTGAACCAGCAATTGAACAGAATAGATATCTGGCAGGAAACCCATATACTGTATATCTAGGGCCAGATATTCAAAACTTTGCCCCGGGGCTAAATGAGCATTGCCTGGTGGGCAAACTTAACCCGGAGCACAAAGTAAGCTATATTGAAAAGGAAATAGCCCAGTGCTAATCTGCTGAATATAGCAGTCTAAGGAAGCCGGGCAAACTGGTCTGGGAGTGCAGGGCAAAAATAGCCCGGGAATAAGACAGCACTGAATATAGCAACAGGGAAGTGCAAACTGCAACTGCAGCTCATTAGACTCTGAAGCAAGCCACTGTTGCAGGTGGAGAACATTGTGTGTGATCGCACAGAGATGTCTCACATCTACTGCAAACACACCTCTCAACCCCCTGCCTCATAAATCAGGGACAAGGCTTAAAACAATCAGGGACAAAGGTTTAAAATCAGGGACACATCTTAAAAATTGGTGATATCCACTCATGAAGCTGGTAGAATAAGTGGTTTAGTGTAACATGCATTTTCTAAGGAAGAACACATCTATAACATTAATGTTTGATATTATATTATGCTTACAACCCCCACTGTTTGGTCATGGAAACACAATTTCTTGGAGGGACAGAGTAAACCTTTAAGGTAACATCAGGGAAGTCCCTGAAAATCAGGGACAGTTGAGAGGTATGACTACAAACAGCAATGTAAGCCACACACTGCAGAATTGTGCTATGCTGAAGTGAGGTTTGCCCAGGGCTAACCAGATTGCACAGTGCTAACACATTAGCCCAGTGCCAACTGGTTAGCCCGAGGCAAACGGGAGCTATATTCAAATCTTCCATGCAAATTAGCCTACTTAGGTAATCCGTAGGCAAACAGGCACATTTGCATCTCATTATGTGCTGCTTAGCATGCATTACCATGCAGTTTGCCTGGTGCTACTGCATGGTGCACACAGCTCCACCTTTTGGTCGGAATGAAAGTACAGGCTGGACGCTGCAGGCCAAGGCATGCCCACAGCATCCCCTGTTGGTCGGAATGGAAGGATAGGCTGGAAGCAGCAGGAACACAGTTGGTGCATACAGACCTCCCAGCCCCATGCCTCCTGAATCAGGGACAGTACTTACAAGAACAGGGACAAAGACCACACATCAGGGACACATCTCACAAAGTGCTACTATTCACCCAGAAAGATGGCAGAATAAGGGGATCAGTGTAAGACGTATTGTCTGTAGACTATACTGTCTGTAACGTTAATGTGTGACATTATGTTATGCTGACAATCTCCATTGTTCAGTCATAACAACACATATTGCACGAGGGACAGAGGACAAATGTGAGGCAAATTCAGGGACATCTCTGAGTATCAGGGACAGCTGGAGGTATGGATCCCCCAATGAATCCTGACCACCTTTCCACATAATGCAACATAATATTCCCTGGTATTCTAGTGGTCCCCCCAACCCCCTGTGCGAATCCCGATCAGTAAAACGTTTAGAAATCATTTGTCCCTGGTAGTCTAGTGGTCCCCCCAACCCCGCATGAATCCTGATCAGTAAAACGTTCAGACATCATTTGTCCCTGGTAGTCCAGTGGCCCCTCCACCTCTCTGCGCGACTCCTGACCCGTAGAAAGTACATAAAGCATTTTCCCTGGTAGTGTAGTGGCCCCCCACTCCACTGCGCCAATCCTGACCCGTGAAACTTACATAAATCATTTTTCCCTGGTAGTCTAGTGGCCGCCCACCCCCCTGCACCAATCCTGACCCGTGAAACCTACATAAATCATTTTTTCCTGGTAGTCTAGTGGCCCCCACCCCAATGTGCCAATCCTGAACTGTCAAATGTACATAAATCATTTTTCCCTGTAGTCTAGTGGCCCCCCCACCTCCCTGCACCAATCCCGACCCATGAAACCTACATAAATAATTTTTCCTTGGTAGCCTAGTGGTCCCCCCAACCGGTAGTGACGCCCCCGCTCAGCAATACAATCCCCCACGAATAGAGTCAGTGACTGTCTCAGCCCTCCTCTCACCACCAAGGCCGGCTGCCGACTGAGGTATGAATGAGCTCATTCGTACCTCAGTCAGCGGCCAGCCATGGTGGTTAGAGGAGGGCTGAGCCGGTCGCCGGCTCTACTCATGGGGGATTGTATTGCCGAGTGGGGGCATCACTGCCGGTTGGGAGACCACTAGACTACCAGGGAAAATGATTTATGTACATTTGACAGTTCAGGATTGGCACAGGAGGGTGGGGGGCCATAGACTACCAGGGAAAATGATTTATATACATTTTATGGGTAGGGAGTTGTGCGGGGTGGGGACCAGTAGACTACTGGGGACAATGCTTTATGTACATTTGTGGGTCGGGAGTTGTGCAGGGGTGGGGGGACCACTAGACTACCAGGGACAATTCTTTCTGTACATTTTATGGCTCAGGATTCCACAGAGGGATGGGGGGGTCACAAGACCACCAGGTCATTCTTTGATATAGGGGTCTACCGGGGGTCGGGAATCATGGGGGGGAGGGTGCCACTGCATAACCACCAGCCTTTTCTCGGCGGTATTTAGCGCCGCACTACAGGTTGCACTAATGCCTGCAGCGTGGCGCTAGACCTTGAACATGCCACGCTGCTGGCATTCATGGGTGCTCTGCTAACCCCGCCCCTGCATACTATTACCTATTAGTGTCAGCACTACCACTCAGCGCCGGCACTAATAGGGCTTTTGAATATTGCAGCCTCGCACAAATGCAGCGCTATTCCAGTGCTATGGTTTTGCGCTAGGTGCAATTGTTTGAATATCTGGCCCCTAATGTATGAAATAAGCCTTATAAAAAAGTAAAAATCACAATATCTTGTAAAACATCACTAATTGACTGATATGTATATATAATGTACTAAAAATGTTTTTTTTTGTTACTGTTTTTCTCCCTATGATCCCCAGCTGGCTACCTCAGCCGTCTCCCCCGCACCCTCACCCAAACATCGGACCTCCTCTCCTATGCTCCTATGACTTACCCTTCATTGCAGGAGTGGTGGGGAGTGACTCTACTCACCACAAATGGATCCAGCTGGGGAGGAGTCCTCTTGGGTTGGTGCTGCGAGGGGACCATCATCATGATCCATGGACATGGACCTTTTTTCATTTTTCTTTCTGGAAATATGAGCGTACAGTGCTGCCAATGTCATTCAGCGCACACATCGGCATGCTACATGTCAGGCAGCTGCTCTTCCTCTGCCCCATTGTCTGGGACATGGCATGCTGACCCGCAACCACTGCCACACATGGTCCCCACCCTCCCCAGGAGAGGAGAGCAGTCCCTTGGACAGTCAATCCTCTCTCTCCCCGGCCAACCCCCAGCCACCCGCTCACACTGCGAACACGGGTCACCAGCATGGCAGAAGGTAAGGCATGATGCCTCAGCCCACCACACCACTTGGCTGGCCCTCTAAAAATTATTTTTAATATGTCTGAATAATAGATCCCTTCCCCTGAAAAAGCCTAAATCTAGGTGGAACATTGGGTTTTGAGGATCTATGTTTATCAGAAATATTGAAATAAACTTGAACCATATGTGACATTTACTTGGAGTGGCTGGCTTATCTATTCCTACTTTGAAGATGTTCGCCCACCAGCCCCCACTCCGAATCACATTTTGAACCAAGAAGGGAACCCACTCACCCTGGAGTTCTTTATCAGCGATCTGAGGATAGTCACCTAAAATGTATGAAAATAAGTTAGGAGAATCTAGAAACATTTTATTCCCAATCTGCTCCTTAGTCTAAAGGTATAATCTATCTGACAAAAATAGCTTAATGGTTCGTATAGATTTTGCTGGCTAACACAACACCCTGTAAACATATAGACCCACTGTAAGACTTCACACATTTGCAGACTATAAAACTGCACACACAAAGCAAGCAACAAAACATTGCACTAAGCTACAGATTCCAGGCCCTTACCTAGCAATGATGGATGAATCCACTGGAGTGGCCACTGAATGGCTTCATGCTTGTGTAGTGAAAGAAGCCCTTTGTAGGGATGGAGTGGAGAGGAGACAGCAGCAGGCAAGCCCCTCGTGACAGAGGCAGAGTCTTGAGTGTGGTGGGTATGAGAGGAGTGAACCTCTCCTCCTCCTCCTTGTGAAAGGGCTGTGCCCAGAAAACATGGGTGGGGAGGACTGAGAGAGGGTTGTACTGCAGGAGGGACTGGGCAGACCCCCACATGACTGCACATGGTTGTGGGATATAGGAGGAGGATTTGGCTCTCTGTTGCTCTTGGTCAAAAAGTATTTACCACCTCAGCCCCAGCTCAGGTATGTCACCCAGGTCATCATTTCAGTGGCAGCAAGGATTCAGGTGCAGCAACAGTGACTAGTGCTGTGAGAAATTAAGAAATTTCATTACGCAAAATATTTCATGAAATTCACGCATTTCGAAAACTATTTTATGGGTGTGAAATATAAAATTTCATCCCAAAATGGCGAAATGTCACCCGAATATGGTGAAATGTCACCCATGGAACAGCAAAAATCACTACACAAGCATGAAATTTCACTATTTTGGGGGGAAATTTTGCATTTTGTAGTGAAATTTCGCAAGTTCACACCACGTGAAATATTTTCGCGGAACGGAGGAAAAT
Organism: Neoceratodus forsteri; assembly: GCA_016271365.2. Classification (NCBI taxonomy): domain Eukaryota; kingdom Metazoa; phylum Chordata; order Ceratodontiformes; family Ceratodontidae; genus Neoceratodus; species Neoceratodus forsteri. Next base: position 170,800,679 of record CM057451.1, on the reverse strand, counting down.
CATGAAACATTTTGCACAGCGAATTGCTGATTTCATGGCAATTTCGCTGGCAAAATTTTATTTTGCAGCAACTCTAGCAGCAACAGTCTGACGAGGGATGAACCAGCACTGCAATGTTAAGTTCCAGAGGCAGCCGTCCCATTGTAGAGCACCATCTGAAGGCTGAGGGCTCAAGAGTTAAAGTACTGTTGAGACTGCAACATGCAAGCAGCTCCCTACCAATGGTGAATGCAAAGGCTGCTTTCCAGGAACTTTCCAGGAATCCTCTCATCATGTAACCACGCTGTCGAGCTGTTCATGTTTAAGGTGGCACCCAGTGCTTATTTTTTTACATGTCAACCCTGAACTGAACAGCGAGGGACCTCCTGTAACTAAAATAGTGCAGGGGAGGGAGAGTGAGAAGTAGAAAACAGATTTTTTGTAGCCATAAATACAATAACACAATTTCAAGACTGTGCTACGACTGTATACTATGGGCTCATTTTAAATTGCTATTCTTAGCTAAAAAAACATTCATTCTCCACAGACAACCAGCATAATACAAGTAATTCACTGCTATGTAGACAAATTACAGAACTGACTTTCAGAGCTACAGTTACATAGAAACATAGAATTTGATGGCAGATAAGGACCACTTGGAAGTTGGCCCACCTAGTCTGCCCATTTTCCTACCTAACAGATAAGCTGCAGATCCTAGTTAACCAACAGCTTACTTCCTCCTACCCCCCCACTAGGACTGCCTTATGTCTGTCCCATGCATTCTTGAATTCCCCCACTGTTCTTGACTCCACGACCTCCTCAGGGAGGCTGTTCCATGCATCCACAACCCTCTCTGTGAAAAAATACTTCCTCACATTACCTCTGGACCGTCCCCCATCTATCTTTAAATTGTGCCCCCTTGTTCTTACACATCTTTTTCTGAAAGATGCTACCCTCTTGGACTTTGTTGATTCCCTTGAGGTACTTGAAATTTTCTATCATGTCCCCGTCTCTCTCCTTTCATCAAGGGTATACATATTAAGCTCTCTCAGTCTCTCTTCATATGGTTTCTGATGTAGACCCTGCACCATTTTAGTTGCCCTCCTCTGGACTGCTTCCATCCTGTCTATGTCCTTGCATAGATGAGGGCTCCAAAACTGCACACAGTACTCCAGATGGGGTCCTCACCAACTGTCTGTACAGAGGGATAACCACTTCCTTTTTTCTACTTGTGATGCCCCTCCCTATGCATCCCAGTATCTCCCTGGCTCTCCTTACTGACTTCTCACATTGCTTACCCACCTTTAGGTCATCTGATATGACTACACCCAGATCCCTTTCCATTATTGTTGTTGTTAGTACCTGCCCTCCTATTGTGTACTCTTCTTCTGGATTTTTATTTCCCAGGTGCATTACTTTGCACTCCTTTGCATTGAATCTAAGTTGCCATATGTCTGACCATTCCTCCAACCTTGCCAAGTCCCTTCTCATCTTTCTACCCCCCCCCACCGTGTATCAACTCTGTTACAGATCTTTGTGTCATCTGCAAAGAGGCATACCTTTCCTTCCAGACCCTCTGCAATGTCACCTATAAAGACGTTAAAGAGGACTGGACCCAGTACAGAGCCCTGAGATACTCCACTGGTAACCCCCCTTTCTTCAGAATGTGTTCCATTCACTATTACCTTCTGTGTCCTGTTGTGCAGCTAGTTTGCTACCCAGGCTACCACCCTGGGACCCACTCCCGGGCTGGCTAACTTGATTATTAATCTTATGTGCGGGTCTGTGTCAAATGCCTTGCTAAAGTCTAGGTAGGCCATATCCACAGTCCCTCCATGGTCTATTACTTTGGTCACCCAGTCAAAGAAATTGATTAGATTAGTCTGACATGACCTTCCTGCTGTGAATCTGTGCTGCTTTGGGTCCTGTGCCCTGCTGGCCTCTAGGTACTAAACAATTCTTTCTTTCAGAAGTGATTCCATCATTTTCCCCACCACTGAGGTCAAACTAACAGGTCTGTAGTTTCCTGCTTCTGCCTTGCTCCCACTTTTGTTAAGGGGACTCACATCTGCCCTCCCCCAGCCCTCAGGTACCACCCCATCTTCCCATGATTTGTGAAAAAGTGTGGTTAGTGGTGTCAGTAGGTCCTCCCTTAGCTCTTTTAGGATTCTAGGGTGAATCCCATCAGGCCCCATTGCATTGTCCACCTTGAGTTTTAGGAGTTCTTTCAGGACTCTTTCTTCTGTAAATGGACTGATGTCAACCTCACTACCCAGAGTGCTTCATTGTTTGGTTTAGGTAACTCCTCCTCTTCTTCTTTTGTGAATACTGAGCAAAAGTATTCATTCAGTATCTCTGCCTTTCCACTGTCTCCCTCTGCCCATCTCCCCTCTCCTTTATTAATCTTCACTATCCTTCCCTTAACCTTTCTATGCTCCCTAATGTACCTGTAAAAGGTTTTATCCCCCTTCTTAACGGAGTTGGCTATCTTTTCCTCAGTTTGGGCCTTTGCTTTTCTGACTGCCTTCCCCACTTCTTTCTGCTTTAATTGATACAGTTCCCTGTCGTGCTCCTTCTGTGATTCCTTATACATTTTGAATGAAACCTTTTTCTCCTTAACCTTCCCTGAAACCTTTTTTGAGAACCATAGTGGTTTTTTTAGTCCGCTTTGTTTTCTTTATTTGTTTCACACAAAGGCTTGTTGCCTCCATCATGGCAGTTTTGATTTTTCTCCATTGTCCTTCCACCCCTCCTTTCTGGCCATTTGCTAATGCATTCCTCAGGTATTCACCCATTATGCTAAAGTCAGCCCTTCTAAAGTCCAGTATCCTTGTCTTTGTATGGCTTGTCTCCATTGTTGTGTATATTGTGAAGCACACTGTGCAGTGGTCGCTTGTTCCCAGATGTTTACTGACTTCTAAATTTGTGATCCTCTCTCCATTTGAGAGTACCAGGTCTAATATTGCTCCCTCCCTAGTGGGTTCAACCATTAGCTCTCTAAAGCATACCCCCTGTAGGGCATCGAGAATGACCCTGCTCTTGGATGTGGCTGCAGTCTATGTCGTCGAGTTAACATCTGGCATATTCAGGTCCCCCATCAACAGTATCTCCCCTTTTTCAGCCATTTTGAGAATGCCCTCTATGATTTTCTTGTCCATTTCCTCCCCCTGAGATGGGGGTCTGTATACAACCCCTGTGCGGATTGTGTTGCCATTCCCTGTCTCCAAGGTGACCCAGAGTGCCTCTTGTCCTCCCCCTTTACTTTTCAGTTCTGTAGCTTTGATCCCTTCCCTTGTGTAGAAAGCTACTCCACCTCCTCTTTTACCCTCCCTGTCCCTTCTATAGATTGTGTACCCTGGTATGTTGACATCCCAGTCATGGTTCTCTGTGTACCATGTTTCTGTGGCTGCCACAATATCCAAGTGTTCTCTTCCATCAGGGCTACTAGCTCTGGAAGCTTGTTTCAAGACTATGGGCATTGATACCATTGCCTCCATTTAATGTTGGCTTTATCCTTTTTACCCCATCCCTGCTCTTATTGCCCTTGTCTATTTTTCCATTTACCCCTGTCCTGCCTCTGTCAAGCTCTGTACCTCAGTGTTTACCCTACTACCTGCCATGTTTTGTGGGGAGGCTTGAACTTTCCTGTTTCCTATCAGCACCTCCCCTTGGCTTTTTAAAAGCTTGCCAAGGAAGCCTTTAAACCTGTCACCTATGAGCTTGTTTCCCTTCCTGGACAGATGCAGACCATCATGCCAGTATAGACTTTCATCTCTCCAGGTGGACCTACAGTCCCCAGTGAAGCCAAAGCCCTGTGCTCTGCACCAGTTTTGCAACCATTCATTAAACTGCATGATGCACAGTACCCTAGCCTCACCTCTGCCATTGACTGGCAGCACCTATGAGATGGTTACCATGCTTGCTACCTGTCTGAGGCCCCTCCCCAACTTCACAAATTCATCCTGCACTGCACTGATCTCATGCTTAGCTAGGTCATTTGTCCTGAGGGGGACAATTATATCTAGTTCCCTCTCCTGTGATGCTGCTTCTGCAATCCTGAGGATTTGCTTCCTGTCCCTCCAAGCCATGGCACCAGGCAGGCACCTTACTTCCCTCTCCTCTCCCTTCCCCAGGTCTGCACCCGTAACAATTGAGTCCCCTATCAGAAGCTGTTTCTTTCCCCTGTGGTGTCCCTTGCCACTCTTTTGTGGGTCTCCCTTGTGGATGTCCCCAGCATTCTTCTTGGTCTCCACTGAGGGTGTCATCATAGAGGAATCTTGATTTGCCAGACTGACATATGATTAGTGTAGAGGTACAACTCGGGGGCTACACCTCTGTTCCACAACCCTCACCCTCCCAGAACCTACTGTGGTCCATCTGCTCTTCACACATGGCAACTTCTTTAGAAGTGGTTGTGGAACTGGTGCTCTTTGGGTGGAGGAGGCCTCCTTAGTCCTTGCCAGTTCAGCCTGGAGGTGGGCAACCTCCTTCCTCAGAGCTGGCAGTTGCCTGCAAATAGGGCAGCAATGCAGGGTCCAGAATGTCTCCCAGAAAACTGCTGCCCCACAGCCAGTGCATTGCACCACTCCCCACATGTCCCTCTTCCTTATAATATACAATGAGTAATATATAATATATACATATATATATATATTTTTTTTTTTGTGTGTGTGTGTACTTACCCTTTATGCACTGAGCTGGGCTATTAAGAATATGACAGTTCTGCCCAAGACCTGTTGAGGAAGTAATGTTAGAACCTTGGCTATAAAGGAAATGCCATGCCTGGGGTGGGCGGGTGAGGGAAGGGTGGGGATAGGCCACAACCACTGGTGACTGTTAGAAACAATCAAATACACCACTGCTCCACCACCCTGGTGAGTACTGCCCTTTAGAGTAAGTCAACGAATGCCACAATTTACTAGACCACTGCTCCTACACAAACCACTCTACTGAGTCCAGGGATAAAAATGAACTCACTGCTCAGCCAGCAGGACACTTCTAAAATGTTGCACAAATATCCTTCCAAATCCTAGGTCTCTAGCACAGGAATCAAGCAAATTCAGTTGTATTTCACCCCCTCTGGTTATAAAATTACTACACTTTAATGGAATCCTGCAATTCTCTTCTTAATGCCAATATGAAAAAATGAAACTTTCTGTAGAAAGCGTAGCTTACCTTCCTAACAAGTCCCCAACAATATTATGTCTCACCAGGTGCCCAGTTCCTCAAATGTGTTCTAGTTTGTTCTCTGCAGTATAGCAAGTTTCACAGCCTCCAACAGAAGCAGGCAAGTCTTTTCTGACTGGCTTCTCACTGTGTAGTTTGCCTAAGACAGCTCAGTGATAAAAACCCCACCCAGTATCAATTGATTGACTAGTGACACCTGTGATGTAAGTAGGCCTTTCAGTGTAGTCACTTTGCTATGTCTGATTCTAATACACAACCCCTTATCTGAAACCAGGGATAAACTCACTGCTCAGCCAGCAGGACACTTCTAAAATGTTGCACAAATATCCTTCCAAATCCTAGGTCTCTAGCACAGGAATCAAGCAACTTCAGTTGTATTTCACCCCCTCTGGTTATAAAATTAGTACACTTTAATTGAATCCTACAATTCTCTTCTGAATGGCAATAAGAAAAAATGAAACTTTCTGTAGAAAGCGTAGCTTACCTTCCTAACAAGTCCCCAACAATATTATGTCTCACCAGGTTCCCAGTTCCTCAGATGCGTTCTAGTTTGTTCTCTGCAGTATAGCAAGTTTCACAGCCTCCAACAGAATCAGGCAAGTCTTTTCTGACCAGTGCCACCAGTGGCTGCTGTGCATCCACCTTCTCTGCCACTACCATCACCACCAGTAGCAGCAGCTGAAGAGGCTCCAGCAGGACCCCCTCCACCACCTCCATAGCCACAGGAGGTGGCCCTGGAAAATGTAGGTGGTGGGACTCATGTGAGGACTGTGTCTGGTCTCCCCCGCAGCTTCCCAGTGTGGAAGTTTTTTAACTCTGTGGGGGGAGACAGCACAGTGGTGGTGGTGTGGTGGTTCGATGTGGCCCCCGTGGGACACATTTTGGGACTGGTGGCCAGCGCAACCACATGCTGAACCACCACAGAGCAGAGTGGCAGGCTGCTATGGAAGGGACCAGGCATCCACCTGCTGTCCCTTCTGTGGCAGTGGCTGAGAGTGCTGCAGGGGTTGGAGTTGTGCCTCGTCACTGCCACAGCAGGAGAAGGGCTAGTCCAGCAGCTGCTCTACCACCACCACCACCACAGCCACCAGCACCACCCTCTCCACCACCACCCCCACTACCTGGATTCCCTGCTGCAGTGGACCCTGGCACAGTGCCTGCAACACAATCTGATATCACGCTGGTGTGGGCAGCTCTTGAAGAAAGCAATGAGCATCTCGGTGCTTTGCAGCAACAGGTGAACAGAATAGAACTACAGCAGCAGCAAACAGTTTCAATGCTGCACCTGCTGCTGGACCATCACGGCATCCCACGGCCACAGTAAGTTAGAGGATTGTTTTCTGCCCCCACCCCCACCCCACTACTGTTGTACTGTTTTTATGTGTTTTTTCCTTGTTGTTGTTTAATCATACACATTTTCCCTTCCAGGGGAATCTTTCTTGCACCACATAGTGCAATACACTTGTGTGAAAACTGTCCGTAATTTCATTACAGTATGTCACATGACGGAGGAATTCCCATTCTGAAAATATGCCCACATTCTGCCTCCCTTCTCAGCAACGTTAGGATGTAATGGCAGGGAGAGCACGTGTGCATGCTCCTTACAGTGACTATCCAATTGTCCAGCAGCTTTCTGAATGTTTATGTTATAATGGTCAGTTTGTGGTAAAACGTGTGGACACGTTTCCAGTAAGAAGAGCCTTGTTAGTGGAAACATTCCCACATTTCACCACAAAGTCAACCTTATAACATAAGGAAACATTGGGATAGCTATAGGACATTCACTATAGTGGAGCATGGACCTGCGCTCCCCTGGCATCACATCCTAACATTGCTGAGAAAGGGGGGCCAAATGTGGGTAGTTTTTCTGATCGGTAATTCCTCCATCATATGACACACTGTAATGAAATTATGGTGGTCTTCACAGAAATATATTGTACTCTGTGAAGCAAGAAATATTCCAGTGGGAGTAATGCCCCCACATACTGTTTTAGTTTATGTGCATCACCATAACTATGTAATGTGGTGAATCTCTGTAAAGCAGCAGAGCAAAAATCTGTTGAGAACTCCGACCTATATTTTTTAACGCTATGTTACAACTTCCTTTACTTACATCCTGACTGACTGGAATGATACGAGAATTTGCAGTAGTTGAGTCTGCTGAACAACCTTTTTTCATGTATGAAATAATGAAAGGAGCATTCCTTTTAAATTGGTGCTGACCAGGTCTTTGCCATTGTTTTCCTCTGCTTTTCTCCATCACATCAATTAATGTTATATATCACTTCTGTTGTTAATTAACAGTTATGCAGCAGGCAGTGTTTTATGACACTACAAAACAATAGTTATTGAAAAGCAGCTACAAATAAATACAAACCTGGTCCAAACAATATTGGAAGGCGTGCTCATTTTTTTTTCATACATGAAAAAAGTAGTCAAGTAAAACAGACATAAATTGTGAAAAGAAGAGCATCATTCAAGTCATGACTCGGAAGTAACTAGTGGTGGCTGTGGCAATATAAAGTAGCATAAAAAAGTACAGTTCAAAACTGTCAGGGCATTCTTGCAATGCTGCTTTAATTGTAAAAATGTCAGTATGACATCATGAGCTCACAGCAACAATCACAGAACACACAAAAGTGGAACAGAGTCCCCAGATTTTTTCTGCAGGCCCAAAATGCATCCTGCTCATGTGCAGAAAATTGACAAGTGTTAACACAGTGGAATGGGGGAGTGTTTCAGTGCATACAAAGTCCCCCAGAATTAATGGAGCACTCAGTCATGCACGCAGTGGTGGTACAGAGTCCCCAGATTTTTTCTGCTGGGCCAAAATGCATCCTGCTTGTGTGCAGAAATTTGACAAGTGTTAACACAGTGGAATGGGAGTGTTTCAGCACATACAAAGTCCCCCAGAATTAATGGTGCACTCAGTCATGCGCTCAGTGGTGGCACAGAGTCCCAGATTTTTTCTGCCGGGCCAAAATGCAACCTGCTTGTTTGCAGAAAATTGACAAGTGTTAACACAGCGGAATGGGAGTGTTTCAACACATACCCCAGTATAAAATGATGACTGTGAGCATCCAGTTGATGGTCCAATGTGTTCTGCGAGATGATTCGAGCAAACGCAGTGAGATCATCTCAACTGGATTGGAGGGTGCCCTTTGGCTGTACACTAATAGTAGCCTTGGTGAGTAGATATATATATAGAAATACAAAATCACGTATGTCCCTACAATGCAAAGCATCATAAGCTGCATATGCAAATCACCACAGAGCTGCATCATGCAGCATATGCATCATGAGCATATGCAGCTCATGATGCTTTGCATTGTGGGGACGTGTGATTTTGTATTTCTTTGAAACTTGGCTTCCTGGCCAAATGCCCTTTGGGGTAACCATTGCCTCAGTGCTTGCACATAGAGGTTCTTTGTCAGATATATATATAGATACATGGTTGTGTATTTTGTAGATGAGGAAGGGGGTTGACATGGACATGTACTCATGGTATTGTTCTGCATCACAGGTCACACAGAAACTGTTGGTGTGCACATTCCAGTGCTCAATGAGAAGTTTTTGTGCTGAAATTGGAAATGGATAACTCTCAAGCACATGAAGGTAAGTATTTTTTGGGGGGGTGGGGGAATCATATTTGCAGGTTTGTCTGTAATGGTTTCTTATGTTGTTACTTCTTCACAGATTTCTTTAGCATCCTTCTGGAGTCCTCTTGATAGGATGGTCATGGTCATCTAATGAAACAACTTCTGCATGTTGCATGTGTGCCCAAGCTCAGGGGAGGGGGGTGCCTGATGTTGAAGAACTTTTTTGGATAACGCCACTTTGACAGAACAACAAAGCATCTGGAAGTTTCCTTAAAAAAGAAATGAATGACTTCTTACAACTTAATTGTTATGTGTCCCTCCATGGTTCTCAAATCTCAATCGAGAGTCAAGTTACATTTCAAACCCACATCTTGTCAGCTAACGCAACCTGTGTGCAATATTTGCTGCAGTTTTTCCAAAATAATGAAACGGATGAAATAAAATCTTCATACTTACCAGAATGGATTTCACATGGATATTACATCGCTTCCTCTCTGTACAGTACAGCTACAGTACCATTTCCAATGAGTTTTAGAGATGAAGCCTTTTTTTGTTACCCTGTAAAAGAAACAAAATAAAAGTACCTTATGTGTTTTACCACTGTGGCTCTGAAAAGCTACAGAAAACAAAACATACAACTTAAGGAAGTGAAGCACCATAACAAACATGAGTACACATATTCACTTTATGGTTTAAATATTAAGAAGCTTTCTGTCTGTGGCTGATGGATGTGGTGGTCCAAACAGACTCAGGCTCAGTGGTGGCAGTGGCTAACATCATTCCTGGTGGTGGTGGTCCGGGGGTGGTGGACAGACTCAGGTTCAGTGGTGGCAGTGGCTAACATCAGTCCCGGGGGTGGTAGTCTGGGGAGCGGACAGACTCAGGCTCAGTGGTGGAAGTGGCTAACATCAGTCCTGGTGGTGGTGGTCTGGGGGGACACACTGCCTTTGAAAAACTTCAGTTAAAACCTGCCAGCATTAACCAGATCATCATTCCTCATAAAGAAAGCTGCCCTCACAGTCATCGATGTCTGAAGTCTGACCATTGGGAAATTCTTTCACCATTGTGTCATCATCTACATCAGTGGTGGGCCATTTCAGGCAGCCACTGCCAGTGCCACCAGGATGCTCCATTTCTGCATCAGCAAGACCACCATGACTAGGCCGGAGTATGAATACCAAGGTTGCAGTCTGTGCTGGTATGTGCCTCTCATTCATTTTAATGAATGTTAGCAAACTAACACTTGCAGGAGACAGGTTTGTCCGACGATCTCTGACTATTGCACCTGCTAAGCTGAATGCCCTCTCAACACTTACACTGGAGTGAGGTCATGTGAGGTATTTCAGTGCCACTGCAGTCAGCTCTGCCTATTCACTGACCTTTCCACTCCAGTACAAAAGAGGATCTTCAGTTATTGTCAAATGCCTGTTTTTCAGACAAATATGACTCAGCCATTTTCTGTGCCCCACTAAGTCCAGTTGTTGATGCATCATCCTGTTCTCCCAAATCATTTATTTCACAAATACCCACTTGGAACAAAGCCTCCCAAAGTGGGTTGATGCCAGCCACTTTGGATGACAGACCACCTGGAACTGCAGTCCCCTTCCCCTTGCAGGATATGCTTGATGCTTGATGGTCCCACAGGTACACCTTCAGCTGGATTATGCTGCTGAGGTTTGCTGACCTTGGCACGTGACTTCTGTGCCCCATGAACCAAGTGCACAAGTTGACCACTGATATTTTTTACCTGTTCAGGCCCTCCCTCCAGTACTGATGCAATTCCACGTTTGTATCATGGGTCCAGCATTGTTGCTATGGCAAAATTGTCACTACGCTGAATGCTCACAATGTGATGATTCTGGTCGAATACTGTCAGCATGTGTTGCAGCAACATACTGCTACCACCATCTCTGGCAACATCAAGGCTATGCTGTAGATTCACCAATGTCTGCCTCAGCACCCGCAGCAGTGGAACTGATTGGCTAATGGAGGCAGACTCACCACTCACTGCCTGTGTGGCATGTTCAAAAGGCCACAAAATTGTTATTACAGAGTCCATGAGGTGCCACTGCACAGTCATCATAGACATGGAGGCCCCGGAACTGTCACGGCTAGTGCGCATAACAAGATATTCTGAGATGGCTTTGTATTGTTCATACAACCTCTCTGCCATGTATAAAGTGGAGTGACATCGGGTGACAATTTCCAGCTTCAAGCAGTGCTGAGTCAGTCTGTTTTGTATCTGCAACTGCCGCAGTTGGTCAAGGGCCTTTCCAGATCTTGAAAAGTGAGAGCAGATATGTCGTACAATGGTCAGCACTTCCTTTATATCAGGGTGCTGCAGAAACTCCTGAATCACAAGATTTAAACAGTGGGCCATGCATGGAACATGAAAAAAAAACACCATTCGTGATGCATTTCACCACATTTGACCCATTGTCACTTGCTATGAACCCAGCTCCCAGGGACAAAGGGTTTGGCCATCTGTTAATTTCAGTCAGTACCATGTCTGACATGTTCTCACCAGTGTGTGAACAAGTCACATTGTGCATAGCAATCATTGCACGCTGTCAAATTAATGGAAGATTGCTACCGCGACAATCCACCTTACTGCATTGATTATTCACACTACCAACATCACAAACAACCCCCGGCACCTGCGCCCAGTGTGCAGTTATACACAAATATGAACTCCCCACTGTTTTGCCACTTGTCCACATATCCATACTTAAATGGATGAATTGAGAGGAGGAATGTTGAAGGGCATGTCTTACTGAGTCGGACACAGTGCGGAACAACTCGTGGACTGCACGGCTAGAAAAGTATGTCCTGGATGGGACTTTCCATTTTGGACAGGCACGTGCAGCAAACCACCAGAACATAGAATTCTTCACAAAGTAGAAGGGCAAAAGATCAGTTGACAGCATTTCCGCTACAGCAGCATTAAGTTCATGTGACACTGTGTGATTCGGGGGGGGGGGGGACCTCAGCTTATGCGCAAAAACACTCTGTAACATGGGCTGACCTAAACATTTTACATGGGGTGTGTTGATCACAAATGGTTGTGCTCTGTGATGCATAACATTGGCAGGGAATGGAGTGTGGACATTTGATCAAGACGGTTGCACAAGTGGTGATGACACACCCAGAAATGCTGTTATTTTGCCAGATTTGCCAACCGGGTTTGATGTACCACTTGCACTAGACATACTGCATTCACCACCACCACCACAAAAACTGCTACTCTCACCAACACTGGACAACATTTCAAAGTCATTATGATCCTCCACCTCATCATGCCTGTAGTAATCCTCTGCTCTTATTACCACACTACTGCACACGTTTAATTTCCTACTGGGCTTAACAGTCATGGAAGGGGATAACATGCTGGCTATGGTTGCCAGTGACGAGGGTGAATGCCCCACTGTGGTATTAGCTGCCAGCTTGTGCTGGGTCCACAGTGCCAAGTGCCTATTCTTAAGATGCATATGCTGTCCTCCTGTGCCCAGATGGCTCTCCTTTTTACCTCGACTCACACGCTCATGGCAAACCTGGCAGATTGCAACTGAATCATCATTTGCATCTTGAATAAAAAAATCCCAAACAAGGGATTGTGATGCTCTGCTTTTAACATGTCCATGATGTGGCTTATTTAAGTCTGTTATTTTAAGCACTGAAGTGGGGGGGGGCATGTGATGTTTTGGGCACTGCACACCTGGACTGCATGACCACCATGACTACCTATCATATTGATTACTAGGTCATCATCATCATCAACTAAAATCGGTAGATCACAAATTTTTACAGGTGGGATTCCTGCAAACAGACTCAGACACAGCCACTTTGAATTTCTTTTCCTCTGGTTCCCAACTGGGGTCAATTACATCATCATCATATTCATCAACGTCACACACATCCACATCTTCTGCTTGGATGCTAGCATGTGGACTGCATTTTGCAACAACAGCAACATCATCATCATCATCACATTCATCATCAGCATCTACACCACCATCACCTAATATTTTTTCACCACACTGTGAATCTCCACATGGAAAATGCGTGACGTTAAGTGCCACAGTGGACGGAATATCACATTGTATGCTATCGTTGACATGATTATCTGAATCCTCAGGTTCAATTATTGGGATGTTACTGGGAAGTATGACATCATCTATGCTGCCACTCACTTGTACTGCTTCACACTCAATATTTTTGGATACAGTACACTGGTCAGAATTAGAATTTGATGCAACAATACTAATACTACCTCCACCACCACTAACACCAGTAACACTAACACTACCAGCTGGGAAAACATCATCTCCTCCAACTATGAGTGAAGCTACTGATTGGGCTGTAAAAAACATTGCAGTAGAAATACCTTTCCTCACATCAGCAATGAACTTCTGTGTCTGCGTACTACTACCACGCCCACAGACCATCTTACTGCCAACATTGCCATGGCGAGAAACAGCTTTGCTTGCATGTCTCTTTGCAGGCATTTTGGGGGATCAACCACAATATTATAACCAAATTCAGATTTTGATACGTTCACTCTCTGATTGGAGGGATGCTGGATGGGAAGCTAAATAAACAACTGTGGCTTCAGCAACAGATAAAAGACTACTCTGAGACTGTCACACAATTAAAACAACTTCAGTAACCAGGGGTGCTGATGAGGTCACAAAAACAATCCAATCTGGTAAAAAATACCTTTTGAATATGGGGGTTGGGGGAGCACTGAATGCAGACAGTGCAGATTTTTACAGCACTACAAGCAGCAAAACTCAGAACAGATACCACAATGGCAGTACAAAATCAGGCAGCTGCAGTGGATAGCAGGTTCACACTGCTGTGCCTGCAATTACACTAGTCTGTGGCACAATAAAAGGTGTACTATTTGATGCACGCAACACTGCACACACACATTAACACACAGAAGAGTTTGTGTACAATGCTGAACAAGGAATGTGTAGCAAATGCAAAAGTTCACTATGCCACGTTACGTATTGTAAATTTGTAATGTAAACAACCTGAACTTATGAACTGCTGCACCACATCCACACAACAAACAGCAAGAAGATTTCTACTATTACTGACAATATTACTGTGTGTACAATAACACAGTCAGTTATATAACAAAAATATAACCAAAAAACAAATAAATCATTATTTCTCCAACTTAAATCTACCTACACCACAGATATGCCCCTTCCCCAAAGCACACTTTCACTGTCTTTCACTACACACACTCAATGTTGTCAATTAACATTCAAAATCCACACAAAAACCAAAATGCTCAATGATATCAGCACAGGAGGGTATCCTACAATCGATGAACTAAAGTTGGATCCCCCCAAAAAATGCAAAAATGCTTTTTGAACAGCTTTTACAAGATTCCTATCACAGACAGCTATCAGAGCACACTGTCTCCTACTCCTCCCTACTCATACTACCCTGAACTGAGGCTGTGCAGATCAATATAGAGCCCATGTGACCTGAAATCCCATGAATCACTGCAAAATTCACCTTCGGAGCTCAATAACAAGGCGAAGTGAGGCGAAGTGCACTGCCTGCAATGCACTTCGCCTTAAATTTGGCACAGTAGTGGTCTGGGGAGGTGGACTAATGTGAAGTCATTGCTTCCAATGGACTTTGCATTCCTCATTATAAAGTGAAGTACTCCACTTCGCGTTTCGGGGCACTGCATGAATCTGCCTTTGCTCTGCGAATCACTTCGCGGAGAGGATTGAGCCCACTTCACCCACCACTACCCCAGACCCATGCATTAACCATTCACAGTTGATGGAAATACATCACCTTAAGCTCAGAAGTTATCAGAACCCTCATACAGTTAGTCCTTGTGCACACTCCCTCATGATATCTATGCTGCCTCTACTAAACTTTAAACTTATCAGCATGCTGCACATGCATTAACACCAGCATAACTGGAAACACTTAAATTCATCCCTGCCAGACCTCCAGATATGGGTTTCTGTATGACAGGACTTGCAACACACTCCACCTTATGTTTCCAGACTGCAACTCCTCACATGAAGCAACAATGAATCACAGAATTGATCTGGATAGGATGCAAGCATCCCACAGAACTCTCCCAACGTTTTTGACATTAATCAGTGCTTCTCAAAAAACTATATCCTTCCTCTCTTATTTGTGTGTTTTGGACTGTGCCATAAGAATGGGTCAGATACAATCCTGCTTATAACAGTGCTTACTCAGGGTAGATATCGCAAAACAGGTAAGGGTATGTACTCTGTAGGGGTGGGTGAAGTTGTTTATTTTCTTGGCACACCCACAAGATCCACTAAGCTGTGTTCTGGGAAGAATAGTCCAAGCCAATACCAGCTTTCATTTTCCAGCCCAAAATCAAAACAAGTCATTAATGATGAAACTTGGCAAATGACAACCCCGAATAGTAAAACGATGGTGTAAAAACTGGATTACCTTAGGGGTAATCTAGCTACATAAGGAACCTAATGAACAGTCAATTTCAAATATTCTTGGGGTTCAAATATCCTCAAGGAAAATGAACTCCCACACACCCTTCATAAGTACTGGCATAACTAGGCTTCATGCAGTCTTACAACATAGCCCTGGAGCTGGTTGAGGGCACTTTCCATTGAGACCAAAACAGACCTAACATACCAGGAGAGAAGTCCAGGGACCAGGGGATCTTGTCGACTAGTATAAAAGTTACATGTTACTTGTTTACATGTTTTGTTGTACATTAAATGTTGCTGTGTTTATCTGATTATTAACAGTTTTTGGGTACTCAGGAATAGGGGTGGGGAGGTGGTTATTCGGTGAGGAACTAAAACATGTATTTGCCTTAAGATACTGCAGTGGAATCAGTGCTGGATCACCAGATTTATTATTAGGATACCTGATCCATTGATAATTGCCCATAACAATGAGTACAAACATTAGATATATTAGCTGAATATTAAAGGAGCAAGGTCCAGAGTTAAACAATACCAGATATTAAAGTACGGACAACAACTGAAGGCACACATTTCTTTCCTCCCGAAAATCCATCTCCTATTTTAAGAAAGTGTCCCTTTCCACAGAGAATTGCTTGGCCAAACATTTGGTGCACAGGACAACATTAAAAAGTGTGTGTGTGTGTGTGTGGTGTCATAATCCTAATTAGCAGGACAGCTAAATTCCATGTATCTCAATGTATTGAGAATCCTAATGGGAGATATCTATTTTTCACAGGAAGCTTGATAATACTGAAGTATTACTGGGCTCTATATACAGTCCTAAAAATGACATACATACAAACATATGAAGAGCAGAAGAAGGCCATTTGGTCCATCTAGTCTGCTCCTATTGTAGGGTCCACAGCTTAAGCTACTGTCCCTGACCTCCCTTCCCTCTCCTCCCATCCTCCCTACCCATGATCCTTACCTTCCCCCTATGTCTATCTCAGCCTCTCTTAAAGCTGCCCACTGTCATCAATGAGATGACCTCCAGCCGTCATTCACTGAGTGTGTACTATTTATAGTATGCGCTCATGCAGAGCTCAGTCGGCTGCTGGCCGCAGTGTTGAGAGGTGGGCTGTGCCAGTTGCTGGCTGGGTATGGGTCAGGGGAGCAGGGTGATTTGGCACTGCAATGTGGGGGGATGGAGGCCACTAGACCACCAGGGCTACAGGGCATGAGACATATTTTGTTTTTTAAAAACTGCATTATAATATTTTGGGGTTCAGGGATCAGGGCTGGGGCAGTCTGCTAGTCCACAAGGGCTTCATTGTTAGGAATATTGGGGATCAGGACTGGGTGGGCTGGTAGCAGACAAGGGTAAATATATTAATACTATTGGGGATAGGGACTTGTGTGTGAGTGTGTGGGGGGGTGATAGCTCACATGGGCTGATTTATTAATAATATTGGGGATCGGGGCTGGGGGAGCACTTGTGCACTTGTACTGGGCAATGTCGCAGGCTTTCAGCAATCTATTCCAGTGTGCCATCCATTTGGCACATGTCTGGTGTTGGCACAAACTATGAGACTTGGCCACTGGGATCCTGCTCGATAGAGAATTGGGCACTGAGTCCCCGGTACATTGGCATTTGGCACAAGTCGCCTTTTGCACTATTTGCGTTATGCCTTTGAGAATTGCCCCCAATGAGTTAACTCCCTATTTACATCTTCCTCTCTTTATTGGGGGAGATTGGAATCTGGTTTTGTGCCTAATTTGGACAGAACAGGTCAATTCAAAGCAGGTTTATCATCCACAGGAAAGACACTTACAGTAGAGAGTCGGTGGATTCCTTGGGAATGCATGATCCATAGAGAATTCTACATCCCACATCCAAAGAATTCTCATTCTACTCACTCACACACAACTTCTACTCTCAGACAGACTATGTCTTCCTTAGCCAGACTAGCCTGCACTGGCTACATTCTTGTAGTATAACCACTAGGGTTCTCTCAGACCACCCCCCAGTTCTACTCCAGCTTTCTTTCTCACAGGGCACAGAGAGAGACACCACATGGAAGTTAAATAGCCAAATTCTAAAAGATACATTTATAATGATCAAACTAAGGGAGAAGATCACAAACTACACACACATCACAACTTGGGGACAGTAGCATAAAAGAATGTGGAGTGGGCACCATGCAAAAGCACTCTAAGGGGCAAACAATTTGTCTAGCCTCTAAGAGAAAGAGAAAAATAGAATGGGTAGAAAAGACCACTAGCTTACCAAATGATATCAGTGAGCTGGGAGCTAGCTTAAAACCCTCCATGCATGCCAAATGCACCATTATATGCAGGTTATTATTACACACACAGTGCTGTAATTCTAAGATTTCTGGAGTCCTGGAAAATAACAATTAAGCAGGATTTCATATGTTAATGTAACAAACCAAAGAACCTGCTAAAGAATGCTAATGTCCTTTCAAAAGTCTTTATTGTAGGGGCATGTAAAAAATAAGTTGTCTCTTGTGTCTGCCCACATGTGTCATGTGGGCATTATCTGTTTGCTTCCATTTTATTTTTATGATTCCCATGAATCTGTAGCCTGCTTTGAGTGCACAACTAGATCATGTCAATCATCTTGTTAGAAATCCTTGGGTTTATCAGTTACTTAGCCACAGCTGAAGGTGGTACCCCGCCAATGTCAACATTAATGGGTTTCTGAAAAAAAGACATTATGGGTGGGATATTCAAAGCAGTTGTGCATTGTGCAACAGTGTTGCACCTGCGCAACCACTAACATGCACCAGAGAGTGATATTCAGTGGCAGCAACTGTGCAGCACAAGTGGCCATGTGACAGTGCGCAATGGGAATGTATACATGTGCAAGTGCAAGGGGCATAGCCATGAATATGTGGCACAGTGCGATATTCAACACCGGACAAACGGTGCAAGTGTGGAGCAAATGGCAGATGTGCAGAGCACACTTGAGCCTTTTAAAACAGGGAGCAAGAAAGAGAAGGACACTTGCACCAGAGGGGAGCAGGAGAGAGGGAGACAGAGAGGCCAGCCAGAATCACCGTAGGGGTCAAAGAGAGGGACAGAGGCAATGAGAGTGTGAATCTGTGTGAGAGAGTAAATGTGTGTGTGAGTGAGACAGACAGGGAGGCAATGGTGTGTGGGTGTGCCTCTGACACCAGGCACAGGAGAAGCAGCAACGTAACCCACAAGGGTGGGTGGCAGACGTCACAGCCAACAAGTCACCAGCTGGGGACAGGGCACACAGATGTGGGCCCTGCGGAGCTCTCCACACAGCAGCACACAGCCAGGAGGGCCAGTGGAGTCAGCCACCCAGGGGGGGACTGGACAACAGGGGCCATGGCCAGTGCCATCGTCCAGATGGAGGCCATAATGAGGGATGTGGGGAGGCAAGAGGCAGGGTGGTGCAGCCATGGAAGGGTCTGTCAGTGGTACGCCCAGAACAGGTGGTACTGTGCCCGCACCACCTTCGAAAACCACACTGATACGGAGATTGTGGGCCAGTATCACTTGAGCCAGGCAATTCTGAGGCAGCTCTGTGAGCTGTGCAGTGAGGAGATGCAGGCACCCACTGGATGGAGCCATGCCCTGATGGTGGAGATGAAAGTAACAGCTGTCATGTGCCTGCTCACCATGGGCACCTTCCAGAGACCAACAGAGGACACCACTGGCATAATCCAGTTGGCCGCATCATGGCTCCTCACACATTTCCTCAATGCACTGCTGCCACATGCTGCAGAATACATCCACTTCCCCAGCACACAGGTAGCGCGTTCAGTGAACATGCAGGAGTTCCATGGGGTAGCACGTATGCCTGGCATGCTAGGGGCCATGAACTGCACCCATGTTGGCATCCACATGCGATCTGGCCCAGAGGCAGTAGCCTACATCAACAGAAAGGGCTACCCCAGTATCAACTGCCAATTGGTGTGCAATGCCATGAGGTGCATAATCAATGTCTGTGCCACGCACCCTAGGGGAACGCATGATTCCTTCATCTGGCACAGCTCAGCACTGTGCCACAGGTTCGAGAGTGGGGACATACCCATTGGCCACCTAGTGGGTGAGTGTGCCAAGACCACAGGAAGCTGGGCACAACAGGGCATGGGAGGCCACCAGGGTAGGGGCGCTGCAGGGTGCAGCTAGGAAGGATGGGTGGCACAGCAACATAGTCCACCAGACTAACCATATCTCTTTCCACACAGGTGACAGTGGCTACCCACTCTGGCCCTGGCTGCTCACCCCATACCGGTGCCCATCGACCCCTGTGGAGGACCGGTACAATGAGACACACTCCAGCAGGTGGAACATCATTGAGCTTGTGTTTGGGCTGCGGGAGGCACTATTCCATTGCCTGGACAGGTCTGGTGGTGCCCTACAGTACAGCCCTTCAAAGGCCTGTGGCTTATTCCTGGCCTGCTGTATGCTGTACAACAAGGCCACTGACAATGGGATAGCTGCTGAGATTGAAAAGGGGAACAGCAGTGGAGACGATGTGGCCAGCAGGCCATGTGGTGGTGGGCAGCCCACCCTGGGTGAAGGGATCCCCGGCTGACCAGGATGACCTGCCAGCACCGGGACACAATAGCAGAGGAGCACTATGGTGCATGCAGGTAGGTGGACAAACCCCCATGTGCGGGATGGCAACAGTGGCATGGCACACAGGCATGTGTGGGCATGCCCTGTGGCATTAACAGCTGGGCGGAAGGCTCGGGCAGGTGTGAGGGCTGGACCACACGGCAACATGCAGCAATGTGCACTGCACACCCCACCCACACCCACCCACTCACTCACTCACCCCCCACACCCCCCACCCACTCACCCACCCACACCCCTGCCGCACACACACACACACACACACTGGCACCGCAGGCACGTGACCCGGTGCTAGCTCCAGGCTTGGAGCACCGGTGCACAGGTGCAACTGGTGCTGTGTTGGCATCATGATGCTAGTGGCCGGGCAGGTGCACACACAGCCAGTGTGTGGTGCTGTCCATGGTTGCCACGTACCTGGCATGCACACACAACACCCATGTGCACACAGGGTGGCGGCAACAGACTGTGGACAGGGAGGCGGGCACATCTGGACCACCGTCTACAAGTGGATGGCCCCATTGAGGCTGCCCAGCAGACCCAGGCTGCACAATAGCAACAGGGGGTGTCTGCGACAGTCCCGCAGGGGTGTTAGTGTGGGAACATGACCATGTCCTTGCAGGGGTCTGCAAGCTCCCAAACAGGCCTGCACCGGGCATGCCTGTAATGCCCACAGCAGATCCTGACATCGACATCAAGGGGGTCACACAACACCATGGCCGTGGGGTGAACTATGCACTCCACAGGGTCTGTGACGGCCAGCTGCACCCCATGATGGCCAGTGGGGCTAGGCCAACCATGACTGCAGTGGTAAGGTAATCTAGGGCTGTGGTCATTTCCTTTCACAGTTGATTGTTGGCATCCAGGACCTGTGCAAAGCCCGTGTCATGCTGCTCCGCTGCCTGGCACACCTCAGTGCAGAGTGCATGCACCCCTGCCATGAGCAGTACCTGTTGCTCCACAGAGGCCCATAGCAAATAGGTGTGCTCAGACAAGGGATTGGTGCCTGGGGGTGCCTGAGCATTGCACCGACCCACAGGTGGCGTGCGACCGCACTGCCCAGCCCCCCGCTCAGGTGAGTGCTGCACAGCAGGGTCCCCTTGGGGCTGTTCATTCACTGGCACACCATCAGTGGGCACTGCACCTGGCCTCCCAACATCCCCAGCTGTTTGCTGCTGCCACCACTCAGGCCACTGTGTGCCGGGCAGCACCTGTGCGGCTGTACCACCTCCACCACCATCCGCTGGCGCCACGCCGTTGTCACCCACGGTGACACCGGGGGTGGTGGCAGGTGGATGGACAACCACCAACAGGGCACTGGTGGCACTGCCAGAGAGGGTGATTGGTATGAGTGCCTCCTCCTCCATGACACCCCCGCTGTCCAGGACAATGGTCGCATCATCGTCGGTGTTGGACCCCACCCCAATCTGTGTCTCCGCACACTGAATGCCATGGCTGGCATCCCACTCGAACACAGCCAGGGCCTCGTCCACCACCATGCCCAGGACATCTGGCTGGACAGCGTTGGTGTGCAGCAGCCAATCAGGCCCCCAGACACTAGTGGAGGTGGAAGGCTAGTCCTCCAGGGCTGAGCATGCCTCCATGGCAGACACCACCACCCCTGCCACTGCATGCTGGCTCTCCGGTGCTGAAAAGGAATGCAGTCACATTAGTGCCACTGTCAGACATGTCAGCCACCCCCCAACCCTTACCCCAGATGCCGCTGTACCTACCATGCAGTGATGGGCTTCCACCGGTCTGGAAGCAGCTTCCAGGCACCCCCTTGATGGAGCTGCACTGCATGGTGGCCACCACTGTCTCCTCCTGTGGCATCAGCTGTGGCACGTCGACCTGACCCACACCCGTGGCCCCCCTTGCGGCCCAGATTGCCGCCACCTTTTCCTTGATCCTGCGCTTGTCGGTGCTGACCTTCTTCTTGCACTCCTGCGCTGACTGCTGGTGGCTGCCCTGCTGATTCATGGCCTCCACCACCTCCACCCAGGTTGCGGCCCTGGCTTATGGTGTGCTGGTCGTGCCACTCAGCAGTGACTCCCTGTCGAGGTACACCTCGAACAGGGTATCCACCTCCTCCTTTGTAAAGTTGGGCCTGCACTTGCATGCAGGCCCATGTTCCTCACCATCCTCATGATCAGTCATGCTGCTACCTGTGGGCAATGACATGTGGTCAGTGGCTACTGCAGCCCACACCACCCACCCATTCCACTGTGCTGTTGGTCCCCTCAGTGGGTGCAACTTACCTCAGATGGTTGCAATATCGGTCCATGTCCTGTGCAGTCCCATGGTGCTTTTATAGTGCATTGCATGCAAATGAGCAGATGAGCAACTGGAATGAGATGCAAATTCCCCCAGTGCACCGTGGATAGGCTGATTAGCTAATCTGCATATGCCAGCTGAATATCACAGTGTTGCACCTTGTGCAATGGACTTTTACTGGCACAAGTCATGGCACAATGCTGTGACATGAGCAGCGTGACCATCGGTGCGCATGTGCACCCGGCCTGTGCCTACGCCACTCACGCAGCGTACACTCAGTGTGCGATAGGCAATATGGCGCTCAGCCATGATAGGGCCTGTGGTGTTCAGGCGCTGTGTGACCTATGGTGCCCAGGTGCCATTGGCCACATGGCACCTGGGCACCATAGGCTCGTAGGTCATGGCGGCCTTAGGCCCTGTTGTGCAACATGCATAGTGGTCCCAATAGTGCACTCCATGCAGGATGTACGTATGACTCTGACCCTCGTTTCCTGCCCTTTGCCCTCAGGGACCTCTGCAGCACGTGTCAGTGCAGCCACTCACCTACCGCACATCCCCAGGGATGCACGATTGCTGAGGGCAGTGCAACTCTGAGTGAGGCATGCATCCCGAGCATGTGGAGCTCGTGTGCTACAGGGTGCCATTTTGTTCTGCTACACAGCGATATAGCCATGCCACGCAGGAATGCACCATGGACTCCCAACTAGAGCCAGATCGAGATGGTCAATCTTGTGGCCCTGGTGGATCTCCATGCTGGCTGCCTATTTGGTCAGCAGCCCTTCACCAGGTCCAGGACCGAGATCTGGCAGGAGGTGGTGGAGGGGTTGGAGGAGGCCACCAGTGTACGGCACAGTGGGAAGCAGTGTCACCACTGGTACGGTGACATACAGTGGAGGGACCTGGAGTGTCTCAGAGTGCTGCAGGCATGCATCCGGAGGGGGGCCATGCCATGGCCAGGCAAGTGTGTACCACCTGGTCTGTGCCTGTTCAGTGTTTCTTGGGGCTGGCAGGGCTGTATGCCATGCTGTGGGTGGGCACTGCGGCCGTGCACCCTGTGGACTGTGGTGGCAAACCTGTGTGTGCTGTGCCACTGCACTACAGCCATGCTGGGCTGGGGTGCATGCTGTGCAGGGGGGGCACATGGTGTTGTCTTGTACTGATGTGTACATGTTTATGTTTCTGTCCTAGGCCCTGAGGACAGGAGGAGGAGGGCCAGAGTGGCAGGCACATCAGGTGGGCCACAGTGGGCCACTACAGGTCCCACAGCATGGGATGCAGGCCACAGGGGAGGTGCAGCTGGGCCAGCATGTGGAGCACAGCAGCATGCAGGTAGGTGCTGTTTCATATTACATTGTTTTGCAGGGTGGGCAGGTGGTGGGGTGGGCCACGGCCCCTGTGCTACTGCCCTTGCAGCTGTGTTCTGCCCGCGGTGTGCGTGGTGCCATGCTGTGGCCATCGCCATGTGTGTGGCTGCCAGCTGGTGGCTGGGTGCATCCGCAGCCAGCTGTCCTGCTGCAGCCCCTGCTGTACCATGACACCTGCCTGCCATGTTGGTGGTGGTGGCCATGGGTGGTGTTGGTGTCCATTGCTTTGCATAGCCATGGCATGCCGGGTTGACAGCACGTGTGGGCGCACTCACTGTGGGTGACCAGGGTGCCACCCTAAGGGCGCTTGTTACCACTGTCCTCTGCACACGGTGGGTGGTCCAGGGTGTTCTGGACACACACTGATCCCGTGTTCCCTTCTTTGTCATAGGTGTCCAGCATGTGCCTCATCAGGCACTCAGCAGCCACCTCCTGAGAAGGATCCTGAATGTCATGACAGCGATGCTGGAGGTCGCACGGTTGAAGCGGTGGATGCTGCAGTGGGGCCAGCACCAGGCAGAGGTGGGGTGGGGTTGCCTATAGGGCCCATTAGGCCCGCATCCCCTGTCCCTTCCCTTATCACCCCATCCCTTGCCCTCCACTATCCCTTTGTATAGCCCTGACCCCCGTCCCCTTACCTCCCTTCCCTGACTTAGGCCTTAATTGTACATAGTTTCCTCACTCCTTGTTCCCTGTACCATTATTTCCTGTTCATTGTTACCATTTTCTGTTTGTGGTTTGCTTTTAATACCATTTGATATGGTTACCCATCTGTGTCTGGGTCTGCTTTGCAGCTGGCGGTGGAGCCATGTTGCAGTGGTGTGCAGGGTGGCTGTGTGGTGCACCTGTGGTGTTCAGGGGACTTTGCATGGTGGTGTTCACCCATCAGTCAGTGGCAGTGTCCTGAGGTGGCCATGGGCTGGCTGTTCTGGTTGTGTGACATGTGTGTTGAGTGTTGTTTCCCTGGGTGTTGCCGGCTGTGGCCCAGTTGGCATGGCACATATCTTACAGCAGGGGGTGGCTGGTGGATGTCCACCCATGTCCATTGGTGCCACCCTACCTATGTTCACCACTGTGGTGCATGTGGGTGGGGGCCAGCTGCATACCCATTCTCCTTGAGCAGTGTTCCATCATGGTCCAGCTGTGCCTCACTCCTGGCACCCCCATCTCCCTGGTGGCAACACCTTCCTCCACAGTGTCTTGCTCCTTGCTGTGCCTGTGGCATGTCCAATTGTGTCCTGGTGCATGCACCTCAGCCCCTTGTGCATCCATGGATGTGCAATTGCACATGTTGGGTTGCTCCCTGGTGCACCCCTGACTGCACTCTGGTGCATCCATGTGATATTCAGCCATGTTGCACTGGCACATGCCACCTTGTGCAGCCTTTGAATATTGCACTCAGTGCACCTTGGCGCAATGGATTTGTGCTGCGCAGGTCTTGCACCGGCCTCTGGAGCATTTCTGAATATCTGGGCCTATGTGTTTATACAGATCTTTCTAGGAGTCAGAGGAAACCTGAAAAAAGTTAAGTTCCATTGCCTCATTCCCTCCTGTAACTCCTGAAAGATCTGGTCCTTCCCTGTCTCTGATGAAGCACGCATGCGCAAAACCAGTCAGGCCTTTTAGGAGTTGGGGTCAAGCATTATATGGCACTTTGTGTTTGTTTTTAATATTTTGTGAGATACATGCGATAAAAATGATAATATTCGATTGTGAGCATTGGATGGTGCTTTCCTATTCTGTGTTCCTGTGACTTTTTTGGATTGAGCACATCTACGTGTGGAGCCTGCTTCTTTTGTTTTGGATTCCCTCCCAGTCCCACACAGTTAAAACTGAAGAACACCCAATTACATTTAATTTTTACTTAGATCCTCTCCTATATTTTTTAAATTATAATCCTCAAATCAAGATAAATATAGGTTGATTCCACTTAAAATTGTTGGTGTACGCAGATGATGTACTACTGTACTTCACATTTCTAATCCTAAAGAGTCAAATCCAGCTGCTCTAGAAACTGTACAGGAATTTAGTAAAATATTAAATTATATACTAAATTAGGAGAAGACAATGGTAATGCTTCTAAACAGAGGGGTTCTAAAAGAAGACATCACTAACTTAAGTTTATTATGGGCACCAAATCATATTACATTTCTAGGCATTTTCTTAATTTAGGATGACACTCAGTTAATTAGCTTGAATTTTCAAATCTAATTATTAAACTAAAACAAAATTTAAATAGGTGAAATTTGTTCCCCATTTCTTTTTGGGGTATGGGTAACATATTAAAAAGGAATATTTTTCCCAGGCTTTTCTGTCCTCTGAAGATGTTAAATGTTTTTTCTTCCCTTAAATTGTTTTGGCCCTGTCTATGCATTAATAAACAACTTCATTTGACAAAGTAAACCTCCCAAAATTGCACTTCATAAATTAATGTGACCCAAATCTCAGGGGGCATTGAAATACCTAATATTATTCTTTATTATATGGCAATCCACATTAACAAATGTATTAAATGCTCTTTCCGCACAACTAGTGAGTCTATTTACAAACCAATTTGATTAGATATTGAACTCTATTTAATTAAAAAAACAACATATCTCCAAACACTCTGTTATACACTAAGGTTGCAAATTTACCTCTTTCACTCAAAAACTCAATAATAGGTATTTCACTAAAAGTACCCAACCAAATAAGTAAATACCTGGATTTACACTTTTCTAAGGACATAAAATAGCCAATCTTTAACAAGTATAATATCAAACTTAATAATAAGATATTCACAAAATCCTGGTCTTCTGAAGCTAAGCAAGGCAAGACAAGACAAGACAAATTTTATTTATATAGTGCCCTATCCAGGGGCTAAGAGCACTTAACAAAAATAATAATAAAAATAAAAATGCAATAAAACATCCAAAGAATAAATTATTCTGAGAAAATTAAAAACCTTTTCAAATACATAAGTTTTAAAAGAGGCTTTAAAGGCCTCCACCATGTTGGCAGTCTTAATAAACTGTATGGTGGAAGAGAATTCCACAGGAGTTGTGCAGCCACCCCAAAGGCCCTATTGTATCTCCTGATCCTTTTACGTGGGAGGATGGTGCAACTAATAAGCCAGGCTTGGCAGCGCATAGGAGGTGGATAGGAGAAGATGGAATCGGGAGCTCTTTTAGGTAGTCAGGTTCCAGAGCGCATAGGGCCTGGTATGTTAACAAGCCTATTTTGAAGATGATGCATGTACTCACAGGCAGCCAGTGCAGAAAGCACAAAACAGGAGTGACATGGTCCCTCACATAGGTACCCATCAAAATCCTGGCCACAGCATTCTGCACCAGCTGTAGGTGACACATCAAACCTCCTGACAGACCTAGGTACAGAACGTTACAGTAATCAAGTCAGCTAGTAACAAAGGCATGGATAACAGTAGCCAGGTCAGTCGGAGTCAAAAATGGGAGGATCCTGGCAATATTCTGAAGATGGAAAAAAAATGGCCCTAACAACCAGTGAGACATGTTTTTCAAGGTCAAGCCGATCATCAAGAATAACACCAAGATCCTTAACCACATCTATCACAAACAGGGCATGACCATCAACCGCTAGAGCAGGCAGTCTCCCATCAGCGAGAATACCCCATTGACCCCACTCAATCACCATAACCTCTAGCTAGCTGGGGCTGAGACATAGCCAGTTAGTGTACATCCAGTCATTTATGTTGGTTAAACACTGACTCAGCATATCTGGGGTGGAAAGGTCAACAAGAGCACAGGACAGGTACAACTGGGTATCATCTGTGTAGCAGTGAATCCCCAGATTGTACCACTTAATGATCTCTCCCAGTGGCAGCACATTCATGGAGAACAACAGGGGCGACATGATGGTACCCTGTGGAACACCACATGGCAGCGCAAAAGAACCTGAGAAAAAATGTCCTAGGACAACATGCTGTGATCTTGGTCAGATATGAGTGAAACCAGTTCAGAACTGCTCCAATAGCACCCACATAGTTCTGCAGACAGTCCAGCAACACCCCATGATATACCATATCAAATGCTGAAGACAGACCCAAGAGCACCAAGATGGTATAGTGCCCTTGGTACCTTGCCATGAAGAGGTCATGTGGCACCCCAACCAAAGCTGTCTCAGGGCTGTGCCATGGCCAACAACCCAGATGGAGAGGTTTATAGATGGATAAAGTCTCCAGGTACTCAACCACCTGGTTAATCACCACCTTCTCAATACATTTACACAGAAAGGGAAAATTAGAGACATGGCCTATAGTTTGCAAGGATGTCAGGGTCAATAGATTTTTTTTTTTAAGGAGGGGTCTCACTACAGCCCCTTTCAGAGATACAGGAAACAAACCCTCCATTAATAACCTATTGACAATCTCCACAAACACTGGACCCAAGAAATCCAAGCAGCTGATTTATTTATTTCAGTACTCGGGAAAACCATTTGAGCTCAGAGCTCTTTACATAGGTTGCACGTCAGGACATTTCAGTACAACAGATAGGTGAAATTATATGAAGGATTGTAGAATTACAAAGGTAAACAAACAGGATCATATATCAATCACAGTACAGGTCATAGGAATGCAGACAATTTACAGTGTCCAACGGTGAAACCAGTCAGTTGTCAGCAAACAAGAGGTTGTTTGGAGCGTTACTAAGTGCTAAAGAAAAAAAGAAAACAGAGGGTGAAGGGGAGGAGCCCAAGTGCAATGTCAGTGGCTCAGTAGGTAGCACACGCGCCTCTGAAGCTGGGAGATCAGAAGGCTGTGGGTTCAGTTCCCACATCTGGCACTTGGGTTAATATCCCAGTACTGACACTGTAGTGCAGCATGAGAGGGGGTGCTGCACTTCTGAGGTGCCGTCTTTCAGATGAGACGTTAAACCGAGGTCCCATCTGCCTGGATTGGTGGTAGTTCAGGTGGATGTTAAAGATCCCATGGCACTTATCAAAAAGAGTAGGGGAATTTCCCCCGATGTCCTGGCCTAATTTCCCTCATTCAATAAAAATACCACCAACAGCTTAATCTGGTTTAAGGTCAGTTGGCATTCATCTGTATCTCCTTCCTCCAGGTCATGCCTGAAAATAGGCAGGATTTGTCTAGTGCACTTACCCGGTCAACAAAAACTAAATAAAATAAATAAATAAATGTGCAAAAGGAGAGTCTAATATCAGTAAAGCAGTAGGGATTGGAGGAAGGTGATGAGATTGGAGGCAGAGGGAGAGGGTGCTAGGTGTGTGTTGGGAGCAGAAGGGCCTACTCAGGGGAGAGAGATGGAAGGGTTGAGGGGGCAGGGGATGGAAGTAGTGATGGGGGGTGGAAAGGTGGTGCTAACAATGGCAGGCAAACGACAAGCCACATCGTACCCGGGTCCAGGATAAAGGTGGAAGAACACATGCTGGTGAGCACTCAAAGAACCTTATCAACCAACACCAGTTGAAATTCAATCCAGCTGAGCAGACAGTTTTCATTAGCAGATCAATCATGCTCAATAAAAGTGGACCAGAGGAGGTAATACATGTCTTGATAGAGGTCACCTTGTCAGCAAAAAACTGCCTAAACTGCTCACACTTTTCTACAGAAAATGCTGTCCCAGACTGAAGACAGGAGGGATTTAACCAACTGTCAACAGTGCGGAACAGCACAACTGGATGGTTTCTTGCCGCAGCAATTGATCGTGACAAAATTGCAGTGTTCTTAAAATCAATTGCCCACTGATACTCCTAATAATGGAGCCTCGATGATAATCTGTCCTCTTTAGAGTGTGACCACCTCCAGGAATGCTCTAACCTATGCCCCTTAGTTTTCAACCAGCACAGCTCAGCACAATACCATGGTGAGCTATGCCAGAAGGTCAAGGGGAAAAGACGGTAAGGTGCAACCAAGTCCAGCATTTAAACATCACTTCTTTTTTAGAAAATGGTTATCTACATTCTATCAGCATGCTTCCAGGCAGATTAAATCTGAGCAAAAATGTATTATACATCTATTTGCTTTGAGAACCACCCTAATTTCTTATTTTGGCCCATTTCCCTGAAAAACTGATTGCCAATACATTCTAATTCGATTTAATAACAAAGAAAGAACAGACTGGAGAAACGGCCCACTCACCAAATATACAAAGTATATAAATATATGTTCTTTTATTTTCAGAATCACAATTAACCAGAAATTCAATACTCCTGCATTTTGGGGTTCAGGAATGACCCCTTCCTCAGAGAGCTGGTTATCCTTCTAGAAAACATGTATTACAAAAAGTATACTGTAAGAATTTATATATTTTTTCTTTTTTTCTCATAAAAATTCCTTAATTTCAGAATCACTCACTTCATATACTTACAGTGTGCTTCTCTTTCAAATTTTGTTTTAAAGCATTTTCCTCAGTTCAATCATGCTAAAACAAGTACATTTCAACATTATTTATTTTTCGTCTTAAATAGAGTGATATTCCTTTAAGCAACCAACCAAAATCCCACAAACTTTTTTTACTGACCAGGGACCATTGAGGACTTTGTGTGGTGTTCCCTTGTTGACATTTTGGGTGCTAAAATCTCCATAGGAAAACACATTCTTTGATTCGTTTCAGCTTTTAATTCATTTTAAACAGCCATTCACTTTTAAGTGTAAAAGAAGCTTGTACCTCAGTTTATCACCACTGAGTTACGTCCTTATCTCCAACGCAGTTTGAAACCGTTGGTATGCCTGCAGGAAATATTCTTTCACTGTGGAGCTTTTGTCAGAATCCGGCAAATCACGCTAAGCTTCCTGATGTAACCACATCACTAGGAAGCACGTGTTAGAGCTAGCACTAGTGCTAGCCCTAGTGCCAGACCAGCTAATAACAGCTGCACCTACTGTTGGGTGTCTGACACTGAAAACAGATCTTTTTTCATTCTTTAACATTTCTGATCTCTGTATTAACCTCTTTATGAAAACAACCATTTAACAGGGTGATTTGTTGTGGCTTGATATAGAATCTGGACACAATCTTAGGCTTTGTGTACAATAATTATTCCAAAATGCACCACATAGTTAAACAAAGGTTAAAAATGAAAACAGAGAAACAAAAGGGGGAAGGGGTTGAGCTTAAGAATCCTAGAAAAGGACTGGACTCTTTATTGGAAAATTTGGAGTATTGTTTATGAACCAGAACAATCATGACTAATAAAAAGATTTTATAATAATGGATGCCAATCGATTCCATCGTTTAGACCATACTTTTCGTGTAATGTTTCAAACAGATCAATATAAAATGATTCCTTAAGCAGAAGTTTTTGTCTATAATTTCCCCTTTTTATCTGATATCACTTTCTCTATTGTGAAGAATCGTAATGAGGGAAGTTGATGTGATGCTTCCACAAAGTGTCTTGCAATAGGTGAATTCTCATCTTGTCTCCTTATATAACTTTTATGTTCACCTATTCTTGTTTTCAATTGTCGTTCTGTTTTACCTATGTACATAAGGCCACAGGGGCATTTAATAGCATAAACTACCCCTGTAGTTTGGCAAGTTGTGAAGTCATTAATAATTACATCTTAATCTTTTGCTACATTTCTGATTTTCTTTAAATGTTGGGAATTGTTATGATGAATACATCTACCACATGAGAAATTTCTTTTTTAGATCAGTAACTGTCAGTACAGATTTCTGCACTGGCAGTTTGTGGTCTGTATGTACCAACCTGTCCTGTAGTGATCTAACCTTTCTTGCTACAATCTGGGGTTTATTAGCAAAAACGCTTTCCCCATTTCTGTGGCTTCTAACACATGCCAGTGTTTTAACACTGCCTTTTTAATCTTGTAAAACTCATTATTGTATTTCATCATCATCATAATTCTGTTTTCTTTAGTATCTTTATTGCCATGTGTTGTGGCTAACAATTATTATTCTTTTTGTTTTGTTTTGCTTCTTCTACTACTTCCTTCTTGTAGCCCCTTTGTAAAACTCTATCACTCATATTATCTGCTATTTCCTGAAAATTTTTTTCTAATGTACAATTTCTTTTGGCTCTCTAAATCTGGCTGTACGGGACTGAATTCTTAAGCGGTACTGGATGAAAGCTTGTAGCTTCAAAAACAGTATTTCGATCCATAGATTTTCTGTACAGTTTAGTACAGAGTTTTCCCTCATTTTTGAAAATCAGAAGATCCAAAAATGGGATCATATCTCTGTCTTGATTTTTTATGAACTGTAGATGTTCTGTTCTTGAATTTATGTACTCATGAAACCTTTCTAATTCTCTTTCTGTTCCTGACCAGATTACAAAAATAATGTCAATAAAACATTTCCATAACAGAATACTGTTTTGGAATGGATTATTTTGGTATATATATTGTGTTTTGACATCACTCATATGTAAGTTAGTGTAAGATGGTGCCATGCTCGTGCCCATCGCTGTACCCCTTTTCTGCACATAATATTCTTTCTCAAATCTAAAATAGTTCTGAGACAGTACAATTTCTGCCAGTTTCAACAAGAATTCATTAGGTGGTTTCTCATCTGTTCTTTTATTTGCCAAAGTTTTCTTCAGACTGTTATACCCTAAATCATGTGGTATTGAGGTGTATAAATCATTTACATCCCATGTGACCAACCAGAATTCTTCAACATTGTTCAGATCCTTACTAAATTCATCAATCAACCTTATTGCATGAGTACTATCTCTTATATATGATTTTGTTTGTTCAACAAAATCACGAATGTGAAAATCAACATAGACTGATAAAGGTTCAAGTACTGACCCCACCCCCAAGGATATGGGTCATCCAGGTGGATGAATTGGGTCCTTATGTATCTTAGGAAGTGTATAGAAAACTGGTGCACAAGGGTATTTTTTTAGTAAAGCACCTCTTTCTCACTCTGCAATCCAGCCCACTTCCAGTGCTTGGTCCAATACTCCTTGTATACAATTCTTAATGTCTAATGTGGGATCCTTTGTGATTTTTAAATAATTTACTCAATCGGATAACATCTCCTTACATTTTATAGAGTATGTTTCATAGCCTTCTAGTACTATAGCACCCCCATCTGCTTTTTTTATAACTATAGAGAAATGTGATAGACATGTTAGTCCAGTCAACAATGTAGAGAAAAAATACAACAAATATGTGCAGGTGATACCCTTTATTGGACTAACAAAATTACTTTTAAGACTAGCTTTCGAGAGGTAAAATGCTCTTCCTCAGGTCAAAAGTGAAAACAGCTGAGCAGTATGACAAATATAAAGGTTGGATGTGGATTTGAAGCCTAGACTAGCAGATTACAGATCAAAGCATTGCAGTCAATTTGCAGGTCTTACAAACAGAAAGACTTATTTTCACTGGAGTGTGTCTGTTGGAGAGATCAACTTGTAAGATCAAAAGGCTGCCTAATTTTACTCTGACTCTGGACCATTAATTAACATTTCTAAAAAGTCAAGGCATAAAGAAAATACATACCATTGTCTTAAGAAGGTACCTGTTAAAACAGCCAGAGGGTGCTGGTGTGAGGGTTTAAAAAGAAACTCAGAAGGACTTCTTTAAGCATAATTACTGGTAGTGTATTAAAAAACCAACATCTTTATTAAGTCCTTTTTCTTTAGTGTCAAAATATTGTATCATTTTTATTTCAAATGTTTGATGATCCTGGCTGTTTTTAAAGTTCCCTTTTAACACTCTGACAGTAAAATCACTGGTGGAGTCATCTGGTCTAGAAAAATGTTCCCCTACTGGTGTATTTTCATTTTTATGGGTAACTGTGAATCTGTGGTGATTCATTCTTGTTTTGAGTTCCTGTCCAGTTTCACCAGTATAGCAACCTTTCTCACGTTTTCTGCATTGTATCATGTATACTACATTGCTAGAAGAACAGGTATACAAGTTTTGGATTGTAAATGTTTTTCCATTGTGACTGACACATGTCTCAGGAGAGATATGTGTACATAGTTTGCAGCAAGGTGCTTTGCATGGTTTTGTGTCTTTGTCACCTAGTTGGCACGCAGAAGGAAGTTTGCTTTGGACCACTTTCTGCTTCAGGTTTGGTGGCTGGTGGAAGGCAAGCACTGGTGGAGTGGGAAATATATTTTTTAGAGTTTCATCTTCAGACAGTAGTGGCTGTAGATATTGAGTTATGTTCCATAGTTTTTTCAGTTCTGGGTTGTAGGTTACTACCAGAGGTGTGCAATCAGATGTTCTCTGTGGCTTGTACTGTAGTAGTTCTTCCCTAGGCCTACAGAGTGCAGAATGGATATTCCTGTCAATGGAGCTAGTTTTATATCCCTTCTGTCTGAAACCTCCTTTTAATGTAATAAGGTGTCTGTCTCTGTCGTCTTGATTAGAGCAAATACGGTGGTACCAGATATCCTTGCTGCGTATAATGGATGTTTTGGTATGAGAGGGATGGTAACTTGAGCTGTGCAGGTAACTGCATCTGTTTGTAGGTTTTCTGTACACAGATGTTTGCAGTGTTCCATTTTTTAGTGTGACTCTGGTATCCAGGAAATGCACACACTTAGAATAATTTATCTGGAATTTAATGGAAGGATGGAAGTTATTGAAGCTGTCAAAACATTTTTTAAGTTTTCCTCTTCTGCTGCCCATATGATAAAGATATCATCAATATATCTATAGTATTTTAATGGTTTATGATGTTGCATGCTGAGGAATTTTACTTCTAGATCTGCCATTAACAGATTGGCATACTGTGTTGCCATCCTGGTGCCCATAGCTGTTCCTATATTTTGAAGGTAAATGTCAGTGTTGAAACTGAAATAATTGTGTGTAAGGATGTATTCCATAAGTTTGGCTATCAAATCTGAGGGTTATGTGCCCTCTGTGGTGGCTTTTTGCAAATATTCATAGCATGCCATTGTGTCATCTCTGTGAGGGATGTTGCTGTATAAGGATTCAACATCCACTGTGACCAAAATATTGTCAAATGGTAACTAGTCTATACTGTATAGTTTGTTTGAAAGTCTGTAGTAACATAGAAAAATAGAATTTGATGGCAGATAAGGACCTCTTGGACCACCTAGTCTGCCCATTTTCTTACCTAATAGATAAGCTGCAGATCCTAGTTAACCAACAGCTTACTTCCTCCTACCCCCCACTAGGACTGCCTTATGTCTGTCCCATGCATTCCTGACTTCCCCCACTGTTCTTGACTCCACGACCTCCTCAGGGAGGCTGTTCCATGCATCCACAACCCTCTCTGTGAAAAAATACTTCCTCACATTACCTCTGAGCCATCCCCCCCATCTTCAAATTGTGCCCTTTGTTCTTGAACATCTCTTTTTCTGAAAGATGCTACCCTCTTGGACTTTGTTGATTCTCTTGAGGTACTTGAAAGTTTCTATCATGTCCCCTCTCTCCCTTCTTTCCTCAAGGGTATACATATTAAGCTCCTTTATTCTTTCTTTGTCTGTCTTCTGGTGCAGACCCTGCACCATTTTGGTTGCCCTCCTCTCAACAGCCTCCACTCTGTCTATGTCTTTGTGGAGATGGGATCTCCAGAACTGCACACAGTACTCCAGATGGGGTCTCACCAACTGTCTCTACAGAGGGATAACAACTTCCTGTTTTTTACTACTGATGCCTCTTCCTATGCATCCCAGTATCCCCCCAGCCTTCCTTACTGCCTTCTCACATTGCTTGCCCACCTTTAGGTCATCTGATATAATTATCCTTAGGTCCCTTTCCATTTTTACTGGTGTCAGTATCTCACCCCCCATTGTGTACTCTTCTCCTGGGTTTTTGTTTCCCATGTGCATTATCTTGCACTTCTTTGCATTGAATCTGAGCTGCCATACATTTGACCATTCCTCCAACCTTGCCAAGTCCCTTCTCATCCTTTCCACTCCATCTTGTGTATCAATCCTGTTGCAGATCTTTGTGTCGTCTGCAAAGAGACATACTTTTCCTTCCAGTTCCTCTGCAATGTCACTTATAAAGACATTAAAAATGACCAGTCCCAGTACTGAACCCTGTGTTACCCCACTAGTAACCCTCCTTTCTTCACTGTGAACTCCATTTACTACTACCCTTTGCGTCCTGTTGTCTAGCCAATTTTTTATCCAGGCTACCACCTTGGGACCCACTCCAAGGCTGGCTAACTTATGTATTAATCTTTTGTGTGGGACTATATCAAATGCCTTGCTAAAATCTAGGTAGGCCATGTCCACAGCCCCTCCCTGGTCTACTACTTTGGTCACCCAGTCAAAAAAATCTATTAGATTTGTCTGACATGACCTTCCCATTGTGAATCCATGCTGCCTTGGGTCCTGTGCCCCACTGGCCTCCAGGTACTCGACAACTCTTTCCTTCAGAAGTGATTCCATCATTTTCCCTACCACTGAGGTAAAACTAACTGGTCTGTAGTTTCCTGCCTCCGTCCTGCTCCCACTTTTGTGAAGAGGAATCACATCTGCCCTCCTCCAGTCCTCAGGTACCACCCCATCCTCCCATGATTTGTTAAAGAGAGTAGTCAGCGGTGTCACTAGTTCTACCCTTAGTTCTTTTAGAATTATTGGGTGAATCCCATCAGGCCCCATTGCTTTGTCCACCTTCAGTTTTTTTAGTTCTTTCAGAACTCTTTCTTCTGTAAATGGACTGGTATCGACCCCCATCTTCAGAGTGTTTCTCTTGTTTGGTTTAGGTACCTCCCCCTCCTCTTCCTTTGTGAATACTGAGCAGAAATATTCATTCATTATCCCTGCTTTTTCACTGTCATCCTCTAACCACATTCCCTCCCCTTTATTAAGCCTCAGTATCCCTTCTTTGTTCTTTCTTCACTCCCTAATGTATCTCTAAAAGGTCTTATCCCCCTTCTTAACAGAATTGGCTATCCTTTCCTCAGTTTGGGCCTTTGCTATTCTGACTGCATTCCCTTCATAGTATCCTGTATGAAGCTGTTTGTGTTTTGCACCAGTGATTTGAGAATACTTTCTATGAGTCTAGAGATCCCCTCAGTTAATGTGTCAATTCCAGATTTAATTGGTTTGCCAGGGTTTCCAGATTTGTGAATTTTTGGTAATGTGTAGAAGGTTCCTAGTGCTGGCCTTTTTGGTATCATATTTTCCAGTTCCTTATGTCTATGTTCTGGAAATGTGCTGATTAGTTGTTTCAATTATTTCATTAATTTCTTTGTGGGGTCTGCAGTTAGCTTCCTGTAGTAGGTGTTGTCTGAAAGTTGTCTGTAGCCTTCCTGTATGTAGTTGGTTGTGTCCATGATCACAACTGCACCCCCCTTGTCAGCATGGTTAATGGTGATGCTTTTATTGTTGTGTAGGCTATCCATTGCTTTTCTTTCCAAAGGTGAGATGTTGTATAGAAGTTTCATCTGTTTGCTGGAGATTTGTGATTGTACCCCATGTCTAAAGCTTTCTATATAGTTGTCCAGTTTAGGGTTACATCCACTCAGTGGAGTAAAGTGGGAGTGCTTCTTTTTGTGGTTATAACTCCTATCAGATGAGCCCTCTTGATTGTGGAAGAATTTGCTCAGTCATAGCCTTCTGAAGAATTCCTCTAGGTCTGAGTACAGTCATATTTCATCAAGTTTTGAAGAGGGACAGAATGTCAGACCTTTAGAGAGAACTGACATTTTTAGCTGTGATAGCCAATGGCTAGAGAGGTTAGTTATTCCATTGGATATGGTCATCCAATTGTCAGTCCTAGTGAGGTCTGATTCAGTGTTCATTGTGAACCCATATCCGGGGTGTATATTCACTTCCATTTGGCAACTGGTGTGTTGCAAGGTAGGGTCCTTTGTGTGCTGTATAGTTTTAATTCCAAGAGGTTGAATGTTTAAGGTTCCTCTGAGGCTGACTGTTGTGTGCACTGTGAGCTGGGCTCCTCTCTAGTCTGTGTTGTATTGGAAGCAGTCGACAGGAAGGTAAGGTCCTCAGTTTCTATGTCAATGTCATTGTGAGACATGAAACCATCATGTTCCTTCTGTAGGAGAATCTGTAGTTTCATTTGTTTCCTTTTAATTGCAGCTTGTTGTTCTCTGATGTAGAGGCACTGGAGTTCCTTTACTAATTCTTCCATTCTTCTTCTATTTTGCTGTCATAGGTTTTGAAGTATTAGGCTAGTTTGTGATTTGGTATGTATTTTCTTTATGCCTTGACTTTTTAGAAATGTTAATTAATGGTCCAGAGTCAGAGTAAAATTAGGCAGCCTTTTGATCTTACAAGTTGATCTCTCCAACAGACACACTCCAGTGAAAATCAGTCTTCCTGTTTGAGGTGCAAATTCACTGCAATGCTTTGATCTGTAACCTGCTAGTCTAGGCTTCGAATCCACATCCAACCTTTATATCTGTCATACTGCTCTGCTGTTTTCACTTTTGACCTGAGGAAGAGAGTTTCACCTCTCGAAAGCTAGTCTTAAAAATAATTTTGTTAGTCCAATAAAAGGTATCACCTGCAGCATATTTGTTGTATTTGTTCTCTACATTTATAACTATAGAGTTATCATTTTCCATCCCCTTAGAGCTACAAATTCTACTGATGTAAGGTTAAATTAGCTGTGTCTGTCCATATTTCTTGCTTGTTTTAATAATTTATCTATATATTTGTTTACTGATGTAATATAAGTTTAAATGGGGTGTGGAATATTGCCAGGTAGTATAAATTGAGATTACATTTTTAATCTCTGTGACAAAATCATTCTTTTGTTCTTTTCCTCAGATTCTGAGGTTCCTTCATTTAGTAATGAATCAAAAAAATTTCACTCTAATTTTTCTGTAGAACCTATTTAGTTCTAACTTTACCTCAAATTCGTTAGTTTTCTCATGTGGCCAGTAAAATAGTCCCCAACCTAATAATCTAGTCTCAACATCCGTAACTATTCGTTTTGATAAATTAAATATTACACTTTCTGTTGTGAGTGAGTCACTAATTGTGTTGCTTGTGGGTCTTGTTCTTTGCCTCTTTCTGTATTTATTCTTGTAAATTGGTAACCTCTTCAGCCCTTACCTCAATTGAAGATAGGTTTTGTTTATAATGTGGACTCTGACACCTCTCTTTACACATCTGGAACTGAAACAGAAGCTGATTTGAGAAGTAATAGTGGGAATCGTTTTTTAGGAATAGGCCAGTTTGGGGGGGTAGATGTTTCAGTCAAGGGAAGGGTCGAAGAGGCTACCAATTTACAAGAATAAATACAGAAAGAGACAAAGAACAAGACCAAGGGGAGGGAGGGTCAGGATTAGAGACAGTGAGAGCAGAAGATGTCACAGACTTGCAAGGAAAGAAAAAAGAAAGGCAAAAAGAACAAGCAACACAAGTACTGACTTTCACAAACAGAAAGTGTAATATTTAATTTATCAAAGTGAATACTTATGGATGTTGAGATTAGATTAGTAGGTCTGGGACTATCTTACTGCCCACATGAGAAAACTAATGAGTTTGAGGTAAAGTTAGAACTAAATAAGTTCTACAGAAAAATTAGACTCCAATATTTTTTGATTCATTAGTAAAAGAAGGAACCTCAGAATCTGGGGAATAGAACAAAAGAAAGATTTTGTCACAAAAATTATAACTGAAATCTCAGTTTATATCACCTGGCAATATTCCACACCCCATTGAAACATACATTACATTAGTAAACAAAGATACTGATAAACTATTAAAACAAGCAAGAAATATGGACAGACACAGCCAATTTAAACTTTCACCAGTAGAATTTGCAGCTTTAAGAGGGATGGAAAATGATAACTCTATAGTTATAAAAAAAAGCCAATAAGGGGAGTGCTATAGTACTAGAAGACTACGAGACATACTCTATAAAATTTAAAGAGATGTTAGCCAATTGAGTAAATTATTTAAAAATCACAAAGGATCCCACATTAAATATTAAGACTTTTATACAAGGGGTATTGGACCAGGCACTGGAAGTGGGCTGGATTACAGAGTGGGAAAGAGGTGCTTTGCTAAAAGAATATCCTTGCACACCAGTTTTTATACACTTCCCAAAATATATAAGGGCCCAATTCATCCACCTGGATGACCCATAATCTCGGGGGTGGGATCAGTCCTTGAACCTTTATCAATCTATGTTGATTTTCACTTTCATGATTTTATTGAACAAACAAAATCATATTTAAGAGATAGTACCCTTGCAACAAAGTTGATTGATGAAGTTAGTAAGGATCTGAACAATATTGAAGAACTCTGGTTGGTCAAGTGGGATATAAAAGATTTATACACCTCAATACCACATGATTTAGGGTGTAACAGTCTGAAGAAAACTTTGGCAAATAAAAGAACAGATGAGAAATCACCTAATGAATTCTTGTTGAAACTGGCAGAAATTATACTGTCTCAGAACTATTTTAGATTTGAGAAAGAATATTATGTGCAGATAAGGGGTACAGCGATGGGCTCGAGCACGGCACTATCTTACACTAACTTACATGTGAGTGATTTCGAAACACAGTATATATACCAGAGTAATCCATTCTAAAACAGTATTCTGTTATGGAAACATTTTATTGACAATATTTTTGTAATCTGGTCAGGAACAGAAAGAGAACTAGAAAGGTTTCATGAGTATATAAATTCAAGAACAGAACATCTGCAGTTCATAAAAAATCAAGACAGAGATATGATTCCATTTTTAGATCTTCTGATTTTCAGTAAATGAGGGAACACTCTGTACTAAACTGTATAGAAAACCTATGGATCAAAATACTGTTTTTGAAGCTACAAGCTTTCATCCAGTACCACTCAAGAATTCAGTCCCATACAGCCAGATTTTGAGAGCCGAAAGTAATTGTACATTAGAAAAAGATTTTCAGGAAACAGCAGATAATATGAGTGATAGAGTTTTACAAAGGAGCTACAAGAAGAAAGTAGTAGAAGCAACACAAAACAGAAAGAAAGAACAATTGTTAGCCACAACACATGACAATAAAGATACCAAAGAAAATAATATGATGATGATGATGAAATACAATAATGAGTTTTACAGGATAAAAAATTTGGTGTTAAAGCACTGGCATGTGTTAGAAGCCACAGAATTAGGGGAGAGAGTTTTTGCAAATAAACCCCAGATTGTAGCAAAAAAGTTAGATCACTACAGGACAGGTTGGTACAGACAGACCATAAACTGCCAGTGCATAAATCTGTACCGACAGTCACTGATCTAAAAGGAAACTTCTCATGTGGTAGATGTATTCATTGTAACAATTCCCAATGTTTAAAGAAAATCAGAAATGTAGCAAAAGTTAAAGATGTAATTATTAATGACTTCATAACTTGCCAAACTACAGGGGTAGTTTATGCTAGTAAATGCCCCTGTGACCTTATGTACATAGGTAGAACAGAACGACAATTGAAAACAAGAATAGGTGAACATAAAGGTTATATAAGGAGACAAGATGAGAATTCACCTATTGCAAGACACTTTATGGAAGCATCACATCAACTTCCCTGATTACAATTCTTTGGAATAGAGAAAGTAATACCAGATAAAAGAGGGGGAAATTATAGATAAAAACTTCTGCTTAAGGAAGCATTTTATATTGATCTGTTTGAAACATTAAAAAAAAAGTATTTTCTGAATGATGGAATCGATTGGCTTCCATTATTATAAAATCTTTCTATTAGCCACGATTGTTCTGGTTCATAAACAATACTCCAAATTTTCCAATAGAAAGTCCAGTCATTTTCTAGGATTCTTAGGCTCAACCCCCCCCCCCCAATTTTGTTTCTCTGTTCTCATTTTTAACCCTTGTTTAACTATGTGTGGTATTTTGGAATCATTATTGCATACAAAGCCTAAGATAGTGTCCAGATTATATTTCAAGCCACAACAAATCACCCTGTCAAAAGGTTGTTTTAATGAGAAGGTTAATACAGAGGTCAGAAATGTTAAAGAATGAAAAAAGATCTGTTTTCAGTGTCAGACACCCAACAGTAGGTGCCACTGTTATCAGTGGGTCCAGCACTAGGGCTAGAACTAGTGCTAGCTGTAACAGGCACTTCCTAGTGATGTGGTTATGTCAGGAAGCTTAGTGTAAATTGCTGGATTCTCACAAAAGCTCCACAATGAAAGAACATTTCCTGCAGGCATATCAACAGTTTCGAACTGCGTAGGAGCTGACGGCATAACTCGGTGGTGACAAACTAAGGTACAAGCTTCTTTTACACTTAAAAGTGAATGGCTGTTTAAAATGGATTAAAAGCTAAAATTAATCAAAGAATGTGTTTTCCTATGGAGATTTTAGCACCCAAAATGTGAACAAGGGAACACCATACGAACAAAGTCCTCGCTAGTCCCCTGTCAGTAAAAAAAGTCTGTGGGATCATTTTGGTTGGTTGCTTAAAGGGATATCACTCTGTTTAAGATGAAAAGTAAATAATGTTGAAATGTACTTGTTTCAGCATGATTGAACTGAGGAAAATGCTTTAAAAGAAAATCTGAAAGTGAAGCACACTATAAGTGTATGAAGTGAGTGATTTTGAAATAAAGAAATTTTTGTGCGAGAAAAAAGAAAAAATACATATGAATTCTTAACAGTATACCTTTTGTTATATATGTTTTCTAGAAAGATAACCAGCTCCCTCAGAAACAGGTCATTTCTGAACCCTGAAACATAGGAGAATTGAATTTCTGGCTGTTAATTGTGATTCAGAAAATAAACGAAAATGTATTAATATACTTTGTATATTTGGTGAGTAGGCTGTTTTTCCAGTCTGTTCTTTCTTTGATGTTTGCTTGATTTGAGTAAGGCCTCTCCCGCTTTTCTGATTTTGTCTAATTTTTGTTCTTTTTTTGAGGGTGGATGAGTCAGTGTTCTGGCTTAGATTTAAAAACACTAATACAAAGAGACATCTTATTGCAATCACATACAATATCCTACTGCTCACTACATTTTAAGAGGCTTTGATTCATCCCTCCCACTGGTTTTTAGATTCTGGTTTAAACACCTTAAATTGGACTCATATCTGGGAAAATATGTATAAGTATATTCCTTTGGACAATTTTAAACCTATGCAATTCAACATTTTACACAACACCTAGATAACACCTTCCATTTTGTTCAAAAGTGATCTTATTAATTCCGATATATGTACCCGTTGTAACTCTAGTACTGGCAATTTAAGGCATATACTTTGGAGCTGCCCTTTAGTTAGTCCACTCTGGCTAGATAGTAATGGGAGGTATTAGACAAACTTCAATTACAAGGTGCTTTCCATTTTGAAGGTTATATCCTGGGGTATTATAACTCTTTATCCAGCACTTCTAATAGAGCTATGCTAGCCTTAATGTCTATCTCAGTTAAACAGACAGTATTAAGACATTAGCTGGATAATGAAATCTTAACTTTTAAGGAAAAGTCTTCGACTGTTTTACATAATTAGCAGATAGCCAAATTAATTGCTAGCTTTCACAGGAACCTACAGAACTTCCAATCAAAATAGGGTGCTCTGTACAGCTTACAGCTCTCAATATCTCTTGGAAGCGAGTCCCTTCTGTTCTTTATTATATTATTATTACTAGCATTCATGTTAATGAGTTAATTCATTTTTATTATTTTGGTGTTCTACCTCTTTTCACTTTATGACTCTTATATGTTAATAGATATAATTTTTATATCCCGTGAATCCCTTTTGTATATGGATTTTGAGGTATAGATTTATCCCTCCCAATTTCCAGAATTTCTCTCTTTTATGCGCTTGTAAGTTCACCCTTCTGTTGGATACAGTCTTAGAATTTCAGTGTATTTATATAATTTGGCACCTCATGTCATTGAGTGGGAGGGGGTTTAGTTTCTTTGTATCATTCTATCTTTTCTGTTTTTGGTGACAGATTTTCTTTTTATGTTTTCCAGTTTATTGTTTTGTCCGTTGTATTTGTGTGTATTTTTGAATTATTGTTGATATGTATTGTATTGTGTGTTCTTCTGAATTAACCAATAAAGAATAAATAAATATAAAAAAATACTGAAGAACACCATTCCCTTCCCAAAAGGATCCACAATCTATCCAAGTGAGTAATGGGAGGGTACCTTGGGGCCCAGCTTGTGTATGCCTCCACATGTGCGAGCATGGCTGAGGTATGAGGTGGGGTGAAAATGGGAAAAAAAATGATAAAAAGATACTAGAAAATAATAGGCTTTAAAAAATGGACAACAAACATAGAGTGAAAGAAGTCCAGCGGAGTCATAAAAATAGATTAAGCTGATCCCTGTCCCGTTGTGATGGTTGAACCCTCATGGTTGAAATCTCAT
Organism: Neoceratodus forsteri; assembly: GCA_016271365.2. Taxonomy (NCBI): domain Eukaryota; kingdom Metazoa; phylum Chordata; order Ceratodontiformes; family Ceratodontidae; genus Neoceratodus; species Neoceratodus forsteri. The sequence goes on along the minus strand of CM057451.1, from coordinate 170,756,979 downwards.
TCTTTCTTAGCCGCAATCAGGTTAGTAAGGATGATGTTGTTTTATGCAAACTTCTCAAAACTTTGAAGTGCAGGTATGCTAACAAAATTACAAGTAAAACATAAGAAAAATGGAACCAAAGGAACCCAATACAGTACCTGTAAAAAAAAATGGAAGACATGAGTTGAAGTGACTGCATGTTTAAATACCCCGTATTCCCACATAATTTAAATAATTTAATATTGTAGTAAAATTAAAGTATTGGAGCATGGTAAAAACTCGACTTGCAGGACCAGCTGGTCTAAACTTGTTGCAGCTTGAGCAGTCCAGCTATTTGGGCCAGACAGCTGGTCTGGTTTTTACAGATTTTTTTTTCTATTTCTTCCCACCCATACCCTCACCTAGATGAATCTTGGACAGGCCAGAAATTACAGACTGACTGTCCAGCCAGACCACATAAGATATATCTGGTCCAGATTTTACCAGCTGCCATAGAATTCTACCCAAACTAAGTGAAAATGTAGATGCTATTCACAAAACCTTATCCTGAAAGCTCATTGATCATACTGATTGCTTGAGGTATGTCATGTTCTGTAATCATACTGACCTGAACAAACAATGTTACAAAAACTGCTACATGCTTAAACTTTGTGTCCTCACAAAATCAGGTTATCAAATTAACCAAAATAACTATTAGACAATGTTATTAAATAAAAATAATTTAGTTTGCTATCCTGTCCTGATCATTTCATGATAAAGAAATTCCCATTTGTAATACAATACTTCAGTCCTTGCATTTTCTAAGGCTACCCATGATACAACAAATCAGTGCTACTAAAAGCACCAGTGAAATAAAGCACCACTTGAGGAAGAAGACTGTCCATATCGATGACCTGTTTTCTTATTATTTACTCTTCTTCAATCGCCTCCTGTCCTCCCATGGGGGAACTGCCTCTGTCTGGTAAGTCAGAATCCTCTTCCAGGCCATCAAGCTCAGATTCTTTAGGATGACTCTTTAGAGTCTTGGGCTTCAACTCTTACAGAATTGAAAAGAAAACTGCTAACATTTCAATTAAGATCATGATGATGAACAAAGCTGCTACCTAAACACTGCATAGATTGCTTTACAGTGGAAAAAGGAGGAGAGAGGAAACATGCAGACATCAGATGGGGGTAGGCACACAACAATGTGGCTTGTCTGGGAGCAGATAAGTGCAGGGCAGAGGAGAGAGAGAGAGAAAACACAATGGAATGGGATGGTGGGGAGGTAGGCACACAAGAGTGTGGCTCCCTTGGGATCAGAAAACTAGAAAGTTTACTGTTTGGAGCATGAAATTAGTGTGGCAGGAGAGGGGGAGAAGAAGGAAATACATTTTTAGTGAATGAGGACACAGACAGATTTGCATGAAGTTGTGCTTCAATTCCACTCTACCTTAACAACACAGCTGTGCTGCATTAGGAATTCCAGACAGACCCCTTCTTCTGACAGCAGCATGTCAGCATAGCTCTGATGCTATGCAGCTATAAAAAACAGCAATATAATATTCTTATTATTTATTGAAGTAAATCACCATTGTGCCTACAAAATATTACCACATAGCCTGGATTGAGTGCAAACACCACACTGGCTCTGACTAGTTATGTGTGACACTAACATCTCATTTGGGCACCCCTGATCTTCATCAGAGTATTAGTGTAAGTGTATATCAAACAATTTATAGTTGTATGTTTACCATAGCAACAATCCACCATTTTCTTTTTGATAGAAAGTTTAAACATTGATGTATCATGCTAAAATGCACTGTGCCCATATACACTAAAGAGCTTAAACTGTTAGAAACAATCATGCCCAGGAAAAACTGGATAGGCACTGAGCTTAAAAAAAACATGATTATATACAGATTAGCAAATCCCTGATTGAAACTGATAATCAACTGCACCATAGTTATGTGTAAATAACATAGCACATATCACATTCATAAGCATTAGAATCGAAACATAAGTATCCCCATTTTAACAACATTAATTTTCAGTCACGCACAAAATGTTATGTGACAAAATTGAAGAGTCTTGATAAATATCATTTACAAACAGACATAATGCATCATCGCTACACATAACAGACTATAAAGCATACAAAAAATAATAGAAATACCCACACGTGCACATATGTGAAAATATTTAAGAGTTAGCACACAAAGCTGTTCTGACCAACATTTCAGTTCCCATATACCTAACTCTAACACATAATTATGAATAATCATCAAAAAGATATAATATCATCCCACCATTTCATCAAACAGAGGGGACCAAAAATCAATTTACAATTTACAGGAATGTGATTAAGTCGATGCATTCTGTCAGGCCCAGCCCCTGTCAGACTCCCAAAGAATAAGACCAGCAGAATTCTCTCTGTCCTATTATCCACTCCCAATTGCCAACACAAGGGCCCTGACTTTTTTTTTAATACCCATGAACTTGACATCATGAGTACCATGGGTGAACCTCTGCAAATATCTCACTATATCATAAGAAACATTACCTTTTTGAATGGCTCAAATATGTTCAGCAATCTTTACTTTAAACTAACATATAGTGCAGCCAATATAAAAGGTACTTCAGGAACAAAATAAAATGTACACAGCCCCAAAGGTATTATAATTTATAAAATCCTTTGCATAAATTTCCACACCATTATTCCTGAAACATTTAACGTGGCTGATACGTCTACAGTACATGCAGTGTCCACACCTGTATGTACCACATGGTGGAGGTAGTTACCATTCAACTGGTGCACTTTTTTGGCCCACATACAGACTTGAGACAACCTTGTACTTTATTGTGTGTGGACACCTAAATATTATGTTTTGTCCTTTCACCACCTCCCTCAACTTTGGCTCCAAGCTAAGGATCCCCCAGTTATCAGTTATGATCTGTCTCACTTCTCTGGACCTTACACTATAAGTTGTAACAAATGGACAAAATGGAGTCCCTGTTTCCTGCTTTCTAGGTCTTGTAACTAAGGTTGACTCCCTAGAAATGCTTTCCACATGCTGTACTTCCCTCACTATGGACAAATTACTATAGCCTCAACTTTTAAAAGTTTATTGTCCCCAGTCTCCTCTACAAACAGTTATAGCATGGTGCCATCAGTGGTCCAGGGAACCAATTAAAGTTCCTTGGACTTGAAGAAAGTGACTATGACATTTCATGGAGGTGACCTGGACAATAAACCTTTATGTCATGAGACTTCTGGCAGCATAGATTAAGGACCCTCACTCCACAGGATTTGAATGACTATTTCCAATTAGTCCCATTTTTTTAAAGTGAATAGTCTCTGCCTCTCTTGTGCCACTTCAGCAATGTGCACCGTAATGTCTGGACCCATTTTTCTTGTGCTTTTTGGATAATATATTGCTGTTTGAGGGATCATATAATATGTACTGCAGCTGTACTTGATGTTTTTCTTATCTTGATTGTATTCCTCACCTCCATCCCTTTCCTTTCCTGCCCTCACCCCCTACTTTCTGAAGTTTCTGTACAATTTTGAATTTGGTATTATTCACACAGCATCACCACAACTTGTTGCATTTTAGTTGTACTTTCTATGTATTTATTGTTGTACTTACTAGGGTTTTTATCCTTTAACTTCAGCAATGTTTACACAACTATTAAAGTTTTTATGCTGTATCTTTAGCAGTGTTTGCACAACTAGGGTTATGGATATTTATGATGTTGGCACTTTAAATAATTTGCATAACTTATACTATAAATGGTGATGTAAATGCAATACATTTACTTCTTGAAAAAGCATCAGAGAGACCTGAAACATTGATACCTATCCATTGTGGGGTGCTGCTCTAGTGTTTGCTTCTGACTTAGTAATAAAACTTATAATCCGCTTCAAGGTCTTGGGGAATTCTTGAGTATGGATGAGTAGCTGGCCTGAGTGTTTTTTTTTTCTTTTTGAAAGTGTGCTCTTTTGCTTGGGCTCTATCCCATGGTGTTCTGAGCCACCTCAACACACTTTTGGAGCTTGTTTCTGGTGGCTGACTTTAACTGGCTGCTACAGTGTCCCAAGAGTCCAGGTTACAGTTGCTGGATGGCTGGAACCTGGCTGGTGGCTAGCTGGTGGTTGTCTGACTGGTGGTTGGCAGATTGTTTCTGGTGGCTGGCATTGACCACTGGTTCACGGGGCCAAAGTCTGGGTTACAGGTGTTGCCTGCTGGTGGCTGATGGGTGGCTGGTGGTCAGCTTTGACCAACTACTATGCAGGCCCAAGAGTCCAGGTTATAGGTGCGTGCAGGCTTGTGACTGTTGGACAGCTAGTGTGTTATTTCTCCCTGCTTAGGAAACAAGGCATAATATAGTGGTTATATTGGATTCATATCCAATACACTTTGAATAAAAACTACATGTTTTCTATATTACTGTAGTTATTATAGTATATTAAAAATGACAAAAATGGGTCAGTGGTGTAAGCACTGTATGACTTATCTAATTCAGAATTAAGACATAAGTGGTGAAGAAGTCAACTGGTGAAGATTCAACTTGAATTAGTGATGGTGAGTAGTTAGCTCATGATCATCATCATTCTTCATTCCATATATCACATTAGAGAACACACAACCTGTCTTTCTCCAGTTTCTCACTGTTGCACAAGTGCATTGTATTGTTATTATTGGGAGCAAAGATGCTCCAGCTGACTCCTCCCTGAATTCCCCTCCTTGCAGTGATCTCACTGGAAGTCAGCTACTCCCCTAAACAAATTGCTAATGAATGGCAGGGGTCTGGGCAACAGATTTTTCAGCCCCTTCTCTCCATATAAGTAGAGTCAAGAATGCTTTTTTTAAGAACTGAGTGCATACTTTGTTAATGGTTCTCTGCACCAGGGCCATATTGCAAAGTGTGGTCACAGACTTCAGTCAAAAATTGTGAAAACTTTTTTTTTTTTTACTCTTTAGATCTCACTAAAGATGTTGCATGTAGCTTCAGGGGTCCCACTTATGCATAACCCGGCAGTGAAATCACACTGCATTCCAAGACAGGACATCACGTCTGACCCTACCCTATCCCCTGCTAGGTGTCTCTGTCATCCTGGATCCTGAGGAAGGGCATACACATTTATATTTTACTGGGTTTAGGGATGGTTTGCCTTGTCAGGTGATGCACCAAAATCCCAAGGTCTTCACTAATCTTCAGATCTTCTATGTAGTCTGACTGGCTGCAGGAATAGCAATGTTGGAATGACATCTGGGCTACAGTACATCACAGATTCTTTACTTTTCCATCAAACATAAAAGTTGCCCACAGTGTCAGTTGTAAACACTACAGCAGCACCAGTCAGTTCAAAACTACTTTACCTGCTGCATTTTTTCCTAAGAACTGGTAGGTGTGTCTCTGATAAATAATTCTCCCACTAGAAGACATATTTCTCTTGAATACAAATGGGCACTCATCACTCTATTCAATAGAGATCCAGCAGATTCTAGTACTAAACCTATAAATCTGGCTGCTCACTGCCCTGACTCACTGGTAATCCAGGAAAGGGTATTTCCATATCACTGAATCTGTAGTTTTCAACTAATTGAACCTGTAAACTCCAGCCATGTTTGAGAACTGAAAGCATCTCTGTATCTCTTCTGTATGTGTATTTTGCTCTTGACACTTTCCTCAGGTCTTGCTGAACTTATCCTCTTAGGTTCTAACCTTCCAGCTAAATTATGGAGTTTCAGAAGATTAGTGATGACCATCCTCCCCCTAGTGTGAGGGGGGAATTACATTAGTACAGTATATGCATTTAGTTTTACTTAATGTCAAGAGGTGAGCAGAATGCAGAATTCCACCAGGACATTTACTTGGAAGGGAAATACCCCTTCTGAAATCCTTTGTAGAAGTTTCTTATAAATTCAACACAATTCTGATAGTTTTTTACAACAAAAAATGTGGGTTAGTTTTCCACAGTTTCTTTAATCCATAGTTTATATTGCCAACTCTATTCTGACCTTAACTGGCCTTGCCCCTCTGGCCATCAGCTCCAATCCCTTGTGTCTCTTATTGACAACACAGTCCACACTGGCATTCCACCTTCACTCGCCTGTCTGCTCCACTCACACCCTCTGTCCTACAAGCTCCGATCTGCCGACCTAGCCCCCTATCACATTCTCAGATGTAAAACCAATATGGATTCGCACACCTTTGCACATATGGCCCCAAAATACTGGAACTCATTACCTCCAAATATTCGTGGAGCACCTACCCATGCTAGCTTTAAAACTCAGCACCGGGAACATCTACAATCAATCAGCCAATGCACCTGCTTTAATCCACCTTAGACTTCATCATCTCCCCTCTCTCTCACTATATTACTTTCCTCTTCTACGTCTCTTTCCCCACCTCCCTATCTACCCATCTCTCTTTCCCTCCACTTTCTCCTCTCACCCCTCACCCCTCACTCTCTCCACCTTTCCCTCTCTCTTATCATCTCACGCTCAATTTGGCACTTACTGTACTTTGTTTTGTATAAACCTTTCATTGCTAATGCCTGTTTCACTCACTATGTAACTCTAGTTGTGTATGTTACCTAGATGTATTCTCCAGTTTTGCCTCCAATGTAACACTCCCTCTAAATATTCCTAATGTGAACTACTCTTTGAATCTATTGTTCCAGTTGTATTTAGCTGCCTGCATTCCTCACTGTGTTTCACCAATATCATGCACTGCGTCACATGCATGCTTCATTTTGTATGTTTTAAACTGTCTTCTCCTGGGTTGTGCCTGAAAATAGGCATTGCTATGGCTAGTGCACACACCCGGTTACCAAAAGCAAATCAATAAATAAATAAATAAAAACTGCAGAACACAAATCTACAGTTGATGTAAATTGTGAAACACTAATCTGTGAATTAAATAAAAACTTGTTAACCCCATCTGCATTTCAAATTCTGCTTCTGCTGGAATTCCACAGAATTAGGCAGAATTGCCGAAATTCTGTGGAATTCCATCAGAAGTGGAATCTGGAATTTCTGCACAGCTCCAACAGAATCCTTCATGTGCACTGTATTCTAAAGTAGTTTACAATCCATAAAATGATACTTCAGCCATTAGAGGTGCAGCAGGAACATAATTTCTTTAGGCTAAATGTACCTTAGGAAGGAGCCTAAGGAGGGAAGTGAGCCACTGGAGTAGGAGGGGTGGACATGAGAGCAAAGAAATAACAATTCTGAATATGGTCAAATGAATCTTTTTCATATAGCCCAGGAAGATGGTGTGGATAGCTCTTCTCACCCATCAAGCCTCAGGCTTAGCCTTTTATTTTAATCGGTGTACACAATCACATTGTGGAGTAATGCTTGTGATACATGTGGATAGCCAAAAGCTAGTTGTATAATTGGATTGTTTGACTGTCATGTTGTTACTTGTTTGTGCCACATGAGGATACTGTAGCTGAAGGCTAGTTGCATGATTGGATTGTTTGTCTGTCATGAAGTTACTTTGGCCATTCACACTTACTGTACCTTGAAGGGGCTACCACCAAGTCAGGCAAAGAAAATCTCTTGTGGGGGTTCTACCCCTGGAGGTGCCATAGGAGCATAATTCCCTCAGGCTAAAGGTACCTTATGAAAGAGCTCAAGAACAGCTGATAGCTGGTGATAATGGCTAACCGACACAGGCGTGACTTCTGAGGAGAGAGGGAATAGCATCACCGTAGGATAAGGTTCAACACCATCCTACCCCCAACTCACAGCAGAAATCCTTCTGCCAGGTAAAAGCTATAATAGTAAACTACATTATTCCTAAATGCCTGTCCATGCCACATTCAAGACTGTGCATCCCTACCACATTCTGAGATTGCATACCTCCACCACATTCTGAAACAGTGCATTCCCACCATATTCTGACCTTGTACATCCCCATAACAGTTACGTGTCCCTCATTCCAAAATTATGTCCCCACCACATTTCATTATTGCAGATCCTTGCCATACTCTGAAATTGCCTACTCCTAATTCATAATGATGTGTTTCCCCCATTCTGAGATTCCCTGTCCTTACCACATTCTGAAACTGCATTTCCCTAACACATTCCAAAATGTTATGTCTCTTTCACATTCTGAGATTACATGTCCTTACCACATTCCATAATTGCATGTCCTTAATTCCAAAATTGTGTCCACCCACATTCTGAAGTCATTATTCCTAAATTGTATGTCACCTCTTTATTGTGAAATTAAGTTCCGGTTGAGTTGCAAACTTCTGACATGCTAAAATCTCATAAGTGCATGGAGGACTAGCCTGTAAGTTCTGGTTATGACATCGGAAGAATCTTTTCAATGACACTAGCTTTTTTGAACAGGCAGTGAAACCAGAGTTACAGAGGTATTGCTAGTGCTCCTATGAAGGAGGAGGAAAGATGGGCATCAATCTGGAATGCCATCTGATTGCGCTCTGATAGAGCACTCTTTAAAAAATGTTTATTCTACCATCTATTTAAGAAAGGAGAATCCTGAAATTAGTGGTAGATACAGTAGTAGCCACAGACATGGTCAGACATTTCCAGATATTTTGCAACATTTCTAAAGAGTTTATCTCTGCTGCCCCTACTGTGAAAATGCAGAAAGCAGGAGATTTCTCTAGAAATATCACAGAACTTTCATGAAATATCTGACCATGTCTTTGGCTGTGACTGTAGCTCATTGATCTAGTTTTCAGTGAGCATCAATGTTTTAATTGCTTTAAGTTGTATTAGTGAGTGGGTAAATCAGGTCTGTGGTAAGTTAGGGATGAAGAGTTAGTCATGGCAACCAAGCGATTTATTTTAGGAGTTAGTTTGTTTATTTTCTAGGAAATACCTGTTGTGCTCTAGTGAGGAGCCTTTCTTTTCCTGATGGCTGTTGCTGGTGTTTCCTGAATCAGGAAGTGCATGTTTCCCAGGACTGAAATGAAGTGGTAGCTGTGGGAAACCCTCTGTGGCCACTGAGGTCAGAATCAGCTGAAGAGAGGGAGTAGTGCTAATGTTCCCTCAGAGGTGTCGTTGTCTGCGATTTAACAAAATGAGCTGGGAGATACCTGCTGGAGCTGAAGCCCAAACTGAAGTCTGAGACAGTCATGGCAGGAGGCAGAGCTGGAAATGGCCGGGAATTTGCTAGAGACCAAGGTTGAGTGGTGAGAGCACTCTGTGGTCTCTGAGTTGGAAATTGATGGAGCTCCCCTACTGATGAGTTGTACTGGAGTGCCTGCATGTGGATGTTAAACTGTCTCAAAACTGTGTTTTTTTCTACAACATAAGAGGGTGGCAAGTGCCCCTCTTTACAAGGATACAGTTTGTTCAAGTATCAAACTGAATCTCCGTTCTTGCTCTGTGGTGAGCAGAGGGTTTCCTTGGTCTGTACATCAAGACATGTTGTGGTGAGAGCTCTTGTATATGATAGTTTCCTTCTGATCTTTTAGTCTGGGATTTGTATCATCTTTGCATTTGTAAGAATTTTGCCACATTCTGCTTCCTGAAAGAACTGGTTTAATTAAACAGCAAAGAGTTCTGACTCCTTGCTTTCTGGAACTTTGTAACAATTTTCAGGATTTCTCCTCAGCAGTCTGCTACAGGATCTCCTTGGATTTAATTTAATTAAATTAATTATTTTTAAACTATTAATTATAGTATTTATTGGGAGGGAGGATTGGGAAGGAGTTGGAGGTGTGCTTGTGTTAGGATAGTGATTAAATGGAGGTTGTGTATGTTTAATAACTGTTAGGATTGGTTGTTTGAATTGGTTGTGTGCATACAGTAGGGACTTAGGTTGAATGAGTGGAATTTTACATAAATTGTTGTTTTAGAATTATTGTGTTATCTTGTAATTTATTTATTTATTATTTTATTTTTAATTTGTTTCTCCTGGTTACGGCTCATGGGGTCATCTCTCGGGCATCTGGTCCTTATCCTGCCCACCTGTGGATCTCTCGGACTGAGCCTCCTCTCTCCCCACCATTCTTCAACCAGCACCCCCAGTTTCACCCGCCCTGGGAGCGTAGCCTAACACCTCTTTCAGGTTCTTTTACAAGGCAGACTCCAACTGCAGGTGGGCCCCTTGGGGAGGAACTGGAAGGCCAGCCGAGGAGAACCTGACGGAGGGTATGGGGGACTGGTGCCATCATCTACCCTATGAGCCGGTTGTTTTCTTTGTTCTTCACTACTTCCCCACTTGTCTGCATGTGCAAGCCCCGATGCGATAGTGCATGGCAACCCTGCCAGCACTGGCCATGCTATACATGCAGCCCAGTGCTCTGCAGCACCCCCGGTCTCCAGCAGGGGCCACCAGAGCTCTGGACTCCCCAGTACCCTCCCCCTGGGATAGGAGAGCAGCCCAGTGGGCACTCAATCCAATCCCTCCACTGATGACCCCTGGCACCCAAGCTTGCTCCCGAACTCAGGTTGGTGGTGTGGCACAAGGTATGGCATCTAGTGCCTCAACCCTCAGCGCCACCGGGATGACTTGTCTTGTAATTTATTAAGGTAGTAGAAAGAGGATGTGTGTGCATCTTGGTCCCCCCCATGTAACCTATACAAAGTTTCTGCTGTGTGATCTCTGCCCCTTTATCTACCCCTCCCAGCTGCAGCAATAAGACACTGTCATGAGGTCAGTTTGCTAAGGGTCATGTAGGATGGTGGTGGAGTGCTGGGAGCACAGCAAAGCTGACTAACATTAGAGTGGTTAGGGGCAGGAAATGCCCTGGGCAAAGATGGGGCCTTGAGAGAGGTGAGACGTGTTTTGTACCCATCCCAGATTTCCCACCAGACCAAGTGGGTAGGTAGCCAGAAGGCCTGCAGTCTCCACCGTCCCCTTATGGTTGTGCTATATTTATTTATTTAAATTTCAGAATTACAATCCTTTGAGTTGATGACTCCTTTGCAAAGGCTCCACGTCAGTACATACATACATAGCTTAAAGACAATTTGTACCTTGCTTACCAGGCAAACATTACATTAAGACAAATTGTACATTGCTTACTAGGCTAACATTACATTAAGACAAATTATACTTGGTTACTCTGTACAGGTTAATTTACATGGCTCGTATCACTTTGCTTTGTTATGTTCACTAGGGTTGTTTATGGACCCTGGGTCATTGCAGGGGAGAGGGACTGATTCCCAATTTTGAGGCCATCTCCATTACGGGAGTATGGGTTTATCGGCACCATTCATTTTTTTTGTTGGCCTTGGTTTGGAGCTCAGGAAAACGCTAGCTTACTGACACCTCCTGGGTTAGCAAGGACTGGTTCTAACAGAGACAAACCTCTGAGTCAAGGAGAAAGCTCTTGATACCATTTTTAAATAGGCCAAGGCTAGGGACCTGGGAGATGGTGGTGGGAAGTTTATTTAGCCAGAGTGGAGCACGATACCAGAAAGAACTTTGCCCTAAGGCAGTCCTGCAGTGGGGGACTAGGAGTGCCAGATCAATGAGAAACAAGATTGCAATTTTGGCAGACTTGATTTCCTTTCTCAATCTGGCTTGCATTAAGGAGACCTGGCTGAGTGATGATGCAGGGCCAGTATTAGAGGCGTCATGCCTGCCTGAGTACTCTGTAGTGCACTGCCTGAGGATGGAATGTCAGGTTCTGGGTGTGGCTATCTGTTTTAGATCCAGCCTGAACTTCTCTGTGCACCCATTGGGATCTACCTCATTGTTTGAATGCATGGCAGTGCATGGGGTTCCAAGTGCAGGCTGCAGGATTCTCCTGGTGTACTGGTCCCCCAAGCATGGGTGGTTCCTGCAGGAAGTCACAGACTTCATTGCTGATTGGGTGTTGGAGTTACCCAGATGGTTAATTCTGGGTGACTTCAATGCCAAGGTCAATGACAAACACCTGCAATTTCATCAAGACTTCCTCCAGATTATGACATGTCTGGGCTTTCACAAGCTGTTGCTTCTGTGACTCATCACCATGACCATGCCTTAGATTTGGGATTTTCACTAGGGCTTGGGGTCACTGACCTCAGGAATGATCCAGTCATGTGGTTGGATCACTGCATGGTGAAGTTCTCTTTTGGGGCCCCCTTATAGTCCTTCCCTTTTTGAGATGGTCTGTTACTGACCATTGAAGGGGTTGACACTTGAGGGACTATTGGCAGTAATAGACTTTTCTGGTGTGAGTACTACATGTGCAGTTGACACAGGTGCAGTGGTGACAGCCTGTAATAGTGCTGTTTCCAATGTGCTTGATGCCATCGCACTGATCTATATGCAACCTGGTTCTTCTTGCTTAAGACCCTCATTGTTTGACGGGGCTCTCAAGGTGTTGAAGACCAAGGGTCAGAAATTGGAGCATTGCTGGCAGAGGACCTAGTCCAAGGAGGAGAGACTGGCTTTGAGAATTCACTTTGGTGAATATCAAAGGGCAATCAACTGTAAGAAGGTAGAGTTCCTTTCCAGGAAGATTGCTGCAGGAAAAAATGACCAGCCCAGCTCTTTCAGACTGTAGATAGACTACTTCATCCTGCCTGTCTGCAGCCAAAATAAGCATTTTCAGTCACTTTGTGTGAGGAGTTTACTTGTTTTTTTCTCTGAGAGGGTGTCCTTCATTTAGTCGAGTACTTCCTCAGTGGGGCTAAATCAGCCTCGCAGTGGTAGGCCTGGTGTGGGCAGAGGCACTCCAATTATTTGTGGGAGTTCCAGCCAGTGGGGGTGGTGGAGGTCATTGAGGTAATCTCAAAGCTGTGACCCACCTTTTGTGAACCGGACCTGGGCCCGATGTGTCTCCTAGTGGGATGTGCCAAGTCTGTGGGTCCAGTGCTTGCCTAGATTGTCCTGTATTTGCTCTTGAAGGGGTTATTCTTCACTGGTGAAGCCACTTCTGAAGAAACCATCTCTCGACTCTGACATCTTGGCATATTTCAACCAATCTCCAACCTCCAATTTCTAGGGAAAGTTGTTGAGAAAGTGGTGGCTCTGCAGCTCAAGGCCCACCTCATGGCTTTTGACATCTACAAGCCATTCCAGTCTAAATTTAGGGCAAGGCATAGCACTGAAATGGCATTGGTCAGGGTGCACAAAATGACCTCCTAAGGCTGAGAGAGATAGAGGAGACGGGTTAAGTCTCATTCTCCTAGATCTCTCCTCAGCATTTGACATTGTGGACCACACTGTGCTTATTGACTTCCTTAAAGAGTACTGTGGACTCACCAGTACTGTCATCAACTGGTTTGAGTCTATCTCACAGGCAGAACACACAATGGGTAGTGATGGGGAATTTCTCCTCCTGCCTGAAGCCCCTTCCTTGTTGAGTGCCTCAAGGCTCAATCTTGTCACCAATATTGTTCACAGTGTACATGCCGCCCCGGGTGAGCTTATTAGATGTCACAGTCTGGATTTTCACTGCTACACAGATGATATCCAGCTGTATACATCTTTTGCACATGGGACACATGATGCTGTGGTAGTGCTAAATAGGTGCCTGGTAGAGATCCAACACTGGATATCCTCTAACTGGCTGCCACTGAACCCCAACAAGACAGAGGTACTGATGGTTGAGCCTGGTTGCTGATGTAATGTGGCTGCCATGGGTGTGGGAACAGGGTTGTTTCTTGGCCCTTCTCCATTGCTGGCTGCTCCTAGGGTGAGGAATCTTTGCGTTGTCCTTGATGATGTTTTGACACTTGAATCTCAGGTGTCGGCAGTCATCCAGAGTGCTTTTTACCACTTGAGGAACATTACCCAGATTAAACCCCTAGTTCTGCCTGGTGACTTGCCAACATTGGTGCATACCTTCATCACATCAAGGCTAGACTACTACAATGCTCTCTACTTCAGGGTCAGTAGAGGGAACCTCTATCAGCTGCAGCAGCCAGGCTACTGATTGATCTTTTGAGATCTAGTCATGTGACCGTGGTCCTGCGAGATTTACACTGGCTGGCTGTCAAAAGGAAGATTCTCTTCAACATGGGCTTGTTCATCTACAAGGCCCTATACAGATCGAGGCCTAGCTACCTAAATGATCTCCTTACCCCTGCTGCCCCAGTGTGCTCACTCTGCTCCACCACTGAGGTGCGCCTAGAAGTTCCGAGGGCCAAGTTAAAAAACTCAGGAGACAGAGCATTAGAGGTGGCTGGCCTGGCCCTCTGGAACTCACTCCCCAAACCATTGAAGGAGGTCCCTTCAGTGGAGGATTTTAAAAGGGGCCAAAAAACACACCTTTTTAAGCAAGCACTTTATAGTTAATTTATTTTATTGATCTTATTGCAATTTATTTAATGTTGATAATTTAATGATTTGACCCTGCTATTTTATTATTTGTCTGTATGTTTTGAATGTCATTTCACTACCTATAAGGTGCCCAGAGCCTCCAGGAGTGGGCACCATTTACAGTATAAATAAATATTACTTACTTTTACTTACAAAATGGTTTGTAACTTTTAAAAGATGTAACTTAGAGATTTCATTTCTGGTATGAGGATTATTATTGATATGCTAATTTTAATTCTGTAATTTAATTATTTTTGCTGCACTCCTTCTTTAAACCCCAGGAACACCACACCATGCAATCTCCATGATTCTTGAGTATTAATACCAGTCCCTAACATCACAATTTCCTTCTTTTGTGATGTTATGTAGCAAAGCAACAGTAGTGGCTGATTAACCTTTTTGCAATAATTTGTTTGTTACACAGTATACAATCTGCCTCCCCCACTACAGCAGCATGTTTGTTTCTACCAGTGAATCGAACAACTTTGGGTGTTTAATGTTTATGGACTCTGGCAAGTTTTCTGGAGCAAACTTTAACATTTTGTTAGACAGATTCTACTTGTGCAAATCAGTCAAAACCATAAGACAATTCCCAGTGAGTGGGGCCTCTTTTTAATAATAAGTCTTTAGGCTGGGTTGGGGGGGGAATAATAAAGATGGTGTCCACTCATGGCATAGTGTCAGAAGCCATTAAATTTACTACAACACAATATGGGAAGACTGGGGAGGGACCCTGTCTTGACTGATGTAGCCTACAGTTTTACAATTATTGCTTCCCCCATTATGTATTTGGACTCTGGGGTGAGGCCAAGCTAACAGAATCATTTGTGGTCTGGTGGTGGGCTATTGATGGAGGAGTTGAAAACTTGTGGCAGTGCCTGGCAAGAGTGCCAGCAGTTGGCAATTTGTTTTTTGGTGTGTGTGTGTGTGTACAGGGAATGGGTGTGGAGGATGGATGGAAACTGGCTGGATTTAGGGAGCAGGTTGTCTAGAGACTAATCAATACCACCCAAGGAGGGCTAGGAGGTTAATTGTTTTTTTTTTACTATACCAATTTGAACCAATTTGAACTATGCTCTGAACAAACATTGCCTGGTTCTAAGTTGGGAGTTTGCAATGTGGAACTTTTTTCACATTGCAAAGGTTTGCAAGGTTTGCACTACTCTACTGTCTGCTACATATTGCTGAAACTACTTAACATGGTTTGCATTCCTTGTAATCCTACAATGCTTCAGGAGATTTAAAAATTACCAGGAAAAAAATAATCATTGGCATCATCAGAAACCAGTCACACAAAATTCTCCCCAATTCTGAATTTTTGATCCTTCAATTTCTTTATTGCTACAGGTACATGCAGTTTCATTATAAAGGAATCCTTTGCCCATAGACTATCAGTTCCAGTACCTTGCACTCTCTTGCCATACAGTCATAATCATCTGACTGTGACATCAAAACCAGTTCTAGTGAAATTATTGTAATGCCACAGGCAGAAGATTGTGTAATAAATGCAGAAGGAATGGATGAATTCTAAGGTGCAAGGACACTATGTGCAATGTGTTCAGTAATACAGAATAAAATGTCCATAAATTAGAATTTTGGGTGACTGATAAAATCTGAGTCCTACCAATGTGAATAATATTGTGCTTTGTACAACCAAATCTCAAGGACTCCTTTTGATAAGAACTTTAGAATTCCATCTTAGTGATTAAATTAGAAATCACAATTGCCTCAGTCCAAAAGAAAATTCAAAACATTATCCATTTTCTTAAGAAGAGTTCTTTAAGGAACAGTGTAGCAGATTTCATAGTAATAATGCAATCTCAGACTGTAGTTAGAGTAAAAGAGAAACACTTATTTACTTTAAATGTCTAATTATAGCACTAAAGTGGAAACCAAAAGTCAAGTGTCATTCAGTGTCATACTTTCTTTTTGATAATCCATGACACTTGCATAGGATGCAGCAACATAGCTCAATAAAATACAAAATCACACATGCCCCCACAATGCAAAGCATCATGGGCTGCATATGCACGCTCATGATAGCTCATGATAACATAGCTCAATGATGCAATGAGAGATGATAAAATGGATGTGCACAGATGTATCAGGTGTATATTCTACACTATAGTAGCCAGTGCACATAAATGATTTTTGAGAAAATTCAGACTAAAAGTAGCAGTAGTAGTAAAATATGTTATTCATGATATTAATTGGATACTCAGTTGAGAAAAGCATGCATACAAACACACCTTATTACATATAAACCTTATTACATACAGTTCTTCAAGTAGATACCAAATACATATTGATAGAGAGAAAGAGTTACACAAATGGAAAGGACGTCAGCTACAATTTAGTGTCTTCAACAATCTAAAAATAAATGGCATTCACAATATATGCATATTCACAAAAGAAAAGTTTCATTCTAAATCAATTATTGACATAATACTTGTACAAAATATACCTAAATCTTAATTAGTTGTATGAAATTACCTATTGTCATCCTGTATCAGTTATTAAGCAACAGGGTAAGTTATTTTAGTCTGTTCAAGATACAATTTTTTGATGTTGCACAGGCTAACATTACCTTCTACTGGTGTCAGGAGAGTTGGAACAAGGTTCTGAAGTTTTGGACCCATATAATAGAAATGTGATCCACCCACCTCCAAGTTTCTTTTGGGGAGTAAAAATTCAATCCCACCTGCTGACTTTAGGGAACCCTTTATAATTCTCTGTCGTAGGATCTTACTGTGCATACATATCTTGGCAATTTATTTCCATGGCACTTATACATATGTGTAAGTGAGACAATTGTGTCCCCTGCACTTGTCTAGTCTCAATCACCACAGCTTTTTAAAAAGTTCACACCTATGTGACATACATGGAGTGTCTAAGATGAAACAGACAAATTTGGATTCAGTCGCTAAAAACACAACTCCTAATAAAGCTTTTATTGAATTAGTGAAGCAGTTAGCCTAATGTTATTTATAAACCAGGATGTAAGACCTGAAATCTATAAATATTGTTTTAAGGAAAGTGGCATTCTGTTCTTATCCTTTTCCCCCCAATGTGGATTTATCAGTGTTAAATGGAATATTTTCAGCATTTCATTTCACTGCAGGATGTTGGAGGTGGGCAAGCATTATCCTTTTCAGAATAGGGCCTGCAGCTGGATGACACTGATTAAACCTACTGTATAGGCTGCATCTATTACATCCTCTCTGGGAAGGTAAAGCACACAAACAGCCTAATGCAGCTCTGCAAGGCAGAGTCAAGCTAGCTCTGCAAGTCTTATGTGGATTTTAATAGGATGCAGTTCAAAGTGAGCCCAAATCCTATCTTTTGGGATCCATTCATGGACTCAACCGCATTTACTTCTTACTGAAAGGCAATGAAATCATCTGGGGACAAATAGTTTAGTAGTATGGGTGAAGGATTCACAAGGGGCTTAACTAAAGCAAATCTAAAATGATTCACAGATATTAGATTATAGAGAAGAAATATATACTTAAATACCATTCCGCCTTTATAATTTATGTAGTTTTGTGTATAGGTTTTTAAAGCCCCAAAGAGAGCATTAGGGAGAATTTAAAACTTGGAGTGCATAGGCATAGATTAATACCTTATATCTCATGATTTTCAAAATCTTATTTGAGGAAATCCTAAACAATTTTATTAGATGTAAAGAAATACACAGTTTCCCTGCAAGGCAAAGGGATTATCTCCCATTGAAATTGTATTGTTCCCTACAGTAACTCTACTGCAGAATTCTGCAGAGTTGGTCTTGATCCTGGCGAACGTTACTGTAGGTCTATTTAATTAATAGTGGTATTTTTCACTGAGGCTCTTTAACCATTATTTGTGTTAACAACTCTCACAAGCCTTTCAGAGAATTTGTGGAATTTAATGTAAAAAATATCAGTAGCACCTTCTGCCACTGTCAATTCAGTGCTATGTCTCTAATGAAAAAGGGATGGCTTGAATCACATTTATCAGTTACAGACTTAGGAAATAATATAATCTGACAGCAGGATCCACAGGCAGAAGGCCTCTGAAGGCTTTGTTTTTGGCCTAAAACATAATCAGAAGCGATCTGAATAAAGAAACAGGACAGCATACTGTATCCCTGAGCAGCAACCAACTGCAGTCAATCACTCCAGCTTAAATCAAGTGTACATTATTCTTAATAAGTTCCGCAAATGAGTTTTAAATAGCTCAACTACAGCTGATGCACACAGTATATACATATTAACTTGACTGATCCATTTACCTCATTATATAGTAAATGAACCTCTTGTTTCAACTCACCATGGAGATGAACTTTTGATCAAGCTAGTTTCCATATGCTATTATATGTTTGTTTTTTATTTTTGTCACATTTGTTTGCCAAGGAATAGCCTAACTACAGTGAACTGCAACAAAGTTATGCAGAATTAACCTGCTCTTATGTAGGACAGTTGAAAGACAAGGAGATCAAGTGCTATGGAGGACAGAGTGACATTCATGATGACCATAGATTGGATGATGCCCACACAACCTTACACACATGCCCTGCATGATATATGATTCTAAAATGCTCTGCTTTCATCCTGAGAATTCAAACAGGTATATTTTGTAATAATCCTTAAAACTGAAAATTATAATAAATGCCCTTTCTATGGTAATGCATTGTTTCTGTTTAACCCATATAAGCAAAAAGAACAGTTGATTCCCAATGAAACAACTGGCATGACCCTTCAATGGCCTCCTCAGACCTTGGGGTGCTGGTGCATTTATGCTTGCTGGTTTCAGGCCTTGGCTCACTGTGGTTAGATGGTGAGCTGAGGGAGCTGAAAACCAGGGAATGGAGGCTGGAGCATTGTTGGAGGAGGTCCAAAGCCCAGGAGGATTAACTGGTTCTGATATCTCACTACAGTGAGTATCAAAAGGCAATCACTTAAAAAAATTCAGAGCTTTTGTCTAGGGAGATTGCTGCCAAGAGGAACTGACTAGCTCAGCTATTCTAGTCTATAGACAGGCTTCTCCATCTGGCATATCTGGAGCCCAGGAGAGCATTTTCACTCATAAAATGTGAAGAGTTCATTTAGTTCTTCTCAGACAGGGTGTCATTTATTAGGGCCATCAGAGCCCAACTGTTTAAACTTACAAGTCTGGGATGCATTCAGTGGTCTTGGAGGGAGTTTTGACTAGTGTCAATGGAAGAGGTGAGTGAGGTGATCTCTGAGCTGCAACCAACATTCTTTAATCTGGATCCAGGCCTGACACATCTACTTGTGAGCTGTGTTGGGCAATTGGGCCCAGTATTCACTAAGATCATCTGGTGTTCCCATCAGAGGGAATGGCCAAGTGGTGCTCAAAAGTGCATTGGTGAAACCTCTTCTGAAAAAGCCATCTTTGGACCTTTATGTCCTGGCAAATTACTGACTTGTATCTAACTTTCCCTTTTTGGGAAAGGTAATTGAGAAGGTTGTTGTGCTTCAGCTTGAGGCACACCTCACTAACTCTCACCTCCATGAGCCTGTCCAGTCTGGTTTTAGGTCCAGGCATAGCACAGAGACTGCATTAGTTAGGATGCATAATTACCAACTCAGGGCAACAGATAGAGGAGAATGGCCCATTCTCCTCCTACTTGATCTCTCATCAGTGTTCAACACTGTGGACAATGGGCTGCTATTTTACCAGCTCTGGGAGTATGTAGGATTCACCCGGTAAAGTCATCTGCTGGCCTGAGTCTTATATCAGTGACAGGACCCAGAGGGTAGTGTTGGTAAGATTTTATTCACTTCAAAGGATTCTATCCTGTGGCATACTCCCAGGGTCCAGTGCTGTCACCTGTGGTGTTTGTGGTGTATATGCTACCCTTGGGTAAGATCATTATGCAGTATGGGCTCAGGTTTCACTGCTATGCTGATTTCTCACTTGCCACAGCACTTATGTGGTTAACATAGTTTGGTGCCCTTGTGGCTTACAATATGTAGGTATCACTACCCACTTTTTAAAAGTTGGTATACAGGAACATACACCTGCTATATACAATTGTAACTGGGGACATGCATTGGGGCACATTTTGCAGTTCTACATAATGCAAACCCTAGAGGTTTAAAATGTACCACCCTAGAATGTATCCCACCTCATATTCGGGGAGGTGATAGACTTACAATTTTACAACAAAAAGAGAGTCAGTGGATTTTCCACTTACAAACACTTAGCTCTCATGGCTTAAATGAGGACTTTGATTTAACCCCGTACTTTGAGAAACAATAACAATAATAAACTATAAGTCTGATGTAGTTGACTTCAGGATTACGTTTTGATGTAATTGAGTAATTTTCCTGATTACTGAGCCATTTATGAAGATGTCTAACTATATCTCTTTTTAATATATTCTCATGTGTTTTCTTTCACAGATTTAACTCCATTCACTGAAATATTATGAAACAAGCCAAAGTGCTTACATCTTTGAAAATCTCCATTGTGGCAAATCTGTTTGTTAAAATATTATGATACAAGTCAGAATGCTCACATCTTTAAAAAATTTCCATTGTGACATTTATTTTTCCAAAAAAATGCATTTTGTTATGTGTTTACTGAATGAACTGCAAATGAATGTGATCTCTAAATCCTTCTGTGTTTTCTCAGTTTCTGTATAAAGCACTTAATATGTTAGAGGAAATCTAGCATTAATTTATGCTGTTAAATAATTAAATAACTAAAATTTATTTTTGCTGACCTTTTGCAGCTATTCGTGACCTCCTACTAATTGGAAGAGTTTTTAAATTTTGGCCAGCACTAAGAGTTGCTGATACCATATAATTAGGTTGAAACTGTTGATAATAACTAGTGGGTAATTATTTGAATGTTTAATTTACTACACAGCTTTTTCTTAAAATAATAAATTATATATCCTTAACATATAGAGTGTTTCTATAAGTGAGTAGAATATATGATTTAATTTGTTATCTATTACTTACATGCTGTTTGACCCCTTCATGTGCAAATTCCTTTTCTCTTTTTCCCTCCCCCTTTTCATTTTTTATTGGTTTCCTTATTTTGGTTTAATATTTTACCATATGAGAGACTATTTAAATAATAAATGTATAATAGGATTAAGTAAGGGTTGTACTCCTGCGTTCCACTTGATTTTCTCCTTTTAAATTTTGATTTTCTAGCACTTTTCTGAAGTTAAGATTATTCTTTTAGTGTTATAGTCTTTTTAGTTTTGTGTAATTATGAGCAATTACTTACTAATTATTTGAATGATTGATTTAATCATTTGTTATGTATAAAAGGAGAACAAGTTTGTACTGCATTTATACCCCTGGAAGACCTAATGGCCAAGGCGCTAGGGATTTTGTTTTACTCTGCTATCTCCTCTCTTACAATTAATAATACACCATTAAATAGTGGAAATTGACTTCTGGAGTACTGGTGCTTTATTTTATGCTGATGATACCCAGCTTTATATGTCCTTTGCACCTGGGACACTGGGTGTGGCTTAGTGGGTGACTGGCAGAGATCCAAGGCTAGATGTCATCAAACTGGTTAAGACCGAACCCAGAAAAAACTGAAATACTGGTGGTGAAGCTGGTATGTGGGGGGGGGCTGGCAGCTACCAAAAGTGAGACAAGGCTTTGGCTCAGCCCATCTTGATTCTTGGCTGCCACAAAGTTGAAAAATCTGGGAATCATTCTGGATGAGGGGCTGACACTTGAGGCTCAGGTGTCAGCAGTAGTCTGGAAGGATTTTCCCCATCTACATGACATCAGCCAGATTAAAACCTTTATCCCACCTGGTATTTGGGCCACACTGGTACATGTGCTTGTGATTTTTAGGCTTCATTACTGCAATGCTCTATACCTTGGGGTCAATTTGGGTATGCTGCAACACCTGCAGTTGGAGGAGAACGCTGCTGCTCAGTTGCTGTCTGGCCTTTTGAGGTTATGTCATGTTTTCCTGGTGCTGCGTGATCTGCACTGGGTGCCAATTTAAATGTTGTATCTCCTTAAAAGTTGAACATCTAACTTACAAGGCTCTCCTACTGAGTCAATACCATGCATGTAAGACAGCACGGTATTAACTGCACTTTACATGCAGTGCTTGAAATCACAGCAGCAGGGATAGAATAGTGATAGGGATTTACCACTACCCCGCCACTGCACAGTGACGTAAGGAGAGGAGAAGGAGCCATATTCTGGGTGCCTGGTCAAGCTGCTGCAGTGGTGAAGTGTCTAGGGCACCAGTGAATTGCACAGTTGGGAGACCTGGGTCCGTGATTCAGTTCCCCTTGGTCTCCCCTGCTGAAACATTTGCTGATGTGTTTTTTTTAAATCAAACTTCCCCCCTCCTGAGTTTCTCAATGATCCCCAAAGTCCACCCCCTTCCTAGGAGTTTGTTATTTAAGTTCTGGGGGGTGTTGGAGTTGAAGCCACCCATGCAGGAGGTGTGAGGGGTGAAGCCGCTGGGGAAAAAAAACATAAACACCCATTGTTGTCAATGGGCACGGTGCATGGAACAGGTTGGTGTTTTGCCTGACTCTGTTTTTGCATGGCACTGTTTAGCTGTGGCATTTTCAGCCATTTGGTTTTGCTATACGGCAGTATGACTCCATGCACAAGGCTCTGCACAAGCTGGGCTCAGGCTATCTGGTTGAGCTCTTATACTCTCATGTACCCTCATGTCCTCCCCACTCCACTGATTAGGGCATCCTGGTAGTTCCAAGGCAAGGTTGAAAACCTCAGGGGACCAGGCCTTTGAAGTAGCAGGTCTGGTCCTCTGTAATTCTTTGTGAAGAACTTTGAAGAAGGCCCCCCTCAGTGGAGGCCTTTAGGTGGGGATTGAAAACCTTACTTGCTCAGGTTTTTGTGGTTTAATCTTCCCCACAGTTGTGTTACCCCAGTTTTAATTGCTGATTAATTTATTAACCTATAGTATTTATTGCGAATGCTGTATTATTTTAAACAACTTAATTTCTTTTGGATTTGTTAATGTTTCTTTGAGTTGCTTCTTAATTTGTTGCTACTGTTTGATATTGTAATGGCACCCTGTGCCTTCAGAGAAGGGTGGCACATAAAATAAAGGCTACTAGTACTACTACTAGTTATGCTGAACTAGGGTTACATACTGGAAAATTTATTTTTGATCTAGTTCCACAAATATTTTTTCTCCAGTTCTTTGAACTTTTTGCAGATGCACTAAAAAAGGGATCTGGAGTCCATCATGTTGCATAACCTGGAGAGAGAACAGTAAACATTCAGATCATTCTGAAATGAGGCCCTATGGAACAATCTATTTTAAACATTAGAACCAATTCTGACCTGAAAAAGCTGACACTAACTAACTGCAGAGTCAACGTTGCTTCAACTTTTCCACTGCAATCCAAGGTTGCAACCCTTTCATAGAAAATGAGTCCTTATTCAGCTTTTGTCCAGGTATGCCCATAAATAACAATATGGGTGCTCAGGAAAGAGGATTGGGGGCTGCAGGCCATTTTCAAACTAATGGTGTCTCACAAATGGCTGCTCAGACCCTGCTGTACCCTTTGTTGTTTACCCCTTCAAAAATCCGGTGGTAACGGGGAAGCAGCACTATGGGTAAACTTTCTGGATCTTACAATTTTTATTGAAGGAAGTACACCGAAAAACAAATGTATAGTGCAACAATGGTGAAAAATACAATATTAAAGGCTATCAGTTGTCATCCAAATTAATTGATTAAAAATTTTCCTAAAGGACATTTTTATGTCTGAGGCACATGGTCATGAACCAATCAGATTTTGAGGAGGGTAGCAAACAGATGGCAAGATTTTCTTACTGAATATATAAAGCTGATATTATGTCAGCATGACAATGTGCAAACAGCATGGACAGAGACATACTTATACAGAGTAAAGTAAACACATCTGAACCCGAATGGATACTCACATTTGTTACACAATACAACCCATTGGCACTTCAGATATGAAATATTGTCAAAAAAACCTTGGCAGGTACTGTAAGATGACAGTAGACTTGACAACTTATATAAAAATATGCTCCAGATATTGTACCATTGTGGACGCAATTTGCTAAATATCCTTGTTAACACAATTTTACCTAAACAATCTGTGGAAAGTTGGCTCCCTCCACCTCCAGTTGGCAATTATAAATGCAGGCACTGCTGTCCTTATTCTAATACATACTGTATAACACAAATACATTTGCTCATCCCCATACTGGAAAGAGATACACTATCAATCAGTGTATTAAATGTAGTTCAACTCAACTCAACTCATCTTTATTTTAAAAAGTGCAACTCAAAATATCTAACAGCTTCTACAAAGATTAAACTACAGCAAAACAAACACTTACTAAAATATGAAACAGCATTTTACAAGATAAAACATCATCAGCAATCCAGAAAGGCAAGACCAAACAGGTATGATTTTAAGGCTGACTTGAAACTCTCCACGGTCAGACACTCCCTTACCGAATGAGGTAGAGAATTCCACAGGGTTGGGGACATAAATGAAAAAGCCCTAGCACCAGATGTCCTCAACCTGACTCTGGGAATCTCCAGAAATCCCTCGTCGGTGGAACAAATGGGCAGAGGGAGCAGTAAGGATGCAGGAGCTCTTGCAGGTACTGCAGACTCTGTCCATTTAGGGCACTGTAGGTCAGCAAACCAACCTTGAAGATGATTCACCATCGAACCAGCAGCTAGTACAGGCCATGGGGCACAGGTGTGACATGGCAGGGTTGCGATAAGCCAGTCAGCAACCTGGCTACTGCATTCTGTACCAGCTGCAGACGGTGAATCTCAACCCCCAAAAATCTTAGGTATGTGGAGTTGCAGTAGTTAAGCTGCGTGGGCACAAAGGTCATTTACATACATAGTTCTCCTTGTTGCTTGCTGTATATTGGACAAATGAAATGGGAGTGGAAACTTCCTATAGGAGAACATAAGACAGCAATATGCACTGACAATATGCAGTATGCAAAGACTAGACACTTTGCAGAAAATAGATATGGATCTGCAGCTTGTTTAAAGTTTGTGGGCACAGAAAACATTGAACTTTGGCCATGAGGTGGTGACTCTGTGAATAGGTTGCTGCAATGTGGAGCTTATTGGATTTCTACATTAAATACTGCAACACCATATGGTTTTAATGATGACTTGCCACTTCATTCATATCTATAGAATTTGTTGGACTTTCTTTGGGGAACTTTCAAATTTCTGCATGTTTTAACTTATGTTTTCTCTTCATAGGTTGCTATCCAGCTGCTCCCATTTAATTTAGTATCAATATTGCCTGAATAATAATTCTTTCTCCAGGATTTCAAAATTATTTTTATTGTTTTATGTGTTTTATCTTGTTTGTGTCTATATGTTTCCTTGTATGTTTTGCATGATTTGCACATTCTCTTTTTGGCACTTGAACACTTGTATTGGTGAGCACCTTAAATGTGCACTTTTTTGGTCTCTGTATCTTTAAATGCGTCTATACTTAGGCATGAGTCTTGAAGTCATATACCCTTTGATGAAGATGTCACTCATTACATTGAAACATTAGGATGTGTCATGTGTTTCAGTGCAGCAGTGGGGTCCTGTTAGGAAACTGATGGTGGCTAATAGTAACTTACAGTATAATACATTATAGCATTCTGTGAAGCTGAGTTCATGATGGCCAGTGAATTACATATCTGCAAATGAAACCTCTTGGAATACTGCTTTTCAAGCGCTATGGACACACAGTTTTACTGGTACAGTATGTAATAAAACTAAAAGAAATTGAATCAACTGGCAATTACTTTATACTTTTTCATTTGAACTGTGAGTTTGAATTTGGGTGTGCTGAGCATGTGTTTGAGGTTTGCAGTTTTGTATACTCTGTAGTTCTTGCTACATTACTGCTGAGCCTTGGTGTATCACCCCTAGTTTAGTGTTGATCTACTGAAACTGTGTTTTGCTTCTGCTGCTCTTTAACATGTCTTGGACAGCCATGTTAGTGAGCTCCACTACGGTTACCACACCGTTAAATACAGAGTTTCTTTCCTTCTCAGACTAGATAGGAGAAAAAATTGCTTCTTCCAGGGAGACAATTAATTAGCTGTTTAGTAATATGAATATCCGAGGCAAAAGTGATGAGATAAAAATGTTTAAAAATCTAAAAAAGAAACAGATTTGCTTCCAGCTTCATGCAATATCAATCTCCGAATATTGGAGAAAGAAAGGTATCCTACAGGGACTTAGGATGCATACACCTCCTTTATTTGGCACTGATGACATGGAATTTATGAGAGATTAGGAAAAGGTTTTAAATAAATGCAGTCATAATGTAATGATTTTGATAATAAAAAAATTGTAAAAGCGTTTGAAAACGCACCACAGCAATCAAGAATAAAAGATGAGAAACTTAATACAATGTTGCTAGCCTTGCTTGTAGAGAAGAAAGCAGCTAACTAAAAGAAGCTACATTTTCTTATTAATTTAACACTTATATCTTAGCAGAAGTCAGTGTCTGTTGAGTTTAAGCAAACAGATACTTTATTAGAAGTAGAAGGGGCCTTATTTAGGGTTTAAAAAAAAAGAAAAGAAAGAAAGTCAGTGTGTGTTCTGTGCTGGGAAGGGTTCTGTATCACTTTACTTTGCTAAACTAGTAGGAGGAGAGAGAGCTTAATTGGGGGTGTGGCTTAGACACTATAAAAGCAGGTGACTCAAATTACAACTTCCTGTTGCTAGCCTTGTTTGTAGAGCAGAAAGCAGCTAACTAAAAGAAGCTACATTTTCTTATTAATTTAACACTTATATCTTACCAGGAGTCAGTGTCTGCTGAGTTTAAGCAAACAGATACTTTATTAGAAGTAGAAGGGGACTTATTTAGGGTTAAAAAAAAAGAAAAAGAAAGTCAGGGTGTGTTCTGTGCTGGGAAGGGTTCTGTATCAGTTTACTTTGCTAAACCAGTAGGAGGAGAGAGAGCTTATTTGGGGGTGTGGCTTAGACACTATAAAAGCAGATGACTCAAATTACAACTTCCTGTTGCTAACCTTGCTTGTGGAGCAGAAAGCAGCTAACTAAAAGAAGCTACATTTTCTTATTAATTTAACACTTATTTCTTAGCAGAAGTCAGTGTCTATTGAGTTTAAGCAAACAGATACTTTATTAGAAGAAGAAGGGGCCTTATTTAGGGTTTAAAAAAAAAGAAAAGAGAGAAAGTCAGTGTGTGCTCTGTGCTGGGAAGGGTTCTGTATCAGTTTACTTTGCTAAACCAGTAGGAGGAGAGAGAGAGCTTACTTGGGGGTGTTGCTTAGACACTATAAAAGCAGGTGACTCAAATTACAACTTCTTGTTGCTAGCCTTGCTTGTTGAGCAGAAAACAGCTAACTAAAAGAAGTAACATTTTCTTATTAATTTAACACTTATTTCTTAGCAGGAGTCAGTGTCTATTGAGTTTAAGCAAACAGATACTTTATTAGAAATAGAAGGGGCCTTATTTAGGGTTTAAAAAAAAGAAAAGAGAGAACGTCAGTGTGTGTTCTGTGCTGGGAAGGGTTCTGTATCAGTTTACTTTGCTAAACCAGTAGGAGGAGAGAGAGCTTAATTGGGGGTGTGGCTTAGACACTATAAAAGCAGGTGACTCAAATTACAACTTCCTGTTGCTAGCCTTGCTTGTAGAGCAGAAAGCAACTAACTAAAGGAAGCTACATTTTCTTATTAATTTAACACTTATGTCTTAGCAGGAGTCAGTGTCTGTTGAGTTTAAGCAAACAGATACTTTATTAGAAGTAGAAGGGGCCTTATTTAGAGTTAAAAAAAAGAAAAGAAAGAAAGTCAGTGTGTGTTCTGTGCTGGGAAGGGTTCTGTATCAGTTTACTTTGCTAAACCAGTAGGAGGAGAGAGAGAGCTTACTTGGGGGTGTTGCTTAGACACTATAAAAGCAGGTGACTCAAATTACAACTTCCTGTTGCTAGCCTTGCTTGTAGAGCAGAAAGCAGCTAACTAAAAGAAGATACATTTTCTTATTAATTTAACACATATCTTAGCAGGAGTCAGTGTCTGTTGAGTTTAAGCAAACAGATACATTATTAGAAGTAGAAGGGGCCTTATTTAGGGTTAAAAAAAGAAAAGAAAGAAACTCAGTGTGTGTTCTGTGCTGGGAAGGGTTCTGTGTCAGTTTACTTTGCTAAACCAGTAGGAGAAGAGAGAGCTTAATTGGGGGTGTGGCTTAGACACTATAAAAGCAGGTGACTCAAATTACAACTTACTGTTGGTAGCCTTGCTTCTGGAGCAGAAAGCAGCTAACTAAAAGAAGCTACATTTTCTTATCAATTTAACACTTATTTCTTAGCAGGAGTCAGTGACTATTGAGTTTAAGCAAACAGATACTTTATTAGAAGTAGAAGGGGCCTTATTTAGGGTTTAAAAAAAAGAAAAGAGAGAAAGTCAGTGTGTGTTCTGTGCTGGGAAGGGTTCTGTATCAGTTTACTTTGCTAAACCAGTAAGAGGAGAGAGAGCTTAATTGGGGGTGTGGCTTAGACACTATAAAAGCAGGTGACTCAAATTGCAACTTCCTGTTGCTAGCTTTGCTTGTAGAGCAGAAAGCAACTAACTAAAAGAAGCTACATTTTCTTATTAATTTAACACTTATATCTTAGCAGGAGTCAGTGTCTGTTGAATTTAAGCAAACAGATACTTTATTAGAAGTAGAAGGGGCCTTATTTAGGGTTAAAAAAAAGAAAAGAAAGAAAGTCAGGGTGTGTTCTGTGCTGGGAAGGGTTTTGTATCAGTTTACTTTGCTAAACCAGTAGGAGGAGAGAGAGCTTAATTGGGGGTGTGGCTTAGACACTATAAAAGCAGGTGACTTAAATTACAACTTCCTGTTGCTAGCTTTGCTTGTAGAGCAGAAAGCAACTAACTAAAAGAAGCTACATTTTCTTATTAATTTAACACTTATATCTTAGCAGGAGTCAGTGTCTGTTGAATTTAAGCAAACAGATACTTTATTAGAAGTAGAAGGGGCCTTATTTAGGGTTAAAAAAAAGAAAAGAAAGAAAGTCACGGTGTGTTCTGTGCTGGGAAGGGTTCTGTATCAGTTTACTTTGCTAAACCAGTAGGAGGAGAGAGAGCTTAATTGGGGGTGTGGCTTAGACACTATAAAAGCAGGTGACTTAAATTACAACTTCCTGTTGCTAGCTTTGCTTGTAGAGCAGAAAGCAACTAACTAAAAGAAGCTACATTTTCTTATTAATTTAACACTTATATCTTAGCAGGAGTCAGTGTCTGTTGAATTTAAGCAAACAGATACTTTATTAGAAGTAGAAGGGCCTTATTTAGGTTAAAAAAGAAAAGAAAGAAAGTCAGGGTGTGTTCTGTGCTGGGAAGGATTCTGTATCAGTTTACTTTGCTAAACCAGTAGGAGGAGAGAGAGCTTAATTGGGGTGTGGCTTAGACACTATAAAAGCAGGTGACTCAAATTACAACTTCCTGTTGCTAGCCTTGCTTGTAGAGCAGAAAGCAACTAACTAAAAGAAGCTACATTTTCTTATTAATTTAACACATATCTTAGCAGGAGTCAGTATCTATTGAGTTTAAGCAAACAGATACTTTATTAGAAGTAGAAGGGGCATTATTTAGGGTTAAAAGAAGAAAAGAAAGAAAGTCAGTGTGTGTTCTGTGCTGGGAAGGGTTCTGTATCAGTTTACTTTGCTAAACCAGTAGGAGGAGAGAGAGCTTAATTGGGGTTGTGGCTTAGACACTATAAAAGCAGGTGACTCAAATTACAACTTCCTGTTGCTAGCCTTGCTTCTGGAGCAGAAAGCACCTAACTAAAAGAAGCTACATTTTCTTATTAATTTAAACTTATTTCTTAGCAGGAGTCAGTGTCTATTGAGTTTAAGCAAACAGATACTTTATTAGAAGTAGAAGGGGCCTTATTTAGGGTTTAAAAAAAAGAAAAGAGAGAAAGTCAGTGTGTGTTCTGTGCTGGGAAGGGTTCTGTATCAGTTTACTTTGCTAAACCAATAGGTGGAGAGAGAGCTTAATTGGGGGTGTGGCTTAGACACTATAAAAGCAGGTGACTCAAATTACAACTTCCTGTTGCTAGCTTTGCTTGTAGAGCAGAAAGTAACTAACTAAAAGAAGCTACATTTTCTTATTAATTTAACACTTATATCTTAGCAGGAGTCAGTGTCTGTTGAATTTTAGCAAACAGATACTTTATTAGAAGTAGAAGGGGCCTTATTTAGGGTTAAAAAAAAGAAAAGAAAGAAAGTCAGTGTGTGTGTTCTGTGCTGGGAAGGGTTCTGTATCAGTTTTCTTTGCTAAACCAGTAGGAGGAGAGAGAGCTCAATTGGGGGTGTGGCTTAGACACTATCAAAACAGGTGACTCAAATTACAACTTCCTGTTGCTAGCCTTGCTTGTAGAGCACAAAGCAGCTAACTAAAAGAAGCTACATTTTCTTACTAATTTAACACATATCTTAGCAGGAGTCAGTGTCTGTTGAGTTTAAGCAAACAGATACTTTATTAGAAGTAGAAGGGGCCTTATTTAGGGTTAAAAAAAGAAAAGAAAGAAAGTCAGTGTGTGTGTTCTGTGCTGGGAAGGGTTCTGTATCAGTTTACTTTGCTAAACCAGTAGGAGGAGAGAGAGCTTAATTGGGGGTGTGGCTTAGACACTATCAAAACAGGTGACTCAAATTACAACTTCCTGTTGCTAGCCTTGCTTGTAGAGCAGAAAGCAGCTAACTAAAAGAAGCTACATTTTCTTATTAATTTAACACTTATTTCTTAGCAGGAGTCAGTGTCTATTGAGTTTAAGCAAACAGATACTTTATTAGAAGTAGAAGGGGCCTTATTTAGGGTTTAAAAAAAAGAAAAGAGAGAAAGTCAGTGTGTGTTCTGTGCTGGGAAGGGTTCTGTATCAGTTTACTTTGCTAAACCAGTAGGAGGAGAGAGAGCTTAATTGGGGGTGTGGCTTAGACACTATAAAAGCAGATGATTCAAAGTACAACTTCCTGTTGCTAGCTTTGCTTGTAGAGCAGAAAGTAATTAACAATAAGAAGCTACATTTTCTTATTAATTTTACACTTATATCTTAGCAGGAGTCAGTGTCTGATGAATTTAAGCAAACAGATACTTTATTAGAAGTAGAAGGGGCCTTATTTAGGGTTAAAAAAAGAAAATAAAGAAAGTCAGGGTGTGTTCTGTGCTGGGATGGGTTCTGTATCAGTTTACTTTGCTAAACCAGTAGGAGGAGAGAGAGCTTAATTGGGGGCGTGGCTTAGACACTATCAAAACAGGTGACTCAAATTACAACTTCCTGTTGCTAGCCTTGCCTGTAGAGCAGAAAGCAGCTAACTAAAAGAAGCTCAATTTTCTTATTAATTTAACACATATCTTAGCAGGATTCAGTGTCTGTTGAGTTTAAGCAAACAGATACTTTATTAGAAGTAGAAGGGGCCTTATTTAGGGTTAAAAAAAAGAAAAGAAAGAAAGTCAGGGTGTGTTCTGTGCTGGGAAGGGTTCTGTATCAGTTTACTTTGCTAAACCAGTAGGAGGAGAGAGAGCTTAATTGGGGGTGTGGCTTAGACACTATAAAAGCAGGTGACTTAAATTACAACTTCCTGTTGCTAGCTTTGCTTGTAGAGCAGAAAGCAACTAACTAAAAGAAGCTACATTTTCTTATTAATTTAACACTTATATCTTAGCAGGAGTCAGTGTCTGTTGAATTTAAGCAATCAGATACTTTATTAGAAGTAGAAGGGGCCTTATTTAGGGTTAAAAAAAAGGAAAGAAAGAAAGTCAGGGTGTGTTCTGTGCTGGGAAGGGTTCTGTATCAGTTTACTTTGCTAAACCAGTAGGAGGAGAGAGAGCTTAATTGGGGGTGTGGCTTAGACACTATAAAAGCAGGTGACTTAAATTACAACTTCCTGTTGCTAGCTTTGCTTGTAGAGCAGAAAGCAACTAACTAAAAGAAGCTACATTTTCTTATTAATTTAACACTTATATCTTAGCAGGAGTCAGTGTCTGTTGAATTTAAGCAAACAAATACTTTATTAGAAGTAGAAGGGGCCTTATTTAGGGTTAAAAAAAAGAAAAGAAAGAAAGTCAGGGTGTGTTCTGTGCTGGGAAGGGTTCTGTATCAGTTTACTTTGCTAAACCAGTAGGAGGAGAGAGAGCTTAATTGGGGGTGTGGCTTAGACACTATAAAAGCAGGTGACTTAAATTACAACTTCCTGTTGCTAGCTTTGCTTGTAGAGCAGAAAGCAACTAACTAAAAGAAGCTACATTTTCTTATTAATTTAACACTTATATCTTAGCAGGAGTCAGTGTCTGTTGAATTTAAGCAAACAGATACTTTATTAGAAGTAGAAGGGGCCTTATTTAGGGTTAAAAAAAAGAAAAGAAAGAAAGTAAGGGTGTGTTCTGTGCTGGGAAGGATTCTGTATCAGTTTACTTTGCTAAACCAGTAGGAGGAGAGAGAGCTTAATTGGGGGTGTGGCTTAGACACTATAAAAGCAGGTGACTCAAATTACAACTTCCTGTTGCTAGCCTTGCTTGTAGAGCAGAAAGCAACTAACTAAAAGAAGCTACATTTTCTTATTAATTTAACACATATCTTAGCAGGAGTCAGTATCTATTGAGTTTAAGCAAACAGATACTTTATTAGAAGTAGAAGGGGCATTATTTAGGGTTAAAAGAAGAAAAGAAAGAAAGTCAGTGTGTGTTCTGTGCTGGGAAGGGTCTGTATCAGTTTACTTTGCTAAACCAGTAGAAGGAGAGAGAGCTTAATTGGGGGTGTGGCTTAGACACTATAAAAGCAGGTGACTCAAATTACAACTTCCTGTTGCTAGCCTTGCTTCTGGAGCAGAAAGCAGCTAGCTAAATGAAGCTACATTTTCTTATTAATTTAACACTTATTTCTTAGCTGGAGTCAGTGTCTATTGAGTTTAAGCAAACAGATACTTTATTAGAAGTAGAATGGGTCTTATTTAGGGTTTAAAAAGAAAAAGAAAGAAAGTCAGTGTGTGTTCTGTGCTGGGAAGGGTTCTGTATCAGTTTACTTTGCTAAACCAATAGGTGGAGAGAGAGCTTAATTGGGGTGTGTGGCTTAGACACTATAAAAGCAGGTGACTCAAATTACAACTTCCTGTTGCTAGCTTTGCTTGTAGAGCAGAAAGTAACTAACTAAAAGAAGCTACATTTTCTTATTAATTTAACACTTATATCTTAGCAGGAGTCAGTGTCTGTTGAATTTTAGCAAACAGATACTTTATTAGAAGTAGAAGGGGCCTTATTTAGGGTTAAAAAAAAGAAAAGAAAGAAAGTCAGTGTGTGTGTTCTGTGCTGGGAAGGGTTCTGTATCAGTTTTCTTTGCTAAACCAGTAGGAGGAGAGAGAGCTCAATTGGGGGTGTGGCTTAGACACTATCAAAACAGGTGACTCAAATTACAACTTCCTGTTGCTAGCCTTGCTTGTAGAGCACAAAGCAGCTAACTAAAAGAAGCTACATTTTCTTACTAATTTAACACATATCTTAGCAGGAGTCAGTGTCTGTTGAGTTTAAGCAAACAGATACTTTATTAGAAGTAGAAGGGGCCTTATTTAGGGTTAAAAAAAGAAAAGAAAGAAAGTCAGTGTGTGTGTTCTGTGCTGGGAAGGGTTCTGTATCAGTTTACTTTGCTAAACCAGTAGGAGGAGAGAGAGCTTAATTGGGGGTGTGGCTTAGACACTATCAAAACAGGTGACTCAAATTACAACTTCCTGTTGCTAGCCTTGCTTGTAGAGCAGAAAGCAGCTAACTAAAAGAAGCTACATTTTCATATTAATTTAACACTTATTTCTTAGCAGGAGTCAGTGTCTATTGAGTTTAAGCAAACAGATACTTTATTAGAAGTAGAAGGGGCCTTATTTAGGGTTTAAAAAAAAGAAAAGAGAGAAAGTCAGTGTGTGTTCTGTGCTGGGAAGGGTTCTGTATCAGTTTACTTTGCTAAACCAGTAGGAGGAGAGAGAGCTTAATTGGGGGTGTGGCTTAGACACTATAAAAGCAGATGATTCAAAGTACAACTTCCTGTTGCTAGCTTTGCTTGTAGAGCAGAAAGTAATTAACAATAAGAAGCTACATTTTCTTATTAATTTTACACTTATATCTTAGCAGGAGTCAGTGTCTGATGAATTTAAGCAAACAGATACTTTATTAGAAGTAGAAGGGGCCTTATTTAGGGTTAAAAAAAGAAAATAAAGAAAGTCAGGGTGTGTTCTGTGCTGGGATGGGTTCTGTATCAGTTTACTTTGCTAAACCAGTAGGAGGAGAGAGAGCTTAATTGGGGGCGTGGCTTAGACACTATCAAAACAGGTGACTCAAATTACAACTTCCTGTTGCTAGCCTTGCCTGTAGAGCAGAAAGCAGCTAACTAAAAGAAGCTCAATTTTCTTATTAATTTAACACATATCTTAGCAGGATTCAGTGTCTGTTGAGTTTAAGCAAACAGATACTTTATTAGAAGTAGAAGGGGCCTTATTTAGGGTTAAAAAAAAGAAAAGAAAGAAAGTCAGGGTGTGTTCTGTGCTGGGAAGGGTTCTGTATCAGTTTACTTTGCTAAACCAGTAGGAGGAGAGAGAGCTTAATTGGGGTGTGGCTTAGACACTATAAAAGCAGGTGACTTAAATTACAACTTCCTGTTGCTAGCTTTGCTTGTAGAGCAGAAAGCAACTAACTAAAAGAAGCTACATTTTCTTATTAATTTAACACTTATATCTTAGCAGGAGTCAGTGTCTGTTGAATTTAAGCAAACAGATACTTTATTAGAAGTAGAAGGGGCCTTATTTAGGGTTAAAAAAAAGAAAAGAAAGAAAGTCAGGGTGTGTTCTGTGCTGGGAAGGGTTCTGTATCAGTTTACTTTGCTAAACCAGTAGGAGGAGAGAGAGCTTAATTGGGGGTGTGGCTTAGACACTATAAAAGCAGGTGACTTAAATTACAACTTCCTGTTGCTAGCTTTGCTTGTAGAGCAGAAAGCAACTAACTAAAAGAAGCTACATTTTCTTATTAATTTAACACTTATATCTTAGCAGGAGTCAGTGTCTGTTGAATTTAAGCAAACAAATACTTTATTAGAAGTAGAAGGGGCCTTATTTAGGGTTAAAAAAAAGAAAAGAAAGAAAGTCAGGGTGTGTTCTGTGCTGGGAAGGGTTCTGTATCAGTTTACTTTGCTAAACCAGTAGGAGGAGAGAGAGCTTAATTATGGGTGTGGCTTAGACACTATAAAAGCAGGTGACTCAAATTACAACTTCCTGTTGCTAGCCTTGCTTGTAGAGCAGAAAGCAACTAACTAAAAGAAGCTACATTTTCTTATTAATTTAACACATGTCTTAGCAGGAGTCAGTGTCTATTGAGTTTAAGCAAACAGATACTTTATTAGAAGTAGAAGGGGCATTATTTTGGGTTAAAAGAAGAAAAGAAAGAAAGTCAGTGTGTGTTCTGTGCTGGGAAGGGTTCTGTATCAGTTTACTTTGCTAAACCAGTAGGAGGAGAGAGAGCTTAATTGGGGTTGTGGCTTAGACACTATAAAAGCAGGTGACTCAAATTACAACTTCCTGTTGCTAGCCTTGCTTCTGGAGCAGAAAGCAGCTAACTAAAAGAAGCTACATTTTCTTATTAATTTAAAACTTATTTCTTAGCAGGAGTCAGTGTCTATTGAGTTTAAGCAAACAGATACTTTATTAGAAGTAGAAGGGGCCTTATTTAGGGTTTAAAAAAAAGAAAGGAGAGAAAGTCAGTGTGTGTTCTGTGCTGGGAAGGGTTCTGTATCAGTTTACTTTGCTAAACCAATAGGTGGAGAGAGAGCTTAATTGGGGGTGTGGCTTAGACACTATAAAAGCAGGTGACTCAAATTACAACTTCCTGTTGCTAGCTTTGATTGTAGAGCAGAAAGTAACTAACTAAAAGAAGCTACATTTTCTTATTAATTTAACACTTATATCTTAGCAGGAGTCAGTGTCTGTTGAATTTTAGCAAACAGATACTTTATTAGAAGTAGAAGGGGCCTTATTTAGGGTTAAAAAAAAGAAAAGAAAGAAAGTCAGTGTGTGTGTTCTGTGCTGGGAAGGGTTCTGTATCAGTTTACTTTGCTAAACCAGTAGGAGGAGAGAGAGCTTAATTGGGGGTGTGGCTTAGACACTATCAAAACAGGTGACTCAAATTACAACTTCCTGTTGCTAGCCTTGCTTGTAGAGCAGAAAGCAGCTAACTAAAAGAAGCTACATTTTCTTATTAATTTAACACTCATTTCTTAGCTGGAGTCAGTGTCTATTGAATTTAAGCAAACAGATACTTTATTAGAAGTAGAAGGGGCCTTATTTAGGGTTAAAAAAAGAAAAGAAAGAAAGTCAGTGTGTGTTCTGTGCTGGTAAGGGTGCTCTATCAGTTTACTTTGCTAAACCAGTAGGAGGAGAGAGAGCTTAATTGGGGGTGTGGCTTAGACACTATAAAAGCAGATGATTCAAAGTACAACTTCCTGTTGCTAGCTTTGCTTGTAGAGCAGAAAGTAATTAACTATAAGAAGCTACATTTTCTTATTAATTTTACACTTATATCTTAGCAGGAGTCAGTGTCTGATGAATTTAAGCAAACAGATACTTTATTAGAAGTAGAAGGGGCCTTATTTAGGGTTAAAAAAATAAAAGAAAGAAAGTCAGGGTGTGTTCTGTGCTGGGATGGGTTCTGTATCAGTTTACTTTGCTAAACCAGTAGGAGGAGAGAGAGCTTAATTGGGGGTGTGGCTTAGACACTATCAAAACAGGTGACTCAAATTACATCTTCCTGTTGCTAGCCTTGCTTGTAGAGCAGAAAGCAGCTAACTAAAAGAAGCTACATTTTCTTATTAATTTAACACATATCTTAGCAGGATTCAGTGTCTGTTGAGTTTAAGCAAACAGATACTTTATTAGAAGTAGAAGGGGCCTTATTTAGGGTTAAAAAAAAGTAAAGAAAGAAAGTCAGTTTGTGTGTTCTGTGCTGGGAAGGGTTCTGTATCAGTTTATTTACAAACCAGTAGGAGGGAGAGATCTTAATTGGGGGTGTGGCTTAGACACTATCAAAGCAGGTGACTCAAATTACAACTTCCTGTTGATAGCCTTGCTTGTAGAGCAGAAAGCAGCTAACTAAAAGAAGCTACATTTTCTTATTAATTTAACACTTATTTCTTAGCTGGAGTCAGTGTCTATTGAATTTAAGCAAACAGATACTTTATTAGAAGTAGAAGGGACCTTATTTAGGGTTTAAAAAAAAGAAAAGAGAGAAAGTCAGTGTGTGTTCTGTGCTGGGAAGGGTTCTGTATCAGTTTACTTTGCTAAACCAGTAGGAGGAGAGAGATCTTAATTGGGGGTTTGGCTTAGACACTATAATAGCAGGTGACTCAAATTACAACTTCCTGTTGCTAGCCTTGCTTGTAGACCAGAAAGCAACTAACTAAAAGAAGCTACATTTCTCTATTAATTTAACACATATCTTAGCAGGAATCAGTGTCTGTTGAGTTTAAGCAAACAGATACTTTATTAGAAGTAGAAGGGGCCTTATTTAGGGTTTAAAAAAAAGGAAAGAGAGAAAGTCAGTGTGTGTTCTGTGCTGGGAAGGGTTCTGTATCAGTTTACTTTGCTAAACCAGTAAGAGGAGAGAGACTTAATTGGGGTGGCTTAGACACTATAAAGCAGGTGACTCAATTGCAACTTCCTGTTGCTAGCTTTGCTTGTAGAGCAGAAAGCAACTAACTAAAAGAAGCTACATTTTCTTATTAATTTAACACTATATCTTAGCAGGAGTCAGTGTCTGTTGAATTTAAGCAAACAGATATTTTTAGAGTAGAAGGGCCTTATTTAGGGTTAAAAAAAAGAAAAGAAAGAAAGTCAGGGTGTGTTCTGTGCTGGGAAGGGTTCTGTATCAGTTTACTTTGCTAAAGCAGTAGGAGGAGAGAGAGCTTAATTGGGGTGTGGCTTAGACACTATAAAGCAGGTGACTTAAATTACAACTTCCTGTTGCTAGCCTTGCTTGTAGAGCAGAAAGCAACTAACTAAAGAAGTTACATTTTCTTATTAATTTAACACTTATATCTTAGCAGGAGTCAGTGTCTGTTGAATTTAAGCAAACAGATACTTTATTAGAAGTAGAAGGGCCTTTTATTTGAGGTTGAAACAAAGAAAAGAAAGAAAGTCACTGTGTTCTTGTGCTGGGAAGGTTCTGTACAGCTATTTTGCTAAACCAGTAGGAGGAGAAAGAGCTTAATTGGGGTGTGGCTTAGACACTTATAAAAGCAGGTGACTTAAATTACAACTTCCTGTTGCTAGCTTTGCTTGTAGAGCAGAAAGCAACTAACTAAAAGAAGCTACATTTTCTTATTAATTTAACACTTATATCTTAGCAGGAGTCAGTGTCTGTTGAATTAAGCAAACAGATACTTTATTAGAAGTAGAAGGGCCTTATTTAGGTTTAAAAAAAGAAAAGAAAGAAAGTCAGTGTTGTGTTCTGTGCTGGGAAGGATTCTGTATCAGTTTACTTTGCTAAACCAGTAGGAGGAGAGAGAGCTTAATTGGGGTGTGGCTTAGACACTATAAAAGCAGGTGACTCAAATTACAACTTCCTGTTGCTAGCCTTGCTTGTAGAGCAGAAAGCACCTAACTAAAAGAAGCTACATTTTCTTATTAATTTAAAACTTATTTCTTAGCAGGAGTCAGTGTCTATTGAGTTTAAGCAAACAGATACTTTATTAGAAGTAGAAGGGGCCTTATTTAGGGTTTAAAAAAAAGAAAAGAGAGAAAGTCAGTGTGTGTTCTGTGCTGGGAAGGGTTCTGTATCAGTTTACTTTGCTAAACCAATAGGTGGAGAGAGAGCTTAATTGGGGGTGTGGCTTAGACACTATAAAAGCAGGTGACTCAAATTACAACTTCCTGTTGCTAGCTTTGCTTGTAGAGCAGAAAGTAACTAACTAAAAGAAGCTACATTTTCTTATTAATTTAACACTTATATCTTAGCAGGAGTCAGTGTCTGTTGAATTTTAGCAAACAGATACTTTATTAGAAGTAGAAGGGCCTTATTTAGGTTAAAAAAAAAGAAAAGAAAGTCAGTGTGTGTGTTCTGTGCTGGGAAGGGTTCTGTATCAGTTTTCTTTGCTAAACCAGTAGGAGAGAGAGAGCTCAATTGGGGGTGTGGCTTAGACACTATCAAAACAGGTGACTCAAATTACAACTTCCTGTTGCTAGCCTTGCTTGTAGAGCACAAAGCAGCTAACTAAAAGAAGCTACATTTTCTTACTAATTTAACACATATCTTAGCAGGAGTCAGTGTCTGTTGAGTTTAAGCAAACAGATACTTTATTAGAAGTAGAAGGGGCCTTATTTAGGGTTAAAAAAGAAAAGAAAGAAAGTCAGTGTGTGTGTTCTGTGCTGGGAAGGGTTCTGTATCAGTTTACTTTGCTAAACCAGTAGGAGGAGAGAGAGCTTAATTGGGGTGTGGCTTAGACACTATCAAAAACAGGTGACTCAAATTACAACTTCCTGTTGCTAGCCTTGTTTGAGAGCAGAAAGCAGCTAACTAAGAGAAGCTACATTTTCTTATTAATTTAACACTTATTTCTTAGCTGGAGTCAGTGTCTATTGAATTTAAGCAAACAGATACTTTATTAGAAGTAGAAGGGACCTTATTTAGGGTTTAAAAAAAAGAAAAGAGAGAAAGTCAGTGTGTGTTCTGTGCTGGGAAGGGTTCTGTATCAGTTTACTTTGCTAAACCAGTAGGAGGAGAGAGATCTTAATTGGGGGTGTGGCTTAGACACTATAAAAGCAGGTGACTCAAATTACAACTTCCTGTTGCTAGCCTTGCTTGTAGAGCAGAAAGCAACTAACTAAAAGAAGCTACATTTCTATATTAATTTAACACATATCTTAGCAGGAGTCAGTGTCTGTTGAGTTTAAGCAAACAGATACTTTATTAGAAGTAGAAGGGGCCTTATTTAGGGTTAAAAAAAAGAAAAAAAGAAAGTCAGTGTGTGTTCTGTGCTGGTAAGGGTTCTCTATCAGTTTACTTTGCTAATCCAGTAGGAGGAGAGAGAGCTTAATTGGGGGTGTGGCCTAGACACTATAAAAGCAGGTGACTCAAATTACAACTTCCTGTTGCTAGCCTTGTTCTGGAGCAGAAAGCAACTAACTAAAAGGAGCTACATTTTCTTATTAATTTAACACTTATTTCTTAGCAGGAGTCAGTGTCTATTGAGTTATGCAAACAGATACTTTATTAGAAGTAGAAGGGGCCTTATTAAGGTTTAAAAAAGAAAAGAGAAAGTCATGTGTGTTCTGTGCTGGGAAGGGTTCTTATCAGTTTACTTTGCTAAACCAGTAGGAGGAGAGAGAGAGCTTAATTGGGGTGTGGCTTAGACACTATAAAAGCAGATGATTCAAAGTACAACTTCTGTTGCTAGCTTTGCTTGTAGAGCAGAAAGTAATTAACAATAGAAGCTACATTTCTTATTAATTTTACACTTATATCTTAGCAGGAGTCAGTGTCTGATGAATTTAAACAAACAGATACTTTATTAGAAGTAGAAGGGCCTTATTTAGGGTTAAAAAAAGAAAATAAAGAAAGTCAGGGTGTGTTCTGTGCTGGGATGGGTTCTGTATCAGTTTACTTTGCTAAACCAGTAGGAGGAGAGAGAGCTTAATTGGGGGCGTGGCTTAGACACTATCAAAACAGGTGACTCAAATTACAACTTCCTGTTGCTAGCCTTGCTTGTAGAGCAGAAAGCAGCTAACTAAAAGAAGCTACATTTTCTTATTAATTTAACACATATCTTAGCAGGATTCAGTGTCTGTTGAGTTTAAGCAAACAGATACTTTATTAGAAGTAGAAGGGGCCTTATTTAGGGTTAAAAAAAAGAAAAGAAAGAAAGTCAGGGTGTGTTCTGTGCTGGGAAGGGTTCTGTATCAGTTTACTTTGCTAAACCAGTAAGAGGAGAGAGAGCTTAATTGGGGGTGTGGCTTAGACACTATAAAAGCAGGTGACTTAAATTACAACTTCCTGTTGCTAGCTTTGCTTGTAGAGCAGAAAGCAACTAACTAAAAGAAGCTACATTTTCTAATTAATTTAACACTTATATCTTAGCAGGAGTCAGTGTCTGTTGAATTTAAGCAAACAGATACTTTATTAGAAGTAGAAGAGGCCTTATTTAGGGTTAAAAAAAAGAAAAGAAAGAAAGTCAGGGTGTGTTCTGTGCTGGGAAGGGTTTTGTTTCAGTTTACTTTGCTAAACCAGTAGGAGGAGAGAGAGCTTAATTGGGGGTGTGGCTTAGACACTATAAAAGCAGGTGACTTAAATTACAACTTCCTGTTGCTAGCTTTGCTTGTAGAGCAGAAAGCAACTAACTAAAAGAAGCTACATTTTCTTATTAATTTAACACTTATATCTTAGCAGGAGTCAGTGTCTGTTGGAATTTAAGCAAACAAATACTTTATTAGAAGTAGAAGGGCCTTATTTAGGGTTAAAAAAAAAGAAAAAGAAAAGAAAGTCAAGGGTGTGTTCTGTGCTGGGAAGGGTTCTGTATCAGTTTACTTTTGCTAAACCAGTAGGGAGGAGAGAGAGCTTAATTATGGGTGTGGCTTAGACACTATAAAAGCAGGTGACTCAAATTACAACTTCCTGTTGCTAGCCCTTGCTTGTAGAGCAAGAAAGCAACTAACTAAAAGAAGCTACATTTTCTTATTA
Source organism: Neoceratodus forsteri (assembly GCA_016271365.2). NCBI lineage: Eukaryota > Metazoa > Chordata > Ceratodontiformes > Ceratodontidae > Neoceratodus > Neoceratodus forsteri. The sequence continues at coordinate 170,715,051 of CM057451.1, read as the reverse complement.
ATTATCACATGTCTTAGCAGGAGTCAGTGTTCTATTGAGTTTAAGCAAACAGATACTTTATTAGAAGTAGAAGGGCATTATTTGGGGTTAAAAGAAGAAAGAAAGAGAAGTCAGTGTGTGTTCTGTGTTGGAAGGGTTCTGTATCAGTTTACTTTGCTAAACCAGTAGGAGGAGAGAGAGCTTAATTGGGGTTGTGGCTTAGACACTATAAAAGCAGGTGACTCAATTACAACTTCCTGTTGCTAGCCTTGCTTCTGGAGCAGAAAGCAAGCAACTAAAAGAAGCTACATTTTTCATTAATTTAAAACTTATTTCTTGCAGGAGTCAGTGTCTATTGAGTTTAAGCAAACAGATACTTTATTAGAAGTAGAAGGGGCCTTATTTTAGGGTTTTAAAAAAGAAAGGAGAAAGTCAGTGTGTGTTCTGTGCTGGGAAGGGGTTCTGTATCAGTTTACTTTGCTAAACCAATAGATTGGAGAGAGAGAGCTAATTGAAATAATGGTTTAGACACTATAGGGTGCTGAGGTGACTCAAATTTTCATAACTTCCTGTTGCTAGCTTTGATTGTTAGAGCAGAAAGTAACTAACTAAAAGAAGCTACATTTTCTTATTAATTTAACACTTATATCTTAGCGAGGAGTCAGTGTCTGTTGAATTTTAGCAAACAGATACTTATTAGATGAAGGGGCCTTATTTAGGGTTAAAAAGAAAAGAAAGAAAGTCAGTTGTGTGTTCTGTGCTGGGCTGGTTCTGTATCAGTTTACTTTGCTAAACCAGTAGGAGGAGAGAGAGTAATTGGGGTGGCTTAGACACTATCAAAACAGGTGACTCAAATTACAACTTCCTGTTGCTAGCCTGCTTGTAGAGCAGAAAGCAGCTAACTAAAAGAAGCTACATTTTCTTATTAATTTAACACTTATTTTTTTAGCTGGAGTCAGTGTCTATTGAATTTAAGCAAACAGATACTTTATTGGAGTAGAGGGGCCTTAGTTAGGAGTTAAAAAAAAGAAAAAGAAGAGTCAGTGTGTGTTCTGTGCTGGTAAGGGTGCTCTATCAGTTTACTTTGCTAAACCAGTAGGAGGAGAGAGAGCTTAATTGGGGGTGTGGCTTAGACACTATAAAAGCAAGTGACTCAAATTACAACTTCCTGTTGCTAGCCTTGCTTCTGGAGCAGAAAGCAACTAACTAAAAGAAGCTACATTTTCTTACTAATTTAACACTTATTTCTTAGCAGGAGTCAGTGTCTATTGAGTTTAAGCAAACAGATACTTTATTAGAAGTAGAAGGGGCCTTATTTAGGGTTTAAAAAAAAAGAAAAGAGAGAAAGTCAGTGTGTGTTCTGTGCTGGGAAGGGTTCTGTATCAGTTTACTTTGCTAAACCAGTAGGAGGAGAGAGAGCTTAATTGGGGGTGTGGCTTAGACACTATAAAAGCAGATGATTCAAAGTACAACTTCCTGTTGCTATCTTTGTAGTAGAGCAAGTAATTAACTATAAGAAGCTACATTTCTTGTTAATTTTACATTATATCTTAGCAGGAGTCAGTGTCTGATGAATTTAAGCAAAACAGATACTTTATTAGAAGTAGAAGGGGCCTTGATTTAGGGTTAAAAAAATAAAAGAAAGAAAGTCTGGTGTGTTCTGTGCTGGGATGGGTTCTGTATCAGTTTACTTTATTGTTAAACCAGTAGGAGGGAGAGAGATCAATTGGGGGTGTGGCTTAGACACTATCAAAACAGGTGACTCAAATTACATCTTCCTGTTGCTAGCCTTGCTTGTAGAGCAGAAAGCAGCTAACTAAAAGAAGCTACATTTTCTTATTAATTTAACACATATCTTAGCAGGATTCAGTGTCTGTTGAGTTTAAGCAAACAGATACTTTATTAGAAGTAGAAGGGGCCTTATTTAGGGTTAAAAAAAAGTAAAGAAAGAAAGTCAGTTTGTGTGTTCTGTGCTGGGAAGGGTTCTGTATCAGTTTACTTTGCTAAACCAGTAGGAGGAGAGAGAGCTTAATTGGGGGTGTGGCTTAGACACTATCAAAACAGGTGACTCAAATTACAACTTCCTGTTGATAGCCTTGCTTGTAGAGCAGAAAGCAGCTAACTAAAAGAAGCTACATTTTCTTATTAATTTAACACTTATTTCTTAGCTGGAGTCAGTGTCTATTGAATTTAAGCAAACAGATACTTTATTAGAAGTAGAAGGGACCTTATTTAGGGTTTAAAAAAAAGAAAAGAGAGAAAGTCAGTGTGTGTTCTGTGCTGGGAAGGGTTCTGTATCAGTTTACTTTGCTAAACCAGTAGGAGGAGAGAGATCTTAATTGGGGGTGTGGCTTAGACACTATAAAAGCAGGTGACTCAAATTACAACTTCCTGTTGCTAGCCTTGCTTGGACCAGAAAGCAACTAATCAAAAGAAGCTACATTTCTCTATTAATTTAACACATATCTTAGCAGGAATCAGTGTCTGTTGAGTTTAAGCAAACAGATACTTTTAGAAGTAGAAGGGCTTTATTTAGGGTTAAAAAAAAAGAAAGAAAGAAAGTCGGTGTGTGTTTGTGCTGAAGGGTTCTATATCAGTTTACTATGCTAAACCAGTAGGAGGAGAGGAGAGCTTAATTGGGGTGTCTTAGACACTATAAAAGCAGGTGACTCAAGTTACAACTACCTGTTGCTAGCCTTGGCTTCTGGAGCAGAAAGCAGCCAACTAAGTGATTTTGCATTTTTCTATCAATTTAACACTGATACATTTAGCAGGAGTCATTGTCTATTGAGTTTAAGCAAACAGATACTTTATTATAAGTAGAAGGGGCCTTATTTAGGGTTTAAAAAAAGAAAAGAGGAAAAATCAGTGTGTGTTCTGAGCTGGAAGTGCTCCCTGGTATCAGTTTTTACTTTACTTAAACCGGTAGAGGAGAGAGAGCTAATTGGGTGTGGTCAGGACACTATAAAAGCAGGTGACTCAAATTACAACTTCCTGTTGCTAGCTTTGCTTGCAGAGCAGAAAGCAACTAACTAAAAGAAGCTACATTTTCTTATTAATTTAACAGTTATATCTTAGCAGGAGTCAGTGTCTGTTGAATTTAAGCAAACAAGATACTTTATTAGAAGTGGAAGGGGCCTTATTTAGGGTTAAAAAAAAGAAAAGAAAGAAAGTCAGTGTGTGTGTTCTGTTCTGGGAAGGGTTCTGTATCAGTTTACTTTGCTAAACCAGTAGGAGAGAGAAGCAGTGGGGTGTGAAAGCTTAGACACTATCAAAACAGGTGACTCAGTTTGATACTGTTGATAGCCTTCACTTGTAGAGCAGAAAGCAGCTAACTAAAAGAAGATACATTTCTATATTAATTTAACACTTATTTCTTAGCTGGAGTCAGTGTCTATTGAATTTAAGCAAACAGATACTTTATTAGAAGTAGAAGGGGCCTTATTTAGGGTTAAAAAAAGAAAAGAAAGAAAGTCAGTGAGTGTTCTGTGCTGGGAAGGGTTCTGTATCAGTTTACTTTGCTAAACCAGTAGAAGGAGAGAGAGCCTAATTCGGGTGTGGCTTAGACACTATAAAAGCAGGTGACTCAAATTACAACTTCCTTTTGCTAGCCTTGCTTCTGGAGCAGAAAGCAGCTAGCTAAATGAAGCTACATTTTCTTATCAATTTAACACTTATTTCTTAGCAGGAGTCAGTGTCTATTGAGTTTATCAAACAGATACTTTATTAGAAGTAGAAGGGGCCCTGTTGAGTTTAAGCAAACCGATACTTTATTAGAAGTAGAAGGGGCCTTATTTAGGGTTAAAAAAAGAAAAGAAAGAAAGTCAGGGTGTGTTCTGTGCTGGGAAGGGTTCTGTATCAGTTTACTTTGCTAAACCAGTAGGAGGAGAGAGAGCTCTAGATTGGGGATGGCTTAACACTATAAAAGCAGGTGACTCAAATTACAACTTCCTGTTGCTAGCCTTGCTTGTAGAGCAGAGAAGCAACTAACTAAAAGAAGCTACATTTTCTTATTAATTTAACACATATCTTAGGAGGAGTCAGAGTCTGTTGAGTTTAAGCAAACAGATACTTTATTGAAAGTAGAAGGGACCTTATTTAGGGTTAAAAAAAGAAAAGAAAGAAAAGTCAGTGTGTGTTCTGGTGCTGGGAAGGGTCTCTGTATCAGTTTACTTTGCTAAACTTTAGGAGGAGAGAGCTTAATTGGGGTGGCTTTGATTACTATATGGAAAAGCAGGTGACTCAAATTACAACTTCCTGTTGCTAGCGTTCTGGAGCAGAAAGCAGCTAGCAAAAGAAGCTACATTTTTCTTATCAATTTAACATGTATTTCTTAGCAGGAGTCAGTGTCTATTGAATTTAAGCAAACAGATACTTTTATTAGAAGTAGAAGGGACCTTGTTTAGGGTTTAAAAAAAAGGAAAGAGAGAAAGTCCGTGTGTGTTCTGTGCTGGGATGGGTTCTGTATCAGTTTACTTTGCTAAACCAGTTGGAGGAGAGAGAGCTTAATTGGGGGTGTGGCTTAGCACTATAAAAGCAGTTGACTCAAATTACAACTTCCTGTTGCTAGCCTTGCTTGTAGAGCAGAAAGCAGCTAACTAAAAGAAGCTACATTTTCTTATTTATTTAACACATATCTTAGCAGGAGTCAGTGTCTGCTGAGTTTAAGCAAACAGATACTTTATTAGAAGTAGAAGGGGCCTTATTTAGGGTTAAAAAAAGGAAAGAAAGAAAGTCAGTGAGTGTTCTGTGCTGGGAAAGGTTCTGTATCAGTTTACTTTGCTAAGCCAGTAGAAGGAGAGTGTAGTGGGGGTGTGGCATAGACACTATAAAGCAGGTGACTCAAATTACAACTTCCTGTTACTAGCCTTACTTCTGGAGCAGAAAGCAATAGCTAAATGAAGCTACATTTTTCTTATCAATTTAACACTTATTTCTTAGCAGGAGTCAGTGTCTATTGAGTTTAGCAAACTGATACTTTATTAGAAGTAGAAGGGCCTTATTTAGGGTTTAAAAAAAAGAAAAGAGAGAATGTCAGTGTGTGTTCTGTGCTGGGAAGGGTTCTGTATCAGTTTACTTTGCTAAACCAGTAGGAGGAGAGAGAGAGCTTACTTGGGGGAGTTGCTTAGACACTATAAAAGCAGGTGACTCAAATTACAATTTCCTGTTGCTAGCCTTGCTTGTAGAGCAGAAAGCAGCTAACTAAGAGAATCTACTTTTTCTTATTAATTTCACACTTATATCTTAGCAGGAGTCAGTGTCTGTTGAGTTTAAGCAAACAGATACTTTATTAGAAGTAGAAGGGGCCCTGTTGAGTTTAAGCAAACCGATACTTTATTAGAAGTAGAAGGGGCCTTATTTAGGTTAAAAAAAAGAAAAGAAAGAAAGTCAGGGTGTGTTCTGTGCTGGGAAGGGTTCTGTATCAGTTTACTTTGCTAAACCAGTAGCAGGAGAGAGAGCTTAATTGGGGGTGTGGCTTAGACACTATAAAAGCAGGTGACTCAAATTACAACTTCCTGTTGCTAGCCTTGCTTGTAGAGCAGAAAGCAACTAACTAAAAGAAGCTACATTTTCTTATTAATTTAACACATATCTTAGGAGGAGTCAGTGTCTGTTGAGTTTAAGCAAACAGATACTTTATTAGAAGTAGAAGGGACCTTATTTAGGGTTAAAAAAAGAAAAGAAAGAAAGTCAGTGTGTGTTCTGTGCTGGGAAGGGTTCTGTATCAGTTTACTTTGCTAAACCAGTAGGAGGAGAGAGAGCTTAATTGGGGGTGGCTTAGACACTATAAAAGCAGGTGACTCAAATTACAACTTCCTGTTGCTAGCCTTGCTTCTGGTGCAGAAAGCAGCAAACTAAAAGAAGCTACATTTTCTTATCAATTTAACATGTATTTCTTAGCAGGAGTCAGTGTCTATTGAATTTAAGCTAGCAGATACTTTATTAGAAGTAGAAGGGACCTTATTTAGGGTTTAAAAAAAAGAAAAGAGAGAAAGTCCGTGTGTGTTCTGTGCTGGGAAGGGTTCTGTATCAGTTTACTTTGCTAAACCAGTAGGAGGAGAGAGATCTTAATTGGGGGTGTGGCTTAGACACTATAAAAGCAGGTGACTCAAATTACAACTTCCTGTTGCTAGCCTTGCTTGTAGAGCAGAAAGCAACTAACTAAAAGAAGCTACATTTCTCTATTAATTTAACACATATCTTAGCAGGAGTCAGTGTCTGTTGAGTTTAAGCAAACAGATACTTTATTAGAAGTAGAAGGGGCCTTATTTAGGGTTTAAAAAAAAAGAAAAGAGAAAAAATCAGTGTGTGTTCTGAGCTGGGAAGGGTTCTGTATCAGTTTACTTTACTAAACCGGTAGGAGGAGAGAGAGCTTAATTGGGGTGTGGCTGAGACACTATAAAAGCAGGTGACTCAAATGACAACTTCCTGTTGCTAGCTTTGCTTGTAGAGCAGAAAGCAACTAACTAAACGAAGCTACATTTTCTTATTAATTTAACAGTTATATCTTAGCAGGAGTCAGTGTCTGTTGAATTTAAGCAAACAGATACTTTATTAGAAGTGGAAGGGGCCTTATTTAGGGTTAAAAAAAAGAATAGAAAGAAAGTCAGTGTGTGTGTTCTGTTCTGGGAAGGGTTCTGTATCAGTTTACTTTGCTAAACCAGTAGGAGGAGAGAGAGCTTAATTGGGGGTGTGGCTTAGACACTATCAAAACAGGTGACTCAAATTACAACTTCCTGTTGCTAGCCTTGCTTGTAGAGCAGAAAGCAGCTAACTAAAAGAAGCTACATTTTCTTATTAATTTAACACTTATTTCTTAGCTGGATTCAGTGTCTATTGAATTTAAGCAAACAGATACTTTATTAGAAGTAGAAGGGACCTTATTTAGGGTTTAAAAAAAAGGAAAGAGAGAAAGTCAGTGTGTGTTCTGTGCTGGGAAGGGTTCTGTATCAGTTTACTTTGCTAAACCAGTAGGAGGAGAGAGATCTTAATTGGGGGTGTGGCTTAGACACTATAAAAGCAGGTGACTCAAATTACAACTTCCTGTTGCTAGCCTTGCTTGTAGAGCAGAAAGCAACTAACTAAAAGAAGCTACATTTCTCTATTAATTTAACACATATCTTAGCAGGAGTCAGTGTCTGTTGAGTTTAAGCAAACAGATACTTTATTAGAAGTAGAAGGGGCCTTATTTAGGGTTAAAAAAAGAAAAGAAAGAAAGTCGGTGTGTGTTCTGTGCTGGGAAGGGTTCTGTATCAGTTTACTATGCTAAACCAGTAGGAGGAGAGAGAGCTTAATTGGGGGTGTGGCTAAGACACTATAAAAGCAGGTGACTCAAATTACAACTACCTGTTGCTAGCCTTGCTTCTGGAGCAGAAAGCAGCCAACTAAATGAAGCTTCATTTTCTTATCAATTTAACACTTATTTCTTAGCAGGAGTCAGTGTCTATTGAGTTTAAGCAAACAGATACTTTATTAGAAGTAGAAGGGCCTTATTTAGGGTTTAAAAAAAAAGAAAAGAGAAAAAATCAGTGTGTGTTCTGAGCTGGGAAGGTTCTGTGTATCAGTTTACTTTACTAAACGGTAGGAGGAGAGACAGTGGGGTGTGGCTTAGACACTATAAGCAGGTGACTCAAATTACAACTTGCTGTTAGCTTTGTTTGTAGAGCAAACAACTAACTCTAAAAGAAGCCATTTTCTTACTAATTTAGCAGTTATATCTTAGCGGAGTCAGTGTCTGGTGAATTTAAGCAACAGATACTTTATTAGAAGTGGAGGGGCCTATTTAGGTTAAAAACAGAAAAAGAAGAAATCAGTGTGTGTTCTGTTCTGGGAAGGGTTCTTATCAGTTTACTTTTTAACCAGTAGGAGGAGAGGGTTAATTAACAGGCTTGCTATCAAAACAGGTGACCAATTACAACTTCCTGTTGATAGCCTTGCTTGTAGAGCTGACCCAACTAAAAGCTACATTTCTTATTAATTTAACACTTATTTCTTAGCTGAGTCGTCTATTGATTTAAGCTAACAGATACTTTATTAGAGTAGAAGGACCTTTTTGGTTTAAAAATGAAAAGAGAAAGTCAGGTGTGTTCTGTGCTGGGAAGGGTTCTGTCAGTTTACTGCAAACTGTAGGAGGAGAGAGATCTTAATTGGGGTGTGGCTTAGACACTATAAAGCAGGTGACTCAAATTACAACTTCCTGTTGCTAGCCTTTGCTTAGAGCAGAAATAACTAACTAAAAAGAAGCTACATTTCTATTAATTTAACACATATCTTAGCAGGAGTCAGTGTTTCGTGAGTTTCAGCAAACAGATACTTTATTAGAAGTAAAGGGGCCTTATTTAGGTTAAAAAAGAAAAAAAGAAAGTCGGTTGTGTTCTGTTGGAAGGGTTCTGTGTCAGTTTACTTTGCTAAACCATTGTGAGGAGAGAGAGCAATTGGGGTGTGGCTTAGACTCTCTAAAGCAGGTGACTCAATTACAACTTCCTGTTGCTAGCCTGTTTCTGGAGCAGAAAAGCAGCTAGCTAAATGAAGCTACATTTTTTTTAGTCGTTTAACACTTATTTCTTAGCAGGATTCAGTGTCATGAGTTTAAGCAACAGATACTTTATTAGAAGTAGAAGGGCCTATTTAGGTTTAAAAAAGAAAGAGAGAAAATCAGTGTGTGTTCTGAGCTGGAAGGTTCTGTGTTAGTTTACTTACTAAACCGGTGGTGGAGGAGAGAATTGGGGTGTGCTTAGACACTATAAAGCAGGTGACTCAAATTACCTTCCTGTTGCTAGCTTTGCTTGTAGAGCAGAAATCAACTAACTAAAGCTACATTTTCTTATTATTACAGTTATATCTAGCAGGAGTTGTACTGTTGAATTTATGCAAACAGATGTTTTTGATAAATTATTAGGTTAAAAAAGAGTATATGTTTGTGTTCTGTTGGAAGGGTTCTGTATCATTTATTTTGCTTGTAGTAGTAGGGGAGAGAGCTTAATTGGGGTGTGGCTTATATACTATAAAGCAGGTGACCAAATTACAACTTCCTGTTGTTAGTCTTGCTTGTAGACAGAAAGCAGCTAACTAAAATAGTTACATTTCTTATTTATTTAACACATATCTTACAAGTCAGTGTCTGTTGAGTTTGGGGTTAAGATATACTTTATTAAATGAAGGGCCTTATTTAGGTTAAAAAAGAAAAGAAGAAAGTCAGTGATTGTTCTGTGTTGGAAGGTCTGTATCAGTTTACTTGCTGAACCAGTAGAAGGAGAGAGCTTAATTGGGGTGTGGCTAGACACTATAAAAGCAGGTGACTCAAGTATAACTTCCTGTTGCTAGCTTGCTTCTGGGCAGAAAGAACAATGAAGTCATTTTCTATCAATTAATTTATTTCTTGAGTCAGTGTCTATTGGTTTGAAACAGATACTTTATTAAGTAGAAGGCCTTGTTTGTGGTTTAAAAAAAAAGAGAGAATGTCAGTGTGTGTTCTGTGCTGGAAGGGTTCTGTATCAGTTTATTTCCTAAACCAGTAGGAGGAGAGAGAGCTAATTGGGGTGTGGCTTAGACACTATCAAAACAGGTGACTCAAATTACAATTGATACCCTTGAGAGCAAGCAGCTAACTAAAAACTACATTTTCTTATTAATTTAACACTTATTTCTTAGCTGAGTCAGTGTCTATTGAATTTAAGCTAGATACTTTATTAAGTAGAAGGACCTTATTTAGGTTTAAAAAAGAAAAGAGAAAGTCAGTGTGTTTTGTGCTGGAAGGTTCTGTATCAGTTACTTGCAAACCAGTAGAGGAGAGATCTTAATTGGGGTGTGGCTTAGATTCATTGTAAAGCAGGTGACTCAATTACAACTTCCTGTTGCGCCTGCTTGTAGAGCGAAAGCAACTAACTAAAGGCATTTCTATATTAATTTAACATATCTTAGCAGGAGTCAGTGTCTGTTGAGTTTACAAACAGATACTTATTAGAATAGAAGGGCCTTGTTTGGGTTAAAAAAAAAGAAAGAAAGTGGGTGTGTGTTGTGCTGGGAAGGTTTCGTATCAGTTTACTTTGCTAAACCAGTATGAGGAGAGAGAGTTTTGGTGTGGCTTGGACACTATAAAGCAGGGACTCAAATTACACTTCCTGTTTAGCCTTCTGGAGCAGAAAGCAGCTATTAAATGAAGCTACTTTTCATCAATTTAACACTTATTTCTTGCTGGAGTCAGTGTCTATTGAGTTTGCAAACAGACTTTATTAGGTAGTAGGGCCTTATTTAGGTTGCTAAGAGAACTTGTGTCTGAGCTGAAGGGTTCTGAGTTTAGTACTAAGCCGTGGGAGGAGAGAACAGTGGGTTGTGGCTTAGACACTATAAAAGCAGGTGACTCAAATTACAACTTCCTGTTGCTAGCTTTGTTTGTAACGAAATCAACTAACTAAAAAGAAGCGCATTTTCTTATTAATTAACAGTTATATCTTAAGAGTCGTGTCTGTTGAATTTAAGCAAACAGATACTTTATTAGAAGTGGAAGGGCCTTATTTAGGTTAAAAAAGAAAAGAAAGAAAGTCAGTGTGTTCTGTGTTGGGAAGGGTTCTGTATCAGTTTACTTTTTTAAACCAGTAGTAGAGAGACTAGTTGTGTGGCTGACACTTATAAAGTAGGTGACTCAAATTACAACTTCCTGTTGCTTTGCTTGTAGAGCAGAGTAAGCAACTAAAAAACTACATTTCTTGTTATTTTACATATCTTAGTAGGAGTCAGTGTCTGTTGTTTACAGACAGATATTTTTATAAGTAGAAGGGCCTTATTTAGGGTTAAAAAAGAAAAAGGAAAGTCAGTAGTGTTCTTGTTGGGAAGGGTCTGTATCAGTTTACTTTTGCTAAACCAGTAGAAGGAGAGAGCTTAGTTGGGGTGTGGCATAGACACTATAAAAGCAGGTGACTCAAATTATATCTTCCTGTTGCTAGCCTTGCTTCTGGACGAAAGCAGCTAGTGATGAAGTTACATTTTCTTATCAATTTAACACTTATTTCTGCTTGAGTCAGTGTCTATTGAGTTTAGCAAATAGATACTTTATTAGAAGTAGAAGGGCCTTATTTAGGTTTAAAAAAAGCAAGAAGAATGTCATGTGTGTTGTGCTGGGAAGGGTTCTGTATCAGTTCTTTCCTAAACCAGTGGGAGGAGAGAGAGAGCTACTTGGGTGTTGGTTAGACACTATGTAGGTGACTCAAATTACATTTCTGTTGCTAGCCTTGCTTGTAGATAGAAAGCAGCTAACTAAGAATCTACTTTCTTATTCATTTCACACTTATATCTTAGCAGGAGCTGTGTCTGTTAGTTTAAGCAAACAGATACTTATTAGCTGAAGGGCCCTGTGAGTTAATCAAACTGATGCTATTAAGTAGAAGGGCCTTATTTAAGGTTAAAAAGAAAAGAAAGAAAGTCAGGTGTGTTCTGTGGGAAGGTTTCTGTATCAGTTTACTTTGCTAAACCAGTAGGAGGAGAGAGAGCTACTTGGGGTGTGCTTAACACTATAAAAGCAGGTGACTCAATTACAACTTCTGTTGCTAGCCTTGCTTTAGGCAGAAAGCAACTAAAAGCCCATTTTCTTATTAATTTAACAATATCTTAGAGGAGTCAGGTTGTTGAGTTTAAGCAAACAGATGCTATTAAATGAAGGACCTTATTTAGGTTAAAAAAAAGAAAGAAAGTCAGTGTGTGTTCTGTGCTGAAGGTTCTATCAGTTTACTTTGCTAAACCAGTAGAGGAGGGCTTCATTTGGGGTGGCTTAACACTATTAAAGAGTGACTCAATTACAACTTCCTGTTGCTAGCTCTTGTTGAGCAGACAGAAATTAAATACATTTCTTATCAATTTAACATGTATTTTTAGCAGGAGTCAGTGTTATTGAATTTACAACAGATACTTTATTGAAGTAGAAGGACCTTATTTAGGTTTAAAAAAGAAAAGAGAGAATCTTGTGTGTTCTGTGGGAAGGGTTCTGTATCAGTTTACTTTGCTAAACAGTAGGAGGAGAGAGATCTTAATTGGGGTGTGTCTTGGATACTATAAAGGTGGTGACCAAGTATAACTCTGTTGCTAGCCTTGTTGTGCGAGAAGCGCTAACTAAAAGTAGCTTTTTATTAATTTGCTACATATCTTAGCAGAGTCGTGTTTGTTGAGTTTAAGGAAACAGATACTTTATTAAATAGAAGGGGCTTATTTAGGGTTAAAAAAAAAAGAAAGAAAGTCAGTTTGTTCTGTGCTGGGAAGGGTTCTGTATCAGTTTACTTTGCAACCAGTAGAGGAGAGAGTTAGTTGTGTGTGGCTTAGACACTGTCAATGTGACTCAATTACAACTACCTGTTGCTAGCCTTGCTTCTGGACGAAAGCAGCTAACTAAATGAAGCTACATTTTATCAATTTAACATATTTCTTAGCAGGAGTCATGTCTATTGAGTTTACAAACATATACTTTATTAGAAGTAGAGGGGCCTTATTTAGGTTTAAAAAAAGAAAAGAAAAAATCAGTGTGTGTTTGAGCTGGAAGGTTCTGTATCGTTTAATTTACTAAACCGGTAGGAGGAGAGAGCTAATTGGGGTGTGGCTTAGATACTATAAAGCAGGTGACTCATTATAACTTCCTGTTGCTAGCTTTGTTGTAGAGCAAGCTTAATAACCAACGAACTACATTTTTATTAATTTAACAGTTATATCTTAGCGGAGTCAGTGTCTGTTGAATTTAGGCAACCAGATACTTTATTAAGTAGAAGGACCTTATTTTAAGTTTAAAAAAAGAAAGAAAAGTCCTGTGTGTTCTGTGCTGGGATGTGGTTCTATCAGTTTACTGCAACCAGTAGGAGGAGAGAGCTAATTGGGGTGTCTTAGACACTATTCAAAACAGTGACTCAAATTACAGCTTCCTGTTGCTGTTTGAGCACAAGCAGCTAACAAAAGGCTTGTATTTTCTTTCTAATTTAACTTTGTATTTTAGTGGAGTCAGTGTCTGTTGGTTAAGCAAACAGATACTTTATTAGAAGTAGAAGGGCCTTTTGGGTTAAAAAGAAAAGAAGAAGTCAGTGTGTGTGTTCTGTGTGGGACGGGTCTGTATCAGTTTACTTTACAAACCAGTAGGAGGAGAGAGTTGGGTGTGGCTTAGACACTATCAAACAGGTGACCAAATTACAACTTCCTGTTGCTAGCCTTGTTAAACAGAAAGCAGCTAACTAAAAGCTACATTTTTGTTAATTTAACACTTATTTCTTAGCTGGAGTCAGTGTCTATTGAATTTAAGCAAAGAATCTTTATTAGATGTATCTGGGACCTTATTTAGGTTTAAAAAGAAAAGAGAGTCATGTGTGTCTGTGCTGGGAAGGTTTGTATCAGTTACTTTTGCTAAACCAGTAGGAGGAGAGATCTTAATTGGGTTGTGGCTTAACACTCTTAAGCAGGTGACTCAAATTACACTCCTGTTGTTAGCCTTGCTTGTAGAGCAGAAAGCAATAACTAAAAACTACATTTCTGTAATTTAACATGTTTCAGGGTCAGTGTCTGTTGAGTTTAAGCAAACAGATACTTTATTAGAAGTAGAAGGGGCCTTATTTGGTTAAAAAGTAAAGAAAGAAAGTCAGTGTGTTTTCTGTGCTGGTAAGTGTTTCTTCAGTTTACTTTTCTTAACCAGTGGAGGAAAGCAATTGGGGTGTGGCTGACACTATAAAGCAGGTGACCAATTACAACTCTGTTGTTAACCTTCTTGGTTAGAAAGCAACTAACTAAAGAAGTTACATTTTCTTATTAATTTCCTTATTTCTTAGCGGCAGTCGGTGTCTATTGGGTTTGTAAACAGATACTTTATTAAGTAGAAGGCCTTGTTTAGGTTTAAAAAAGAAAAGAGAGAAAGCAGTGTGTGTTCTGTGTTGGAAGAGTTCTGTATCAGCTATTTGCTAAACCAGTAGGAGGAGAGCAATTGGGGTGTGGCTTAGACACTATAAAGCAGATGATTCAAAGTACAACTTCCTGTTAACTTTGTTTGCAACGAAAGTAATTAATTATAAGTATATTTTTATTAATTTACACTATCTTAGCAGAGTCAGTGTCTGTGAATTTAAGCAAACAGATACTTTATTAGAAGTAGAAGGGCCTTATTTAGTTAAAAAGAAAAGAAAGAAAGTCAGGGTGTGTTCTGTGCTGGGATGGGTTCTGTCAGTTTACTTTTACAAGGAGAGAGGAGAGCTAATTGGGGGTGTAGTAGGCACTATCAAAACAGGTGACTCAAATTACAACTTTCTTTTGCTAGCCTTGTAGAGCGAAAGCAGCTAACTAAAAACTACATTTTCTATTGATTTAACTTATTTCTGTGGAGTCAGTGTCTGTTAATTTAAGCAAACAGATACTTTTATTAAAGTAGAAGGACCTTATTTAGGTTTAAAAAGAGAAAGAGAGTCAGTGTGTGTTTTGTGTTGGAAGGGTTCTGTATCGTTTTCTTTGCTAAACCAGTAGGAGGAGAGATCTTATTGGGGTGGCTTAGACATTATAAGCAGGTGGCTCCAATACAACTTCCTGTTTCTACATTTGCTTGTAGAGCGAAAGCAACTAACTAAAAGCCACATTTCTCTATTAATTTAACACATATCTTAGCAGGGTCAGTGTCTGTTGATGGCAAATAGATGCTTTATAGAAGTGAAGGGGCTTATTTAGCTAAAAAGAAAAGAAAGAAAGTGGTGTGTGTTCTGTGTTGGAAGGTTCTGTATCGTTACTTTCTGACAGTGGGAGGAGAGAGCTTAGTTGGGTGTGGCTTGGACACTATCAAAATAGTGACTCAAATAACTTCCTGTTGATAGCCTTGTTGAGCAGAAAGCAGTCACTAAAGAAGCACATTTCTTATTAATTTACTTATTTAGCTGGACAGTGTCATGAATTAAGCAAACAGATACTTTATTAAGTAGAAGGACCTTATTTAGGTTTAAAAAGAAAAGAGAAACATGTGTTCTGTGGTTGGAAGGGTTCTGTATTTAGTTTGCTTAAACCAGTGGGAGGAGAGAGAGCTTAATGGGTGTGGCTTGGACACTATAAAGCAGGTGACTGTATTACAACTTCCTGTTGCTGGCCTTGCTTGTGGAGCAGAAGCAGCTAACTAAGAACTACATTTCTTATAATTTAACACATATTTAGGAGGTCAGTGTCTTGAGTTTAAGCAAACAGATGCTTTATTAGGTAGAAGGGACCTTATTTAGGTTTAAAAAAGAAAGAAAGTCAGTGTGTGTTCTGTGCTGGAAGGTTCTGTATCAGTTTACTGCTAAACCAGTGGGAGGGAGAGGCGACTGGTGGGTGGTTGACACTATAAAGAAGGTGACTAAATTACAGCTTCCTGTTGTAGCCTTGCTTCTGGAGCAGAAAGCAGCTAACTAAAGAAGCTACATTTTCTTATCAATTAACACGATTTCTAGCAGTGTGTTCTCTTGAATTTAAGCAAACAGATACTTATTTAAGTAGAAGGGTTGTTAGGGTTTAAAAAAAAAAAAGAGAAAAGTCCTGGTGTTCTGTGTTGGATGGGTTCTGTATCAGTTTACTTTGCTAAACCAGTAGGAGGAGTTAATTAGTGTGGTGACACTATCAAACAGGTGACTCAAATTACAACTTGTTGCTAGTTCTTAGGAGCAGAAAGCAGCTACCTTGGCTATTTTCTTATTAATTTAACATTATTTTAGCTGGAGTCAGTGTCTTGATTTAAGCAAACAGATACTTTATTAGAAGTAGAAGGGACCTATTTGGGTTTAAAAAAAGAAAAGAGAGAAAGTCAGTGTGTGTTCTGTGTTGGAAGGGTTCTATCATTATTTTGCTAAACCAGTAGGAGAGAGATCTTAATTGGGGTGGGCTGACACTATAAAAGCAGGTGACTCAAATTACAACTTCCTGTTGCTAGCCTTGTGAGCAGCTTAATAACTAAAAAGCTACATTTCATTAATTTAACATATCTTAGAGGAGTGTCTGTTGGTTTAAGCAAACAGATACTTTATTAGGTAGAAGGGGTTTTATTTAGTTTAAAAAAGAAAGAAAGCTTGTGTTCTGTGCTGGTGGTTCTGTATCAGTTTACTTTGCAAACCAGTGGGAGGAGAGAGAGCTTAATGGGGTGTTTAGACACTATCAAAACAGGTGACTCAAGTACAACTTCCTGTTGATAGTCTTGCTTGTAGAGGCAAGCAGCTAATAAAGCTACATTTTCATTAATTTAACACTTATTTTAGCTGAGTCAGTGTCTATTGAATTTAAGCAAACAGATACTTTATTAGAAGTAGAAGGACCTTATTTAGGGTTTAAAAAAGAAAAGAGAGTCAGTGTGTGTTCTGTGTGGGAAGGGTTCTGTATCAGT
Source organism: Neoceratodus forsteri (assembly GCA_016271365.2). Classification (NCBI taxonomy): domain Eukaryota; kingdom Metazoa; phylum Chordata; order Ceratodontiformes; family Ceratodontidae; genus Neoceratodus; species Neoceratodus forsteri. The sequence goes on along the minus strand of CM057451.1, from coordinate 170,698,727 downwards.
TTACTGCTAAACCAGTAGAGAGAAGCAATTGGGGTGTGGCTTAGCACTATAAAAGCAGTGACTCAAGTTCAACTTCCTGTTGCTAGCCTGTGGAGGCTGAAAGCAACTAACTAAAAAGCTACATTTTCTTATTAATTTAACATATCTTAGGGGAGTCAGTGTCTGTTGAGTTTGCCAAACAGATACTTTATTAGAAGTAGAAGGACCTATTTAGGTTAAAAAGAAAGAGAAAAGTCAGTGTGTGTTCTGTGCTGTATCTGTTTAGTTTGCTAAACCAGTAGGAGGAGAGAGCTGGTTGGGGTGGCTTAGGACATAAAAGAAGGTGATCAAGTTCAACTTCCTGTTGCTTGCCTGTTTGGAGCGAAAGCAGCTAACTAAAAGAAGCTACATTTCTTATCAATTTAACGCGTATTTCTTTACGGGAGTCAGTGTCTGTGAATTTAAGCAAATGGATACTTTATTAAGTAGAAGGACCTTATTTAGGTTTAAAAAAAGAAAGAAAGTCCGTGTGTTTCTGTGGTTGGGATGGGTTCTGTATCAGTTTATCCTAAACCAGTAGGAGGAGAGAGCTTAATTGGGGTGTGGCTGGACACTATCAAAACAGGTGACTCGATTACAACTCCTTGCTAGCCTTGCTTGTAGAGCACAAAATAGCTAACTAAAAAACTACATTTTCTTTCTAATTAACACATATCTTAGCAGGAGTCAGTGTCTGTTGAGTTTAACAAACAGATGCTATTAAATTGAAGGCCTTATTTGGGTTAAAAAGAAAGAAAGAAGTCATGTGTGTGTTCTGTGCTGGGACGGTTCTTATCAGTTTTCTTTTCTGTTCAGTAGGAGGAGAGAGCTTATTGGGGTGTGGCTTAGACACTATCAATGAGGACTCAAATTACCTTCCTGTTGCTAGCCTTGTTTGTAGATCAGAGCAGCTAACTAAAGCTACATTTCTTTTAATTTAATTTATTTCTAGCTGGAGTCAGTTCTTTGATTTTACAAACAGATACTTTATTAAAGTATATGACCTTATTTAGGTTTAAAAAAGAAAAGAGAGAAAGTCAGTGTGTGTGATCTTAATTGGGGGGTGGAAACGAGCACTATAAAATGACTCAATTACAACTTCTATTGCTAGCCTTGCTTATAGAGCAACAACTAAGTAAATGGCTACATTTCTTATCAATTTAACATATTTCTTATAGGGTCAGTGTCTAATGAGTTTAAACAAACAGATACTTTATTAGAAGTAGAAGGGCCTGTTGAGTTTAAAAAAAAAAAGAGAAAAATCAGTATGTGTTCTGAGCTGGGAAGGTTCTGTATCAGTTTACTTTACTAAACGGTAGGAGGAGAAACAGTGGGGTGTAGCTTAGACACTATAAAGCAGGTGACTCAAATACAACTACTGTTGCTAAGCTTTGCTTGTAGACAAGCAACTAACTAAAACTACATTTTCTTAATAAGGTAACAGTTATATCTTAACAGGAGTCAATTATCATTGAATTTAACAAAATACTTTATTAGAAGTGGAAGGGCCTTATTTAAAGTTAAAAAAGAAAAAAAGAAAGTCAGGGTGTGTTCTGTGCTGGGAAGGGTTCTGTATCAAGTTTACTTTTCAACCAGTAGGAGAGAGGAAGCAAGTGGGGGTGTAAACAGACACACAAAAGCAATGACTCAATTAACTACCTGTTGCTTACTTCTAGACAGAAAGCAATAACTAAATAAACCATTTTCTTATCAATTCTAACCTATTTCTTAGCAGTCAGTGTCTATTGAGTTTAAGCAAACAGATACTATTAAAGTAGAGGGCATATTGGGGTTTAAAAAAGAAAAATCAGTGTGTGTTCTAACAGGAAGGGTTCTGTATCAGTTGCTACTAAACGGTAGGAGGAAACAAGGTGAGTGTAAGCAGCTCTATAAAAGCAGGTGACTCAAATTACAACTTCCTGTTGCAGCTTTGCTTATAGAGCAAGCAACTAACTAAGGAAGCTACATTTTCGTTTAACAATTATATCTTAGCAGGAGTCAGTGTCTGTTAGTTAAGCAAACAGATACTTTATTAAGTGGAAGGGCCTTATTTAGGGTTAAAAAAAGAAAGAAGAAGTCAATGTGTGTGTTCTGTTCTAGGAAGGGTTCTATCATTACTACAAACCAGTAGGAGGAGAGGAAACAAGTGGGGTGTAGCAGACACACTAGCAAAACAGGTGACTCAAATTACAACTTCCTGTTGATAGCCTTAGTGTGAAACAGAAACAGCTAACAAAAAACTATTTCTTAATAATTTCCTTATTTCTTAGCTGAGTCAGTGTCTATAAGTTAAGTAAACAGTACTTTATTAGAAGAAAGGACCTTATTTAGGGTTTAAAAAGAAAGAAAGTCAGTGTGTGTTCTGTGCTGGGAAGGTTCTGTATCAGTTTACTTTATAAAACAGTAGGAGAGAGATCTTTGGGGGTGTGGCTAGAAACACTATAAAACAGGTGACTCAAGTACAACTTCCTGATGCTAGCCTTGCTTTTCAGAGCAGAAAGCAACTAACTAAAAAACTACATTCTATTAATTTAAAACATATCTTGGGAGTCAGTGTCTAGTGAGTTTAAACAAACAGATGCTTTATTAAATGAAGGGGCCTTATTTAGGGTTAAAAAAAGAAAAGAAAAAAAATCCGGTATGTGTTCTGTGCTGGGAAGGTTCTGTATCAGTTACTTTGCTAAACCAGTAGGAGGAGAAACATAATGGGGTGTAGCTTAGACACTATAAAAGCAGGTAACTCAAGTACAACTTCCTGTTACTGCACTTGCTTCTGGAGCAAGCACTAACTAAATGACTAACATATCAATTTCACATATTTCTTAGCAGTCAGTGTCTATTGAGTTTAACAAACAGACACTTTATTAAGTAGAAGAACTTGTTAGGGTTAAAAAAGAAAGAGAAAATCAGTGTGTGTTCAGGCTGGGAAGGTTCTGTATCAGTTTACTTTACTAAATAGTGGGAGGAGAGAAACAAGTGGGGTGTGGCTTAGACACTATAAAAGCAGGTGACTCAAATTACAACTTCCTCTTGCTAGCTTTGTTGAACAGAAGCAACTAACTAAAAGCTACATTTCTTAGTAATTTAACAGTTATATCTTAGAGTCAGTGTCTATTAATTTAAACAAACAGATACTTAAATAGAAGTGGAAGAGACCTTATTTAGGGCTAAAAAAAAAAAAGAAAGTCAGGGTGTATTCTCTGCTGGGAAGGATCAGATCAGTTTACTTTGCTAAACCAATGGGAGAGGAAGCAAGTGGGGTGTGGAACACACTAAAAAAGCAGATGACTCAAATTAAAACTACTGTGCTTGCCTTGTAACATAGAAAGCAATCTAAAAAGCTACATTTCTTAGTAATTTAACAATATCTTAACAAGAGTCAGTGTCTATTGAGACACCCAACAGATACTAATAAATGAAGGGACGTATTTGGGTTAAAAAAGAATGTCAGTAGGTGTTCTGTGCTGGGAAGGGTTCTGTATCACTTTACTTGGCGAAGGAGAGAGCAATTGGGGTGTGAAGCAGACACACTATAAAAAGCAGGTGACTCAAATTACAATTTCCTGTTGCTGGCTTGCTACTGGGCAGAAGCAGCTAGCTAAATGATACTACATTTCTTATCAATTAACATTTCTTAGCAGGAGTCAATGTCTATTAGGTTATAAACAGATACTTTATTAAGTAGAAGGGCCTTATTTAGGGTTTAAAAAAAAAAAGAGAATATCAGTGTGTGTTCTGTACTGGAAAGGTTCTGTATCAGTTTACTTTGCTAAACCAGTAGGAGGAGAGAGAAACACTTACTTAGAGGTGTTGTAGACACTATAAGCAAGTGACTCAAATTACAATTTCTGTTGCTAGCCTTACTTGTGAACCCGAAAGCAGCTAACTAAGAGAATCTACTTTTCTTATTAATTTAACATATGTCTTAGCAGAGTCAGTGTCTGTTGAGTTTAAACAAAAGTGCTTTATTAGAAATGAAAGGGCCCTGTTGAGTTTAAACAAACCGATACTTTACCAAAGTAGAAGGGCCTTATTTAGGGTTAAAAGAAAAGAAAGTCAGGGTGTGTTCTGTACTAGGAAGGTTCTGTATCAGTTACTTTACTAAACCAGTAGGAGGAGAGAAACAATGGGGTGTGGCTTAGACACTATAAAGCAGGTGACTCAAATTACAACTACTGTTGCTAGCCTGGCAGCAGGCAGAAAGCAACTAACTAAAAACTACATTTTCTTATTAATTTAACTTCATATCTTAGGAGGTCAGTGTCTGTTGAGTTTAAGCAAACAGATACTTTATTAAGTGAAGGACCTTATTAGAGTTAAAAAAGAATAAAAGTCAGTGTGTTCACTTGCTGGGAAGGGTTCTGTACCAGTTTACTTTGCTAAACCAGTAGGAGAGAGAAGCAATTGAAAGTGGCTTAGACACTATAAGCAGGTGACTCAAGTACAACTTTCTGTTACTAACCTTGCTTCTAGACAAGCAATACTAAAGATACATTCTTATCAATTTAAAATATTTCTGCAGGAGTCAGTGTCTAATGAGTTAAGCAAACAGTACTATTAAGGGGCCCTTTTAGGGTTTAAAAAAGAAAGAGAAATCAGTGTGTGTTCTGTGCTGGGAAGGGTTCTGTATCAGTTTACTTTGCTAAACCAGTGGGAGAGGAAGCTTAATTGGGGTGTGAAGCAGACACTATAAAGCAGGTGACTCAAATTACAACACCATACGCACAATGTATGGGCAAAAGCAACTAACTAAAGCTACACTTTCTTGTTAACACTGATAGCAAAAGTCAGTGTCTATTAATTCAACAAAAGATACTATTAAATGGAAGGGCCTTATTTAGGGTTAAAAAAGAAAGAAAGAAAAGTCAGAACATGTTCTGTGCTGAAATGGTTCTGTATCAGTTTACTTTGCAAACCAGTAGGAGGAGAGAGGAAGCAAGTGGGGTGTGGCTTAGACACTATCAAACAGGTACTCAAATTACAACCATGTTAGTAGCCTTGCTTATAGAGCAGAAAGAACTAAAAAAAGCTACATTTCTTAATAATTTAAACCTTATTTATCTGGGTCAGTGTCTGTGAGGTTAAGCAATCAGATACTGATGATAGAAGGACCTTATTTAGGGTTTAAAAAAGAAAGAGTAAACAGTGTGTGTTCTGTGCTGGGAAGGGTTCTGTATCAGTTTACTTTGCTAAACCAGTAGGAGGAATCGTAAATGGGTGTGGTTTAGACACAACAAAGCAGGTGACTCAATTCAATTTCCTGTTGCTAGCTTTGCTTGTAGAGCGAAAGCAACTAACTAAAAAGCTACGACTGTTATTAATTTAACACTTATATCTTAGCAGGTCAGTGTCTGTTGAATTAAAGCAAACAGATACTTTATTAAATGGAAGGCCTTATTTAGGGTTAAAAAAAGAAAAGAAAGAAAGTCAGAGTGTGTTCTGTGCTGGGAGGATCTGTATCAGTTTACTTTGCTAAACCAGTAGGAGGAGGAAACAATGGGGTGTGGCAGACACTATAAGCAAGTGACTCAAATACAACTTCCTGTTGCTTGCCTTGCTTGTAGAGAAGAAAGCAGCTAACAAAAAGAAGTTCTTGATAATTTAACACATATCTTAGCAGGGTCAGTGTCTTGAGTTTAACAACAGATACTATTAAATGAAGGGGCCTTATTTAGGGTTAAAAAAGAAAGAAGAATAACAATAGGTCAACTGTGCTGGAAGGTTCTGTCAGTTTACTTTGCTAAACAGCAGAAGGAGGAAACAATGGATTGTAGCTTAGACACTATAAACAGGTGATAAATTACAACACTGCACTAGCCTTGCTTCTGGAACGAAAGCAGCTAGCTAAACAACATACATTTTCTTATCAATTTAACACTTATTTCTTACGGGAGTAGTGTCTATCAGTTTGAAACAGATACTTTATTAGAAGTAGAAGGGGCCTTATTAGGGTTTAAAAAAAAAAAAGAGAATATCGATGTGTGTTCTGTGCTGGGAAGGGTTCTGTATCAGTTTACTTTGCTAAACCAATGGGAGGAGAGAGAGAGCTTACTTGGAGGTGTTGCTTAGACACTATAAAAGCAGGTGACTCAAATTACAATTTCTGTTGCTAGCCTTGTAGAGACAGAAAGACAGCTAAAAGAGAATCTCACTCTTATTAATTTCACATATGTCTTAGCAGGAGTCAGTGTCTGTTGAGTGTCAAGCAAACAGATACTTTAATAAAATGAAGAGGCCCTGTTGAGTTTAAGCAAACCGATGCTTTATTAGAAGAAGAAGAGGGCCTTATTTAAGTTAAAAAAGAAAAGAAAGAAAGTCAGGGTGTGTTCTGTGCTGGGAAGGGTTCACTATCAGTTTGCTTCTGCTAAACCAGTAGGAGGAGAGAGAGCAATTGGGGGTGTGGCTAGACACTATATAAAGCAGGTGACTCAAATTACAACGTCCTGTTGCTGTGCCTTGGCAGAGCAGAAAGCAACTAACTAAAAGAAGCTACATTTTCTTATTAATTTAATACATATCTTAGGAGGAGTCAGTGTCTGTTGAGTTTAAGCAAACAGATACTTTATTAGAAATAGAAGGGACCTTATTTAGGGTAAAAAAGAAAGAATGAAAGTCAGTGTGTGTTCTAGTGCTGGGAAGGGTTCTGTATCAAGTTTACTTTGCTAAACCAGTAGGAGGAGAGGAAAGCAATTGGAGGTGGCTTAGACACTATAAAAGCAGGTGACTCAAATTACAACTTCCTGTTACTAGCCTTGCTTCTGGAGCCAAGCAGCTAACTAAAAAGAAGATACATTTTCTTATCAATTTAACATGTATTTCTTAGCAGGAGTCAGTGTCTATGAGTTTAAGCAAACAGATACTTATTAGAAGTAGAAGGACACCTTATTTGGGTTTAAAAAAAAGAAAAGAAAGAAAGTCATTGTGTGTTCTGTGCTGGGAAGGTTCTGTATCAGTTACTTTTAAACAGTAGGAGGAGAGAGAGCTAATTGGGGTGTGGCTCAGACACTATAAAAGCAGGTGACTCAAATTACAACTTCCTGTTTGCAAGCTTTGCTTGTGGAGCAGAAAGCAACTAACTAAAAGACTACATTTCTTATTAATTTAACATATTTCTTTATCTGGAGTCAGGTGTCTATTGAGTTTAAGCCAACAGATACTTTATTAGAAGTAGAAGGGGCCTTATTTAGGGTTAAAAAAAGAAAAGAAAGAATGTCAGTGAGTGTTCTGTGCTGTCAAGGGTTCTGTATCAGTTTACTTTGCTAAACCAGCAGAAGGAGAGAGAGCTTAATTGGGGGTGTGGCTTAGACACTATAAAAGCAGGTGACTCAAATTACAACTTCCTGTTACTAGCCTTGCTTCTGGAGCAGAAAAGCAGCGAGCTAAATGGCCATCCTACATTTTCTTATCAATTTAACACTTATTTCTTAGCAGGAGTCAGTGTTTATTGAGTTTAGCAAACAGATACTGTTATTAGAAGTAGGGCCTTATTTAGGAGTTTAAAAAAAAAGAGAAAAAGTCAGTGTGTGTTCTGTAGCTGGGAAGGGTTCTGTATCAGTTTACTTTGCTAAACCAGTAGGAGGAGAGAGAGAGCTTACTTGGGGGTGTTGCTTAGACACTATAAAAGCAGGTGACTCAAATTACAATTTCCTGTTGCTAGCCTTGCTTGTAGAGCAGAAAGCAGCTAACTAAGAGAATCTACTTTTTCTTATTAATTTAACACTTATGTCTTAGCAGGAGTCAGTGTCTGTTGAGTTTAAGCAAACAGATACTTTATTAGAAGTAGAAGGGGCCCTGTTGAGTTTAAGCAAACCGATACTTTATTAGAAGTAGAAGGGGCCTTATTTAGGGTTAAAAAAAGAAAAGAAAGAAAGTCAGGGTGTGTTCTGTGCTGGGAAGGGTTCTGTATCAGTTTACTTTGCTAAACCAGTAGGAGGAGAGAGAGCTTAATTGGGGGTGTGGCTTAGACACTATAAAAGCAGGTGACTCAAATTACAACTTCCTGTTGCTAGCCTTGTAGCAGAGCAGAAAGCAACTAACTAAAAGAAGCTACATTTTCTTATTAATTTTAACACATGTCTTAGGAGGAGTCAGTGTCTGTTGAGTTTAAGCAAACAGATACTTTATTAAGTAGAAGGACCTTATTTAGGGTAAAAAAAAGAAAAGAATAGTCAGTGTGTGTTCTGTGCTTGGAAGGGTTCTGTATCAGTTTACTTTGCTAAACCAGTAGGAGGAGAGAGAGCTTAATTTGAGGTTGTGGCTTAGGCACTATAAAGCAGGTGACTCAAATTACAACTTCCTGTTGCTAGCTTGCTTGGAGAGCAGAAAGCAACTAACTAAAAAGCTACATTTTCTTATCAATTTAACACTTATTTCTTAGCAAGAGAGTGTCTATTGAGTTTAGGAAACAGATACTTTATTAGAAGTAGAAGGGGCCTTATTTAGGGTTTAAAAAAAAGAAAAGAGAGAATGTCAGTGTGTGTTCTGTGCTGGGAAGGGTTCTGTATCAGTTTACTTTGCTAAACCAGTAGGAGGAGAGAGAGAGCTTACTTGGGGGTGTTGCTTAGACACTATAAAAGCAGGTGACTCAAATTACAATTTCCTGTTGCTAGCCTTGCTTGTAGAGCAGAAAGCAGCTAACTAAGAGAATCTACTTTTTCTTATTAATTTAACACTTATGTCTTAGCAGGAGTCGGTGTCTGTTGAGTTTAAGCAAACAGATACTTTATTAAATAGAAGAGGCCCTGTTAGAGTTTAAGCAAACCGATGCTTTATTAGAAGTAGAAGGGCCTATTTAGAGGTTAAAAAAAAGAAAAGAAAAAAGTCAGGGTGTGTTCTGTGCTGGGAAGGGTTCTGTATCAGTTTACTTTGCTAAACCAGTAGGAGAGAGAGGCTTAATTGGGGTGTGGCTTGGACACTATAAAAAGCAGGTGACTCAAATTACAACTTCCTGTTGCTAGCCTTGCTTGTAGAGCAGAAAGCAACTAACTAAAAAGAAGCTACATTTTCTTATTAATTTAACACATATCTTAGGAGAGTCAGTGTCTGTTGAGATTAACAAAACAGATACTTTTATTAAAGTAGAAAGGGACTTATTAGGGTAAAAAAAAGAAAGAATGAAAGTCATGTGTTCTGTGCTGGGAAGGTTCTGTAATCAGTTACTTTGCTAAACCAGTAGCAGGAGAGAGAAGCTTAATTGGGGGGTGGCTTAGACAGTATAAAAGCAGGTGACTCAAATTACAACTTCCTGTTGCTAGCCTTGCTTCTGGAGCAGAAAGCAGCTAACTAAAAGAAGCTACATTTTCTTATCAATTTAACATGTATTTCTTAGCAGGAGTCAGTGTCTATTGAGTTTAAGCAAACAGATACTTTATTAGAAGTAGAAGGGGCCTTATTTAGGGTTTAAAAAAAAAGAAAAGAGAGAAAGTCCGTGTGTGTTCTGTGCTGGGAAGGGTTCTGTATCAGTTTTGCCATAAACCAGTAGGAGGAGAAAGCTTAAGTGGGGTGTGGCTTAGACACTATAAAGCCAGGTGACTAAAATTACAACTTCCTGTTGCTAGCTTTTGCTTGTAGAGCAGAAAGCAACTAACTAAAAGAACTACATTTTCTTGTTAATTTAACACTTATATCTTAGCAGGAGTCAGTGTCTGTTGAATTTAAGCAAACAGATACTTTATTAGAAATAGAAGGGGCCTTATTTGGGTTAAAAAAAGAAAGAAAGAAAGTCAGTGTGTTCTCTGCTGGAAAGGGTTCTGTATCAGTTACTTTGCTAAACCAGTAGGAGGAGAGAGCTTAGTGGGGTGTGGCTTAGACACTATCAAAACAGGTGACTCAAATTACAACTTCCTGTTGCTAGCCTTGCTTGTAGAGAAGAAAGCAGCTAACTAAAAGCTACCTTTTCTTATTAATTTAACCCTTATTTCTTATCTGGAGTCAGTGTCTATTGAGTTTAAGCAATCAGATACTTTATTAGAAGTAGAAGGGACCTTATTTAGGGTTTAAAAAAAAGAAAAGAGAGTAAGCAGTGTGTGTTCTGTGCTGGGAAGGGTTCTGTATCAGTTTACTTTGCTAAACCAGTAGGAGGAGAGAGATCGTAATTGGGGGTGTGGTTTAGACACTATAAAAGCAGGTGACTCAAATTACAATTTCCTGTTGCTAGCTTTGCTTGTAGAGCAGAAAGCAACTAACTAAAAGAAGCTGCATTTTGTTATTAATTTAACACTTATGTCTGCTAGAGGTCAATGTCTGTTGAATTTAAGCAAACAGATACCTTATTAGAAATAGAAGGGGCCTTATTTAGGAGTTAAAAAAAGAAAAGAAAGTCAAGGGTGTGTTCTGTGCTGAGAAGGTTCTGTATCAGTTTACTTTGCTAAAAACCAGTAGGAGGAGAGAAGCAATTTAATGTAGGTGTGGCTTAGACACTATAAAAGCAGGTGACTCAACTACAACTTCCTGTTGCTAGCCTTGCTTGAGAAGCAGAAAGCAAACTAACTAAAAGTAGCTACATTCTATATTAATTTAACACATATCTTAGCAGGAGTCAGTGTCTGTTGAGTTTATGCAAACAGATACTTTATTAGAAAGTAGAAGGGCCTTATTTAGAGGTTAAAAAAAAAAAGAAAGAATGTCGGTGTGTGTTCTGTGCTGGGAAGGGTTCTGTATCAGTTTACTTTGCTAAACCAGTAGGAGGAGAGAGAGCAATTGGGGGTGTGGCTTAGATACTATAAAAGCAGGTGACTCAAATTACAACTTCCTGTTGCTAGCCTTGCTTCTGGAGCAGAAAGCAGCTAACTAAATGAAGCTACATTTTCTTATCAATTTAACACTTATTTCTTAGCAGGAGTCAGTGTCTATTGAGTTTAAGCAAACAGATACTTTATTAGAAGTAGAAGGGGCCTTATTTAGGGTTTAAAAAAAAAAAGAGAAAAAATCAGTGTGTGTTCTGAGCTGGGAAGGGTTCTGTATCAGTTTACTTTGCTAAACCAGTAGGAGAAGAGAGAGCTTAATTGGGGTGTGGCTTAGACACTATAAAAGCAGGTGACTCAAATTACAACTTCCTGTTGCTAGCTTTGCTTGTAGAGCAGAAAGCAACTAACTAAAAGAAGCTACATTCCTAATTAATTTAACACTTATATCTTAGCAGGAGTCAGTGTCTGTTGAATTTAAGCAAACAGATACTTTATTAGAAGTAGAAGGGGCCTTATTTAGGGTTAAAAAAAGAAAAGAAAGAAAGTCAGGGTGTGTTCTGTGCTGGGAAGGGTTCTGTATCAGTTTACTTTGCTAAACCAGTAGGAGGAGAGAGAGCTTAATTGTGGGTGTGGCTTAGACACTATAAAAGCAGGTGACTCAAATTACAACTTCCTGTTGCTAGCCTTGCTTCTGGAGCAGAAAGCAACTAACTAAAAGAAGCTACATTTTCTTATTAATTTAACACTTATTTCTTAGCAGGAGTCAGTGTCTATTGAGTTTAAGCCAACAGATACTTTATTAGAAGTAGAAGGGGCCTTATTTAGGGTTTAAAAAGAAAAGAGAGAAAGTCAGTGTGTGTTCTGTGCTGGGAAGGGTTCTGTATCAGTTTACTTTGCTAAACCAGTAGGAGGAGAGAGAGCTTAATTGGGGGTGTGGCTTAGACACTATAAAAGCAGGTCACTCAAATTTCAACTTCCTGTTGCTAGCTTTGCTTGTAGAGCAGAAAGTATTTAACTATAAGAAGCTACATTTTCTTATTAATTTAACACATATATCTTAGCAGGAGTCAGTGTCTGATGAATTTAAGCAAACAGATACTTTTTTAGAAGTAGAAGGGGCCATATTTAGGGTTAAAAAAAGAAAAGAAAGAAAGTCTGGGTGTGTTCTGTGCTGGGAAGGGTTCTGTATCAGTTTACTTTGCTAAACCAGTAGGTGGAGAGAGAGCTTAATTGGGGGGTGTGGCTTAGACACTATCAAAACAGGTGACTCAAATTACAACTTCCTGTTGATAGCCTTGCTTGTAGAGCAGAAAGCAGCTAACTAAAAGAAGCTACATTTCTATATTAATTTAACACATATCTTAGCAGGAGTCAGTGTCTGTTGAGTTTAAGGAAACAGATACTTTATTAGAAGTAGAAGGGGCCTTATTTAGGGTTAAAAAAAGAAAAGAAAAGAAAAGTAGGTGTGTGTTCTGTGCTGGAAGGGTTCTGTATCAGTTTACTTTACTAAACCCGGTGGGAGGAGAGAAAGCGTAATTGGGGTGTGGCTTAGACACTATAAAAGCAGGTGACTCAAATTACAACTTCTGTTCGACTTTGCTTGTAGAGCAGAAAGCAACTAACTAAAAGATACTACATTTTCTTATTAATTTAACAAGTTATATCTTTGCAGGAGTCAGTGTCTGTTGAATTTAAGCAAACAGATACTTTATTAGAAGTGGAAGGGCCTTATTTAGGGTTAAAAAGAAAAGAAAGAAAGTCAGTATGTGTGTTCTGTGCTAGGAAAGGTTCTGTATCAGTTTAATTTGCTAAACCAGTAGGAGGAGGAAGCTTAATGGGGTGTGGCTTAGACACTATCAAAACAGGTGACTCAAATTACAACTTCCTGTTGATAGTCCTTGCTTGTAGAGCGAAAGCAGCTAACTAAATGAAGCTACATTTTCTTATTAATTTAACACTTATTTCTTAGCTGGAGTCAGTGTCTATTGAATTTAAGCAAACAGATACTTTATTAGAAGTAGAAGGGGCCCTGTTGAGTTTAAGCAAACCGATACTTTATTAAATGAAGGGCCTTATTTAGGGTTAAAAAAAAGAAAGAAAGAAAGTCAGTGTGTGTTCTGTGCTGGGAAGGGTTCTGTATCAGTTTACTTTGCTAAACCAGTAGGAGGAGAGAGAGCTTAATTGGGGGGTGGCTTAGACACTATAAAAGCAGGTGACTCAAATTACAACTTCCTGTTGCTAGCCTTGCTTCTGGAGCAGAAAGCAGCTAACTAAAAGAAGCTACATTTTCTTATCAATTTAACACGTATTTCTTAGCATGAGTCAGTGTCTATTGAGTTTAAGCAAACAGATACTTTATTAGAAGTAGAAGGGGCCTTATTTAGGTTTAAAAAAAAAGAAAAGAGAAAAAAGTCCGTGTGTGTTCTGTGCTGGGAAGGGTTCTGTATCAGTTTACTTTGCTAAACCAGTAGGAGGAGAGACAGCTTAATTGGGGGTGTGGCTTAGACACTATAAAAGCAGGTGACTCAAATTATAACTTCCTGTTGCTAGCTTTGCTTGTAGAGCAGAAAGCAACTAACTAAAAGAAGCTACATTTTCTTGTTATTTTAACACTTATATCTTAGCAGGAGTCAGTGTCTGTTGAATTTAAGCAAACAGATACTTTATTAGAAGTAGAAGGGGCCTTATTTAGGGTTAAAAAAAAGAAAAGAAAGAAAGTCAGGGTGTGTTCTGTGCTGGAAAGTGTTCTGTATCAGTTTACTTTGCTAAACCAGTAGGAGGAGAGAGAGCTTAATTGGGGGTGTGGCTTAGACACTATCAAAACAGGTGACTCAAATTACAACTTCCTGTTGCTAGCCTTGCTTGTAGAGCAGAAAGCAGCTAACTAAAAGAAGCCACATTTTCTTATTAATTTAACACATATCTTAGCAGGAGTCAGTGTCTGTTGAGTTTAAGCAAACAGAACCTTATTAGAAATAGAAGGGGCCTTATTTAGGGTTAAAAAAAGAAAGAAAAGAAAGTCAGGGTGTGTTCTGTGCTGGAAGGGTTCTGTATCAGTTTACTTTGCTAAACCAGTAGGAGGAGAGAGAGCTTAATTGTGGTGTGGCTTAGACACTATAAAAGCAGGTGACTCATATTACAACTTCCTGTTGCTAGCCTTGCTTGTAGAGCAGAAAGCAACTAACTAAAAGAAGCTACATTTCTATATTAATTTAACACATATCTTAGCAGGAGTCAGTGTCTGTTGAGTTTAAGCAAACAGATACTTTATTAGAAGTAGAAGGGCCTTATTTAGGGTTAAAAAAGAAAAGAAAGAAAGTCAGTGTGTGTTCTGTGCTGGGAAGGGTTCTGTATCAGTTTACTTTGCTAAACCAGTAGGAGGAGAGAGGAAGCTTAATTGGGGTGTGAAGCAGACACTATCAAACAGGTGACTCAAATTACAACTTCCTGTTGATAGCCTGTTTGTAGAGCAGAAAGCAGCTAACTAAATGAAGCTACATTTTCTTATTAATTTAACACTTATGTCTTAGCAGGAGTCAGTGTCTGTTGAGTTTAAGCAAACAGATACTTTATTAGAAGTAGAAGGGGCCCTGTTGAGTTTAAGCAAACCGATACTTTATTAGAAGTAGAAGGGGCCTTATTTAGGGTTAAAAAAAGAAAAGAAAGAAAGTCAGGGTGTGTTCTGTGCTGGGAAGGGTTCTGTATCAGTTTACTTTGCTAAACCAGTAGGAGGAGAGAGAGCTTAATTGGGGGTGGCTTAGACACTATAAAAGCAGGTGACTCAAATTACAACTTCCTGTTGCTAGCCTTGCTTCTGGAGCAGAAAGCAGCTAACTAAAAGCTACATTTCTTATCAATTTAACACGTATTTCTTAGCATGAGTCAGTGTCTATTGAGTTTAAGCAAACAGATACTTTATTAGAAGTAGAAGGGGTCTTATTTAGGGTTTAAAAAAAAAAAAAGAAAGTCCGTGTGTGTTCTTCTGCAGTGAAGGGTTCTGTATCAGTTTACTTTGCTAAACCAGTAGGAGGAGAGAGAGCTTAATTGGGGGTGTGGCTTAGACACTATCAAAACAGGTGACTCAAATTACAACTTCCTGTTGCTAGCCTTGCTTGTAGAGCAGAAAGCAGCTAACTAAAAGAAGCCACATTTTCTTATTAATTTAACACATATCTTAGCAGGAGTCAGTGTCTGTTGAGTTTAAGCAAACAGATACTTTATTAGAAGTAGAAGGGGCCTTATTTAGGGTTAAAAATGAAAAGAAAGAAAGTCAGTGTGTGTGTTCTGTGCTGGGAAGGGTTCTGTATCAGTTTACTTTGCTAAACCAGTAGGAGGAGAGAGAGCTTAATTGGGGGTGTGGCTTAGACACTATAAAAGCAGGTGACTCAAATTACAACTTCCTGTTGCTAGCTTTGCTTGTAGAGCAGAAAGCAACTAACTAAAAGTAGCTGCATTTTGTTATTAATTTAACACTTATATCTTAGCAGGAGTCAGTGTCTGTTGAATTTAAGGAAACAGATACCTTATTAGAAGTAGAAGGGGCCTTATTTAGGGTTAAAAAAAAGAAAAGAAAGAAAGTCAGGGTGTGTTCTGTGCTGGGAAGGGTTCTGTATCAGTTTACTTTGCTAAACCAGTAGGAGGAGAGAGAGCTTAATTGTGGGTGTGGCTTAGACACTATAAAAGCAGTTGACTCATATTACAACTTCCTGTTGCTAGCCTTGCTTGTAGAGCAGAAAGCAACTAACTAAAAGAAGCTACATTTCTATATTAATTTAACACATATCTTAGCAGGAGTCAGTGTCTGTTGAGTTTAAGCAAACAGATACTTTATTAGAAGTAGAAGGGGCCTTATTTAGGGTTAAAAAAAAGAAAAGAAAGAAAGTCAGTGTGTGTGTTCTGTGCTGGGAAGGGTTCTGTATCAGTTTACTTTGCTAAACCAGTAGGAGGAGAGAGAGCTTAATTGGGGGTGTGGCTTAGACACTATCAAAACAGGTGACTCAAATTACAACTTCCTGTTGATAGCCTTGCTTGTAGAGCAGAAAGCAGCTAACTAAATGAAGCTACATTTTCTTATTAATTTAACACTTATTTCTTAGCTGGAGTCAGTGTCTATTGAATTTAAGCAAACAGATACTTTATTAGAAGTAGAAGGGGCCCTGTTGAGTTTAAGCAAACCGATACTTTATTAGAAGTAGAAGGGGCCTTATTTAGGGTTAAAAAAAGAAAAGAAAGAAAGTCAGGGTGTGTTCTGTGCTGGGAAGGGTTCTGTATCAGTTTACTTTGCTAAACCAGTAGGAGGAGAGAGAGCTTAATTGGGGGGTGGCTTAGACACTATAAAAGCAGGTGACTCAAATTACAACTTCCTGTTGCTAGCCTTGCTTCTGGAGCAGAAAGCAGCTAACTAAAAGAAGCTACATTTTCTTATCAATTTAACACGTATTTCTTAGCATGAGTCAGTGTCTATTGAGTTTAAGCAAACAGATACTTTATTAGAAGTAGAAGGGTCCTTATTTAGGGTTTAAAAAAAAGAAAAGAGAGAAAGTCCGTGTGTGTTCTGTGCTGGGAAGGGTTCTGTATCAGTTTACTTTGCTAAACCAGTAGGAGGAGAGAGAGCTTAATTGGGGGTGTGGCTTAGACACTATAAAAGCAGGTGACTCAAATTACAACTTCCTGTTGCTAGCTTTGCTTGTAGAGCAGAAAGCAACTAACTAAAAGAAGCTACATTTTCTTGTTAATTTAACACTTATATCTTAGCAGGAGTCAGTGTCTGTTGAATTTAAGCAAACAGATACTTTATTAGAAATAGAAGGGGCCTTATTTTAGGGTTAAAAAAAAAGAAAGAAAGAAGTCAGGTGTGTTCTGTGCTGGAAAGGGTTCTGTATCAGTTTACTTTGCTAAACCAGTAGGAGGAGAGAGAGCTTAATTGGGGGTGTGGCTTAGACACTATCAAAACAGGTGACTCAAATTACAACTTCCTGTTGCTAGCCTTGCTTGTAGAGCAGAAAGCAGCTAACTAAAAGAAGCCACATTTTCTTATTAATTTAACACATATCTTAGCAGGAGTCAGTGTCTGTTGAGTTTAAGCAAACAGATACTTTATTAGAAGTAGAAGGGGCCTTATTTAGGGTTAAAAAAATGAAAAGAAAGAAAGTCAGTGTGTGTGTTCTGTGCTGGGAAGGGTTCTGTATCAGTTTACTTTGCTAAACCAGTAGGAGGAGAGAGAGCTTAATTGGGGGTGTGGCTTAGACACTATAAAAGCAGGTGACTCAAATTACAACTTCCTGTTGCTAGCTTTGCTTGTAGAGCAGAAAGCAACTAACTAAAAGTAGCTGCATTTTGTTATTAATTTAACACTTATATCTTAGCAGGAGTCAGTGTCTGTTGAATTTAAGCAAACAGATACCTTATTAGAAGTAGAAGGGGCCTTATTTAGGGTTAAAAAAAAGAAAAGAAAGAAAGTCAGGGTGTGTTCTGTGCTGGGAAGGGTTCTGTATCAGTTTACTTTGCTAAACCAGTAGGAGGAGAGAGAGCTTAATTGTGGGTGTGGCTTAGACACTATAAAAGCAGGTGACTCATATTACAACTTCCTGTTGCTAGCCTTGCTTGTAGAGCAGAAAGCAACTAACTAAAAGAAGCTACATTTCTATATTAATTTAACACATATCTTAGCAGGAGTCAGTGTCTGTTGAGTTTAAGCAAACAGATACTTTATTAGAAGTAGAAGGGGCCTTATTTAGGGTTAAAAAAAGAAAAGAAAGAAAGTCGGTGTGTGTTCTGTGCTGGGAAGGGTTCTGTATCAGTTTACTTTGCTAAACCAGTAGGAGGAGAGAGAGCTTAATTGGGGGTGGCTTAGACACTATAAAAGCAGGTGACTCAAATTACAACTTCCTGTTGCTAGCCTTGCTTCTGGAGCAGAAAGCAGCTAACTAAATGAAGCTACATTTTCTTATCAATTTAACACTTATTTCTTAGCAGGAGTCAGTGTCTATTGAGTTTAAGCAAACAGATACTTTATTAGAAGTAGAAGGGGCCTTATTTAGGGTTTAAAAAAAAGAAAAGAGAGAAAATCAGTGTGTGTTCTGTGCTGGGAAGGGTTCTGTATCAGTTTACTTTGCTAAACCAGTAGGAGGAGAGAGCGCTTAATTGGGGAGTGGCTTAGACACTATAAAAGCAGGTGACTCAAATTACAACTTCCTGTTGCTAGCTTTGCTTGTAGAGCAGAAAGCAACTAACTAAAAGAAGCTACATTTTCTTATTAATTTAACACTTATATCTTAGCAGGAGTCAGTTTCTGTTGAATTTAAGCAAACAGATACTTTATTAGAAGTAGAAGGGGCCTTATTTAGGGTTAAAAAAAGAAAAGAAAGAAAGTCAGGGTGTGTTCTGTGCTGGGAAGGGTTCTGTATCAGTTTACTTTGCTAAACCAGTAGGAGGAGAGAGAGCTTAATTGGGGGTGTGGCTTAGACACTATAAAAGCAGGTGACTCAAATTACAACTTCCTGTTGCTAGCCTTGCTTCTGGAGCAGAAAGCAGCTAGCTAAATGAAGCTACATTTTCTTATCAATTTAACACTTATTTCTTAGCAGGAGTCAGTGTCTATTGAGTTTAGCAAACAGATACTTTATTAGAAGTAGAAGGGGCCTTATTTAGGGTTTAAAAAAAAGAAAAGAGAGAATGTCAGTGTGTGTTCTGTGCTGGGAAGGGTTCTGTATCAGTTTACTTTGCTAAACCAGTAGGAGGAGAGAGAGAGCTTACTTGGGGGTATTGCTCAGACACTATAAAAGCAGGTGACTCAAATTACAACTTCCTGTTGCTAGCCTTGCTTGTAGAGCAGAAAGCAGCTAACTAAGAGAATCTACTTTTTCTTATTAATTTAACACTTATATCTTTGCAGGAGTCAGTGTCTGTTGAATTTAAGCAAACAGATACTTTATTAGAAGTAGAAGGGGCCTTATTTAGGGTTAAAAAAAGAAAAGAAAGAAAGTCAGTGTGTGTTCTGTGCTGGGAAGGGTTCTGTATCAGTTTACTTTGCTAAAACAGTAGGAGTGAGAGCTTAATTGGGGGTGTGGCTTAGACACTATAAAAACAGGTGACTCAAATTACAACTTCCAGTTGCTAGCCTTGCTTGTAGAGCAGAAAGCAGCTAACTAAAAGAAGTTACATTTTCTTATTAATTTAACACTTATATCTTACCAGGAGTCAGTGTCTGTTGAGTTTAAGCAAACAGATACTTTATTAGAAGTAGAAGAGTCCTTATTTAGGGTTTAAAAAAAGAAAAGAAAGATAGTCAGTGTGTGCTCTCTGCTGGGAAGGGTTCTGTATCAGTTTACTTTGCTAAACCAGTAGGAGGAGAGAACTTAATTGGGTGTGGTTTAGACACTATAAAAGCAGGTGATTCAAATTACAACTTCCTGTTGCTAGCCTTTTTTCTTACTAATTGCCCTCCATCCCACCCACCCTAAGCCAGTTCTACTTTCATAGCCACTGGATTTGACTGTCAACAGGAACTTCCTGTTTGGCAGTAGGAAGGGAAGGATCTTAGAGAAACATTGGTTTTGTCAACTCTAAAGGAAAAAAGTAGCTCAGTCTCCCCCCTAGCTGCTGGTGGTCTGACACTGAGCAAGGAAGAAGGAAGCTACTGAAGAATATAGGAAGTTACTGTCCCAGAACAGGAAGGGTTAGAGTTGTAAGGAGAGGAGAGAGTAAGCATACAGAGAAACAGGAGAGGGGACACAAAATAATACATGATAGGAGTGGTGCAGTGCAATCGCTGTGGGGCCGCAGTGTTCTGGGAGACATTCTGGAGGCTGCGATGCTGCTCTATTTGCAGGCACCTCTCTGGTCTGAGGGAGGAGGTTGCCTTTCTCCAGGCTGACCTGGCTAGGATTTATGAAACCTCCTCCCCCACCCAGGGACCACCAGGGCCAATGCCACTACCTCAGAGGTTGCCAAGAAAGAGGGGAGGATGGACCAGGGTGGGCTCAGGAAGGGAGAGGGTGGTGGAACAGAGTTGCATCCCTCCAGCTGTACCTCTCCACAATTCATTCTCTCTCTTCTGGTGGATAGTGGTTCCTCTACAGAGGCACCTGCAGTGGAGACCCACGGGGATGCTGGGAACCTTCACAAAGGAGACCCACAGGAGGGTGGCATGAGACCCCACAGGGAAGGAAACAACTCCTGGTGGGGACTCAATCGATAGGGGTAGAAATGGGGAGAAAGGGAGGGAGGTAAGGTGCCTGCCTGGCGCCACAGCTGGAGGGACAGGCAAGAATCCTCAGGATCGTGGAGCAGCTACACGAGGGAGGAGCTGGATGTTATTGTCCACCTAGGGACAAAAGACCTGGCTAGGAATGGGATCAGAGCAGTGCAAGAGGAGTTTGTAGAGTTGGGAGGGGCTTTCAGACAAGTAGCGCATACGGTAACCTTCTCAGAGGTGCTGCCAGTCCATGGCAGGTGAGGCTAGGGTACTGCACACCATGGTTTCAATGAATGGTTGCAAAACTGGTGCAGAGCTCAGGGTTTGGCTTCATTGGGACTGGGAGCCACCTGGAGGGATGCAGACCTATACTGGTGCGATGGTCTGCATCTGTCCAGGGGGGAAGCCAGGATCCTAGGTGAGAGGTTTAAATGCTTCATTGGCAAGCATTTAACTCATTGCCTCCACAGGTTCACTCTGAGATTACACCACTTGTCTCCTGAATCTCCTGTATACTTTTAACAGTGAATCCTGGGCCTTTCTAAGCAAAATCAAGCCATAGTCAGCATGTCGCAAACAAATGCTAATAGCTCAATAACTGTACATGCTAGACATAAGGTATGAGTAGCAGAGTTATTCAGCACAAAATTGCCTTTCCAATGGTGGTATGCATGTAATAATAAGTAATTTTGTATTTTTTTCTATGCTGGTTGAAGAGCAAACTAAATATTTTTTCACTAAAAAGGGCAACATAAACCATTTTTGTTGGAAAATATGTAAAATATCAACACTAAATTAAACATACAGACATTAGATGGAGTTTTAATATTATGATAGTTAAAAACATAATTTGTCCCCATTTTAATCAAGGTGCTTGGTGAGATTTGAGGCTGAATCTCAACCACACATCATATCATAAACAAATGCATATAACTCCAAAAGTATACATGATACACACAAAGCATCAGCATGAAAGTTGATGAGCACAAAAATGCCTTTCCAATGGTGCTATGCAACCAGTTGTAATTAATATGGTTTTTATTTTATACCTGCTGAAGTGCCAAAAAAGCAAATTTTATTCAAGCTGCTTAGGTGAATCTTGATGGAAAACATGTCAGCCATACACACCATACCATAAACAAATGTGAATAACTCCTAAAGTCTACATGATATACACAAAATATCAGAGACAAAGTTGTTCAGCACAAAATTACCTTCCCAATGGTGGTGTGCAAATAATAATATGTAATTTTTTTTTTTTTTAAGCTGGTTGAAACAGCAAAAAAAATATTTTTTTCACTAAAACAGGCAACATAAGCCATACACACCATACCATAAACAAATGCAAATAACTCCTAAAGTATACATGATATGCACAAAATATCAGTGACAAAGTTGTTCAGCATAAAATTACCTTTCCAACAGTGCTATGCAGTCAGATATATATTATATTCTGTTACACTATATATTAAAATTTATAAGTGACTTCTCCAGACATTGCAAGGGCACACTGGGAGTCAGTAGCTGACTTCTGCAGACGTCCTCAGGACACACCAGTGTATTTTACTGACAACTACAGGCGTCTGCTAGGAGACAATGAGTTAAACTAGCCAAGGGGGGAGGCACTGAAAAGGAGCAGGGAAATCCCAGCCTCCCCCCACAAACAACAGTAATTAGTGAGGTAAACACCAAGGTAGAGAAGTCATTAGGGAGCAGGCCAGAAGTAAATGTAAAAAAAGGCAAAGGCAGTAAGGACAGGAATGGGGCTAAAAGGGGTAAGGTCATCAAAAAGTGGAGGCTGATGAGTACCAGTGCTCACAGTCTGTGTAACAAGCTCCCTGAACTAGTGGCCTTGATGGAAGAGGGTTGCCTGGATATTGTGGCAGTCACAGAAACATGGTACACAGAGAACCATGACTGGGATGTCAACATACCAGGATACACAATCTAGAGGAGGGACAGGGAGGGTAAAAGAGGAGGAGGATTGGTTCTTTATGTTAAGGAAGGGATGAAAGCAACAGAACTAAAGAGTAAACAGGGAGCAGATGAGACACTCTGGGTCACCCTGGAGACAGGAAATGGCACCACAATCCGCATGGGGGTTGTATAAAGACCCCCATCTCAGGGGGAGGGAATGGACAAGAAAATGATAGAAGGCTTCCTTAGAATAGCTGAAAAAGGGGAGATATTGTTGATGGGGGACCTGACTATGCCAGATGTTAACTGGAGCACCTTTGCTGCAGGCACATCCAAGAGCAAGGTCATTCTTGATGCCCTTCAGGGGGCATGCCTCAGACAGCTAGTACTGGAACCCACTCAGGAGGGAGCAATCTTAGACCTGGTACTCTCAAATGGGGATGGAGAAAGAATCTCAGATTTAGAAGTGGGTAGCCATCTGGGAACAAGCGACCACCAAACAGTGTGGTTCACGATAAACACAGCCATACAATCAAGCCATACAAAAGCAAGAGTATTGGACTTTAGGAGGCTGACTTTGGGAAAATGAAGAGTGCCTCAGAAAAGCACTAGCAAACAGGCAAGAAGGAGGGTGGAGGAACAATGGAGAGTAATCAAAACAGCCATCACGAGGCAACAAGCCTTTGTGTAAAGCAAATCAACAAAACACAATGAAGAAAAAAAACGCTATGGTTCTCAAAAGAGGTGGCAGGGAAGGATAAGGAGAAAAGGATAGCATTCAGGAAATATAAGGAAACACAGAAGGAGAGGGACAGAGAACTTTATCAGTTGAAGCAGAAAGAGGCTGGGAAGGCAGTCAGAATAGCAAGGCCCAAACCGAGAAAAGGATAGCCAACTCTGTTAAGAAGGGGGATAAGAGCTTTTATAGGTACATTAGGGAGTGAAGAAAGACCAAAGGAGGGATACTGAGGCTTAATAAAGGGGAGGTAATGTGGGTAGAGGGTGACAATGAAAAAGCAGGGATACTGAACGAATATTTCTGCTCAGTATTCACAAAGGAAGAGGAGGGGGAGGCACCTAAACCAAACAAGAGAAACACTCTGAAGACGAGGGTCGATACCAGTCCATTTACAGAAGAAAGGGTTCTGAAAGAACTAATAAAATTGAAGGTGGACAAAGCAATGGGGCCTGATGGGATTCACCCAAGAATTCTAAAAGAACTAAGGGTAGAACTAATGACCATCAGCTGACTCTCTTTAACAAATCATTGGAGGATGGGGTGGTACCTGAGGACTGGAGGAGGCAGATGTGATTCCTCTTCACAAAAGTGGGAGCAGGACAGAGGCAGGAAACTACAGACCAGTTAGTTTGACCTCAGTGGTAGGTAAAATGATGGAATCACTTCTGAAGGAAAGAATTGTTGAGTACCTAGAGGCCAGTGGGGCTAGGACCCAAGGCAGCATGGATTCATGATGGGAAGGTTGTGTCAGATGAATCTAATAGATTTATTTGACTGGGTGACCAAAGTAGTAAATCAGGGAGGGGCTGTGGACATGGCTTACCTAGATTTTAGCAAGGCATTTGATACAGTCCCACACAAAAGATTAATACACAAGTTAGCCAGCCTTGGAGTGGGTATCAAGGTGGTAGCCTGGATAAAAAATTGGCTAGACAACCGGACGCACAGGGTAGTAGTAAATGGAGTCCACAGTGAAGAAATGAGGGTTACTAGTGGGGTACCACAGAGTTCAGTACCGGGACTGGTCCTTTTTAATGTCTTTATAAGTGACATTGCACAGGAACTGGAAGGAAAAGTATGTCTCTTTGCAGATGACACAAAGATCTTAAACAGGGTTGATACACCAGATGGAGTAGAAAGGATGAGAAGGGACTTGGCAAGGTTGGAGGAATGGCCAAATGTATGGCAGCTCAGATTCAATGCAAAGAAGTGCAAGGTAATGCACCTGGAAACAAAACCCAGGGCAAGAGTACACAATGGGGGTGAGATACTGACAACAGTAAAAATGGAAAGGACCTGGGGTAATTATATCAGATGACCTAAAGGTGGGCAAGCAATGTGAGAAGGCAGTAAGAAGGGCTGGGGATATTGGGATGCATAGGGAGGCATCAATAGTAGAAAACAGGAAGTTGTTATCCCTCTGTACAGACAGTTGGTGAGACCCATCTGAGTACTGTGTGTAGTTCCTGGAGACCCCATCTCCACAAGACATAGACAGAGTGGAGGCTGTCCAGAGGAGGGCAACCAAAATGGTGCAGGGTCTGCACCAGAAGACATACTAAGAAAGACTAAAGGAGCTTAATATGTATACCCTTGAGGAAAGGAGGGAGAGAGGAGACGATGATAAACTTTCAAGTACCTCAAGGAATCAACAAAGTCCAAGAGGGTGGCATCTTTCAGAAAGAGATATGCAAGAACAAGGGCACAATTTGAAGATAGAGGGGGGATGGCTCAGAGGTAATGTGAGGAAGTATTTTTTCACAGACAGGGTTGTGGATGCATGGAACAGCCTCCCTGAGGAGGTTGTGGAGTCAAGAACAGTGGAGGAATTCAAGAATGAATGGGACAGACATAAGGCAGTCTTAGTGGGGGGTAGGAGGAAGTAAGCTGTTGGTTAATTAGGATCTGCAGCTTATCTGTTAGGTAGGAAAATGGGCGGACTAGGTGGGCCAAGTGGTCCTTATCTGCTGTCAAATTCTATGTTTCTATGTCAAATTCTATGTATACAACTGAACAGCTGACAACAGTTAAGCAGAAAATGGACACTCAGATTACCAAATTTAGTAATAACTTAAAGAAATACAAGCAAAGCATTTATGAAAGAGATACAATTGATTATAGGTATGGTACCATCTATAATTGGCATGGACTGCACAAACATTTTTAGATATTGATTCATTGACAAAAATGAATTTGCAATCGATGGGGGAAAATTTCTTCTGGTATGGAAAGTTGGAAAGTGAAGTTAGTGATCAGTCTGACTCAGAGGGGCTGGGGGGGTCACATGGCCCCTTTAGATCAATACTGTGGAGGGTACTAGCCACAATACAGGAGAAATGGTCCCAGGAAGTCAAGAGGGGGGAAGGCATGAAGAGGAGGAGGAGGAGGGAACAGTGGAGGCAGAGGGAATGGGAATTATGGCAGGAACAGGAGACCTTAGGGACAGATGAGATGGTCCCCAAGACTACAGAACACCAGTTGTAGGTAGTAATTTTATCAATAAATCTTTTATACCTTACCAAATTTCTGTTTTGTGAAGAGGCCTCAGCTTTGTCACCACAAATTTGCCTAACCCCTTCAATATTAAAATGGATCTGTTCAGGTCTTTTTTTGTCAACTGCAACTTAATGATTTTTCAGCTGTTACTGTTACTAATAATAACTCACTAAATACAAGTATCATTACTGACCCCTCAGATGAAACAATTCAAGAATATACAAAATTGTCAAGCAAATGTATGCTCTGCCCAACTACCTGTGGCCCTGTATTACAAACATATTGTTGTCTTGTCGAAAATGATGTAGAAAATTGTTTAAAAAATTATAAACGAAATAAACACAAAATATATCAATTAAAGAGAGAACAGCTTTAAATGAACTGAGAAATATGACAGATGTGGTTATGCATCCGGCAGATAAGAGTGGAGGTATTGTAATATGGGAAAGAGAGGAGTATATTACAGAATTGGATCACCAGTTAAATGATTCTTCTTTTTATAGATGATTACACTATGATCCAACCAATGAAATTAAAGAAAGGGCTAACCATTTAATAAAATATGCACTTGATAATAAGTGGGTCACTGATAAGGAAGAAAGTTATTTAATGCTACAGTACCCCAAAAAACAGCACTTTATCTTCTGCCCAAATTGCACAAAAGCACACTGACGGTGCCTGGTCACCCTAATGTTTCTTCCATTAGGGCCACTACAGAAATATTATGTAAGTATTTTGATGATTTTATTAAGAAAGAAGCTATAACATTTCTATTCTCACCTGTCTCACCTCTGTAATTCTTATATTCTCTCTTATCCCTGGACACCAACAAATCCAGCCCTGACAGGATACACCCCAAACTTCTTCACCTATCTGCCCCTGAAATTGCTGTTCCACTAGCCCATCTCCTTAACCTCTCCTTTTCCATTGGAACAGTACCCCAGGCCTGGAAATCTGCCACAGTGATTCCCCTTCACAAAGATTGTGATCCCTCTGTTCCTGGTAATTATTGCCCAATCTCCCTCCTCCCAGCCCTCGCCAAACAGCAAGAATCCCTAGTACATTCCAGACTGTCAGGGTTCCTAACCTCTACCTGCTTCCTATCCCAGTTACAATCTGGCATCAGGAAACACCATTCTATGGTCTCATCCCTCCTGCATGTCACAGACCACATTCACTCAGTCATGGACCAAGACCACTTGACTGCTGCGGTTTTCATAGACCTGGCCAAGGTTTTTGACTCTGTCTCTCACCCCCCTCCTCTTCACTAAGCTTGGCACAGCAGGCCTAGTACCCCACACTATAACCTGGCTCAAGTCCAACCTTGAGAGCAGAAAGTAATCTGTTAGTGTGGGAAACTTCTCCTCCTCTCCCCCTTCCCATACTGACAGGGATACCCCAAGGGTCTATCCTTCACCCCATTCTGTTCTTGGCATTTAAAAATGATCTCTGCTTCATATGTTGCAGCTCCAGAACACATGTATGCAGATGACACCATCCTGTTTGTCTCCAGGCCAACAGTATCAGATGTCCACTCCCCACTCCAACAAGACCTAGTCCAGATGCAATCCTGATTCCTCACAAATGAACTAAAAATCAACACCTCCAAGACTGTTTCCATGATCTTTGGCTCATCCAAAAAAACTGGCAAGAACATACACACCCAGCATTCCCCACCCTGGACAGTATTCCTTTAAATCATGTCACTGCATACAAATATTTGGGGGTCTGGCTTGATCCTCACCTAAATTTCTTGACCCATATAGATGCCATCACCTCTAAGCTTTGCCCCAAACTTGGCATACTGTACCACAAAAAAGATTCCCTCCCATTCCCTACCAGATGTGAATTAGTGATAAAGACAATAATCCAATTTTTGATTATGACAATGGTGTTTACAGCACAGCTCCAGCCTCCTCGCTATCCCTCTTAGATATCATGTTAAATTCTATTTGCCATTTTGCTTCTAATCCCCCTAAAACTCATCACTGCAACCTACACTCCTCCCTCAGTCTCCCGCCCCATCCCATAGACACACTATCCATTCTCTCACTCTCATAGCCAAATTCTGATTTGGCCTACTTCTTCCCTACCTATTAAATATCCTCTCCACTGCAGCCAACTCCCTCTATGACCTGCACAACAGGGACACCTGCACCTTCTTTCAACCCTGCCCCCTATCGTCTGCTGGCAAAGTCACTTTCTCCTACAGGCTCCCAACTTTATGGAACCACCAACCTCCCCAGCTCCTGAACTTTCCTTCTTTCCTACCCCTCCCTCAAGCAGCACATACACCTCCTCCCCCCCGCTTATGTCCCCAAACATCCCCCTCCCTGCCCAACTCTTCAGCAGTACAGAACCCAGGGTAAAGCCAGTTTGGCCCACACACTAACTACTACAACTGTACTGTCAATGCATAATTTTTGCAACTGCCATTAAACTGTATTGCACCTTGTAATTTGTCTGTAACCACCCAAGTTTCAATGTCACTTATTTAGTGGTATTTTTTGTCATGTACTGATACACTATGACTGCATCTATTCTACTTGTCCCTGGGCCTTACCTTGAAATAAGCCTTGGCTCAGTGTGCCTTTTCCAGCAACCAAAGTTTTAAATAAAAAATAAAAACAACAGTGAATGCTTGTGTAAAAGATACTAATCACATGGTAATGATCTTGAATGAAGTTGTTTCTGATGAAAATGATATGTTAATATGTACCGACATTAAGAGTCACCATACAAATATTCCCCCTGAGGGCAGGTTGAATTATATCAAGAAAGTCTTTTGGACATGTCCTGAGAATGTTGTCCCTCCCAATAAAGTCACACTAAAAATGGCCAGTTTTGTATTTGAAGCAAACTTTTTCATTTTTGAGAACAAGTATTTTGTGCAGATCTAAGGTTCATCAATGGGGACTACATTCTTTCCAAGTCTTGCAATGCTTTATTTGGCAGAATTGGGAAACAGAGGCCCGCCGGCACAGTGGTTGGATTTCCGCTTGCGACGCCGGTGACCCGGGTTCAGAAATGGACCTGGGTCATCGGAGGGCCGGCCGGGGGGGAGTAGGATTGAGCGTCCTATGGGCAGCTCTCCTATTCCGGGGGCAGGGTGTGGGTAGTGTTTGGTGTGGTGGGGACCCCTGGTGGAGACCAGGAGTTCCACGCAGCTGACACTCAGTGTGATTGGAGGCAGGGCGGATGCTGGCATCATTGCACGACCCCACCTGCCCCAGGGGAGAAAACCAGAAAATGAGGAGGAGCCGCCCGCCGTCACGGATGAAGCTCACCGTGGCTTCAATGTGCTTCCAGGCCGGGTCCCTGACCTAATTACAGTGCCTGCGGCATATATAGGGGCCGTGTGTTGCGGGCCCCACTGTGGGGGGTAAGCCATGGGGTATCAGGGGCCAGCGGCCGATTTGGAAGCAGAAGCCGGCGGCCCGTGACCGGGCAGATGGATAAGGCGGCGGGCGGCTCCAGGAAGGAGGAAAAATGTAAAATGAAAAAAAAAAAAAAAAATTGGGAAACAGAGTTTACTTATAGCCCTGAAAATTACCAGAACACAAAAGAATATAAAAAGTTGGAATAGATATTTGGATTATTTATTCATGTTATGGAAAGGATCTTAGAAAGCTGTGTGTGAATTCATTCAATACATCAACTGCACTAGCAAACATTTGAAATTTACAGCTGAAATGAACAGGACTGAAGGAAACTTTCCAGCTTTTACAATTTGTATAGAAGAAAGAAACTGAAAACCAAAATGTGTAGGAAACTGAAGGCGAAAAATACAATAATAAAGGCTGACAGTTGTCATCAAAATTCTTTGACTAAAAATATTCCTAAAGACATTTTTTACATCTGAGGCACATGTGCATTGATCAATCAGATTTTGAGGAGGGTAGCAAACAGATGGCAAGGAGATTCTCTAATCAAATATATAAAATAGTTGATATTATGTCAGCATACCGATATGCAAAAAGTACAGACAAAGACATCCTTATACAGGGTAAAGTAAACACAATTGAACATGAATGGATACTCACATTTGTTACCCAATACAACTCGGTGGTACCTTGGATAGGAAATATTGTAAAAAAAAAAAAACATTAGCAGATACTTGAAGCCAATAACAGACTTGGCAACTTGTGTAAAAACAAGCCCAGGATTCTGTACCATCATTGATGCAATTTGTGTGATGTCATTGTTCACACAATTTGACTTAATCTGTGGAAAGTTGGCTCCCTCTGCCTCCAACTGGCAACTATGGATGTGGGCATTGCAAATACATATAGCACAACTACATTTGATCATCCCAGTACTGGAAAAAGATACACTATTAATCAATTTATCAATTGTAGCTCCAGTGGGGTCTTTTACATCCTTAGTTGTTCCTTTTGCCTTGATGTATGTTGGAGAATGAAATGGGAGTTGAAACTTAGTATAGGAGAACGTATGACAGCAATATGCACTAACAACATGCAGTATGCAGTGGCGAGAAAATTTGCAAAAAATAGACATGGATCTGCAGCTTGTTCAAAGTTTGTGGTCACAGAAAAAGATGAAATTGGACCACATGATGGTGACATTGTGTGTAGTTTGCTGCAACATGAAGCTTATTGGATTGCTACATTATATACTGTGCAGCCATATGGGCTAAATGTGACTTGCTGCTTCATTCATATATTTAGGGTTTGCTGGACTTTGTTTTGGGACTTTCAAATTGCTGCATGTTTTAACTTATGCTTTCTCTTTATAGGTTGTTATGGTGATGTCATTCAGATTAATATTTCTATTGATTAAATATTTTTTGTCTACTGAATTTCAAAATAATATTTATAGGATATGCATTTTACGTTCTTTGTGTGTTTATGTTTCCTGCATGCTTTGCATGCTTGTAGGAATATGACAATTTGTTATAATGAAAAATATTGTAAAGTGCTAGCAGGAGAAGGCAAAAAGGTTAATTATATTATTTCTGTACTAAACGCTTTCTGCTCTTCTGTGCTAATGTCCTTGCTATTGCAAAATAGAGCTAGTACACTGTGCACAACTTGTACAAAATGCTGAGCATAAACAAAATTAGAAAAAGCAAGAGCTATGTGTGCAAAATGTGCAGTCTCAGACTGGAAAAATATAGTAATGTACCCAACAAAAGATCAGTTTGTAGATAACAGCTAGAGGAAAGTGTATATAACATGAATTGTGAGAGGCAGAGAATGAGGAACTACAAACTTTGAAATGAAGTGCTGAAGCCTGCATGACACCTGTCTGGTTCATCTTCCCAAGGGAAGTTAATTGGCCATTACTGGTACTTTGTAAGCTGGACTGCCAGGGCTAATGCAGCATATCAGGTTAGCTCAATAAACCTTGCTTTGTGGTGTGCAAATTATTTGTTTTCAGTGTAATCATTGGCTCATATACCCAACATGCAAAAATAGAGTTGCTACCTAGTACACTGTACACAGCTTGTACAAAATGCTGAGAATAAACAAAATTGCACACACATTCTGTTTTTGGTACTTGGATACTTTTTTTGAGATCACCTTAAATTTCCACTTTGTGGTCTCTGTCACTTTAAATCTGTCTGAACTTAAGAATGAGTCTGTTCTTGTCACATCATCTCTGATGAAGATGTCACTTGTGACATCGAAACGTTAGGTAAGGTAAGGTAAAATTTATTTATATAAGGCGCACTTCCTGAGCTCAGGGTGCCTTTACAAAATTTTCAACATAACAATTTTTAAAATCCATAATAATTAAACACATTTAAACATCATAGACATTAAGTTTCCAGGAATGCTTGTTCAAATAAAAAAGTTTTTAAGGTTTTTTTTAAACCCTTCTACAGTCAGGCTATCACGTATCTGATGAGGTAGAGAATTCCACAGGGTAGGTGCGTAAAGGCAAAAGGTCTTCCACCAGATGGTTTTAAGGTTACCCTGGGAATCTCTATCAATCCCTCACCAGAGGATTGGAGGGAGTGGGAGGGACAGTAAGAAAACAGGAGTTCTTTCCGGTAGTGGGGTCCCAACCCATGTAGGACCTTATAGGTCAGCCATGCAACCTTGAAGGTGATCCGCCACTGTGCAGGTAGCCAGTGCAGTTCGCTCAGCAGAGGTGTTATACAGTATGACTGGATCTAGGGCTTCCAGTCAACAACCTGGCCACCATGTTCTGCAGCAGCTGCAAGCAGTGGATATCCACCCCTGGCAGCCCTAGGTAGAGGGGCATTGCAGTAATCAAGATGACTGGCAACTAAGGCGTGGACCAGGATAGGAAGATCTTCAAGTGGGACCAGGTGTTTCACCCATGCTATTTTCCTTAGATGGAAGAAGGAAGATTTGACTACAGCAGAACCTCTGCCCTCTGGGTCAGATCCTCATCAAACATAACACCAAGGTTACAGACCTGGCCAGAGGCCATAAGTGGGGCCCCCCCCCAGAAATAAACCTGAGGGTTTCCCCACCCATGAATCTAACATCCTCACCCCTGGATCCACTACCAATACCTCTGTTTTACTTAAGTTCAACCTAAGCCAACTGATGCTCATCCAGTTCTGTATCTCCAGCAGGCAGTTGTTAAACACTGTGATTGAATCAGACTCCTGCCCAGGCACAAAAGACATGTACAGATGAGAATCATCAGCATAGCAATGAAAACTCAGCCCATACCATCTTATATTGTCCCCCAACTGGAGCATATACACTGCAAATAACATGGGGGGACAACACCGAACCCTGTGGCACCCCACAGGGCAGGCAGTCAGAGGCTGAGGAATAAATCCCTGACACTACTCTCTGAGTCCTGCCCTCAGGGAAAGATTGAAACCAACTGTGGACCACCCCTCTTAGTCCACAGAAAAAAAACACAGGTGCTTGAGCAACACGCAATGATCTATGGTGTCAAATGCTGCTGAGAGATCAAAGAGAACCAAGATGGAATGAGTTCTCCGATCTCTCGCCATCAGGAGATCATTTAGTACCCCTACAAGAGCTGTCTCAGTGCTATGCCATTTCCTGAAGCCAGACTGGAGAGGGTCATAGATACTGTGGCTGGTTAAATGATCTTCCAGCTGCAAAGCGATCAACCTTCTCAATAACCTTCCCTAAAAAGGGAAGGTTCGAGACCGGTCTGTAGTTTGCTGGGCAGTCGGGATCAAGGGAGGGTTTTTTCAGAAATGGGCACACTACTGCCTCCTTTAAGGGATCTGGAAAGATCCCACTCTCCAATGAAGCCACCACTATCCCAGTCCGGATCGGATCAATGACCTCTACACACCCCACTAGTAGACGAGTAGGGCCCAGATCCAGACTACAGTAGGTTGGACGCAAAGTCTGGACAATCCTCACTATATCTATGACTGCCAGTCGGCTAAAGGAGAACCAAGTCAACTGGGCATTAGTACCACTCGGTTGACTGATGCAAGACCCAATGGGGAGGCACTGGCTGATATCGTTCCAGATGTTGGACACCTTATCAGCAAAGAACAGTGCAAACTCTCCACACTGTAACTGTGACAATGCTAAACCGGCATGAAGGCAGGCTTGATTGCACAGTCTATCCACAGTCCAGAAGAGCTGGGCCGATCTATTCCTCTCTGCAGCAATTTCCCTGGACAGGAACTCTGCCTTCTTATGGGGAATTGCTGATTGGTAGATCTTGTAATGATCCAACAATCTAAGCTTGTCCACTTCCAGGCAAGTTTTCCGCCAGCATCTCTCCAATCTTCAACCCTGTATCTTCAACCCACGGATCTCCCTGGTAAACCATGAAGCCCCGGGTGAAGAGAACAGGGGTGAACACTAGTTGGAGCAATGACATCCAGAGCCCCCACAAGTGCCCTATTATAGGCCAGCACTAGGGGCTCTGGGTCAGGCAATCCCGAGAAGTCCAGCTCTGTCATTAGGCCTTCTGAGGTAACTCCTCCCAAAGGACTGAACTGTACTATCTCCTTAGGGGCAGGCCTCTTTTGGGGGGCTGCAAAACTGAACCTCAGGGCATGATGGTCAGACCAACCAATAGGCTCCACCTCCACATCGGAGATTTCCAGCCCCTGATGGAATATCAAGTCCAATGAGTGTCCCCCCTCGTGAGTTGCAGAGGTAACAACCCATGTCAGGCCCAATGAATCCATCAATTGGAGGAGGTTTTGTTCAAAAAGTGAGAGTTCATCGTCAACCCAGGCATTGAAGTCCCCCAAAATTAACCATCCGGGGGACTCCAATACCCTCTCAGCAACGAAGTCTGCAACCTCCCTCAGGAATTCCCTCTCATCACCTGGTGGATGATAAATGAGAAGGATCCTGTAGCCTGCAACTGCACCCATAATACACTCAAAGGAATTGGTACATCCAACTGGCACCTCCCTGAGATCCAGTTCCTGTCTAAAACAGACTGCAACCCCCCCACCCCTACGGACCACTCTCGGGCTGTGAATCACCGAGAACCCAGACGGAACTGCAGACTCTAAAATAGGGCCCACATTTTCATCCATCTAGGTCTTGGTGATGCAAACCAGGTCAACAGACACAATAAGATCCACCACCACTGCGGTCTTATTCCTGATAGACCTGGCATTGGTTAACACCACCCGAAAGTGACAAGAGTCCAAGGATGACTCCACCTCCTGCCTAACCAAGTCAGTGCCCTTGAGTATGGGCACAAGGCAAGGTAAGTCTCGCTCCTGTATCCATTTCACCTCAGGGCATCTCCTGGCTCTAACCGTCTCTATCCACCCACTCCTTTCTCATCCCCCCCAAGAGTTCCAGGATCTCCTATTCCTTACACTCCTCCATCTCGAAATGCCAAAAGCTCGGCAATTTTTATAAACTTCCAGAGGAAGTGAAGGATATTCAAATGGATGGAGATACTTTAGTCTTGAGGGGGAGTACCGCCTGACTGTATCCTTAACACCCCAGCACATATTTCAAATAATCTAAATAACACGATGTCTGCTTTACAACCCCACACAGCCAAGACTTCCTCCCCTTTATATTTAAAAACATATAATTATCAAACCCCCTATCAAACCAACCTTTTAAATAATAATAAAAAACCCTCCCCTCTCTCTCTCACAGAGAGGGCAGGAGTTAAAACAAAAAACAAATAACACTAAATAAAATTAATATTAAACTAACCCAACCTTATTCCCCCCACAATAACGCACCACAAATAATGATTAAATCAAATAAACTGAAGGAGCAGTCATCAGCAAGTCTCTTTACAAATATACTGTTTGATTCTACAGTGTTTAAAGTCCTGTTAAAGAGGAAAAAGTCATATAAATTCAGATAAAACCGCCTCCTCTACAGCAAAAGGAGAACTCTATACATGACCCAAATGCAGCACCTCTCACGTGCATGCATGAACTCCATCAAAATTATTGAGTGGAATGTTAAGATAACTTGGGTTGGTATCTGTAGTGTAGCCCCAAACACCACCTCTCACATAGTGGTGGAGGACTCCACAGTAAATCCACAGTAACTCAAGTTTGAACCAAGTAACCTGAAATATTAAAAAAGAAAACAGTGTGCGCTGCACTCTCACCACCCATACACCCAAGTAACAAAAGCCAGGAAGGGAGGCAGAACGAACTTTCAGAAGCACAGTTCACGACCAAGAAGAGTGGCCTATCGAACCCACAAGTAATCCAACTCAATGCAGGATGCGAGGAATAATAAAGTTCACAGCCGAGTCAACAAATCCCTCCCAAAATTTTCCTCAGCAACAGCTCCACACTAATGTTGCCCATTCTGAGTAATCCTCTTTAGTCACTCCAAAGGGGCCAGAGGTGAGTAAAGAGCTTGGAAAGTGGAATAACAGGGGAGTTAGATAGACACTGCATTGCCTGAAGCTAGCCGCTTTCCTGTCCGCCCGTGACCCACGGCTACAGGCACCTTAGTGAACCAATCCCCTGGCTGATCCCCAAGGCGGCTTAGGAGAAGCCCCAATTCCCCTCCAGTTCCCCAGAGGCCAAACAAGGTGACTCCTGCCTGGTCGCAGACAGAACAGTGGGCGGCAGCTCCCAGAAGCACAGGCGGGTCCCTCACCCAGTACAACTCTCCAGCAATAAACTTTCCCCGGAGCTCACAAATTGGGATTGAATCTTCGCATTTCAAAAACTCCACCAGCAGGGTCCAGATGCAATAAATACCGACAACAGTCCCCGTTCTCCCCAGCCAAGTCCTTTAACTTGTTCTGTGTTAAAATCAGCTACAGGCTATGAGCAGCGAGCGCTCACCACCAGTCCAAGCAAGCTATGGTCAAACTCCCCAATCCTCCAGACTTGAGCAGCAAGTTGGATAGCAATAACACAACTACAGACAACTACTAAAAATAAATAAAACTTACTTATTACTAATAAAGTGAAAAACGAAGGCAGAAAATAAACTAAAACAAACAGCAAGAGCAGCTTAATTTCTGCTTCCTAATGGCTGGCCCAGCGTGGCTGCCATTTTCCTTGAGTTAGGTATGTCACATGTGTTTGTGCAGCAGCAGGGTCCTGTTTGGAAACTGATGGTGACTAATAGTAACTTGCAGTACATTATAACCTCTTTGTATGGCCACGGAACAAGTCTGTGAAGGCAATTTCATGAAGGCCAGTGGATCATATATCTGCAAATGAGACCTTTTGGAATGCTTCTTTTTGAATTCTATGGACACATGTGTTTTACTGGTGCAGTATGTAATAACACTTAAAAAAAAACAAATCAGCTGTTTCGCAGTTACCCTAAACCTTTTCAATTGAACTGTGAGTTTGACTTTGGGTGTCCTGATCACGTGTTTGGAGTTAGCAGTTTTGCATACTCCACTGTTGTTATACTGTATTAAAAAAATGATATTATACCACTGACATGTACGTCAATAAATTTGTTGTTCTATCACTCACATCATAAGTTCACTCTCCACTGTGCTTCTTTGCCAGAACCAGCTGAAGCAGAAGAATCAGTGCTCTGGAACTCTTTTCAAAGCTCATTGGGGAGCAATGACGGCTCTTGATCTTTAGCCATACTCCACTATAGGAGACAACGACTTTCAGAAGCTCTTCATGAGGAATTAAAGGACAAATACAACATTCCATCATGGTTCATATTGCCCAAGCATGTCAGATCCAGGCAGTGGGCACGGTGGTGTGTGATGCAAAGCTTATTCCACTTCTGAGACAATAGAACAGGCCTCCAAAGTGCACAATAAGCAACTCTTCCCATGGTGAGTCCACTTCAATGCCACACATGCCACTGTTTATGATTTTCTAAAGCAACTCAATGAAGCATACAACTTTTTTTCTTGGCATGTAACTAAAAAAATAAATAATAAAATTACATAAGAAACCCCACAAATGTCCACTACTTCTTCAAAACACAAACCATTATATACCACAAATCATATTGCCTTGTCAAAGAAATGCATACAAATAAAACAGATTTTTATACATAATGTTAGTATCATCATATTACTATTTATTATCTAGTATACAAAAACATAACGTAAAAATAATAGAAGATATAGTCCAAAATAATCATAACACAAATATGTTTTTGTAAAATCCTTGGCACTACAAAGTTGAATGTAGTAACTAACATGAGATGAAATGGATAGTCAGAGATTCTAGGGTGATATAGAGCATACCTTAAGATCAGCAATGAATGCTGATTATTACTGTAGCTCACACTGGGTTGTGGCAGCCTTAGGTTTGTAGGCTCTGTCACAACACCACAAATAGTAATAAAAAACAGATTCATGCTAGCAGCACCTGCCAAAAGTATACAACAGTAATTCATATGGGGGCATATTCATGTGGTATGGGTTATACATGCAAAATGGCTACAATGCGCGATCAGGCAAAAAGTATGTGCCAAAGGTGTATAACCCGCCCACGTAGCTCTGCACCCCAGGACAGGTGCGCACATGCCGGTATTCACAACTGGTGGCCACCTGTCTGTGGCACCACTTCCATGACACGCAGGACTCTATAGGAAGGCCGGGGGCTGAATTGCAGTCCCAATTGGATGACCATCCTGGGACCAGAAGTAGATCACTTGCACAGTGAGGCACATGTCCAGGTGCATGAATAGCACCCACAGGTACCCAGACCTGCGTGGCCATGCTCCATCGTCCAGCAGCCCCCGCAGCATGATACCAGCACCTGCAGCTAGAAGACCTCCACCAGCAGCAACCCAGCCCCCTCTCAGATGCCAGGGACCCCCCCACACACACACACAGGCAGCAGTGCCCTGGCCCCATCTGGTGTTAGCTGCAACCCCCCCACTGCTCAGCGGCTCCCATCCTCCACAGTAGGCAACCCACCCTCACACACACCACAATAGGGCCTCATCCCCTGTTCTGCAGTGTGCCACCCCCAAGCACAGCTCCACCCCATCCCTTGGCCACATGCCAGTGGTCCACCCTTGACCCCAGTACCCCGCCCCACATTGGTGAATGGTTGGCCCTCCACCCCTGAGGCACTGACAACATACACAACCCCTGACCCCCATAGCAGCCACCCAGTGCAGCAGGACTGGATAGACAGTGGCACAGCCCTTCTCACACCTCCTCAGCTGCCGGCCATCCAAGTGATGCTGGGATCATCACCCGACATGTATCAGGGCGCACTTCCAGAATAAATTGGATGTCTGGCAGCCATTGGGTGAAGTGGGCTGTGCCACTGGCCATCCAGTGCCATGGCACCAGCTGATTGCCTCGGGGGTCAGGGGTGGTGTATGCTGTCAGTACTGCAGGGAACCACAGTACACCAACATGGGGTGAGGGTACTGGGTATGGGGTTGTGTAGTGTATGGGATTATGGAGGCTGTGCTGGGCCATTCCTAATGGGGCACATGATGGGGGTTCATGTACCTCAGGGTGGCTACCACCACTGTGGGTCAGGGCACAAAAGTGTGGTAGGGGGTTCCTGCACAGTGATGGGGGGTCCTGCACAGTGTTGTCAGGGCAGGGCTGTGTGGTGAGTGAGTGCCTTCAAATAGCAGGGTACGAGACAACAATGTGTGTGGGGGGTGTCCTGACAATCGGGACTGGGGCAGGGTGACCGTCCTGTGTGTGGGGGGATGTCCATATTGGTACTGGGCATGGGCGGTGTCCTGTGTGCCACAGGCTGGCTGCATAGTGCCAATATGGCAGGGTCCCCCCTGTCATATCCAGCATCCTGTCATGCCCCCACACACAGCACTACGAACTGTAGTGAATGGCACATAGTGCATGCACACTCTCGGCCCACCCCATTGTGTTGCTTTTGCC
Organism: Neoceratodus forsteri; assembly: GCA_016271365.2. Lineage (NCBI taxonomy): Eukaryota > Metazoa > Chordata > Ceratodontiformes > Ceratodontidae > Neoceratodus > Neoceratodus forsteri. The sequence continues at coordinate 170,660,422 of CM057451.1, read as the reverse complement.
TGACTGGGGGATTGGGTATGTACAGATCATATGCCCCATTCATGCATCCCTTGTGAGGGGCACCTTGGGTGCGGGGTGCCATGGTGCATAGGTGCTCCACACATTCATGCAGCAGGACCATCATGTGTATAATGCCTGTGTAACTACATGACCTTGGATAGGCAGAGTGTGATTGGGATTCAGGATTGCAGGCACCCATATCCACAGTCCTGCCCATCCCCCAGCATGCAGAAGTGTGGGGGTAGATTGTGTGACTCAAGGCAGGCATAAATATGGGCTGCTTGTCCTGGGTCCTGTAGTGGATTCCCTTCTCCACAAGAGTAGGGTATTCTGGGCAGAGGTATATCTGGAGAATTTTGAATGTATGGGTAAGTGCCCGAATGGTTGCCTTCAGCTCGACCATTTAGCTAGGTAGGCTGGGGCAGCATGGTGTGGTGAATTCATGTCATGCTGGAGTCAGCAGGTGTCATCACTGGGGACACATACCAGCTATAGCCTCCTAGCCCAACATTTCATGCCTTAGAGAATGGTGTGGAGTGTGGGCACGCCCCTAACATGCCCTCTGAGCACCTGTGGCATGTACCTGTGGAATTGGCCTGAGGATCTTGTGCTTAAGGGGCCTGTGCACCTGCTGTGAATGCTTCTGAGGGCCTAGTGGGCCCTGCTGTGCAGCATTCCAACTTAGGGTTGCCTATGCACCTCAAATATGTGGTGTGTAGGCAGTCTGCACTTTTGTGAATAGAACCCACATTTTGTTGACCACAAGGCTTCCACCACCTGTTTGTTGTCTGTTTTACCATGTGCTGTAGACTGCATTAGGAGCTGAAATGGTTTGGCCAAATTTTTTAGGCTGAAATAAATTTTCAGGGCCAACATTGACACCAAATCAAGGCTGACTTTGATCTAGTTCTCACAGCCTTAGTCCACACTTTCAGCATGCTTTAATCCACACCTCCAACATGATCATCCCAGAAATACTGTAAAATTGTTTCTCCAAGTCCAGCTCCAACTTCCTTTTAATCCCATCACCTTCTTTGGTAACACCACATGACCCCTCACCCCCTCCAATTAAACTGTAATCCAGGCAACTTTCAATATTTATTGATTTATTTATTTTTCTCTAGATAAGTGAACTAAGGATAAAGTCATATTTTCAGTCACAACTTGGGGCAAAGGATGGTGTACATGCTGGAGCAGTTATTAAAATATACTATACAATATCAAACAGCCAATAGATTAATGGCATACATGCTGTAGCAGTTATTAAAATATAATGTATGGGACAGGGTGATTAAGGATGGATTTTGATGAATTCCTATCCTTGTTATGGTGTCATTGTGACATCAAGAGATTGTTTACCCCTCTTGACTACGTCTCAATGATACCATAACGACATCAGCAACTGTTCCAATGGATTCATGAGGATGGGGGAAACTGCTGCAGGGGTGAAGGAACCAATTTGAGCTGCAGCTTCACTCTGATCACTGGGTCTTTAGTCCCTCACCTTACCTTGACAACTATGTCCTCACTGTGCCTTTTTTTTTGAAGTACCATTCATTTCACTGCCACAGCCATTCAGGAGGAGCAAGGTTTGCTAGGTGTCATGCATATGTGCATCTCTCAGGCACAAACAGCCATATCAGTGAGAGCTGGACCTAAAGGAGAGTGGCCCAAAGTTAAGAAACCAAAAAGTAAGGACACATTTCCTTTAACTGGTGCCCATACACTATAAACGCTAATGGATGGGCATCAGATAATAACCATGCTGACTTCACTTCTCGAGGTTGCCATGGCATCAGTAAACCACTCAAGCTTTGCTTTTGAGGTTTACAATGCTGCCCTGGCAATCTGTCAAAGTGAATACAGTGTGGGTATTAACTGATACTCATCCATTATACTCTATATACTATGCAACACAGAACAGTCAATATGTTATATATGACAAAACATTTCACATTATTTTGTAGGCAAACACCCAAATAAGTCAGCGGTCTATGGCACAAACCATAATTGGTGCAAAGAAATATGTCACCAACTATCAGACAACATTGTCTACATATGCAGAGGCAGGTGCCTAACCCCACCATCAGTAACTCTGATTACCACCCAAACTGTTGAAGAGCCAGGGGTAGGTGCCCAACTCTGCAAGCATTATACCCTCAGCCCTTTTGTATGGGCTTGGGTTACAAGACTAGGTGATTGGGAAGGTTTTGGCATTATTGTAGACATTCCTAACTCCATATTTCCTGATTTTTGTTGCTTTAAAACTCTAACAGTGACAATAATGTCATGTTTTGCTAATTATTTCTTTAGTTTTAAAGCAAGATATAGAACTACTTACACCTTATCTTTCTATGTGCATTGTGCTAGACCTGCACCTTGCTTGGTGCTGACCTGTTAGGCAGACCTGTAGGTCTGTCCCATAATTGTGACATAAGTATGTCTTATTATTTGCTAGAATGTGTTAAATATGCATCTTTCACCGACATTGCTGTAAATAATTCACAACTAAGCATATTTTAAAAACATGCTCTTATTTAACTGCTTCTCAAGTTAAAGATTCAACAATCCTCTTTGAGTGGTGAGAGTCATGCATTTATATGTGTGCGTGTGCATTGGGTTTATTGTATATGCATAAGCACCAAGTCTCATTACTGGCCTTTATTTGGCTGTGTTCCTGTTACTATGCACTGGTAAGTGATTAAGTAGTTTACATTTTGGTGTGTGTATTAACTTTCATGTTTTAGTATATTCAATATTTTGTTCATATATAACCTTAATTTTAGAAAAAAATGATGTGCTATATTATTTCACACCATGCGCTTGAGAGGTTTAAGTGCTCCAAAATAATTTGTGATAGTTAAAATGTAATACATTTGTAATACATTATGTTTCACCATATGCTAGATAGTTTTTACTACTCATGAAGAAAAACATAATGGTCAAAAAATTGATGAGTTGCTTTATATTTTACTTTGTGCTTGATGGATTTTTGTGCTGTTTTATATTGTTTGCCATGTTGCACTTTGAACTTGTGCACTGGATACATTTTTAAAACAGTCCACGAAGAACTATGCACTCGGTAACAGTGGTGCTCTTAGATTGAATATCAAAGTTTTCACAGAAAGCTGAAGCACATACTAATCCCAAAAATAAAATCAAACACAGAGCTACTATTTTTTATATATTTAATGCACCAACCAGACCAGGTGGTCTGGTTTGCATAATATATAAAATAGTAGCTCTGTGTTTGATTTAATTTTTGGGATTAGTGTGTGCTTCAGCTTTCTGTGAAAACACATTTTTAAAACTAGCGCTCAATGGTTTTGGGAAGAAATTCCTCAACTTTTGTTATATGTTAAATACTAACATTAATTAAATTTTTCTGTAGAAAAATAAATTCATAGATGTTGTACCATCTTCTCAGGACTATATACACAGTAAGTGTTTTTATCTTTGTTCATTGATTTTTCCATTTCATTACATAAAACACAGACAATGCAATACATCTAGTCTTAACACAAAGGAAAAAATGGCATCTTAATTCTATAATAAGCATTATTTTCATGCTTTTTTTTACTCACAGTGCATCTTAATCAAGGGGGTGGTACCCATATTACTTTATCAACATGTGCTGTAGTTTATTGTTGTTCTTAGTCACTTATATTCCCACTCAGGATTACTTAAGTTTTAGTATTTACTATTTAGTAATGTTTGTTTTTCCAGTTCAATATTTTTACTCGTGCCCAACTTAACTTGTAAAAAATTGTTGTGTTTTCTCAAATATTTTTTTTATTTGGCCAACGCATCAGTGCATTTTTCAAATTTGAACCTTAATAACTTAATAAAGAAAAATATTTAATTATTCAACCACCCAAATTCCCTATTCTGAGACAAGATGTGATGAACCTGTCAGTTTCAAAATGTAACTCATTTTATAGTTTTGCTATTCCTGTGCAAAAAAAAGTCTTAAAATGGGAGTATTATGAAAATTCAGTTATCTGTAACAAACAAAAAACTACAAAACTTATTTTTCTAAATTTCTTTTTTAGAAAATTAACCCCATGGACTTAGATGATGTGTGCAAATTTTCACATTCCTTGGGGCTAAGACTTTTAAGTTATAAACTATCAACAAGAGGTATTTTGATGCAAACAGTATCTTAACCCTAACATTCTGGCACTAACATATGAGTATAATATATCCTCTGTATAGTTACTGTATATAGTGGAACCTGCTAGAGTGAAACCCAAATCTGCATTATTGTGCAGCAGAGTTATTATAAGAAAGAGGGCAATTTTAAAAAGAGTCACTCCCATTTGTCATGCAAGAATCTGTGACATTGTACTGCGTTCTGGCTGTTTCCACTACATGCATATGGTGCTACTTATGGTGATATACAGTAAATGTAGCCAGAGAGATGAGTGGGCTACTCAGGTAACAAACAGGTCACCACACCAAAATACTTGGAAGATTCAGCTCTTTTTTCCTCCCTCTACGCCCACCAGAACCTCTCATCTTTGGATCCCTATCATCACCTCTTGTACCCACCAGGCTAACCCTCTGACAACACTTCACTGGGACACATATCCATTCCAGTTCTCTAGTCACCTGGGGGCCAGCTTTTTATTGCTACAGGCCTCCCCTGGCCATTGTCATAGAACAACATCTGAGAGCTGCTTACTATCCCTCTCTGTTGGCTGGCCTGTAACCACCAGAGGCTGTGTTGTGACCTAGTGGAGGAGCATAGATGTGGTGCCCAGATGGGATGTGCCCATTAAGTATGTCAGAGAGGGTTCAAGTGTGGAGATAGGCAGAGAGGCCATCCCGGCCTACTGGTGTGGTTCTTTTTTCCAGTGCTTGTCCTGCCCACCCTCCTTGCTACTGGTTGCATTCATGCATGGCTGGCCTCGGGGGACACCTGACAGCACATGGTCACTCATGCTGTCACCAGCATCTCCATCAGTCACCATTAGGAACCAGTAGAGCCCATTGTCTCCCTCCAGCCAAGAGGAAAGTGTCCATCAGATACTCTTCAACCTCCCTGCTGGCCTCTGCTCCTGATGTCTTTGGCACAATGGTGTGAACCTGGGTCACCAGCATTCCAGAGAGATCCTGCATTGGTCAATACCACAGAGCTGACTGTGATTTAGTTTTTATTCACCAACCAAGACATTTCACCTGTAAGACTTTCTCTGGGATACTGAACATGCCTTAATTATTCTTTGAACTTACTCATCAGGATTTTGCTTGCCTGCCAATGCCTGATATTGCCAAATGAGCACCTGTTTTTTTCTATTAAAAGGAAAAAAGCAAATCACATGCTAAAAGGATATGTTTAATACATGCTGTACCATTTTAATAAACTGTTGGAGTACTGTAAAATAAATAAAATTATTACATACTAGAGTCTGCCTGATGGGGGATCCCATAAATCAGTGTCAGTGGCTCAGTAGGTAGCACACTCGCCTCTGAGGCCAGGAGTTCAGAGGGCTGTGGGTTCAGTTCCCACATCTGGCACTTGGGTTAATATCCCAGTACTGACACTGTAGTTCAGCATGAGAGGGGTGCTGCACTTCTGAGGTGCCATCTTTTGGATGAGACATTAAACAAGGTCCCATCTGCCTGGATTGGTGGTAGTTCAGGTGGATGTTAAAGATCCCATAGCACTTATCAAAAAGAGTAGGGGAATTTTTTCATTAAGACTGAAAAGCAAACTAAATACACAAGGGCCCAGATATTCAAAAGGGTTGCGCATGGCGCAACATTGTTGCACCATGCACAACCCACTGATGCACCCTGGCTAGATATTCAAAAGGGAAAATTACGCTGCACAAATCCCGATGCGCCGGAGTGCATCAGTAATGTATGCAGGCACAGGTAGGGGGGTGTGCACATACATAACCTGCACAGCCCGATATTCAGCCCAGGATGTACAGAGTCATGCATGCGCAACCCTTACCTGTGCCTGCACAAAGTTATGCCCCAAAAAAAGGAACAAGTGATGGCCACCACAGGTGAGCTGCCACATTGCAGGGCGCAACACAGCTGCTGCCACCTGCGGGTGGCCACCCGAGTTCCTGCTGCACCTGGTGGTGCCCCCCATGCCCATCGTGGGCATCTGTAACCCTCCCCCAAGTCCAATATCCCTGGTGGTCCATTGGACTGCACTGAGCCCATTCGACGGGCATCATTAATAGGAACCCACCAAGTCCAATATCCCTGGTGGTTCAGTGGACCACACTGAGCCCAATCACGGGCATCATTAATAGGAACCCCAAGTCCAATATCCCTATTGGTCTAGTGCCCCCCACCCACCCACCCACTGAGCCCATGACCCCGCTCCCCATCTGCGGTGGGTGGCAGCACCACCCACCTGCCCCCTGCCACCGCTGACTGACAGTTCGGTGGGCTGCACACTCATTGGTTCAGAGCATGAGCCAATGGGCATGTAGCCCATACCGTGCATTATTTAGAACAGATATGTGAATTAATTCATTCACATATCTGGACCAAGTAGTAGTTAGAGATTACATGCCCATTGGCTCATGTTGGAACCAATGGGCATGCAGCCCATTGAGCTGTCAGTCGGTGGGTGGCAGGGTGGCAGGTGGGTGGGTGCTGCCACCCGCCAGCTGACAGGGGAGGGGCGGTGGGGCTCAGTGGGTGGGTGGGTGGGGTACACTAGACCACCAGGGATATTGGACTTGAGGGGTTCCTATTAATGATGCCCATGATCGGGTTCAGTGCGGTCCACTGGACCACCAGGGATATTGGACTTGGGGGGATTTCTATTAATGATGCCCACGATCGGGCTCAGTGCGGTCCACTGGACCACCAGGGATACTGGGGGGGACTATAGTGATGCCTGCGATTGGGGTACATAGAGGTCCACTGGTCCACCAGGGATATTGGACTTTTTTTATATTACAGGAATGCCCGCGATCGGGCTGTGGGGGGCATCAGTCCCTGATGGCTGCTGACTGGCAGGGAGCCAGGTGCAAGTCATTGGGGATCGGCACACCTGCATGCTAATGGCATGCAAATGGAGCTGTAATGAGATGCAAATGGCCCCCTGTGTGCCTTGCATATATTATGGCTCCATTTGCATGTCCCCTTTTGAATATCGCAGGTGCTGTGCATGGCACAATGGCACTTGCGCCAGCACATCTCCATGCTCCACTCTGGCCACTTGCACTGGCACAGTGCCACTGTGCCATACACAGTGGGGGTGGCCAGGGTGCAATATTCAAAGCTGCTGACCATAGAGCAGCACCATTGAATATCGCCAAGGCCACACCCCTGCACAACAAAGTTGAGCTGCGCCCAGGCTTGCACCACAGCCTGGCGCAGTTTGAATATCCCGGCCAAGGTGTTACAGCACACCAAATCATAATACAAAATTAAACAATTAATATAAAAGGTAATACAGCATCCAAATGAACAAAAACAAATATCAAAATTTTTAAAGTCCAAAAAAAAGGAAGAAGAAACAACCAAAGCTAAACAAAACTCCCCTAAAACAAAAATATGAGAAAATTATACATACAAAAGTATTACTACATACTAAATTATAATACAAATAATAAACAGAAACATGTATTTCATCATACATGCAAAGAAAAAAAGAAAAACTCTGTCATTAGAGTCCTAAAACCCAATGCTGAAAGTCCTCCCTCCCCCTTACTTAAAGGAGCCAGGGATTCTATTAGAGAACCAAAATACCAAAAATTGTATGACAACATACAAAATTAAAAAAAAAAGGAAAATAAGTATACAGCATATTTTTTTCCCTTGTAAACCTAAAGGGAGAAAAAATGTGAAAATAAGATGAAAAACATAAACACAACATTATCCCATACATAGTAAGCTGAAATAACCCCCCACACACACACACACATGCATCCCTCTATATGGCAGTATGTTTTCCCAACCTAAAGCACCTCATATAGAATTAACTAGTATCCACAACATACACTTCCATAATATACAGATTCTTCATGTTCCTATATTTTTTTTTAAATTAAACCATACTCAAAATCAAGAATACTCCTCACCAGAAAATAATTAATTTCTGCCAGAAACTGCCACTTCTCATTAATTAAGACCAGAAGAAAATAATAGTGAAATTACAAAGAAAACACTCAGTACCACATATTACTAGACATAAGCAAAAGTGGAATTATGCAATGACTGAACTGTATCTCAAAATATACCGTACCAACTCATAGCCAATCTATACTGTACCACCAAGACTGGAAGATTTCATATGGCACTGACTTCCTTTCAGTATTTTTATGACTAAGAATTGCAGTAGTAATCATATGAAATAATTGTTCCTCTGCATATTCTAATTGTTGCAGTGTCAGCATCACAGCACATGCCATATATAAATTTAAAACACACCAAAAAATAACCAAAGTGTAACCCTATCATGTTTAGTCCATTTGAATGGAAGAATACCCAAGTATAAAATCTCAGGGGTTAAATCACAAAAGGGTGATGCAGGCCATTTACCCTGTAAAAAATTCCAAAACCGTTTTACAAAAGGACACAGAAAGAACAAATGGTCCATGGATTCCACCACCTCAACACAAGTCTCCCTAGGGCAGTAACGATGTTCTACACTTTTATGTTTTAGGTTTCCTTAGACATTGAGTTTCCCATGTAGGGAAAGCCACATAACATCCCACATATAAACCGGTATATGGGTAGATGTCAACATTTTCCCAATCAATATTTTATCTGAAATAGGTTTAAAGTCAAAACAGGCTGTATCGTGAAAAAAAGTAGATAGAAGATGTGCATATGGTGTTTTCCAGTCCTGTTGTGAAAAATGTCCCAGTACTAAACACTAAAGTTTTATTTTCCCAAAACATACCCTTAAAGTTTCTGGAATATTATACAAAGAACACTGTTTTGGGATGCATGAATGATGAAGCCAGAAGGGGAGTATCCCTGCCAAGGAATCCAAAACCCATGGGATCCAAATACCCTCAGATTTCAATAATAATGGCCTCAAGTTTACATTAGCAAAAATTGTAAAAAAGAAAACAATAGGATTAATCATTTTAATATCCCCAATTTTTTTCTCTCTAAACAGTAAACGTCAATTAATTGGATTCGGTATACTACCCCAAATGCCTGAAAAAAAACAACCATACATCCGGGTCTCCAGCTTAGGGAGTAGACTAAAAACTGCAGCTAAATACCAAAATATCTGGAGTAAGAAGGTCTTAATCATATATACCCTTTTTAATTTGGACAATCTCCACTTATTCCACAGTAAAATTTTCTCATATGCAGTGTCCAGTTTGGAGGACCAATTTAAGAAGGCCAATCCCCGGTACCAAAAAGAAGTCCAAGAACAGGGATCCCAATTATCGTAGATTCTAAAAAACCTTCTATTCCAAAGGGAAGGCATTTACTTTTCCTATAGTTAACTCTGGCTCCTGTGAATTCGGAAAATTCCCAAAGTATTTGTCCCACTAAACAGGTCAAAGGTAAATCCCCCACAAGAAAGCAGATGTCATCTGCATATGCAGTACTTTTAATTTCTTCTGAGGTGCAAGGAAAAGAAACCCCCTGAATAACAATATTATCATTAACGCGACAAATTAAAGGGTCAAGTGTAAAAAGAGAGAGAGAAAGGGACTCAGGGGACATCCCTGTCTAACTCCCCGGGTAGCCATGCATGCCCTCCCCATCCATCCATTACAGTATGCTAAAGCTTTAGCATTAGAATAACAAGATTTTATCCAAAAAATAAAAGTACCCGGAATCCCGTAACTAGCCAAACAGTCCCAAAGATATTCATGGTTTACCCTGTCAAAGGCCTTTTCCTGATCTAAACTAAGAATGAAACCAGTTAATTCGCCAGTCTTCCCCGGGACAAAATTTCTCTTAATAAAATTAACCCATCCGTTATACTCCGGTCAGGAATAGTACAAGTCTGAGAAGAATGTATCAGAGTAGATGCACAAAGCAACAAACTGTTATTCAACAATTTGGTATACAATTTAAAATCAGTATTTAATAATGTGATGGGGCACCAATTTGAAAGGTCAGTCCTGTCCCCAGATTTATACATAAAAACCACCAACCCATCACCCACTGAATCAGGCAAATTCCCTGAAACCTTCATATCCTGAAATAACACTAGGATTTCAGGTAACAAAACTTGTAGAATCACACTGTACAATTCATATGGAATTCCATCTGTTCCAGGTGCAGAATTCTTTTTAACCATTGCAAAAGTGGTCATTATTTCAGATTGAGTAAGTCGTGACACCAGTACCCATTGATCGGATGACAAAACTTGTGGTAAAATACATTTTTCCAACCAAACCTTATGACCATCCTGGGAGGATTCCTGATGACTAAATAAAGACTGCACATGCTCCTCTATGGCTGTCATAATCTCATACCTTTTGGAACAAAGACACCCCTTAGCATCCTGAATTAAAGACATCCACTTTTGATATTGTTGTTGAGCACAGAATTGAAATGGATTCATAAAATCCTTGTGAACCCTGGGTTCCAAATTTCCGTTCCTGTTCTAAAGATCTAAGTCTATTATATTGTAGATCATTCATTTTCTGCCTGGTTTCTGCTAATTCTGCAAGAATCATTTTATCTCCTTGGGAAACTTGAAACACTAAATTCTGAAACTGTGTTTTGTAAATACAATACTGGTCCCTCTTAAATTTCCCATTTAATCTACCTATGTGTTGAAAGTATCTTTTAATATCTAGCTTTGTATCCTCCCACCATTCCTGTGAAGTATCATATAACATTTTAACCAATTTATGTGCTTCTAATAAGGAAATAAAACCATCCTTAACAGTTGGAAGAGACAACAGTTCCAAGTTCAGCCTCCAATACCCAGGCCCTTGTTGCATACCATCATAATTAGAGACTGTCGGTTCTATGATGGCATGGTCAGATGGAGCAACAGGACGGGTCCTGGTATTTTTTAATCTCCAAGGCAGGAGATATAAACCGTAAATCGATCCTAGTAGCTAGGTTACCTCTGAAATAGGTCTTATCTGGCCGGCCAAAAAAAACACAAGCATCAACCAAACCAGTTTGTGAAATCAAAGCAGCCAGGCAATTGGTATCACAATATAATTTTTGAGTTTGAGGACCCCTATCCTTTAAATACAACCCACAATTGAAATCTCCTCCCAAGAAAACATAATGAGATGTAAACAAATAAGGCTGTATAGTGTTAAAAAGCTAAATTCTAGCTGTCTTTGTTTGTGGGGCATATACATTAATAAACCGACAGTGCAATTTATTTAACGTGACATCTAATAACAAAGCACAGCCCAGGGCTATGTCCACTACCTGTATAGATTATGCCAAAGGGGAATTTAGACAAATTCCAACCCCACAACAAAGATCCTCTCCAACAGACCAATAAGTCACTCCCCATTTCCATCCCACAGAGGCTGTATCCATCTCTTGCCTGCTATGTAATCGAGTGTCTTGAAAGAATACCACATCATAAAAAAAGGAATCAAACAAAGCAGATATCAAAAGTTGTTTTCTATCTGACTGAATATTGTTAGTATTTAAAGAGGCCACAGTAATACTAAATAACATATCCATTGCATATAAAAACAAACAAAAAAAAACATTAAGTGTTAACTAAAGGAGAACTAATTAATCCTGAAAAAAAATTGAAAAACATTAGGATTTCTTCCTGACCCATTTACGGGAACCCATCCTAGATTTATTTTTTGGAGGGATAGTCAAATCTTCTGTAGAACGCTCAGTGTCTGATCCTCCATCCGCTTGAGATGAGTGAACCGAAACCGAGTCTGATTCTGTACCTACATCAGGTTCTTCAACCTGCAAGGTGGAAAAGGTGTTTTGCACTGGGAGATGGAAGACTTCTGAAACAAATGCAGCAGTTTTCTTCAGTAAACTCCTTCTTCAATTATTAACTACAGTGAAGGCACCTTCTGGTGGAAGGGGGGAAGGCATAGAACCTACATCACCAGATGCCTCTAGTACTAAAGGTTCTGCCTCAGATGGAGGCATGTGAGAAACCAAAACAGAAGTGGATAAGGCCTCTGAAGGGGGTATTAATAGGCCTTTCAGGAGGTGCCCTCTTAGGTAGGGAAGGGGGGGGCCCCATATTGTTTCAAAGCCGATTTTAATGCAATATTCAAATAAAAATCCTGAGTATTATAATCCTTGTCCGCAGTATTATGGGCTGCCCAAGGACAATCCATAAAGGAATGCTGTTCCTCACAAAGACTACACTTGGGAGGATGATGACAGTCAGTCATAATATGTCCCACTTCCCCACATTGAGTACATTTTATTGTATCACAGGTTCGACTCAAATATCTACTGGAACCGCATTTATAACAATGGTGTGGCTGTCCAGGATAAAAAATAAAACCTTTGTCATGACCCAGGTAAAAACAACTTGGTAGATGTTGAAGTCCATCCTCCGTTTGTGGTAAAGTCACCTTATACCTCCACCCTCCATTCCAAAAACCTTCAGAATCTAAAATTGGTTCTGGATTCTCTTGTATTTGACAATGTTTCTACAGCCAGTATGAAATGTCCATAATATTCACCCCTTTCATTCCTGAATGAGACAGTGATCACTTTAAAAGTTTGTTTAGTTAAAGGTATAGCTTGAAAGTGGGTTCAAGCTGGGTTCTTTTTAAACAGAGCATACTTCATCCAGAAAAGATTCAGCATGTCAGTGGAATGAAAACTTATGTCATATGTAGATTCTCCCGGTGTATGAATCAAAGCATACACTTCCGAGGGAGAAAACCCCAGCATCTGCTTCAATAGAACGTTCCCCACATAAAAGCGGTCTGGCATCGTATCTGCTGGTCCTAAAAACCGCAGCCAAACTGCATTCCTGCGTTTAGCTGAAGAAACAGGTTTTTGAAATAAACTAGCGAAAGTGGGAGCTGTCAGGGCTGGGGTTACTGATTCATTGTCAGGAGGCACTATAGGAATAGATCCCAGTGCTTCTTCTGACTGGGAGGAATCTCTAGCCACAGCAATGTTTTCCATAGGCCCCTGCTGTGCTGGAGACTATATAGGGGAGAAGGAAATAGAATCCGCTTGTGAAATGGGCAAGTCCATCATAACCATCTCTGCATCTGTATTAGCAGATAAAGTGTGCCCTGAAATAGGATCTAAGGCTAGCACATATGGTTTAGTAAACAGAACTGTATCAGGCCTGTGCATATTGTGTAGGAGGCCATCCACAGTTCCCCCCAGTACTCCCGTGACAGTTCCCGAACCCGGAAGTGGAATATCGGGATTCGCAACCCACTGACCTGTTTCTGTTTGGATCCAACCAGCTCGTTCCAGTGCCCATACTGGAGACCATGCTGAATCATGCTGTGAGTGATTTTCCAATCCTGTGACTTTCCCTGATGTAGTATCCACTATTAGAGGGCCCACTGCAAAAACTTTTGCTGTAGATGCCGTAGAAGGCGACGGTGAACCTTGACTTGAGCGTTTCCCTTTTTTTTCTTTGGCATGCAGTTTAGCTGCTCTGTAATCAGCCTCAGCCTGTAATAAGAGGTCCTGTTTCACACGGACCACTGCGTCTATATCTTCATTGCCCTCCACAGGTATGGGGCCTGATCCGGGACTTTCTGTAACACCTAGTGTCACTATCATTGAGGAGTGTAGCAAAACTCCATTTTCGGTGGATCCTCCACCCGTTGCTATCACAGCAAGCAGCGGGAGCTGAGGTACGATATGCTGGCCACCCTGAGGGTGCATTCCAGCCATACCATGTTCCCCGCTGAGCCTTGCTAACTCACCAGCCACAGCATATCCTCCTCCACTGTTCTCCTCCTCCACCATCTTGGTCCCACAGGAAAATGGGTCCCCCCTGCTCACAGGAAGCAGGAAGTAGGGGAGTTTCCCTGGTGTCCTGGCCAAATTTCCCTCATTCACTAAAAATACCACCAACAGCTTAATCTGGTTTAAGGTCAGTTGACATTCATCTGTATCCCACTCCCCCGGGTCATGCCTGAAAATAGGCAGGATTTGTCTAGTGTACATTCCTGGTCAACAAAAACTAAATAAATAAATTAACAGCCCAACGTTTTATGCTTATGAAGTATACTTTCTCTGAGAAAGCACACTGTACATGTGTAAACTGTTAAGCAGTGAGGGTAAACACATCATCAGCAGGATTCTAATATGTAACAGTTTCATTGCATGTACTGCCCTCTAATACTTCATTAAAATTACATAACCTTGAAGTGTGTGTATCACTTTTCTCCAGGTTTTGATCTGCAGTCACTGCACTGAGTACCATGGTGACTTGGGAGTGGCCTTCTCAGTATGTATATTGTAATTGTCTCAACTGTATCATACTGTGTTTTTGAGTATCATTTGATGCTGGAAAATGTGCTTATTTAACATAATTTCAATTGGAAGCCCTCTGTTTATCCACATAACAGATATAGCATGGGTGATGAAAGTACAATCTTCCTTACACTGCACAACCAGTGTGTCTCAACCTTGTCAAGGAGAGCTTACCATGTAGCTGTTTGTCTGGTTCAGACACCATGCCCATTTATTCCTTAGTCTTTCATGTGAGACTGCCATCGAGGGTAACAATTAACATAAATTAGGTTGGTGGTTTTGTGTGTGAACACCTGCTCACTATATGATCATACTGATTATGTTCCTGTGATTTATATCCCATGCTACCTTCCCCCAGGTGATATCTCTAAATGAGCCCTGGGTTAGAATGTTTCTGCTGCACAACATTTTGAAATAGATAAGAATAAATTCAATTTTCTTTAATAGTGCTGTCAGACTCACTGGCCACTAGCTGCCATGGATTTCTTCGTTTCCACTATTGCACAGAGGATCACATTCACTTTTATTATAGCTTCTCCAGATGTCACTGTATAGAATATTCCATGAGTTTTAGTTTCTTATTTGAAGACTAATCACACCTTGAATGAATGGTGCCTTACCTTCTTTACTGTGACCATTTTTTTGCTGTTTGTGTACTTCTCTTCCTAATATGTGGCAGGGGAGACCCCACTAGATCTAAGTTGACTGTGTGCTCCTCAGATACCATACTTCTGCAGTTGCATCCCTATTTATACCATAAACTCTCCCTTCCCTAGCTTAAAAGCTGCTTAGCTAACTTCTGAAATAACAGATTGCTTTCCTACTAGCTGGTATGTAGAACACCTTTTGGGAACACTTGCTGCTTCTATCAGAAGGTCCTTCAATACCATTCATAGTCAAACCCCACCTGCACCACCCTTAGCTATGTGTTGAACTCTTTTACCTTTTTCTGTCTGCTCTCACTGCATGTTTCACCCCTAGTACACAGTGGTTAAATTGGAAATATTTAGGTGGGGGAACTCACATCTAGATTATAAGGTGGTGGAACTGTCATTTATAGGTGGTGGAACTCTTGTATAGTTGTCAATGGTGAAAGATAACACAGGTGGAGGAACTGACATGCACTTTTTTAAGAGGAGGTTGAACTGAGTTTCTGTGGGATCGTGCCCAACTTTACTCCTGCTAGTGCCTCAGAAAAAGATAGGGAATCTGATATTGTACCCAATTTCCCTCCTAGTTCACTAAACATCTCTGTAGCTTCTTCTATACTGTGCTATACTAGGTTATTTGCACCCATAAGGACTGCATCAACTCACTTGTCCCCTTCTATGCAAAGTAGCCTATCAAACTATTCCTTGCTATCCCCTCCTTCTTTCTTTTCAATGGCCCGACATTTGTGCCAACTTGCCCCACCCCCATGTTTGATTCAGTTGCTTCTAAAGTGGTGTAGGCTTCTTATACAGGTTCCACAAGATGTGCTACAGTAACCTGTTCTATAGACTTTATCCTGAGTTTGTCAGCGTAGTGGATTACTTCCCATCTCCCTTGTTACCTCCCCTACTGCAGCTAACTCATCCCTGCTGGTGTGAGGTGCACATGGTAGAATTGGAGCTGCCAGGCAAAGTGATCATAAACTGTTCTTGAACAGCCATGAATTAATCATGAACAGTTCACAAACTAAGTTCATAAACAAACATCAACATTTAGCAATCATGTGCATGAATGTTCACGAACTGTGCAAGAACAACAACTGGGCAAACTGTTTCATGAACATTCTTACACATAAAACTTCATAAAATTCTTCCACTTAACTTTTATAGATACAAACAATGTTTGTGGTGACCAGAAATATCCGACTTTAATCATATAGGTTAATTCATCAGGCAACCCTGTTTTAGTCTTATTCTAAAAAGATTTGTCTGCCTTCTGTATAAACCAGAGATGGACCTCTTTAACTCTTAATTGCTCTAGCACACAACCTAAGCAATTTACCATTACAACTGATTTTTTTTTTTGGTTACAGACTCAGCATCTTCTAATGAATGGCTTTTCTTATAAAGCATTTTAGAATTGTAATTTGCCTTATACTTATGTGTTTTCTTTTATTCTTTCAACAAATGAAATCATCACTCTCATTCCTCTCATAGTAGGAAGAGCAAATTGCTGTTTATATGAGCAGATTCTGCAACTCTTTTAAAATGTGATGAGTTCAAATCTTAGTCATTTTAGGTGTTTAAATAGTTAATTTCCCTGTAGAACATACACCCTCAACACTTAAACTGAAGTAGATTTGATATGGTGATGCTTTATATCTGTTACAGTGGGAAACTGTGCAAGTTAGTTATGCAAATAGATTTTTGTCCCTGTTCATCATGGTCTTTTAAAGGTTCAGCAACTTCATGAACTTTGTGTTGATGAACAGTTCATGAACATGGTTCATGAACTGAGAGAACAACTGAGGACCTTTGATGGATATTCATAAACATTCATTAATGTTCATGACTTAGTAAACTTTATTTTGCCTGGGTGCTGTCTGCATATAATCTCATGCTGTACTGTTCCTCGTGCCCCCGTTAGGCAGTCAACTCAGTACTACTTCCCATGATTCTCCTGCAAGTTGGGCAACCCTCTGTCTTCCTCACCTCCTTAGAACATTGACAGTTTCACATCCTCTGCAACTGCCAAGCAGCCCCCACCTCTACCCTCAGCTTTCAGGTTTTACATGTGCATAAAATTGTCCGCAATAAGCTATTGTCATGTTAGCATGAGTGTACAGTGTATCTGTTAAGTTTCTCAGAGTTACTTGTGCTTTACTCCAGTTCTGTCATATTCACAATGTACTTAGGACCCAATTTCCTGGCTGTTATACCCATGGCACACACAGTGAATGTGTGCCATGACTTGCTTCCACACAGTTTACCTTTTCTCTTTGTGATGACACTTTTTATATTAACTCAGACCATTTCCCAATTACAATCTAGCCCCTAACCTCAGGTCATGACAGGGCAAGACAGATCTCTTTAATATTGTCCTTAATTGTAGGCTGCTCTGGCAGGTCCCACACATCTTGCTTACTCTATATTTTCAATTTAGTTTCAACTACTTAATAAACCCTCCTGGTTTAAGTTTCAATTTGTTTCCTTATTAGCCTCAAATCTCTGTTGGCAGGCCCTAAATTTGAAGTTAATCAAAAGAAAAACCTTCTCTAAAATCCTATTTTTAATTCTAACAGTTTAAAGGTGTAAGATGACTCAGTTGGTAGCACATCCGCCTCTGGGCCAGAAGTTTATCTAGCTGGGCTTACACCATGAAAATGCTGGTACCAGAGTGTATTACTACTGTATGATGATGCTGTACTGTCACGGTGTGCCATCTTTTGGATGATATGTTAAACTGAGTTCCTGTCTGCCTTTTCTGGTGGTTGTTCAGGTGGCTGTTAAAGATCCACGGTACTTCTCAAAAAGATTAGGGGAATTTCACCAGAGTCCTGGCCAAATTTCCACCATTCACTAAAATACCACCAACAGCTTAATCAAGTTCCATTGCAGTTGGTTTACATTTGAATCCTGAATTCCATGCCCCCCCCAAGCACAAGGCTGTAAACAGACAATACTCTCTAGCTCTCCTTCCCTTCTCAATAAAAGATAAATCAGAATTTTATAATCACAATAAAGTGGCCAAGGACATATTTTATGCCAGATAATGTCACTCCTCAGGTTGTTTATGGCACTCAGCTGTGCCTCATGCCTCACACACCTTAGGGGATAATGTTGTCCCAGCATTATACATGACCTGTTGTGCTTTATTGCTTCAAAATAAAACATTCTAAAACCTACACATAGGAGGCTACCTCCCAGTTAAACAGTAGGACTAAATTTCACATTTACAGAAGGGAAGGGATTGTATTTTGGCTCCATGGAGCCAGCAGTCTGATCAATCCCACTTATTAGTGTAGCACCCCTCGCCCCATGCTCAGACCCTTTGTGACATCTGAATTTGGACAGTGTCATATAAATTAGTGAGATGTCATTTTACCTAAGTTTTTAAATATTTAGACTTCCTTTTGTTTACAAATCAAAGCTACTGTTCAGTTTGCAAAAGTCTTTCACAAAGCTCAATAAACAGAGCAAAAGCACATCACAAAAAATTGCTGAAAAATATTAGGAGACCTGCTGTAGATGGTGATGCAAATCCTACAAAAGTACTACCTTTTCATTAAGAAAGTTATTGGTGACCTTGCATTTTCATGAAGACCCCGCTTCATTGTAATTTAGAGAATAGGAAAATTCATGCTAAGGCATCATACACAAACGTGAGGCTTCACTGCTGTTCAGAGGACATCTTATTTTAACACGTGATGTCAGGACCTGAAATTCCTCACTCTGTTTTGAAATACCACAATTGTGCCTTGTCTGTTTGTAAGAGGAAGTAGTAAGACTTTGGATACATGATTTCATTTTTTGTGGAAATGCACATTATTATGAATTGAATAATATAAAATGTGGAGTATTTTGTTATAGTATGTCTTGGTTCAATATGTTAATTGGCATGCTCTGTCTGATTTCTACATTTTTATAGCCTCCTGAAGTAATCAGCATGTTTTCTTATCAGTCTTGCTCTGCTTAAACTATGACTAGGGGTATAAATCCACCTAAGCCTCCCTGGTGGCTTAAATCTAATGCAATATTGTTAAACCTGATGAAGACTGTACCCTAGCTGCTTATCTTTCTTTCCCCAGGAAATCACTCATTAATCTCTTCACTATGGGAAATACAGCTGGTAGCCTGCCTTTACATTAATATTGTAAATAGGCTTCTGTACCTCAACTCAACTGGTTTGGCATATGAGCTTAACATTCTGCATCATTGTTGTTGGAATATTTTGTTGATATACATATGCTGAAGAAGCACATGTTGGTACAGTAGTTAAAATTGTTAACAATCATTACCTTTTTGTTAATGTTCCATTTTTCCCACTTGGGAGTGACAGATGATCAAAGAGCAATATTGTATCTATGATGTGCTCTACACTTTGTAGCTATTAAATTTTGTTTATCCCCTTTGGTTGCTAAATGTTTTCAGCTGCTGATGTGAGTTGCTGAATCAGTAGCTTTATGAACTATCAAGTAAAAATGAAATATTTGTCCCACAGTCATCCCTATCTAGAGTGCTGCCCACCATCATGAAACTTGCTATAATTAGATTACACTGTTTCCTGTGTGATGAATTGGAGAAATTAATATTGGATTATACTGGTTCCAGCAGTATCCTGAAAAATATCAGTGACTGAAGCTGCTAATGCACTTCATCCTGGATGTCGCTCTGTAATGTGTTTAATTTTAATAGGACATATTTATAAACCATAATTCAGTGGATGTGGGACAAAATCCACAGTGTACCAGATACCCTGCATAGGACCATTTTCATCAAATAAGGATATTCTAGATAGCAGGATACTTTAGTTGCCCAGGATTTGCCTATATATCACTACCAATTTACTGGATGGAGTGGATAATTTGACCACCTAGCCATTTTGTTTATATCAATAGTGGTTATCTGACTGTAAACTCAATTAATATGAAACACATACATATAAAACAGCAAGACAAAAGTAACGACTGGTTCACAGTGTGTGTGTGTGTGTGTGTGTGTGTGTGTATATGTGTGTGTATATGTGTGTGTGTGTATGTGTGTGCGTGTGTGTGTATGTGTGTATGTGTGTGTGTGTGTGTGTGTGTGTGTGTGTGTGTGTGCTGCCATCATACTGTAAATGTTGCATTAAGCATTTCATGAAAAATAATAGTAGTTTAAGATTTGTTAACATAGCTATACGCACTAGAGGTAATATTAAATGCACACTGAAAATAGAAAATAGAGTTAGAATCAGTGGTATGTCCATAGGTCTTCTTCACATATTATCTACAAAGCGATAATAGCAAAGTTAGTGGAGAGGTAAGGGGAAATAAGGGAAATACATGTGAAGAAGGAAAATAAGAGGTGGATCTGGGAGAAAAAGTGATTACTAGGTAAGAACAGAATCCAGAAAACAAAAATGTGTTGATGGGGAGGAAGTGGCATAGTACTGTAGGAGTGAATGAGCTGATGAATCCTCAAGTATGGTCTAAACAGATCAAACAAAAAAGGAAAACACTCAAAGAATACAGAGTGGAGGGTCAGGCAAGAGTCAACATGAAAACAAGATCTCACACTTACAATCTACCACAGGCTTGAATTTGTTTCTCAAGGAAAACGACTTTGAAAATTTTAATTAAAAAAACGTCACTGCAGGGCACATTATCATAAAGTGCTTTTGCTTCTCAGCAATAATTAGCATTCTCACTATGCTGTTTTGTACCCCTGCAGCTACTTTATCAGGGGTAAGGTTGCAAGCAAAAACAAATGTTTAGACAGTCAATTACATACAGTATATCATCATAATGAAATAAGTTAAAGAGGCAAAGTGTAAACATTAACTTATCACCCACCAATATCAAATATACAAACATATTAAATTAAAAATAGAACAAACATCCTGTTCGATTTAACATAGTGACAATACACTTAAATATATGATACATGTACATGCTCCTGATCACAATATATAGCTAAGGTTGGGAAGTAAGAGGTAAATATTGCATCTGAGGTATTACAGGAGGGAGAGAGAAATACAGTAAAGGAGGGTGCATAGCTGAGGTAGGGAGAGAAATATAGTAACGAAGGGTGCATAGCTGAGGATTGTTGTCCTGTGAGAGTAAGGTAATTACTCCATCTGAGGTACCATCCTGAAGTTAGGAGAGGGAGCAAGGTAAATTAGGGTAACAGTGATAAAGGCTAGATCAGGTGGTAGCAATGCTGGGAGTTGTGCAGTGCAGTGACTGTGGGGTGGCAGTCTTCAGACAGACCTTCTGGAGACTGTGGTGCTGTACCACCTGCACGCACCTCTCTGGACTGAGAGAGGAGGTTGCTGGACTCAAAGCTGAGGTGGCTTGGGTTAAGAGGACCTCCACCCCATCCAGAGACCAGCTAGTCCACCTCCACTGCCTCAAAGGGAGCTGCAAAGGAGGAGTTGATGGACAATGGTGTGCTTGGGTAGGGTTAGGGTGGTGGAGTGTAGGTACATCCACCATCCCATACCACTACAGAACTCCTATGCCACACTGGCAGGGCAGGATTGTCCCACAGAAGCACCTGAGCTAGTGGCTGGGACAGATGTGGAGGTCCTCCATGTGTGGAGACCCAAAGAGGGGGAGAGGAGTACCCTACAGGAGGAAGAAGTGAATCCTGGTTGGGGACTCAATCGTGAGGTTGATTCAATTGAGGACAGGGAGGGAAGAGAAGAGGGAGATAAGGTGTCTTTCCAGTGCCACAGATATTAAGGATGGAAGGAGGATTCTAGGGATTGCTGGGAAGCAAGGAGGGAGGGAGGGAGAACTGAATGCCATTGTCCATTTGGGGACAAATGACCTGGCTAGGGAGAAGCCAGAAGCAGTGCAGGAGATCACAAGATTGGTGTGGGATCAAATTCAAATAGCAAAATCTGTAACATTTTCAGAGGTGCTACCTATCCATGACAAGGGGGATGACAGGAGTCTGTGCACCAGGAACTTTAATGCATGGTGATGAAATGGTGTCTGTCGAGAAGATGGATTCAGATTCATTGGGGATAGGTGTTCCACCTGGAGGGATGGAGGCCTGTACAGAGGTAATGCCTGCATCAGTTCAGGAGGGGAACTTTTATCCTCAGTGAGCAGTTTAACTGCTGCATTGAGAAACATTTAAACTAGCTGGGGGGCAGGCTAAGGCAGAAAGACATGGACTGTCTACCCCCACATGCAGACAGGCTTAGTAATGGGAATCCCAAAGGTAAGAAATCTCAAAAAGAACAAACAATAATAAGATCCAAGGAGAAAAGAGAAGGGGAAAGAGGAAAGAAAATTGGGGGGAGACAAATGGCCAGTATAAAGAGAGGAGGTAGGAAATCTGGAAAGTCATGTGTACAATTTCTCGAAGTCTGGGCAACAAGGTTGTTGACCTAGAGGCCACCATGGTGGCAGCAGACCTGGACATAGTCACAATAACAGAGACTTGGTACAAGAATAACCATAACTGTAATACAACCATGACTGGGTATTCTCTATTGAGAAGGGACACGGTAGATAAAAAGGGAGGAGGGGTGGCTCTTTATGTGAGGGAGAACATAAAAGCCACAGAAATACAAGGAAAGCTGGAAGAAGCAGAGATACTATGGGTTATCCTAGAAACAAGGAAGGGGGCCACTATTCAAATGGGGGTGATCTGTAGACCCCCAGCTCAGAGGGAAGAAGTAGATAAGAAAATGATGGAATAAGTCTAAGGGATGGCCAATAAGTGTGAGTTACTGCTGGTAGGTGACTTCAGTATACCAGATGTGGATTGAAGCATCCTATAGCATCCTAGTGGCAGCTACAGGTAGAAGTAGGAAAATCCTAGACTGTCTGCAGAGGACATTCCTTGGCCAGCTAGTTGGAGGACCAAATCGGGGGGGGCAATACTGTACTTGGTACTGTCAAACAGGGACAGTGTCACTGATGTCAAAGTGGGGAGTCACCTGGGGCAAGTGATCATCGTACAGTATGGTTTGATATAAGAGCTGGGCCAGAAACAAATAACACCAATACAATGGTCCTGGATTTCAAAAGGGCTGATTTCAGGAAAATGGGAGAGTGCCTTAGGAAAGCACTGGCAAGGATAAGTGAAAGGGAAGGGGTGGAGGAAAATGGTGGGAATAAGGAAGGCCATAGAAAAGACAACAAACTTCTTTGTCAGGCAGATTACAAAGAGCAGGAGAAAAAATAAACCGCTATGGTTTTCCAAGGACGTAACGGAAAGTAAATGCAAAAAATATTGCTTTTAGAAGGTACAAGACAACACAGAAGGTGGATGACAAGGGTGGCTTATCAGAAGAAACAAAGGGAGGCAGCAAAATCAGTTAAGAGAACAAAGGCACAAACAGAGAAAAACATTGCCAAGTCAGTAAAAAAGGGAGACAAGACATTCTTTAGATATATGAACAAAAAAGGAATTAAAAGGCAGGGATAGACTTCTAGTTGCGTCATCAGCCTACATGGCAGCTTGAATCCTAAGCTCCATACCCACAAGGACAAAAATCCCCTAATCAGTGCCTATAACCTTGAAAATACCAGCAGAAAAGTCAGTGCTAAAGGGAAACAAGTATAAAGTGTGCTCACTAACCAATAAAATGACAGAGAGGGAGCCAGAGGGAAAAGGATTGTGTTCAGAGGCCTTAGATTCGGAACTTTCCCCTGGCCTCAGCTGAAGCAACCCAGCTTGATTCAGCCTCCAGACTGAGCAATTCAATGCACGGTCCCAGGAAGCAGGCCAAATTAGGTACGATTTATACCGAGCTACTGAGTTTTCATACAGAAATGGAACAACTGTATGGGGAACGTAAAAAAGATGTGAAGCTGCTAGAACAGATGGTGGACAATTCAGAATGTCAAATTACCTCAGCAGAGAACAGAACTGACAATATAGAACTGGCAATGCAGGCAATACAGGACACTCAATTGCAAATCTGGCAGAGACATGAAAATGCAGAGAAGCTCGCATGCAAAAGAATATAAGGATTTATGGTATCCAGGAAGGTGCGGAGGGTCAGGACATTACTGAATTCTTGACTGCTGGACTTAAAATGGCCCTTGAATTGCCTGATGACCAGGAGCTAGAGTATGAGAGAGTTCATAGGGCCTTAGGCCTGAAGCCGAACAAGCCTGATGCTAGCCCATGCTCAATTATAGTGCACTTCCTTAAGTTCACCACAAAGGAGCGTGTCCTTACAACAGCATGGAGGAAACAAAAGATATTTTATGGACAAGATGGAATGTACATAGACAACGATTATGCCCCAAATACACTTAAGGCCTGCAGACAGTGCCAGCCCTTGTTCGCCCCTCTGAAAGAGCAAAAGATTAAATTTTCAACTCCATACCCAGCATATATGATCATTCAATTTTCTGATCACAGAAGGGAGTTCGAGATGGCAGAGGAGGCTAAGACTGAAGTGTTGCGGCGTGGATACAAGTCCAGGAGAGGCTAACTGAATGAGGTAATTCGCAGAGAGCAGAGCATTGGCAAGATGTGACACAGTCCAGAACTAAAAGAACAGATGTAAAAACCTTCCCAATGAACTGGTCAAGACCCTGGCTTCTTTCTGATGCACTGTGGTGAGTACCTGAATCTCTCTTTGCTCCCATGCTTTAAATATGGTGAGCTAGTGTATTTACAATGATTTTGACTGCTCTCCTCTGGGGCAGATGGGTCCTGCATAAGACTATTACAGGGTATGGTTGGCTTGGATTGGGCCCTGAGGAGTGGAGGTGGCTGAGGATCCTCGAGACTTCTGTGGGGTCTGTGGTACTACAGTATATGGAGTGACCAGCTTTAAGAACATTTCCATTTGGCATGCATGGGACTCCTCCCTGGATTTCATATGGTGATCAGAGACTGCTTTGACTTCTCTAATAGGAGAGTACTTTCACCCTCCCTTTCTATATGGCTTAGATCTAAATGGGGTCATACAGACTTTATTCAGTGTGTCTAGAACTTATGGTAGCTTTCTTAGAGGGGCTGGACTGTATTTAAAACTGGGGGGGGGGGAATCTAAGCTGAGAATGTTTTGCTCCCTACGCTTTTCCTTTGGTGCTCATCTCAGAAGGTGCAGCAGCCTGCATGCATAATGCTTCATGGGGATACCTGTCATTTTTTTGCTCCCCTTCCCCCTGCACCAGATGGTGTTTTTTGATTATAACTCTGTAACCCCAGAGTTGGAGGCCTCATGGTAATGCAAGTCGTTGCATGTTCTCCTCTTTTTCCTGGTGCTTAGCCTTTAATGAGGGCCCTTGGGGTTTTGCTTGGGTGATCCTCTAAGAATATGGCTTGCCCTAACTTTAGAAGCTATACAGACTATCTGTCATTCCTAGGCACCACAGCTACAGCTACAACTACAGCTACAGGGACAAGCTGATGCATTTTCATACCCTATTGTTTTTATTTCCCTTTGTTTTGTTTTGTTTTTTTAGGTCCTATAAATCTGGACCAAACATTGTTTTTTTTTCTCCATATGTTGATACCCTTGGTTACCCAAAATTTGGGGCAAAGTAGCTCCTGGGAGGCCCGACTTGTTAATCTGTTGATTACCTCCTCAAGAAGTCGAAGTTCTTACCGCATATGGAGGAGGAGGAGGAAGAGATTCAATTCTCCTCCTGACCTTGAAAGTCATGATGTATTTAATCTCCAGTGCATACATTGTTACACAGTTAGTTACCTGGGCAGCCTGGTAGGTAGTCCATTATGTGTTCTCCCCTAGTATTGGGGCCGAGTACACAGTTGCATCACTAGTTGGTATATTTGTTTCGTTTACTGTGATTTTTTTGGACAATTTATTTAAAATCTTTCAAAAAACTTAGTCTTGGACATGACATGACATATAGCAGCTGGTTGAATGACATGTGGGGTTGCTGGTTTGAGGAGATTTGGGTGCGATGGATATGAAAAGTGGGAATAATGATTACCGCTGGGATAATTATACTGGGAGTTGGGGCAGGCGATGGATGGGAACCTGGGACTGTTGTAAGGAAAGAGCCGGACCGATTTAGGGGTATATTTCTTACGGTATTTATAAGAATGCATAAGTCCTCATTGATAATATCACTAAATATTAACGGGATCCACTCCCTGATCAACAGGTCTAGACTTCATCAATTCTTGGGAAGAGAACAACCGGAATCAGTGGCCCTCCAGGAGACACATTTGTCTCAAAATGAGAATAAAAAACTACAGAATAAGGGCTATGTCCTTCTGGCATCTGTGTCCCATAGGTCGGGGAGGAGAAGGGGTGTAGCATTGTTATTAGCTAGGACAGCGGTGTGGGTAGAGACGGAGAGATGGGAGACACCAAGCGGCAATATGTTATAATATTTGGCCTCCTCTATAACAGAGAGGCCATTCTCTCCTCCGTATATTTCCCACCCAGTTTCCCAAAATCAGTTGCTCAAATGTTTATGGCGGACCTTCTCTCAATTTACAGGGGCCAGTTAGTACTGGGAGGGGATCTGAAAATTGTTTTAGACCCTGCGCTAGATGTCTCTAGGAACCTATCACATAGGGTTAATCTGCTACAAAAGTATATAAAGATTAACATGGCCAGCTTGGGATTTATTGATGCCTGAAGGCATACCTCCCCTACGTCAAAAAGTTTCACCAATGTATCTGCCAGCATGGGGGTTGTGGCCAGAATGAACTATTTATGTACCACCATAGAATACTATGATTCGGTGGCTGATGTTTGGCATGGGGCTCCCCTGCTGTAGGATCACTCCCCGGTTTGCATGAAGGTCTGTCTAGGAAACGTTTATAAACCTTCCCACTGGAGGCTAAATGTGACACATCTCCAGGACCCTGAATTTAGGCAAGAAATACTGGATCTGATCCCAGATGTATTAGGGGATAATAGAGGACGTGAGATGTCTCTGGTGATCCTGTGGGACACCCTGAAGACGGTCCTACGTGGATTGATTATTAAGGCCTCCACAAGAAGGAAAAGAGATAGGGATAAGAAATACAGTGATCTTTAAGATGAGCTACATACCCTCCAGATGATGTGGGATCAGGGAGACCACACTGTCAAGCCAAGTATTGTCCAGGTTAAACAGCAACTCCAGAAGTGTTTGGACCAACAGGTAGAACAGCAGCTATTTTACTTTAAACTCTATTACTATGAGGGTGGGCCTAGAGGGGCCAGAAAGTTAGCCAGAAAATTATGGGAACAAAAAGCCCAGTCAGCAGTTTCCTTGCTGTATGATCCAGAAACTAAGGTTTTACATACCCAGCCTCAAAATATTAGACAAATATTTGCCAGATATTACAAGAACCCAGGACCACTCCCCTTCACCTACTGAAATTTTGGAATATTTTGGCTCCCTATCCCTTTCTAAGCTAACTGAGAACCAGGCACAAGCTTTGAATAGCCCTATTAGTAGAAAAGAGGTCGACCGGGTTATTTCTGGGGCAAAAACCTTCAAGGCTCCATGGCCTGATGGCTACTCGGCCAAATTTTATAAAGTTTATAAAGGGTCCCTGGTCTCCATCCTTTTGCTGGCTCTACAGGTCCTCCAGCAGGGGGAAAGCCCCCCTCATGGCAATATGCCATGATTGTGGTGGTTCCAAAACCTTTTGAAGATTTAAAACATGCAGCGTCCTATAAACCCATCTCCATGTTGAATTTTGATTATAAAATTTACATGTCTATTATAGCCCACAGAATAGAGGACCTAGTACCCAGTTTGATAGACCCTGATCAGGTCAGTTTTGTTAAGGGTCGGCAGGCACATGATGCCATATGATGGACCTTTCTATTGATTGATTATGCTAAGACCCGTGGGATCCCTCTGGTCACACTGGGATTAGATGCTGAAAAGCATTTGACGTGGTCACCTGGTCTTTTCTTTGGGTGACCCTGTCTGAATTTGGTTTCCCTGAGAAGCTTATTCAACAGCTACAAGAAATCTACCAATCCGCCAGTGTCTATGTTAAGTTGGATGGTGCACTGTCACACCCTATTAAACTCTCTCAGGGCACACATCAGGGCTGTCCCCTCTCCCCCTTATTATTTGTCCTTTATCTGGAACCCCTGGCTGTAGCAATCAGGCAAATGTCGACTATTGAGGGACTACCCATCGGGGTTAGAGCATTCAAACTGTCCCTGTGTGTGGACAACATATTATTCACCCTAACAAACCCAGAAATGTTAATCCCAGTGGTGTGGCTGTAGCTTGAAAGATTCACAGCCCTGGCTGGTTACAAGATAAATTACCAAAAAACTGAGGCCCTGCTCTTTAATATCAGGCCTACGACCCAACTAAAATTGTCCTGTCTCTTCGGATGGAATAAGGTTGCGAAGAAGTACCTGGGGGTGAAATTAGCCATCAGCCTGGAGGTCATAGATATACTGAATCATGAGCCACTATCAATGCAGCTTACTATTGATATGACCAGGTGATCTCAGGCTCATCTGTATTTTTTTCATAGAATAGAGGCCATAAAACAAAATGTATTGCCCCATATATTATTATTCTTACAGAACCTACCCCAGCCACTGACCAATACTTACTTCAGGGAGTGGGACAGATTAATATCTAGATTTGTATGGGCTGAAAGGCCTCCTCGAATCAGATACACTGTTCTACAGCTCCCACGGGAGAGAGGGGGGTCTGTGACCTCCCCAGTTTTAGGAATTATTTTAGGGTTACCCAACTCCGTATATTGATTGGTTGGCTTAACCCACAATACACTGCCTACTGGAAACAAACAGAAACAGTATTTAATAGCTTGGAGGACATGCCAGGCTGTATTTTTGTTAATCCTCCTGCTTGTACCCCTTTAAGTAAATATTCTGCTTATGCAAGGGAGCCCTTTAAAGTCTGGCTGTGAATGGTGGAACACTATTTCACTCAGCATGAATTACTTTATATGAGGACAATATCAGGGGATAACCAGTTTCCCCCTAACAAGTTAGGTTGCAGGGCACAGGTCTGGTGTGCCAGAGGGTTAAGGTATATACACCAGGTAGTGGGACCCACTGGTATGCTGCCTTTTGCAACACTCCAGGCATCATATATCCTCCTTAACAAGGAGTTCTATGGGTATGTGCAGTTGAGATCATATCTGGCAAAATATGAGAATTAGGTAACGGATCTAGCTGAAAAGACACCAAACATGGTTCAGCTAATGGTACTTTATACTGGGGGGGGGGTATATTCTGCACATGATGTTAGTATATTATATAAAGCTCTTAGGGAGCAACCTGGAGACTCCACAGAGACTCTAAGATTGACTTGGGCCAGGGAGTTGCAAACCGATATACCTTGCCCGGCATAGGATAGATCTGTGGGAACAGCCACAGGGGTAGTCCAGTCCCCATATTGGAGGGAATATATCTGAAAGCTTAGATCCCACTGTTTCAGATCCCTTGTGGTAACCTCCAAATATGTTGGGGATGCCAGGAGGGACTGTTGGAGAGGCTGCGGGGCCCACCGAGCGGGACAGTCCCATGTCCTGTGGTCATGCCACCTTTTGAAGGGTTTTTGGCAGAAGGTCATAGGATAACTTAGGGAGATTTATGAGATACAGGATTCTGATAACCCAGTATTCCTTCTGACTTCCACTCTGCCAGTATGGGTGAAAATAGATTCCATGGGCCCGTAAGCAAATAACACTCCTGGATGCAGATGCACATAAGACCATAACCCAAATGTGGTTGACTCCAGATATCCCTTCCAAACTGGCCTGGGTGAAAACAGTGTGGGAAACCTACCTTCTGGAGTGACTTTCAGCTAGTCTGCTGGATAGAAAAGAAGCTTTCGAACTCATGTGGAGAAAGTTGGCTATGCATCAGCTAGATAGGTATCCTGAGTTTGTCCCCTAATGGGAAGTCTTGATATTTCTGAGCATTTTATATGATTATACTGACTCATTAGGGACGAGACTGATGGTGGATGGAGGGAGTGGTCTGGGGAAGTTGTGGAGATATGGAGTCTCCTGGGTGATAGGCTCAATACATACTCATTTTTCTGTGGGTAGAGGTCTGCATCTGTAAGTGGCCCAGCATGAATTTCCTTTTAGATACATGTCTATATGAACCAATTGAGTTGTATGTCATGTAATCATATTCTCTGATGATGTATATGTTGTCGTGTCTAAATAAAAATAAATAAAAAAACTAAAATAAAATGCAGCGATAGTAAGGCTAAAAGAGGAAGGAGGGGAGCGTGTTGAAGAGGACCAGAAGAAAGCAGACATACAGTACTGAGCATGTGCTTTGGTTCAGTATTTACAAAACGGGGGTAGGATATGGGCCACAGATAGGAGGAAAGGGCTTAAAGGAAAGGGAGGCGGACAGTTTTCCTTTTATGGAGGAAAGAGTCCTCAAGGAATTAGAGCAGCTTAAGGTTGATAAGGCAATGGGGCCAACCAGGGTTCACCACAGAATATTGAGATATCTAAGGATGACGCTCACTGTACTGCTGATGGCTCTTTTCAACCTATCTTTAGACACGGGGATAGTCTTGTAGGACTGGAGGAGAGCGGATGTGGCCCCACTTCACGAGTAAGTATAGGGATGAAGCAGGGAACTATAGACCTGTGAGTCTGACTTCAGTGGTGGGCAAAGTTATAGAAGCACTACTAAAAGAAAGGATTGTAGAATACCTGGTGATCAGTGGATTGCAGGATCTGAGGCAGCATGGGTTCACAGGGTGGAGATCTTGCTAGACAAACCTGATTGATTTCTTTGACTGTGTGACCAGGAAAGTGGATCATGAAGGGGCAGTGAATGTGGCCTGCTTAGAAATCAGTAAGGCCTCTGACACTGTCCCGCACAGACAACTGATAAACAAGCTGAGCAGCCTGGGAGTGGGTCCAAAGGTAGTTAAAGAAGTAGTATGTTGGCTGAGTAACAAAAGCCAGAGGGTGGTGGTAAATGGGGTTCACGTGGAGTAAGGCACGGTAATGAGCAGGGTGTCACAGGGGTCAATTCTGGGACCAGTCCTCTTCAATGTCTTAAATAGTGACATCGCAGAGGGGCTGGAAGGGAAAGTATGCCTGTTCATGGATGACACAAAAATCTGCAACAGAATGGACACACCCGGGGGGGTAGAAAACATAAGGGAGGACTTAAAGAAGCTTGAAGAATGGTCAAGGGTATGGTAGCTAGGCCTCAATGCCAAAAAAATGCAAAATTACGCATGAGGGTACAGGAACCCTGGGGCAACATACCATTTGGCAGGGGAGGAGGTGACAACAACAAAGCAGGAAAGGGACTTGGAGGGGTTATCTTATCAGATGACTTAAAGGTAGCAAAGCAGTGTGAGAAAGCAGTAGAAAGTCAAGTAGGATGCTGGGGTGCAGAGCAGGGGGCTCACCAGCAGAAAGAAGGAGGTGGTGTTACCCTTGTATAGATCAATGGCGAGGCCTCACCTGAAGTACTGTGTCCAGTTCTGGAGGCCCCATCTCAGGAAGGACATAGATCAGGTGGAGGCAGTACAGAGGAGGGCTACCAAAATGGTGCATGGATTACTTTAGAAGTTCTACAAGGAAAGACTCATGGTCAGGAATTAAATATGTACTCTCTAGAGGATTGATGGGAGACAGCAGACATAACAGAAACATTCAAGTACCTCAGGAGTATTAATAAGGTACAAGAAGGTAGCATTTTACATAAAAAGAGATGTGCAAAACAAGGAGTCATGATTTGAAGCTGGAAAGGGGGAGGATCATAGGGAATATGAGGAAGTACTTCTTCCTGGAAAGGACAGTGGACATCTGGAACAGACTCCAAACAGAGGTGGTAGGTACTAAAATGGTAGCAGGATTCAAACGTGCATGGGATAGACACAAGGGAACCTTAGTAGCAGGGCTGGGGTGGGCAGAGATCAAGTAGGGTCTGCAGTAACTTAGTAGGTAGGGAATTTTTACTGCAGTCTAGGTGGGCAAGAAGGTCCTTTTCTGCCAGCAACTTCTATGTTTCTAAGCAGATAGATGAGTCATTGTCAAAAGAAATGATTGGCGACTGATATGCACATGTAAAAAGTCTAATATGTCTTGCAAAGGAGAAGCTGTTTCTCTGCAGAAAGTGCTGTAGGATTTCATAGTGCTTCATTGGATTCAGTGTTATGTTTTTCCAGTATCAATGCAGAAGGAGAATTGCAGTTAAAAAGAAGCAATTTTAATCCATTACCTAAGCAGGCAAGATAAAAAATAACAGCTATTAGTTTCAATATCATATTCACACTAAACAAGTATATACCGTCTTTAAAGTAAGCTAGTTATAGCATTTAATCCAAGAGGATTCATGCCACCCAGACTGTACTTCCATTTTGCTTCTCTGCATACTAGGATAGCATCAAGAACATCCTCCTCTTCCTAGTTGTGCTTTATGCTATGAAAACCCTCCTCATGTAGCAATATTACCTGACAGGGTGGGTGAGGTATTGGGGAATACCGGACCGCCCTAGGGGCATGTGCGAGGGCCATTGCCACAGGTGGAGGGCCTTATATCCCCTGGAACGTCTGGTTTTTCCCAATACCGCCCACCCTGGAGGGTATTATTGCACTTAGAAAATGGGCACTGTGAGAGAAAACACGTTTTATAAGAAGTGTAAATAAAAAAATACTTTAAACTACATTTTTTTAATAAAATAGTTCCTCCGCCTGCATTATAGTATGTGTGTGTGTGTGTGTGTGTATGTGTGTTTTGTTTGTTTGTTTTAGTTTTTTTAGAGACTTTCCTTGTATAAATTTATATAAACAATTAGCACCTACCTTGGAGCTGCTTTCATGCCCTTCCCCCATTCAGACGGGAAGGGATGGCTAGAAGGTCGGGTGATAAGGCAGCAAAAAGAAAGGTAAACCTGTAAAAACATATACATGTAGATATTTTTGTTTTACCCTGGACTTGCTGTTCAGTTTGCAGAGGGGGTACTCAGCAGGACAACAATTTTAAAAATGAAAGGATTGGGGAATCGGGCCAAGGACTGGTGGTGGCAGTTCCATAAAGTTTGTTTCCATGGAGATGAAGACGCATTTCCCGCTTGCTTGATGTACTAGATTCTTGATGTACTAGATCAGCAGGATATTACACTGGCCTTTGGGGAATCGTGACACATGAGTAACTGACATTGGAGCACTATGCTGTGGATAAAAAGGTTATCTATTCAGCCCATAGAGTTTATTTGTTTATTCAAAGTGATGTACAGCTTTGTACTCGCTCTCACATATATGCAGTGCCTTGGTCAGCACTTCTGTGTTTGCTCATAAATTAGGAGTGGCAATGTCTCTACCAGGAGCAGGGGGGAGACGAAGTTCCCTTTGAAAGAGCTGCACTGAAAGAATAGGCAGTTTTCAAATTTTTTTTTCTATTTTATTTATTTCATGTAAATTGAGACAGACTTGGGAAGGAAGGGAGGGGTTGTTCGAATGGCATCTCGTTAAGTTGCTAAGTCGTCCACTCAGTGATAGAAAATAATGGTGGAAATTTGAAAGGCAAAGAGCGGTTTTACCCAATTAGACAGCAGGCTGGGCTCCAAGATTCTGGTGATGGGGTTGGCTGGGCTGGTACTTTTAATAGCTAAGCATCTGTTGTCTGATAGATGCCCAGCTAGATAAGTCCCTCAGACAATCAGAGGCTTGGAATAGTTTTACCCATTTTCTAAGTTCAACAGTGGTACCAGCAAACTTTGCATGAGCTATGAGAATATTCTTAACCTGTCCCTCAGTCATATCCATGACATGTTCCCCAATCCAAAGCTTAAAGTGTCTAAAATGTTTTCTGACGTAAAATGCTCCATAAGTACAAGTTGCTTAATAAATGGCATTTGTGTGTCACACATAATCCAGCTTCAGATTTCATATTATTTCTCTAATGTTAGATATTTAAGTGTTTTATATAAAATGTGTGAGAAAATCCCTGTGTCCTGATTGACAGAGACTTGTTCTAGCCATGGGGCCTGATTTTCAAAGGTTGCCGCATGGCGTGCACTAAGCCCTCCATCAACCCCGATGTTTGATGCAACTGCGGCAAACACATGGCTGCAACATGCGCCTAATTTTTGTATGTTTGGTGCTGTTGCAATTTGTGCCATGCTTTATGGCAGCTTGCACCAAATGGTTTTGGCGCAAGCCCCATAAAAAGGTTTCCTCAAATGGCACAAAGGTAAACAGGGAGGAGCAGATCTAACTTGCAGCATTTCAGTCAGGGTACTGAAAATCGCAATCTGCATCAATAGAATGCAACAAGCCCCCTACGCCATTTGTTTGCTGCACCAGAGTCTTGCGGCAACCACATTCCCTTTTAAAATCAGGTCTATGGTCTTACGACAACTCTAACAATGGCTAAAAACAAGTCCCCACCAACATGAGTAAAGGGTGTTCTATATCCATATGCCAGCCTGACAGAATTTTCATTTTTCACAAAGCAACCCTTTTTTATATACAGTATCTAGGACAAGTACTTGCAAAGCCCTTGAAAACCTCATAGACTTGTTTCAAACAGATTTGTAGTACAGTGGTTTAAAATTTCTACCTCACATGCTTGTATCAGTTTCTAGCTGTAATATAGTATATTGTTTTGTTTGCTCTGTCTGTTGAGCAATGCTGCCCTGCCCACTCTCACTCCACCTATCATTAGTTTACACTGTTTGCACTTACTCCCACATAATCTGGAAAACAATAAACACGTTAATTAAAACATGAAAGTAAAAGCAAAATGAAAGAATACATGCATTGTACCTCTACCTTTTACATGAGTGAAACCTTTTCCCTAACAGCCAAAACTGCCACTCCGCTGAGACACGAGCAACTAGAAGTTCCTCTCATCTGATTTGCACAGCTAAGACTGCTTGCCAGCCCGCTCCCAATCATGCTTCTATGTTACATTGAAACATGGCAAAAGTGATAAGATTGGAAAGAAGCAACACAGTTCGCTGAATTGCGTCATGTGGTGCAAGAGCAACACGGCATTATGGCACAATAATGCTGTGTTGCCATCGGCAACATGCAGAGGAAAAGAGTGGAGCAAAGGTGGAGGTGTGGACGAGCCTCAGAAATGTGGAGCGCGCCTGTGAAAAAGTGAAAACGGCATATATTGCCGACAGTGTGACCACTAGGTGGTGCTACCAACTGACATCGGGTACTGCAAGAGGAGTGAACCAGGGAGTGGAAAGTGTAGGAGTCTGAGGTCAGTGAAAAACGTCAGTAGCATGCCACCTATTGGTCTGAAAAAGAAGCATGCATTGTGCCAATAGTGTGGTGTGTGCACCTCAGCCACAACAGTAAAGGAGTGGGCAAAATAGAGAGGACAGAAAAGATGTATGGAAATCATAAAAGAGCTATTTTGCATGCACAGAGCAAAGCAACACATGTGATATTAGGTGCATCAGCACTGTATACTGAAAGTAGCAGTGGAGCAAACAGAGAAATGGTATACAGAGCAAAAGTCATATGCTATGTAGAAAGCGCCACCAATCTAACAGTGAGTGCAGTGATACACAGTCAGATCAGACAACTGCATTCAGTGTAGCGGCATAGTAAGTCATGCACAAAAGAGATTTCACCCACAATCCATCATGGCAGCAATCGCAGCTGAAAACGGACGGCCCACGAAACACGAGCTGACTAGAATTACCAAGTTTTCATCTCTGATCATTCTTTCATGTAAGTGTTAGAATGTAAAGCAGAGTTGTATACCTGCAGAAATTCATACACACCACATTACTGCATGTCAGCTGTACAACGTGTGCGCGCAGAGTTCGACTTAGACACATCGTTAGAAAGTAACACAGTTGAAGCAGGAATGTGTCACTGAAATAAGTGGTTATCCTCATTTCTGTTTCATAGAAAGAAATGCAGTATCTAATCAATACTTTCCTTGCACTTGCCATGTAACAAGCACATTTATTCACTCTGAAGGTGGCATCTAATGGGGAATTAATGCATGGTTGGTCCATTTGTAGGCACTAGGCCTGTGGCCTTGCATGCCACAACGGTCCTAACCAAGCATTAATTCTCATTAGAGGCTAATTTTGAGTGATTAATGCTTACTCAAACACTGGCATTATGCAACCCTACCTCATATTTATTTACGTTTATTCATTCATCATTTATTTATTTATTTATTTACTTATTTACATATGTTTATGTATGTATGTATGTATTTGATAACAAGGTAAGAATACCAGTCCCAGGGACCATTTTCAGGCATGACCCAGGCCATCTAGATGGTACATACAGTACACTTTTGGACATGAGAGATAAGAGAACAGTTACAGCATACAGATACATGGATATGTATACCACTTTCAAACTGTGATATAGTATTTTTTGTTTGCATGCTCTCTCTACTGCTCACATCAGCCTACATGTTGCATACTCACTCTCACATCTACATAAGTTGGGCTCCAATAACCATGTAAATTAAAACTTAAAAACAAAATCAAAATGAAGGAATATATGTATGGTATGTATTCCTTTTGCATGAGTGAAACTTTCCATAACAGGCAAAACTGACTCTCCATCCAGACATGAGCAACCAGAAGAATCTCTCAGCTGATTTACATAGCTGAGTTTGCCTGCCAGACCACTCCTGACCGTGCTTTTCTGTTCTGTCAAGTCCCGTAGTAAAGCAGCCACAATTAATTAATTCCCTATAAGAAATGGGTAAAGAAATCGTCTTCTGTAATCTGGTCATTTTATTTTTCTATCTACTCACAAGACCACTCTCTTGCTGTCTCACCGTTGTGATGATCACTCTCTACCCTGCCCATTTACTCACTCAATTCATTTAGCTCCCAGTCAGTAAAACTAAATGGATAATGATTAGCAAAAGAAGAACCCTATGCTTTTTGATGAAAAATGTAATATTTATATAGGATAAATGATTCAGCAATTACTATAACTCAACCTGTCATCTGGCACACAACAAATCACATAGCATTGCTTTGTGACACCAAGAGGTGTAGAAACTATTTTACTTTATTTCTAAGCATTTAAATGCATTTTAGCTCAATTTTAAAAGATACAGTAGGTCTTTTATTTGTTTTTAATTTCATTAGGAATCCATTTTATATACACAATGAGGCACTCTTGGGGCATTTATTGTACTATGTTTACCACATGCCCACAGGGTGAAGGCTCTCAGTCTATGGCCTCATACCTTACTATACCCCTGGCTGCGTGGTAAACCTAGTACAGCCAATGCCCCATTGTGTGTTATTGCTTAAGTCTTTCTTGATGTGCTTACAAAATTGACACCTCCCAAATATACTGCAGCCTCAAGTAGTAGAGGCACCAAATGGAGGGAAGGAGGCATTTTTTGTATATAGACTGCAGAGAATGCACCAATGAGTCTGTCTGGTTCATCATTCTTCAGTGCACCATCTGTGGAGGTTTGCCTGTACTACCTTTCCCAAAATTGGATCTGCTTCTAATTTATTCAAATGTTTCCTAATTATTTCAGCTACACTTGTTGCTTGAGGGATGTAGGTCATATTAAATTTCAGTCGCTGTTCACTATGTATGTTATTACTATCAGGTCTCATCTGATTTAAAAGAGATTGTCAATCAACCCCCTCAGCCTAGTTCTCTGCATCATTCAGGAGGTCAGCCCAGTAACCCATTTGAAGAAAATGACTTTTCATCACTTTAGATTGTTCCTTAAAGCTATGTTCCTGGCTGTAATTTTGTCATAAATGGAGGAACTGATTGCAGGGAATGTTCTTAGTCATGTGAGCTGGATGCACACTAGAAGCTAATAAAAGAGTGTTTCTATCAAAAGCTTTTTGATACAGATCTGTCTCTAGGCAACCATCAGCAGCCTTAGTAATAGTAAAGTGAAGGACAGAAACAGTAATAGGATCAGAATGTACAGAGAATTTTAGAAGTTGATATGAATTCTCTAGATATATCACAAAATATGTCAATTCGTCAACTGTTCCTGTCCAGATTAGGAGCAGGTTGTCAATGTACCTGCCATAGAAACTGTTTCTTATTTTAAGAATGTGTTCAGGTCTGGGTATTGAAGGACTCCTTTCTCCCACAATCCCATGTAGAGATTCACATCCACATTAAATCCGCACTCCCATAACCACTCCCTCCTGGACTCGGTGATCTCCTCCCACCCTCACCGAATCATTGCTGCAGGCATTCTCCTGTACATCTTCAGTGACCACTGCCTCACCTGCTGGGTTAGGAAAGTGCACCTGTCTCGATCTGCCCCCAAATGCCTTTGGTATAGGTCTCTCAGGTCCCTTGACATTGGTGCCCCCCTGAACAACTTTGGTGCCTCTGATTTTTCCCTTGTTTACCCAACCACAGACATTGATTCAGCCCTCTCCCTCGTCACTGCCATTTTCAACAAGACCTTCAATAGTCATGCCCCCCTTAAAAAGGCACGGGTAAGACCCTCCCACTACACCCTAATTATAACTGACCTTATTGATTTGTACAAGTTCCAGGACCTTGTGTGGTCATGCTTCAAGTCCTCCCAATCTATGTCTGACCTCCAACACTACATGTCTCTCAGGAACAACTGTATAGAGGCTGTCCACACCATAAAGACCCACTATTTCAAGGGTAACATTGAATCCAATCTAAATTCAACCTCAAAATTTTGGAAGGTTATCCCCTCTACATTCAGTCCCTTAGCCCAGTCCACCCCTGTCCTCCTGGTAGGTGGCTCACTGGTGTCCAACCCCTGTTCTGTTGCTGCTCACTATAACAAATTCTTCACAACCAGTTCTCTGCCCTGCCACTCACCTCCTGATCCCATGGTCCTACCTTCATCCCGTTCTTTAGAAGGCTTCCACTTCCCTCCTGTCATCACCTCAGAAGCCTTCCTCACATTGTCACTTAATCCTTCCAAGTCTAGTCCTGACGATTTGGACCCCAAACAACTTCAAATATCTGCACCAGCCATTGCTCTCACCTTCTGAACCTGTCCTTTTCTCTCACTACTGTCCATCAGGCCTGGAAAACCACCAAGGTTCTGCTCCTGCACTAAGGGGGTTGCCCCTCCTCCTCAGGTAACTACTGGTTGATTTCACTCCTCCCTTCTCTCACTAAGCTTCAAGAATCCATTGTCTCTAGGCTTGCTGATTTCCTTTCCTCCTCAAACTTCCTCTCACTATTCCAGTCTGGTTTTAGGAAGGACTACTCCACCATCTCACTCCTGCTGTGTGTAGCTGATTATATCCTCTCTGAAATAGATTAGGGACACATCACCACAGCCATTTTCATCATTGTAGCCAAAGTTTTTGACTCAGTGACCCACTTACTCCTGCTGGATAAGTTGAACTCTGCTCATATTTCAGCATCTGCTATCAACTGGTTCCAATCATACCTTATAGACCATCAAGAGATAGTTCAGGTGGGTGGTGTCCTGTATCCCCCATCTATGAAGAGGTCCCACAGGGCTCCATCCTAGGACACATCAACTTCTCAGTTTTCCTAAATTACCTCCCCTGTGCCTATGTCTCTTCACACATCCACATATACGTGGATGACATGGTCATCTAGTCTTCTTGCCTATTAACCCCTGCTGTTGAGGTCCCACTCCAACATAGCTTCCATAATGTGCTGCACTGGTTCTAAGCCAACCAGCTCAGGGTTAACACCAAGAAGACTGTGTCCATGACCTTTGGCTTCTGGCAGAAACTGGCAAGGCTCTCACTTTTCCCTGTGTTCTCCACCTTGGGTGACACCCTCCTTGAGAGTGTCCCTGTCTTCAAGTACCTGGGGATTTGGCTTGATGGTAAGCATGACTTTTCTGTCCATGTTGATGCCATCCATGTCAAACCTTTCCCCAAGCTCAGCACCTTCTACCATAACAAGGATTGTCATTTCCCTCCAGGTTTGCTGGGAGCTGGTAACCAAAATGTTCCTCCCAGTTTTTGACTATGAGGATGTAGTCTATGGCACTGTTCCCTCAACTTCCTTTGACAGATTGGACATCTTCTTCAATGCCTTCTGTTGCTTTGCCACCAACTTTCCACTCTGCACTCTTCACATCTCTCTCTATTCCTCCCTTTTCATCCTCCTTTTACCTTTATGTGACCAGTCCCACTGTACTGCCTTCATTGCTAAATACTGGTTTGACTCCATTCCTTCCTACTTCTCCTCACTCCTCATACCTGCCTCTCCTCTTCTTACTCTCTGCACTCCGGGGATTCTTGTACATTCACCATTCTTCATCCTAACTCATGTGCTAAGCAAATTGCTTTCACTCATTATCTCCCCTCCCTCTTGAACCTACTCCCCTCCTTCCTTCAGCTCACCACTTCTATCCATGCCATTAGATGCCTGTAAATACATACTCTTGTTCTTCCTGTACTTGTTACTCGACCTCCTGCACATTCTGTCTCTCTTCTGCCAGCCTTTTGTGTCCCTTTCTCTCAAGCCTATTTCTCCTCTAACAGGGCCACCCGTGCTCTTGGCCCCCAGTCTGCTCTCTAATATATTATGTGCATAATCTTATGCACTCTAGCATGCTTTGTTATGGCAGCCATGTAAGGAACTCATGTACTGATCTCTTATTCAAAGCTAGATACCATACTTTTACTATGACAAGTAGGGGATCCCCACTTATTCTCACCTTGCTTCAACTGTGAATGTACTTTGTATATGCACTTTGTATGTTT
Source organism: Neoceratodus forsteri (assembly GCA_016271365.2). Classification (NCBI taxonomy): domain Eukaryota; kingdom Metazoa; phylum Chordata; order Ceratodontiformes; family Ceratodontidae; genus Neoceratodus; species Neoceratodus forsteri. Next base: position 170,619,813 of record CM057451.1, on the reverse strand, counting down.
GTAATCACTCTTCATGTCTGTACTCCTTTCCCTCTCTCCTGGGTTGCACCTGGAAATGAAGCTTGGCTCAGTATGCCTTTCCTGGTTGCCAAACTTATATTATAAATAAATAAACATAACTAAGTGCCGAAGGGGCACGCATAACATTACTGTGCATTTAAAGGTAATGATTTTCCAAAAAAATAAAATTATTAAAAGCTAATACAAATTCAGCACATGAAATAAGAAACTTTGAAAATGCATTGTCATGTTCCTCTAACTGTTCCAGGTAGAACCGCAGTGCCATAAAACCACCTGCATGTGGCACATTTGTATATAAAGATGTGATATCCATTGTCACTAACAGGTGGAGAGATTCAACCTGGAGGTTAAAGACTGTAATTCATAACACATCTGATGTGTCTTGCAAATAGGAAGGCAATCTGCGTACTGAGGGTCTAAGAACAACACCAACATAGAAACATAGAAACATAGACTTTGACGGCAGATAAGGACCGCTTGGCCCACTTAGTCTGCCCATTTCCTTACCCAGAGGATAAGCTGCAGACCCTATTTAACCAACAGCCTATTTCTTCCTACCCTCACAAAAATTGCCTTATGTCTGTCCCATGCATTCTTGAATTCTCCCACAGTTTTAGACCCCACAACCTCCTCAGGAAGGCTGTTCCATGTGTCCACCACCCTCTCTGAGAAAAAATACTTCCTCACATATCCCCTGAGCCGTCCCCTCTATCTTCAAATTGTGTCCCCTTGTTCTTGCACATCTCTTTTTCTGAAAGATGCTACCCTCTTGGACTTTGTTGATTCCACTGAGGTACTTAAATGTTTCTATCATGCCCCTCCCTCCTTTCCTCAAGGGTACATATTAAGCTCCTTTAGCCTCTCCTCGATGGCTTCTCTTGCAGACCCTGCACCATTTTAGTTGCCCTCCTCTGAACTGCCTCCATCCTGTCTATGTCCTTATGGAGATGGGGTCTCAGAACTGGACACAGTACTCCAGATGGGGTCTCACCAACTATCTGTACAGGGGATAACAACTTCCTGTTTTCTGCTGGTGATGCTTCTCTATACATCCCAGTATCCTCCCAGCCTCCCTACCGCCTTCTCCATTGCTTGCCAACCTTAAGGTCATCTGATATGATTACCCCAGGTCCCTTTCCATTTTATTGTTGTTACTACCTCCCCCCCCCCATTGTATAATCTTCCCCTGGGTTTTTGTTTCCCAGGTGCATTACTTTGCACTTCTTTGCATTGAATCCAAGCTGCCATACTTCTGACTGTTTCTCCAACCTTGCCAAGTCCCTTCTCATCCTTTCCATGCCTCCTTGTGTATCAACCCTGTTGCAGATCATTGTGTCATCTGCAAAGAGGCATACTTTTCCTTCCAGTCCCTCTACAATGTCACTTATAAAGACATTAAAAAGGACTGGACTCAGTACTGAACCCTGCAGTACCCCACTAGTAACCCCTCTTTCTTCAGAGTGGACTCCATTTACAATTACCTTCTGTGTCCTGTTGTTTAGCCAATGTTTTACCCAGGCTACCACCCTGGGACCCACTCCAAGGCTGGTTAATTTGACTACTAATCTTTTGTGTGGGACTGTGTCAAATGCCTTGCTAAAGTCTAGGTAGGCCATGTCCACAGCCCCTCCCTGGTCTATTACTTTGGTCACCCAGTCAAAGAAGTCAATTAGATTCATCTGACATGACCTTCCCGATGTGAACCCATGCTGCCTTGGGTCCTGTGCCCCACTGGCCTCTAGGTACTCAACAGTTCTTTCCTTCAGAAGTGATTCCATCACTTTCCCTACCACAGAGGTCAAACTGAAAGGTTTGTAGTTTCCTGCCTCTGTCTTGCTCCCACTTTTGTGAAGGGGAATCACATCAGCCTTCTTCCAGTCCTCAGGTACCACACCATCCTCCCATGATCTGTTATAAAGGGTAGTCAGTGGTGTCACTAGTTCTCTGCTTAATTCTTTTAGAATACTGGGGTGAATTCCATCTGGCCCCATTGCTTTGTCCATCTTCAGTTTTAGGTGTTCTTTCAGAACCCTTTCTTCTGTGACTGGATAGGAATCGACCCCCCTCTCCAGAGTGTTTCTGTTAATTGGATTAGGCACCTCCCCCACTTCCTCTTTTGTGAATACTGAACAGAAGTATTCATTCAAGTATCCGTGCTTTTTCACTGTCACTCTCTGCCCACCCGCCATCCATTCTATTCAGCCTCACTATCCCTCCCTTTGTCTTTCTACGCTCCCTGATATACCTATAAAAGGTTTTATCCCCCTTCTTAACCGAGTTGGCTATCTTTTCCTCAGTTTGTGCCTTTGCTTTTCTGACTACCCTCCCTGCTTCCTTCTGCCTTAACTGGTACAGTTCTCTGTCCTGTTCCTTCTGTGTTTCCTTATACTTCCTAATTGCTATCTTTTTCTCCCTAACCTTCACTGCCACTTCTTTTGAGAACCATAGTGTATTTTTCTTTCATTTTGATTTATTTGCTTCACACAAAGGCTTGTTGCCTCTGTGATGGCAGTTTTGATATTCCCCCATTGTTGCTCCACCCCTCATTCTAGCCTGTTTGCTAGTGCTTTTCTAAGGCACTCTCCCATCTTGCCAAAGTTAGCCCTCCTGAAGTCCAGAATGCTCACTTTTGTATGGCTTGACTCTGTAGCTGAGTTTATCATGAACCACACTGTTTGGTGGTCTCTTGTTCCCAAATGGCTACCCACTTCTAGATCTGAGATCCTCTTCCTGTCCCCCATTTGAGAGTACGAGGTCTAAGATTGCTCCATCATGAGTAGGTTCCAAAACTAGCTGTCTGAGGCATGCCACCTGAAAGGCATCAAGAATGGCCCTGCTTTTGAATGTGGCTGCAGCAAAGGTGCTCCAGTTAACACCTGACATATTAAGGTCCCCCATCAACAGTATCTCCCCTTTCTCTGCCATCCTAAGTATGCCTTCTATCATATTGTCAGTGTCAGTAGCTCAGGAGGTAGCACACTCACCTCTGAGGCCGGGAGATCAGAGGGCTGTGGGTTCAGTTCCCACATCTGGCACTTGGGTTAATATCCCAATATTGACACAGTAGTGCAGCATGAGAGGGGTGCTGCACTTCTGTGGTGCCATCTTTCAGATGAGACGTTAAACCGAGGTCCCATCTGCCTGGATTGGTGGTAGTTCAGGTGGATGTTAAAGATTCCATGGCACTTATTGAAAAGAGTAGGGAATTTCCCTGGTGTCCTGGCCAAATTTCTCTCATTCACTCAAAAATACCACCAACAGCTTAATCTGGTTCCAAGTCTGTTGGCATGCATCTGTATCCCCCTCCCTGGGTCATGCCTGAAAATAGGCAGGATTTGTCTAGTGCACTTACCCAGTCAATAAAAACTAAATAAATAAAATAAAATAAATAAATATCCTTGTCCATTCCCTCCCCCTGACAGGGAGGTCTGTATACAACCCCTGTGTGGATTGTGGTGCCATTTCCAGTCTCTAAGGTGACCCATAGTGCCTCCTCTCCTCTCCTCCCTGTTTACTCTTTTGTTCAGTTGCTTTTATTCCCTCCCTTACATAGAGAACTACTCCCCTCTCTTCTGCCCTCCCTATCTCTCCTGCAGGTTGTGTACCCTGGTATGTTAACATCCCAGTCATGGTTCTCTGTGCACCATGTTTCTGTGACTGCTACGATATCCAGGCATCCCTCTTCCATCAAGACCACTAGTTCAGGGAGCTTGTTGCCCAGACTATGGGCATTGGTACTCATTACCCTCCATTTCTTGATGGTCTTACCCCTTTTTTCCCCATCCCTGTCCTTATTGCGTATGTCACTTTCTCCATTTACTCCTGTGCTTTGCCCTATTGACATCTCTATGTTGGTGTCTACCTCACTTAGTACCCTGATTTGTTTTGGGGGTAGGATTTCCCTGCTCCTTTCCAGTGCCTCCCCCCTCTTAGCTAGTTTAAATGGTTGCCAATGAAGTATTTAAACCTATCACCTAGGATCCTGGTTCCCCTCCTGGACAGATGCAGACCATCATGCCAGTATAGGCCTGCATCCATCCAGGTGGACCTCCAGTCCCCAATGAAGCCAAATCCCTGAGGTCTACACCAGTTTTTCAACCACTGATTGAATCCCATGGTGTGGAGCACACTAGCCTCATCTGTGCCATAGACAGGCAGCACTTCCTAGAAGGTTACCGTGCATGCTATTTGTCTAAGGCCCCTCCCCAGCTCCACAAACACTTCTTGCACTGCTCTGATCCCTTTCTTAGCCAGGTCATTTGTCCCTAGGTTGACAATGACATCCAGCTCCCTCCCCTGCACAGCTGCTCCTGTGATCCTGAGTATTTGCTCCCTGTCCCTCCAAGACATGGCACCAGGCAGGCACCTTACCTCAATCTCCCCTTCCTCCCCCAGTTCTACCTTCTTAACAATGGAGTCCCCCACCAGGAGTTGTTTCCTTCTGCTATGGAGTCCCATGCCACCCTCCTGTGGGTCTCTTTTGTGGAGGTTCCCAGCATCCTCCTTGGTCTCCACTGTGGGTGCCTCCATAGAGGAGCCACACTTTTCCAGAACAGTGTAGAAATTGTGGAGAGGTACAACTGGAGGGATGTGCCTCTGTTCCACTACCCCTCCCTGAGACCACTGTGGTCCAACTGCTCCTCTTTCTTTGCAACCTCTGAGGCAACAGCAGTGACCCTGGTTGTCCCTTGGTGGGAGAGGAGGTCCCAAAAATCCTGGCCAACTCAGCCTGGAGATGAGCAACCTCCTCCCTCAGCCCAGAGAGGTGCCTGCAGGTGGGACAACACTGCATCCTACAAAACATCTCCCGGAAGACTGCTTCTCCACAGCCACTGCACTGCACCACTCCCATCATGTCTTTTTTCTGGCCCCCTAACTGTTGTTTGGAATACTTAATCTTTCCTCTGTTTGTTTACTTTCTTTTTTCTTTTTTTCTTCCCCTACTTACTTACTGCCTCTGTGCCCTTTTAGCTCCTGATCTTCATGTTCTAAGACAAGAAGTTCCTATATTTCTCAGCTGTCTCCTTACTTGCTCAGAGTCAGACCTCCAGCAGCTAGGGAGGGACGGAGAGCTACTCTTACCCTTCTAGGATGGTGAGTCTTTGGTGGCTCTGTGATCACTCACTTCCTGCTCCAAAACAGGAAGTTCCTGTTGTCAGTTAAATCCTGTGCCTATAAAAGTAGAACTAGTTTATGGTGGGGAGGTGGAGGGAAGGGAAGGAGGACAATATATTCCCAGTAGAGAAGTTTTAGCTTTACCAGTAGCTCCTTCCTCCAGGTGTTCTGTCTGTTCCCTGGCAGAAGCTATCTAGGGCAGTGCTTAAATCTGGTTTTAACCTGGCTCCTTCTAGCTAAGCCACTCTGCCTACTTTGCAAATCTTTCTACACTTAGTTAATTTCACAGATAACAATTCCCTTCTGACATCTGTGATAAGCACCTAGATAAGTACACAGATAACACAGATAACAGATAACAATTTACTTCAACTACCTCTGACAAACACACTAATTCTTTTTTTTACCCTAAATTGAAGGTCCTAGTACAAGATTTCTAGTTATTAGTCCCAGTAGAGAAGTTTTAGTTATACCAGTAGCTCCTTCCTCCAGGTGTTCTGTCTGTTCTCTGGCAGAAGCTATCTAGGGCAGTGCTTAAATCTGGTTTTAACTTGGCTCCTTCTAGCTAAGCCACTCCACCTACTTTGCATATCTTTCTACACTTAGTTAATTTCACAGATAACAATTCCCTTCTGACATCTGTGATAAGCACCAAGATAAGTACACAGATAACACAGATAACAGATAACAATTTACTTCAACTACCTCTGACAAACACACTAACTCTTTTTTTTACCCTAAATTGAAGGTCCTAGTACAAGATTTATAGTTCTTAGTCCCAGTAGAGAAGTTTTAATTATACCAGTAGCTTCTTCCTCATGGTGTTCTGTCTGTTTAATAGTTTGTCCATTAGACACCTGATTCTGATCACAATTGGATGGCCTGGAGGGTCCATCATGGATTTATTAATTTTTGGTAAAAGATAAATTGTGGTGAGCATCAAGTGGAAAACAGAAAGGAACTGCTTTTCTTCAGTTGAAATAATCCCCCTATTGACAGATTCACATAGAAAGGTATATATTCTTTCTTTCAAGCTATGAGTTGGATCAGATCTTATTTTCTGATATACAGTGACATCATTAAGCTACGTAAGTGTCTCAAATCAATTCAATTCAATGTAATGTTTATTTTAACCAAGAATACACCATTGAGACAAACTCATTTACAAAGCAGTCCTGGAGGACAATGGAAACATACATGTAAATACAATCACAAAACAACAGGAAAGCAGCAGTAATATACAGAAATGGCAAAACACTAGTAATATCACAAATTATGGGAGATATGCACCTAGTAATGACTCTAGGTATGCAATAGCTGTAATCGAGCTTAAGCTCAATTATGTATTGTTCCATATCCATAATTACAGTAAAATTACTGATGACCCCCTTTATCAAATGGATTACAAGCCTCTGTAAAATGCTGTAATAACCCAAAAACAAGTTATTACGGCATTTTCTAAACTATCAGTCACTGCCGGTGTCATTCATTTATACAGCATCATGCGATTGGCTCCTAGTCTGTCTGTGGGAGGCATGAACACTTTAAAAAAAATTGCAGCTCCATTACTGAAGACCCTCACCCATTGCCGCCACTAATGAGTTTTCCACTTGTCCTCCTCACAACTAAGGTATTCACTTCTTTTTCTAATTATCTAGTTGATCCTGCCTTTACAAATGTATCTGGTTGATCCTGCTGCTGTTTTGCTTTAGTCGCCACTTCAGGAGACTGCAGCCCTAAATGGCATGAGACCACAGAGACTGGTTACTCTAACTGTGGTTCCCAGGGTGCTTCCATACTGAGAATAAAAGAAAAGTAAAAAACTCACATAAATAAACAAAATAAAAAAAAGTTTAAAAATGATAGAGAGACACATCAGGTGTGTGTGTGTGTGTGTGTGTGTGTGTGTGTGTGTGTGTGCATGTGTGCATGCATGTGTGTGTGTGTGTCTGTCTGTCTCAGTGCACGCTCCTGTGTCTCTCATTCACTCTTGCTGTCAGAAAGCATAAATCCCAGCATCAGCAATTATAAAAAACAATGGCTAGGCAAGTGTGTGTTAAGGAACTTTTTTTACACACCATTGGTGTGTGATGGCCTCGTAAACCTCTCAAGCTTCACTCTTTTTTTTCCTCTAATTTATTTGTCTGCCTGCTGATCGGACCCCTTCCACTTGCTACCCCTATCACTGCCACCGGGCGACATGCCGGCCATCACCTCTCATCAATTTTTGAAGTGCCAGCTAACCCAGTACAGTGGGGAGACTGGCTTCATCCTTCTGATTGGCTTGTCTTTCTCCTCTATTTTGTCACACCCCGAATGCTGAGTCAAGGTGTGCAATGACGCCAATGGCCAAGCCGCACATGCTTCCATAAGCAACATGTCGGGTGTCTTGCTCAGCTCCACCCCCTTGTGTGGGTCCATTGTACTGGTCCCCAGCCACCACTAGGGGCCAGCCAAGCAGTGAACTCCATCCCCACCACTCCCCAGGAGAGGAGATCTGTCATCCAGATGCTCTATCCTCTCCCTTCCCGAATGAATCCCAGTGACCCACTCACACCATGAACATGGGTCGCCAGTATGGCAGGAGGTAAGGCATGATGCTTCAAGCCTCCATGCCACTGGGCAACCTTGAGCTTCACTCTTAATGTTTATGGGTCATCAGAAACCTTGGGTGTGTAAAAATATTCCATAACACACACTTGCCTATCCATTAATCTCTACGGAAACACCTTTTGTCCTACAGGTGTGTTGGTGATTTGGTGGTACTGTTGTAATGAGGCTATTGCCTCCTGATCAAAGTTGCTATTATTTACAAAAGAAGTATCATTTCTTTGTTCAAGAAGAGCTTCAAGGTCTTTTCAACTATCTGTTCAAATGCTATAACAGCAGCTGCTGATGGTGGGCAGAATATAGATTTTTGATGGAAATTGTTATTTAGCAGAGTATTATTCATTCTAACACAGTGAAAGACCTTATTTTTCTCGAAATGATATTCAATATTAAGCTTTCTAGTGAATCTAAAAAGGTCTACCATGCAGTCAAAAGAGTTAATAAATGCTGTAAGGATAAATGGTAGGCCTCTTTTTCTTCTGACTCAGATGGCATATAACTAGATATATTTACCACAATAGCTGTTTCTTTTCTATTGCTGAAATTTGTAAGGTGGTTTGTTCTGCATATTTCTCTGCTGCCTTAGATTTCAGGAGGGCAGACTTTGCTAGGATTGAGATATGTATCAAAGAAGCCCAGGTGAGGAAGGATGCGGGGGCGGGTTGAGGAGCAGTGGGTACACCTAAAAGGAGCCATGGTGGAGGTGACAAATCAGTGGATTAGGTTGAGAAACAAGGGCAAGAGAAGGAATAAGCCACTATGGTTCTTAAAGGAGATGGCAGAGAAAGTAAGGGCCAAAAAGGTGGCTTTCAGAAAATACAAGGAGACACAGAAGGAAGTGGATAGGACGGTGTACCTAAATAGAGAGAGAGAGGGAAGCAGGGAGAGCAGTTATGAGCAAAAAGGTGCAAACAAAAGAAAGAGTAGCACAGATGGTAAAGAAAGGGGACAAGACATTCTATAGGTACATTAGTGAAAGAAGGAAGGTCAAGAGTGGGATTGTAAGGCTTAATGGGGATAAAGAGGAATGTTTGGAGGGAGACCTAGAAAAAGTGTCAATACTGAATAAATACCTCTGTTCAGTATTCACTGAAGAGGAGAAGAGACATGGACCAAAACTAGGTATCAGAAACAAAGGTGGGAGGGGGGTGAACACCAGTCCAATTACAGAAGAGAGAGTCATAGAGGAACTCACAAAACTGATGGTGGATAAAGCAATGGGACCAGATGGTATATACCATAATAAATTAAAGGAACTATGGGTGGTGCTAGCAAACACCACTGGCAGCCCTGTTTAGTGAGTCGCTCAAAACAGAAATGGTTCCAGAGGACTAGAAGAGGGCACATGTACTCCCTCTTCACAAAAGTGAAAGCAGAGAGGAAGCAGGAACTATAGGATGGTCAGCCTCACCTCAGTAGTGGACAAGATTATTTGAGGCACTGCTTAAGAAAAGGATTGTGGAACACTTGGAATCCAATGAAGCACAGGATCCAAGGCAGCATAGAGTCACAGCAGGAAGGTCATGTCAAATAAATCTGATACTTTTTTTGACTGTGTGATGAAGGAGGTGGATCAGGGGGAAGCGGTGGATGTCACCTACCTCAATTTCAGCAAAGCCTTTAACACCATTCGACATAAAAGACTGGTTAACAAGTTGGGTAGCCTGGGTGTGGGCCACAAGGTGGGGAACTGGATTAGAAACTGGTTGAGGGAAAGGAAGCAGAGGGTGGTGGTAAATGGGATCCAATCCAAAGAAAGAGGGGGTGACCTGTAGGGTGCCTCAAGGATCAGTCCTGGGGTCAGTCCTTTTTAATATTTTCATTAGTGACATTGCTAAATGGCTGGAAGGGAAGGTTTGCCCATTTGCAGATGACATCAAGATCTGCAACAGCATAGACATGCCAGATGGGTTCAAGAAAATGAGGAGGGACCTAGGAAATCTGGAAAAGTGGTGCAAAGTGTGGCAACTAAAATGTAATGCATAGAAGTGCAAAATCATGCATCTGGGGTGCAGAAGCCTGCAGAGAGTTACAGGATGGGGAGGAGTTGCTGATGGTCACTGGGGAAGAAATGGATTTAGGGATAATCATCTCAGATGTCCTAAAGGTGGCCAAACAGTGTACAAAGGCTGTGTGGAGGGCCAGTGGCATGTTGGAGTGTATGGGAAGGGGTATCCTTAGCAGAAGAAGGGAGGTGGTGATACCACTGTAAAAAACACTGTTGAGACCTCATCTAGAGTACAGTGTACAGTTCTGGAGGCTGCATCTTCATAAAGACAGCGACAGGGTGGAGGCGGGTCAGAGAAGGGGCAACTAAGATGGTGCAGGGCCTCCACCAGAAGACATATGAGGACAGATTAAAAAACCTTAATATGTATACAGTACACTGGAAGAGAGGCAGAAATGGGAAGATATGATAGAAACCTTCAAGTATCTTAAGAGTATAAACAAAGTGGAAGTGGATGACATCTTACAGTCTAGGAGATGTACAAGGATGCGGGGGCAGATAAGAGATTAGAGGGGGCATGATAAAGGGGAATGTGAGGAAGTGTTTCTTCCTGGAAAGGGTGGTGGATGCATGGGATAGCCTACCCCAGAAGGTGGTGGGAGCTAATCACATTGGGGGGATTCAAACATGCATGAGATATGCAAAGGGTGGTGCTGAATGCATGGAGTATGTCTCGGAAGTGTTTGTACAGGGGACTCCTTTAAAAAAGCTGTGCTACCAGTACTATTAACATCTGAGTCTCCTTCTGCATGGGCCCCATCATTGCGCTTTAAAATTGATTTAGGGGATACAGCTTGGGGCATCTGCTTTTGCCAATCAAAGATATGACCAGATTCAAAGTGTTCAAATCTTTCGTAATTTTAATTTTTAGCTGCTTTCATTTTATTATCCTGTTGTTCAATTGCTTTCACCAATCTTTTCTTATGTGTAGCAAAATTGGGTACCCAGGTAAAATAAAGTGCATTGACTCCTGAACGTTAAAGAATGTTCATGAATGGTTCATGAACATCTATTAATAAATTCCCTAACTTTTCTTTAACTCAGTTCATGAACCAATTTCCTGGACCGTTCATCAACATGAAGTTTATGAAGCTACTGAACCTTTAAAGGCCCATGATGAATGGAGACAAAGATAAATTTGCTAACTAATTTGAATATCAGAAAACAAAGTTTCCTACTGAAACATTGTAAAACATCACAGCATCTGACCTTTTTCAGTTTAGGAGTTGAACATAAATATTTAAAGGATAATTAACTATTTAAACACCTAAAATGATTTAATTAACTATTTAAACACCTAAAATGATTGACATTTGAATTTATCACATTTTAAAAGAGCTGCAGATCCGGCTCATATAAATAGTAATTGGGTCTTTCTATTATGAAAGGAAAGAGAGTGGTGATTCCATTTGTTTGAAGAACAAGACAAAATAAAGAAGTAAGGTAAGATACTAATTCTAAAATGCATTGTAAGAAAAGCTAGCCATTAGAAAATCCTAGAGTTTGTAAAAAAATTAAATTGTTGTGTAAAATTGCTTAGGTTATACTATTAAAATAAATAAGGGTTAAATGAGTCCCCTCCGGTTTGTACAGAATGTAAAGAATCTTTTGAGAATAGGGCTAAAAAGGGGTTACCTGATGAATGAACCAATATTATTAAAACAAGGCATTTCTGGTCACCACAAATATTGTTTGTATCCATAAAAACTAAATGGCGGACTTCCATCAACCTTTATGTACAAAACTGTTCATGAAAACAGTTTGCCAACTTATTGTTCTTGCACATTTCATAAATATTCATGAACATGATTGCCGAAATCTGATGTTTGTTCATGGATTTAGTTCAAGAAGTGCTCATGAATAATTCAAGGGTGTTCAAGAACAGTTTATGATCATTTTGATGCGCGATTTTACAAAGATGTTAACTATATGTTCCTTTAATTCTAGAGTCAATTGAACTTCATCTTGAAGTTTCTTAGATTTTTTTAGAATGGCCTAAATTAACAACGTGCTGCCTTGTAGTAGGGCTTCCAGCCAAATTTCCATGAAGGAATGTTGGTCTTTATCAAATGCTGGCTGTTTCAAAATGCATAAACCATGCAGCATATGTCCTGCTGTTAGATATGCTTGTAAAGTGATATGTTACCAGTAAATGCATTGGGCTTTTATCACTGTGTGTTGTAATTTGGTAAATGCATATTTGATTGTGATTTGATCAGCTAGAATAGTATTAGTATTATTGGATGCACTCCATCAAGTTGTTGGTTCAAATTGCCTCTGTATACAAAAATATCTTGCAGCACACTCTGGACAGCTGCATGTGCTTGGTCCTGGCTGAAAGTTAAAACTATGATCCATGTGTAGATTTCAGCATGTGGCTCGTCAATTCCAAAATACTATCATAAACCTAACCAAAAATGGAACTACCTCAAGAATGCATCACAGAGTGTAAGGCAGCAGTCAAAAGGGAAACAGAAAGACTTCTTATCCCATGTCTAGAGCACTGTCCTGGTATTAGTGGTCCATGTCTCCCATATCTCCACTCCTACCTTTCTAACTGCTCCTTTTATGTCTCTGATTGCATTTTTTTCCACATCCTCACATCCTCTCCTATTTGCAGTTCCACAGGGTTATATCCTGGGTCTTTTTCTTTTAATGTTTTACCTTTCCACCCTAGGGAACCTAATATCAGACTATAAGCTTAGCTATAATGTATCTGATAAAGTTTAGTTTTACATCTCTGTTGACTATTTTTGAGACCACAGCTTCCCTACTCTTTCTGCCTATATTGACCATATCAGTTATTAGCTTTGTTTTAATTTCTTCTATTTGAATGTCTCTAAGCTTGAAGTAGTGTTCCTTCTCAAGCAACATTCTCTGAGGGACACCTCTCTACCTTTCTCTGTCACCCGTCTCAACTCTGATCTCATATTAGCTGCCTATGTAAACAGTTGTGATGTTTCCTTTCAATTACATGTACTATTTACATCTCCTGTATCTGTAAAATATAATTGTAACAACTGTATAATACCACTCATGCCCATTCTGTTCCTGATACTTTCTTTTATGAAATCCTCATACATTTCTCAGTCTCCTCTTGCCTCACCTATTATAACTCCCTCCTATATGGCTGTCACCAAAATCCAGCTTGCTCATCTCTAGTTTGTTCAAAGTACTACTGCTCTTTTCCTGAAATTACTCTAAGAGACCTGGCATGGTAACATCACTCTCATGCTAAGGTGCCTGCACTGGCCCCATATCCTTCCGAGATTCAATTCAAATTGCCCTCAATATCTTAAAGATCCTTAATTGGCCTGTTCCTGCTTATCTCGCTCAACTTGTCCCCCCCCCCACACTATCCTCACTGTGCTCTTCACTTTTCCAACTCTGACCTTTTCTGTATCCCCTAGCTGAAGCATTGAACTGTTGGTGGCAGAGCCTTGTCTACTTCTGTGCTTTATTTCTGCAGTTATTCTTCCACTTTGTTTACAGTGTTGACGGTACAGAGTTGTGTCTGCCTCTACACTTTACACCTTCCTCCTTCCACTTTCTGATGAAGGACTAGTTGGTCCGAAAGCTAAAGCACTTTGTTCTTGTTGTTACATCTATGTTGGTCCATTAAAAGGTATCAAATCATTTGCTACTGGATCTGTTCTTGCAAGGACCAATACGGCAACTACTAAATCTAGATTTCCCTCCACTTTATTAATTCTCCCACACCACTATATTCAAATGTTCTCTTTATCTTAGAATTTTTATTCATCCCTCCCCCACCTCTTATCATTATCTGGCAGTATTGCTGTCACCTGCCTGCCAGTATACACCCATCTGCATGCCTTTCTCATTTTATTCACCAGGGGCATGCAATTGAAATTGATAATATATGTTGTGTATGCTACTTTTTTAAATATATAAGGGATACACTACCCCACTATTTGGATATATTATCAATATTTTTCATTTGAGTGCCAATTGACCTGATAACATCATGAGTGGTGAAGCCATGAGTGACTTCTTTGTGTCAATTGGCATAAGAACAAATAATATTGACAATATTTCCAGTACAAGGGTTGTGCATTCCATTGCTTCACCTCCAAAAAAGTATAAAAAAATAGAATTTCTTGCAATTTCTTTTCTGACTATAAAAAAATCTAAATGGTTTCTATAAATTAAACACCACTCATTTTGTAGATATTTTTCTGTTGATCAACTTTGGTTTTCAAACTACCATGCTATAATTTGTCATTTTAAAGTTATTTGCATTTGTTTGTTGCAAAAAGTGAAAACAAGAGGAATTTTCTGCTGGTTTTGCTAATTATAAAGAACTGCTGAACAAATTTCATACTGAAAGTACCAAGCTATCCTTTTTTCATTTTAGTTATTCACATTTGTTTGCTGCAAAAAGTGAAAACAATGGAATTTTTTTGCTGTTTTCTTGCTAATTATAAAAAAACTAAAAGGTATCTATAAATGAAACACTACTCATTTTGTAAATGTTTTTTTTGCTGAACAAATTTTCTGCTCACAGTACCATGCTATCATTTTTTTGTTTTAAAGTTATTTACATTTGTTTGTTGAAAAAGTGAAAACAAATTTGAATTTTCTGCTTTTTGGCTAATTATAAAAAAATCAAAGTTAGCTATAAATGAAACACAACTCATTTTGTAGATATTTTTTGTGCTGAACAACATTCATGCTCACAGTACCATACTATCATTTTTCATTTTACTTATTCACATTTGTTTGTTGCAAAAAGTGAAAAAAAATCAGCTGTTTTCTTGCTACTTATAAAAAAACTAAAAGGTATCTAAAAATGAAACACTATTCATTTTGTAGATATTTTTGTGCTAAACAAATTTTGTGCTCACAGTACCATGCTATCATTTTTTGTTTTAAAGTTATTTGCATTTGTTTTGTTGAAAAAGTGAAAAAAACAATTTTTCTGCTATTTTTTTGCTAATTATAAAAAAAAGTCAAAGTTAGCTATAAATGAAACACAATTCATTTTGTTGATATTTTTGTGCTGAACAGCTTTCATGCTTATGGTACCATGCTGTCATTTTTCATTTTAACGTTATTCACATTTGAATACAGTTAGTACTGCTACCGAGGCTGAACAATCTAAATGAGTTCCAAATGAACAAATCAGGACCTACTATAAGTATCAGTTTACAAAGAAAGGACCTACTATAGGTATTTTTGGATCTAGAGAGAGAAGTAAGCAATAAGACATGACAGGGTGTACTCTAGACACTTCTAATGCATGGCCAGGGGCATAGCAAGGCACGATGCAGCAGGCAGAATGCCTTCAGCACCTTGACATACACTAGAAGTGTCTAGTGCACACCCCCAGAGTGTCTCATTGTGATATGAAATAAGCATCTATATCATAGATGCATGTCAAAATTAAAATGATTAGGAATGAGTAATAAAAAAGTTACATTTTTGTCTTGATTTTAAATAAAATAGTTCCTCTGCCTGGATATGCTGAGTGTGTATTTTACTTCTTTTTTACTGGAGGACTTTTATTCTATTGTGTGTTGTAGGTTTTTTTTTAGTTGTGGTTGTCATGGCTACCGTGTCTCTCTCTCTCTCTCTCTCTCACACACACACACACACACACACACACACACACACACACATTTCTATTTTATTTTATTTTATGTTATTTTTGTTGCAGCATTTGTTTCATCCCTTTTCTATGCTTTTTTTTTCTAATCTGTTTGGATTGGCGAGGCAAGGAGTATTGAAGACTGGTGCAGCAACAGTTGCCAGGGAATCAGTGAACGAGCTGTGAGAGTGGCAGCTACAAACCACAGCTTGATTGAGATACTGGTACTTTTTAAAAAAATTTAAATACATATTTACACCAATGTTATTCGCAGTGTATATGCTGCCCCTCGGAGACATTATAAGATGGTATGGGCTGAGGTTTCAGTGCTATGCAGATGACACCCAGCTATACCTGTCTTTTGCACCTGACCAGGATGGAGCTCTCTCAGTGTTTAATAACTGTCTGGAAGAAATCCGAGGGTGGCTAGATTCTAGTTGGTTGAAGTTGAACTCAGAGAATACAGAGGTATTGGTGGTGGACCCTGGGGGTCAAATAATGAGGCCGAATGATGGCTCACCCTCTGGAACTTTTCTTGATGGTGTGTAACTTCCAACCTCTGAATGGGTGCGCAACCAGGAGATTGTCCTAGACAACAGGCTGACCTTCCAATCTCAAGTGTCGGCCGTTGTCAGGACTTCCTTTTATCATCTCAGGAATATTGCCAGGGTGCGTCACCTTGTTCCATCTGACTCTTTGCCAATGTTGGTCCACACCTTTGTGTCCTCACGGCTGGACTACTGCAATGCCCTTTACTTTGGGCTTTCTGGGGTTGAAATCTGTCACCTTCAGCTGGTGCAGAATGCTACAGCCAGGGTGTTGACTGGGACAAGGAGATCCAGTCATATTACCCCAGTACTGCACAAACTGCACTGGCTTCCCATACGGTGGTGGATCACCTTTAAAGTCATTTTATTGACTTTTAAAGCACTTCATGATCAGGGTCTGACTTATCTGAAAGAACTTCTGGTGCCTTACTGCCCTGGCCGATCGCTACGCTCGGCTGACGAGGGGTTGTTAGAGATTCCAAGAGTGAGTTTAAAATCTTCTGGTAGCAGAGCTTTCTCTTATGCAGCTCCCACTCTTTGGAATTCTCTCTACCTCGCCAGTTAAGGGATTGTACCTCCTTGGGGGTATTTAAGAAAAATTTGAAAACCTACCTGTGGCGGATTGCCTTCTTAGATGATTAACTGATATTTGAGCATTAATATTACTTTTTGGATTGTATGGATGATTTTATTGTTGGTTTTTAATATGTGATGTCGTTATGTATTTATTGTATTTATATGTTTTATGTGATATTTTATATTGTGCATTTTGACATGTAAAGTGCCTTGGTATTTTGAAAGGCGCTTTAAAAATAAAGTTTTTATTATTATTATTATTATTATTATTAAAGTGTGAGGCAGGGGGTTTCAGCAGACTGGATGGTGGTTTCCTTGGTGGTTTTTGGTATCTGCAGCTTCTGTCCTCAGCTAGGTTTGTGCTGAAACAGCTTGTTGGGTATTTTTATGCTATGACAGAGTTTCTTCATTCTGGCCAGAAGAATTAAGCTGCTGTTCACTGAAGTACACTGAGGGTATGCTCTGACATGGCAAGTTTAATGTTTCTGGCTGCATGGGCAGAGCTCTGCAGACATTATGACATCATCATCTCTTTAGCAGAGCACTGTGGAAGCATGTGACTGGACCGCTGTCTAGTGCGCTTCCATAGTGCTCTGGCACAGTGTCCAGTGGTTGTGTGTATGTGGCCTTTCCCCTCCACCAGCCACATAAACATACCTATTTCATGGGGGACTTCTATTTCTTCCACAACTGTGAAAGTGACAGCTGCCATTCAAGTGAATGTAAAAACTAGTAGTGTGAATTCTTATCAGTTGCACTGGCACTCAACTAGCAGTGTGTAGTATCACAAAGCAGAAACTATGCTGAAAAAAATATGGACCACTGTTGCAGCTGGACTGCAATGTGAACATCACCCATACACTAATTAAATTTAAATTTAATAAGTCTTATCTACCTACATTTTTAAAAGCAGCATCTTCATAGTCCCTATTTGTTTATGCCTTGTTTTTTGGTCCTATACACCCCTGAGGAGTGCAAGTGAAATCAACAAGAATTCTTACTAGTAGCTTGTACTTTCACTTACACTCCATAGTATAAATATGATCTCAACTGTGGCTAAAACACTCAGTGCAAAAAGAAACTGACAGTAAGTCCTGCTAGCCAGAACCATGAGGGCTTTAAATGCAAGTAATGTGAGGCCAGGCTTATTGGGCTACCAATCTTTACATCAAGGATTGTCTTGAACTGCAGACAGCACTCATCATGGAGGCACTGCTGTGACTCTGAAACTGTCTTAATCGGACAGCCGAGTAGATACGAACTGGGTAACTTACTGTTAACCTTGAACTGCTCACCCAGTGTCTGTCTAAAGCCTTCATACTATAGAAAATATATATCCTATAGATTGGCACCAGATTGGGAGTAAGTAGTCAAGCAGTGGAGACCAGATCTATTTTATTTTTACAATTGCACTGAATCTGGTGAGGGGTGGAAAGGCAAATACTCCGATGGCTTCCACAGACTCTGTTGCTGCTTGCACTGCTCTTTCCTGAATCCTGAACTTGCTGACTTATTTTTGTTTGTGAACAATTCAGTTGCAATTCACAGACACAACTCTTCTGATCCCCGCTCAAGTCCTTTTTGTTAACATTGAATATTACTGTTCCCAGTATCCTTTCTGTCATGCACACAGACAACCCTGAAGTGCACATTCTCAGTGTTGTTGCTGTTTCTAATATCTTCACTGATTAGTGCCTACCCAAGTACAATTTCTTTCAGTGACAAATCGTTACCTCAGGATAAGCAGCAGTGATATTTTTAAAAGCAGCTCACTCTGACCATGTTTGAAGGTACCATCCAGCTTTAAAAGGCTAGAGTAATTATAATTTATCCATAAACAAAAAAAAAATGCTTTACAAAGTGACAACAGCATGCAATCTTTCACGCTTCTTCCCAATGTTTCAGATCCCTTAATCTGGCAGAATACTGCACAATCGTCTAAACCCATGTTTTCATCCCACAGATGGTTTATATGGCCATGCATCTCTGATGATTTTATTGACAACATCTGAAAATAATTTTAGTATACACATATTGACTTGCACTTGATTGGATGCTACTGCTTGCAATACACTGCCTTCTTCCTCAGTCCTCACATCTGTCTGTAAACACAAGACACAGAGCACCGGCTCAGTGAAATGAGATATTGCACCTCAGGTGGTGTATACTTGGAAAATAAACTAAAAAAAAATAGATAAAATCAGGATCCCACAGAAATGGAAATATTGTATATCAGTTGACCTATCATGGATTAATGCTGTACAATGTAAAATTTGGTAAACAAACACAATTCCACTGAAAATTAGATATTGTATCTCAACTGGGCAATGCTGGGTAAATACAATATACAAATGTGTAAGCAGAATCCACTACAACAGAAACTCACTGAAAAGGAGATATTGCATCTCTCCAGACAAAATACACTGTAAAACCAGGACACCACTGAAAATGAGGTATTATACTGCTTTTCAGTTGCACTGTGCTGGGTAAATACAGTACAAAAATGTGTAAGTCAGGACACAAATGAAAATGACATTGCATCTTAGCTGAGATATTCTGGGTAGGTGTACTGTACAAATGTGTAAAAGCAGAACGCCACTGTAAAGGAGATGTTGCATCTAAACTGGTGTGTGTGTGTTTATAAAAATATGTATTACACTTTGCAGAACTGTATTTTCTTATATTCTTATATTATTATTTCTATATTATTAGCCTCCTTGCTAGTCTTCGACTCACATTCCTTATTCCTATCACTTTGGTCCCTGCTGTTACTCAGAGGTCATATCTTTGAAATATCATCCTCTGAGTTAAATGTAATAAAAGTAAAACATTGACAAAGAAAGATACAGTGTGGTATAAGCACAAAGAAACTCTTGAGAGAGAAATACAAAAAGCCATCCTGTTTTTTTTTTTTGTTTTTTTCACCTGCAGTGTTACCTGGTGACAACTCAGTGATGAAAGTGAACAGAAACGCACAGGAACTCCGTTCCTGTACCTTTTCTGCAGCAGGAACAGAGTTCCTGTTCTTCTTCCCACTGACAGTGGAACTGAGATTCTTAAACCAGCAACATAATGACAGTCTCTGGGCCTGTGACCTGAAATCAAGGTTTCCATAACAACATTTGACTTGTACAGCGAAGCTATTTTCCTAGAAATACTTCAATATCTCTAACTAAATCTACTAGCGTCGAAACACATAGATGTGTCTTGACATGGCTATCCTTCAAACTGAGGATCTTCATTCTGCATTTCATATTTGCCAGTGCCTGAGTTCCTGTACTTCTTTCCTACCACTTGCACCACTGTGACAACTGGAATGAAAAAGCTAATGATTGCTGATCTGTTTGCTAGCTGTCTATCATTTGGTGTCTGAGGTATTTTTTTTTATATATTTAGAACTGACCCAATCCATATTCATTCATTCATTCATCCATTCATCCATTCTTTCATGTTCATATTCAGATCCTGTTCATTCATTTCCTGTAATTTTGCTTTGACTATTCACTACTTGCAAAGTAAGCACTATCTGAATCAAAAGGCTATTTTGTGTATCTTCTGGTACCAACTGAGCCAAATCCTTATTTTCAGTAGTTATAAAAATGACAGCTGGAGCCACCATAGTCCTTCATATTTGGAGCTGTGTGGCGATAAGTACATGCAAATACATGACTTATAATAATAGCCATTGTCTCCTCCCAAAACAGCATGACAAAGGGAATGCTATAGATTGTATTGTTTAGCTTGTCACCACGATGCTAACTGGCATGACCAAACTGTTTTTTCCCACTCAAACTATGATGCAGGCTTTTTTTGGCTATAGGTGAAGCGAAATTTTGAAGGACCGGAGCCTGATTTTATGTGGACCCATTTGTTGTTTTGGCTCTCACAACTAACATATTTAAGCCTGATGAGTAAACATAATAAATTTTATTTGCTGCTCAAGGAGGTTATCCAGAAAAAAAGTAGGACTTCATTTACTTCCCCTTTCAAAGGCCAGATACCTAACTAATTGGTTACTTTTAACATTTCATATAATTTAAAACTGTAAAACCTAATGTGTAAGAACATTTCAGTTTGAGCTGGTGAGTTTTTGTCATAAAGAATATAAGCAGTTAAACAGATCTACTGTAAATGACAGTAGCTAACAGGTGCTACAATAAACTAGGTGGTCTGCTGATCATGGCTCTTGAAAACAAACAGTTGATTTCATTTTAATTAAAGGTATTTTTTAATTATATCTTAGTCTTCTTCTTGGGTACACTCAATAGTGCTTACACTCTCGCTGGCTTAAGGAAAGGTAACACAAATCAGCAATGAGCTATTTAGTTGATAACATAAACACATAATAGACATTGCATTTCTTTTTTTACCCTTATAGTTCTACAAATTGTAAATGAATGTAACAGAATTTTTCATCACAACAACACATATATGGATACATTTATTGAAGGCAGAAGTGCTCTGTGATACCTCTAGTAAAGTAACACATTATGTATCACCTCCTTTACAGAGGCTTCATCTCTGCCCTGTTCATGGCTGCCACTGCTGTCACACAGCCAGAGTGGTGACCATCATGCGCAGTACTTTCAGCTGTCAAACTGCTGCCATTCTTTTTTTTTTATCGTATAATATTTTATTGAGGTATTTTAAGTGTTTTCATACAGTAGAAGATAAGCAGTGCAGTCTACTGATTACTAAGTATGGTACAGTCCAAAAGGTACAATGAAAGAGAAAAAAAATATCTTGCATTACACATGTGTTCTCATTATAAGACATAAGTAACTGGATATCTAAGTTTCATATTACAATTATCTTAAGAATATAGTACTTTCCAGGACAGTAATACATAGAAAGGAATTAAGCCCTAAATAAGGGCAGATGCTTATATTTTATGATAAATACATATCTTCCCATATCATAATCTATAATGCGACTGAGTACCATCTGCCTACTAGAAAGGAGGGTTAGAGGGTGGCTCTGAGGTTTTACAAAGAGGGTAGCTAAGATGTGGATCCCATCTCTGATAATAATGGCGGAGATTACCCCTCTGAAGGTGGGAAGGCCTATCAAACAGAGAGAGAGCTTAGCCAAAGCTGCCTTCCAGGTAGTACGAGTAGGGATACCTGGCTTCCACCAAAATCTGAAGAGAAGGCATTTAGCCTCTAGGATTGCTACCAGAGTCCAGTCCTTAAGGTGTTTAGATAGCTGAGTCAAAGTGGCAGTGTCTTCCAAACATAGCTTGACATCAGTCAAAACAATTGTTTCGAGCCAGCCCTTGGCACAGAGGGTTGAGGCTCTGGCACCTTACCTCAAACCACACCAGTGACCCGGGTTTGGGAACGGACTCAGGTGCCAGAGGGTCGGCAGGGGAAGGAGAAGGATCGAGCATCCAGAGGACTGCTCTCTTCCCCTGGGGTGGGTTAGGAACAGCCCTCGCTCTGTAGCAGCCCCCGGTGGAGACCAGGGGCAGTGCAGATGTGACGCATGGGAACTGAAGGAGGAAAATACAGAAAAATGCACCTCCAAACTGCTGGATAATGGCCTCCCGGACCAGTGCCTCCTCGGAACTCCGAGAAGCCGACCCAACCTCAACAGCACCCAGGACCAATGCTGAGCCATCCAGGCCATTCCTTCTCAGAAGTAGAGGACCCATCCATTGAAGGGTTACGTCTGGTTACCCTGAGGTGGCTGCGATATGGGGTCAGGGATCAGCGTTGGAGCCATGGGGGAGATCATTCTTGGCAATGACCTGAAGGAGTGGCAGTTGGGGATGCAGGGGAGATAAACAAATAACACAAAAAACAAAAACAGTTGGTTGCTTAAGTACTAAAGAAATATCCAAGGTCACCATCTTCCAATAAGCTAACAAGTCAGGACAGAACCATAAAATGTGAAGAATGTATGCCTCCCCCTGAGAGTAACGCCAACACTTGTTATGGCCAAGCAAGCCATGAGAGTGAAGAATCACTGTTGTGCGGTGCCATAACAGTAATATTTTTAACTGTGGGAAGCGACTATTGGTGTCATTGTAAGTATGGTATATACCCTTAAGATAGGAAGTCCATTGAGTGTCAGAGATGGGAGAATCAGTATATAGTTCCCACTTCTTTTTGCAAGACAAAGTTGTATTGGATTGTGAGTCTCTCCAAGAACTATAGAAGCGACTCATAATTCCCTTGCTGGAGGGAAGACAGTGCAAGCTAGCTAACCATGACCACTGAGTGATCTCCTGTGATTTGGGAAGAAGGGGGTGTAATGCACTACAAATTTGGAAGTATCTCCAAAGGTTTTTGTGTCGTAGACAAAATTGTCTTTATAACTGATCAAAGGGAGACAGGGGGTAAGTACCTGAGGGAGCAAGATCTTGTACAACCTGAATTTCGGCTTTGTACCAAGAAGGCCAACATATTGATACCCCATCAATTTGAATAAGGTTATTGTGCCATAGAGGAGCATATTATATCGGAGGATTCCAGGACTGTCTAGACAAATGAGATTTGGCCTGAAGGCACTTCCAAGAGTGGGCTGTGCACAACACTGTGGGTGAGAGAGAGAGTGTATCAAGTGTGACTGTGGGGTGAGAAGCGTATACTGGGGTATTGTGCCTGCCAGGTCATATTCCAATTAAACCCATATCGGGGGACCCAAAGCATTGGGCACAAACCACTTGGTTGCTTTGCAGCTATATATGAAAGGTAATAACCATAATACCAGGGGACATTAAGGCCTCCCCTAGGACCAGTGTGCCCTCAATTTATGCTTACCCCACTGAGGCAGTTTGGAATCCCATAGAAAATTGGTTGTTAGTTTCTCTAAAGAAGTGAAAAGTTTGAGTGAGAGAGGGATAGACAGATTGTTTACCAAATACATGGCACACAGGAGAAAGAGCATGCGAAGAGCTGCTATCCTGCCTGGTAAAGAAAGTTGCAGCTTACGCCATCTCTCAACTTCCACAGTTAGTTGTGCCAACAGTGGGGAACAATTGACAGATTTGAGCACCTGCCAAGCCGTTGGTATACAAATACCCAGGTAGATAAACCCGGTGGCCACCCAGGACAGATTAGTTCCTTGAATGCTGGTCTTGGTACAGAGATTATTTAGGGGGACTAAGGGACTAAGGTGTTTTTTTTTTTTTTGATTAATACAGAGACCAGAAATCGCTCCCGATTATTCTAACGTCTGAAGCACTTTTGATAGGGTTTGTTGGGGATTAGAGAGGGTTAGCAGGAGGTCATCCGCATAAACCGCTACCAAATAGGGATGGTTGGTGATGACAATACCTTGAATTTGCAGGGAGGCAATAAACGTTCTGATCAGCAGATCTAAGGCCACCAGGAATAGTAAGAGGGATTAGGGGCAACCTTGTCTGGTGCCTTGGTGTAACTAAAAGGGGGGGATATCACTATTGGTGAGGATATGGGCTCTGGGGGAGCAGTTAGGGTACACATCCACTGCATAAATGAAGTACCAAAGCCATACCTAAGAAGGACTTAATAGAGATATTGCCACTCAACAGAATCAAGTGCTTTGGAGAAATCAACTGCCAAAGCTGCTAAGGGGAGGGAGGATTTGGAGGCATACCACTTCAGGTTTAGGAGGACTCTGGTATTGTCCATCCCAGATTTTCCCCGCATAAACCCCATTTGGGAAGGGTGTATAATCGATGGAAGAATAGACGTCAGCCTAGATGCCAGTGCTTTGGCTAATATCTTTGTGTCAATTGACAGAAGGGATATCGGTTGAAAGTTGGCACAGTCCAAAGTATCAGATGATTTTTTCTGGAGAAGGGAGATTATTGCCTCATTCATAGTAGGGGGGAACAATCCAGAGGTATGGGCAAAGTGAAAGGCATGCTGCAATGGTTGGAGAATAGCTGGTCCAAGGGCCTGGTATAGCTCCACAGACATACCGTCTGGACCCAGGGCTTTCCCCGTGCCATTTGGGATAATGCCAGTTGGAGTTCTGCACAAGAGATGGGTGATTCCAGAAGGGTCACCTGTTCAGAGGTGAGAATCGGTAGTGGGGTTTGCCAACAAAATTTGGTGAAATGCTCCTGTAACTCTGGATCTGAAGCAGGGGACTGAGATTGATAGAGGGATTGGTAAAACTGCTGCAAAATAGTGTTCATTTGTTTGGGATTGGTCGTTATGGAGCCTGCAGAGGTGCGGAAGGCATGTATTAATGTAGCTGCCTGCTGCTTTCTTAGGTGAAAGGCAAGTAACTCCCCTGCATGCTCACCACTGGCCCAATAGGCCGGCTTTGACCTCAAGAGGTGCCGTTCAGCTTTTTGATGCAGGATTGTGTTAGTTTGATATTTAAGGCCAACTATCTGCCTATATAGGGCATCATGTGGGGTAGTTCATGGGATAACTTTAAAGCGATGTTCCAAAGTAATTAAGTTTGCTTGGAGCTGGCCAAAAATTCCCTGCATTTCTGATTACGTGCTGCTGAAATGGCAATGATGTCACCCCTTAATACAGCATTAAATGCTTCCATGACAGTGCATGGGGAAACTCCACAGTCCACATTATGAGAAAAATAATATTTTGTGGCCTGTGTGAGGTATGGGCAAAAGTCTGGGTCTTGGTGCAGAAGTGGATTACAACACCAATAATTTCCAGTGGAGCGATGCTCAGGAAGGGGGGTAAATCTCACAGACAGGGGCATGATCTGATATTAGAACTGAGCCAATGTTAGAGTTGGAAAGGCATCTGGTTGCTAATTAATTAGCAAGCCAGAAGTCTATATGACTGTGGGACTTATGAAGCACAGAGTTAAATGAGAAATCCCTACCAGTAGGGTGGTCCCTACACCAGACGTCTGTGAAGGCCCATTCCTTTAACATGTATTGGAGAGATTGATTGGCTTTGGGGTTAGCATGAGGGGTGGGATAGGATTTGTCTAAAAAAGTATCTCCTACCATGTTAAAGTCCCCACCTAGAATTACAGGGAGTGGTGATCCATCTGACTGTAGCTCTGATATGGCCTAGCTGATCATGGGGAAAAAATCCACATGCTCAACATTGAGAGGGTACAAGTTGCCCAGTAGGATAGTGCCTGCAAGGGAAAATAGCTTTGCCACTAGCCAGCGACTTTGAGTATCTTTTTTGACCTCTTTCACCACCCATGGGGAAGCACGATGGATGAGAATGGCTACTCCCTTGGATTTAGTGTTGAAGGAGCTGGCCAGCACTTATCCTACCCAGACTTTTTTTTAACCAATTGGTACATTTAGATAACAGGTGGTTTTCTTGAAGGAGGGCAATGTCAGCCCACATGGTTTCAAGTGTTGTAAAACTTTTGTACATTTAACAGGATGGTTTAACCCTTTCAAAATTCCAGGAGACCCAGTGATATCCGTGTTAGGCACCAGGAGTAATAGACATTTTTCCACACAATGAACAAGAGGAGGTACTTACAGAGCTTCCAGTTGAATGAGGGACAGAAGGGTTATCCACTTTCGGAGCCATCAAGTACTTGAGGGAGGGTAGAACTATCAGTACATGTACTAGCACTGTAAAAGACATAAGCTTCACCTGTAATGCCCAGACTGTGTTTCTAAGGTGTAGATAAAGCTTTAACTGCAATCCTAGAAACAATGAGTAGAAAGCTAATTAGTATTTAAACACAGTAAGTCAAAATCAAAGTGGGCAACTAGCCCAGTAGTAAACAGAATAGTACCAAAGAGAGACACAACAACAGCAGTAGTGTGAGACAGGGGGTCAATGCAAATGAGGGTAATAATCATATGTACCCTGCAACTAAGCTATCCCCAATGCTCAACTCAGGTGGGTATTGTGTGGATCATACAGAGAACTGACTCATCCTAGACCCACCTTGACCCTTGGTTGGATGACCCGAACCGCATGGAGGGGGAGAGGGGGAAGAGGGGAGGAAGGAGAAGGTGGGCTTACCACCTGCTGGCTGCTAGACTGGAATAAAAGACCACCCTATGAAAGGTGGGAATGCACCAGTCCAAGGAGCTAACCACTACTCATATGATACATGGGAGGGAAGGGAGGAGAGGGCTGCTTCGCCCATTTGCCTTCACTGCTAAGAATGCCAAGTGGTCAAAAAGGGGGCCGTAATAAGGCATCTATCTAGCCAGCCTTAATCTTTCCAGGGCGGGAAGGTAAAAGGTACAGTAAGATCCACGCAGCCATACCAAAACCATGGTACAGGATGGTGGGGAAGACATAGCGGGGAGGGGAAGGGAATTGTGGAGTGTAAATTCACCCCCATCATACTACCTATTTTGAATACAGAATTAGATAGTCAGTCAGATTCCAGGGAATCTAATAGATTAGCTTTTGGCCATCTCGAGGGAGCCCCAAGGGGTACATCCAGGATCTAAAGGTGTCTGCACCACTGCAGCAGCACAGCTGATGAGACCAGGTCAGACTGGTGAAAAAGTATCTACCAGTTCCACTAAGGATGTCTCAGGGAGATCTGCCCAGTCTGTCACTTGTTCAGTGTCCATATCTTGGATTCCATTCACTGCCTGGTTCAGCATAGGAGAAGGTTCATCCCTGGAGGTTTTTGCAGGTGGAGCTGCTGTGGATTTGTAAGGCGAATATTGTGGGCCACTCCTAGGTCTGTGTCTTGGCTTAGATGATGGGTTTGAGCCCTGCTGAGGAAGGGAGGACTGCAAATTGGATGCCTACAACACCAGTTATAATGAATTGGCATTGGAGCCAGCCATTTGAGAGGCAGTCTTTGCTGGGGGACCTTTTTGCTGTCGAACCTGTCCAGTATGCAAATAGGATACAGAGGAACCATATGTGGAAAAAAGGTTCCTACCCGGAGGTGGTGCTGGAGGAGACTCACAAAGCTTCCTGGGACTTGTAGTAGGACACTGAAGGCCTGGCCAAGATCGAGCAATCCACCTTTCTATGTCCCCTGGGTGATCAGCAATGAGCTCATGACCTTCTTTGGCAACATGTAATCTAGTAAGATTTTTGAATTTAAATTTGAAGTCATGTTGATAAAGAACTTTTTTAATAGTCCTGAATGTTCTCCGCCTTGCAGTCATTTCCTGAGCAAAGTCCCTGTATATGGCAGTTGGGGCACCCAGCCAGGAAAGTTCCCCTAAGTCCCTAGCAGCCTGAAGGACTCTATGTTTAGTAGTATATGGTAGCAAATAGTCTACAATTGGCCTGGGCACATTGGACTGTTTGTTTACCCGGGCAGAGACTCTGTGTGCCCTCTCACTTTCAATTGGGCCCTTCCAATGGTCCCCCAGCATGCGTGGAAGATTTTCATTTAAGAATTGCTCTATTGATTGTCCTTCAGCCCCCTCCAGGAGGCCAACAATCCACAAATTATTGCGGCGGCTATGGTTTTCATGATCCTTGGCCCTCTCCCAAAGTGCTGCAATCCTTTCTTCATGCTGCTGAAGCCGCTGCCATACCTGAGCTTGCTGAGCTTCACAAGCTCCGGCTCTTTGCTCCACCACATTCATTCTGTCCTGTAATTGTTGGACATCTTTAATAGTGCCTGTTAAAGTTAGGTTGATATCATTGACTCTGGTAATTAGAGTTCTAAGGCAATTCTAGGGGTTGGGGGTAGGAAGAAGTAGGCTGTTGGTTAACTAGAATCTGCAGCTTATCCATTAGGTAGGGGAAATGGGCAGACTGGGTGGGCCAAGCGGTCCTTATCTGCCATCAAATTCTATGGTTCTATGTTTCCAGGAGTTTGACAATATGTTGCAAGGATTCCCTAACCGCCATTGGTTGGTCCATTTTCAGGCTATGACTCTCCGATGTTTGAGACAACATAAAAGGTCTACTGTATATTGTGGCCAGCAAGGTAGTAGGAGTTCAGTGGACTAGAGACAGCCTCTAGGGAAGGGAGGGAGGGATAGAGGTACAGACAGCACTCCGACTGCCAAGCCTGTGGTGCACAAATGCGGAGCCCGTGTAGCCTAGGCCCAGTAGGCTGAAATGAATCCGGATCACAGCGCCACCGAAATCGTAAATGTGTTCCGAAATCCACTGAAAGGACATGACCCCCAGCAAGTAGGGTATTACCCATGCATTAAGCCACTGATTACTATGGGAGACTCCACAGGATTGCAGCGTCTGAGAGCAGATTGGCTAAGGTCTAATGAGAGCAATGGAGCTATGCTGCCATCTTCCTCGGCAACTAGACCACGCCCGAAACTGCTTCCATTCTGTACTTTAATCCTGATAGTAATCTACTTCATTTGTATGAGAAAAGGTTTCTTGTCTGTCACTGTGTTTAATTTCATCTTTCCTAGTTTTCACAGCTAACTAATTTTATTTCTGGATGATATTGTTGCATGAGCCATCAACAGAGCATCTCATAACTGTATTATTGGCCATCTTTACATGCTGCATAAAAGAACACTAGATTTATTGCATAGACATTTAATTAATGTAAGAAACACTGTTTAGCAGTGTTTCCTACTGGTGAGGTTTTCCCAATTTCATTAGTCATTTGTGTGTGGCTGCCACAGATATAAACATTGTCACTAACATGTTGAGATAGGCAGTCATCAGTTTGTCTATCTCACGGATATGACTTTTTGGAGCAGGTTGGTAGAGATAAAAATATGTTTCTTCACTGACTAATACCCCTTTATATTACTTCCAATTTAATAGCTCCCTGAGCAAGAGGGGACCAGGCTCGTCACCTGACAACTTACTTTGAAACTCAGGGGTGTGTGAAGTAATTTTTAACATCACGTGCTTTTTATTTATGTATGCATTTTGGTATGCCAGCGATTTGATGTGTGGAGCCGTCAATACTTTATCCACTATTTGCAAAGGTGATGTAAAGACACAAAGTCAGTTATGCTTGTCATTTGTAAAAGTGCATGAAATGTGATCTCTGATTAATATGAAGTTTAACAGCACTTTACAAAGCATGGACAATACTCAATTTAAAATCTAGGGGTTTTGTATCTAAGCTTTTATTTATTTATTTGTTTTTGTATGTCGATTATTGCTTACCATCACACACTGCTAAGTTAATCTTTTTTCCCACTGGCAAGCACTGTTACTGTGACTTGCCAGTCACTGAAACATTTCTCCACATCAGAGAATGCACATCAACCACAGTAAAGTGTCAGTGCCTATACACAGAATGCATATCTACTGAAGCATCAGTGAGTAAGCCTAGGGATCTGTCCTGTGGTGTCATGGGGGTCAGCCAGGGTGTCAGGGGGGTCAATCAATTACTAATTTTGAAACACAGGGGGTCAGGCAGTTATTTTTGACCACACCAGTTTTGAACTGTATCTATATTACCATGAAATTCATTTGATGTGTGAAGCCATCCACTGATGGCAAAAAAGAAACAAAAAAATACAAAAACAATTTGGCTGTGTCTGAATCATGATCACGGTTCTTATGAACATTTTACAGCACTCTGCACAGACTAGATGATCTCTTCTACTGAAAATAGGGTTTGTTGATGTTTTTGTTTTCTTTTTTTATTGATACTCGCTTTGCTTTATTTCAAGACGATCAATCTTCTTACAGACTGGCAAGCATTATGGCTATGACACTTAAGTTACTGAACAACTTCTCCACCTGTGTCTACAACAAGCACTGCATGAAAACTATTGCAGCAGTGTTTGCAGCCAGGGGTGGCTGCGTGGGGTGGGGGGCATCAGAGCGCTCACTTTGAAACAAGGGGTCGGGATGTAAATTTTTATTGCACCTGGTTTCAATTTCTATATGGTACTATGGCATTGCTTAGGTGTATGAAGCTGTTTACTTCATATCATGGTTCCAAAAGGGATCATTCTTTATTTTGCTTTCAATCAAACTGAATTTGAAATTTCAATACATAGGCTGTGGATAAGGGAAGAGGCAGAAAGTTTGGATTCTTTCCGGTGAGTCCAAAAACTTTTCATTTTACAGTATGTGTGTGTGTGTTTCTGATTTTGCAAGAAATTTAACTCTTATTGCAGTGGCAAGGTTGAGATAAACTCCAAAGCCAGAGTAATTACTATAACTCGAGCTTTTGCTGATCACACAGAATGAAAAAGCAAACTTTCTCCTAATTTCTGTCCAGTCCATGGCAACTACAGTACTTATTAGTCAAGATCTTTAATGTTTTACTGTTTTAAAACATAAGCGGTTTAAAATTAGTAGTTCCCACTGTTTTGCATTCCACACAGAAACTTTATTGCACATACTGTATTCATATAGCAATTGGGAGGACTTGGACTGTTTTGTCTTGCTGATTTATCCAGTTTTCTTAATGTCATTTACGGTGTGGTTTTGGGTTTTTATTCTCTACAATTTACATGTGTGTCGAGTCAAGCCCAAACTTCCTTTTCCCCCTTAGTTTGTCTGCCTGGATGGGAAGAGGTTACATATGGCTTCAATCTGTAATTCAAGAATGCTGAAGCTTGGAGTAATACATACCAAAGGCGTTTGGTTATTTAAACTACACTGTGCTACAATTTTAAGACTCGTGTGCATTCAGTGTTGTTTCTAGTTCAATTTATGAAAATTCAGATGAGAAACTGGTGCAAAAATATTTGAGTTACACATTTTAAATATGCTAGAGTATCCTGTTCAGCAAGTACCTCCCACCAAAAATTGTCATCCCTTTCTGACATCTTTTGATTTGTAATCAGTATCTTTTAATTTCCTCAGATACTTAATGAACAACTTGTACAACTATTTTTGTAACTAATAACTCAAGTCATTAAAGATGACCACCATGCGCGCACTATTTAAAAATCTCTCACTACTTGGTTTGTACTGTGGATACATTTTGATGTGCTACCACATGTTTCTGACTGTACATGGCATTGCAATACACTGAGATTTTTCATAGTGGGCATTACACGGGAACAGCAATTTTCAAAAATTTCAAAATAAGGTAAGCCAGTTCATGAATAAATAAGAATGAGGTACAGTGATGTGTTTGCCAGACAAACTGTTATTTTTAAGAAAAAAAATGATACAGGAAGCATTATTGAGTCATTCAAATACCTAAAGGGAATAAACAATGTGCAGGAAGGGGAGCATCTTTCAAAAAAAAATATGTCCAAAGACTAGCGGTCACAATATGAAGTTGGGAGGTGGGGAGGATCAGAGAGAACAAGAGAAAGTATTTCTTCACGGAAGGGGTAGTAGACTCCTGGAACAGCCTCCCAGTGGATGTGGTATGGGCTAAAACAGTAACAAGATTTAAGGGATAGAACCAGGGTATCATAAAAACCAGTAGGGAAGGTAACCTGGAGTCCACACAGGGGCTGGAGACACCATGGGTAGCGGAAGGGGCAGGAGGGTAGAGGCTAGAGACCATGTAGGGTCTGCAACTTTATTTTAGGCAGGGAAAAATGGCAGACTGGGTAGGCCCAGGTGGTCCTTTTCTGCCATCATCCTCTATGTTCCTATTACATGCACAATACAGATATACATCAATAGAGTCCTGAGTTGGAGGGAGACATATACTAATTGTCTGTTTGCACACTAGCCCAGCCTGTGTGCACGTGGATGTTGGCAGGCTGTTCCACAACATGCTGTTCTATCCAAATGATGTATCATGTTGCTTGCTCATAGAAATTGTACTTCATGACTGCTTTGGGCAGATGATATCTCCAGCATCTCTTCAGACTTCCCCAGTTCTTGGAGGATCCAAGGAAAAAAACACAGCAATTATAATCAAGTCACCACTCTCCCCAGCTGTGCTTAGCCTGGTCATCACATACTTTACAGAACATTGATATATGTAGTTTAAGATTATGATTGCTGCTGACCCGGTAGCGTTGAGGGTTGAGGCACTGGATGCCACACCTAGCACCATGCCGGTGACCCAGGTTTGGGAACGGACTCAGGTCATCAGAGGCAGGAAAGAATTGAGCATCTGGAGACTGCTTTCCTTCCTGGGGGAGGGTGGGTTCATTTGCTGCAGTTCAAGCTGCTCCTGGAGGTGGTTGGGGGATGCCACAACTTGTGACATGCTCACAAGGGTAGAGCAGCAGCAGATGCCTTTACGCACTGGTGCAGGAGTGCGCCCATCATGTACAGGGTGTCATTGCATATTCATACTCAAGGGGGACCTCAAAACAAGGAAAATACCCTGGAGTTCTGGTAGGCGAAGGTGGGTCAAGGGACAGACCTCCACACCCAGCGTTGGATCTTGTAGCCTACCTCCGGATGCGCCTTCATGCAAGAATCTTGACCACCCACTTTATTCCAGAAAGATTGCCAGCAAGGAGTGGTGATCCCACCCTGGGGAGCTTAGATCCAGGGGGTCAGTGGTCCAGGATGGGGGGGGGGGAGTGAGCCACCATCCTGTAGGCAGGTTAGGGATTTCAGGCGTGTGGGAACAGGTCTGTCAGGTGTCCCACTGGACAGATTCTGGGGCTCCAGAGAGAGGAGGAAGGTAAAAAGAGTTGACAAAAAAAAGATTATGATGGCTTAGCCTTGGACTGAAATGGCAGCATAAGTGCTCAGATCCCTGACTGTGGGACTGTATCCTCAATCATCCGGCATAAGGGGGGCTCCTAACACCTTATATCTCTGCAGAAATTAGGAGAGGGACTTACCTGCTGCAATTTGGAGTCCTTATGTTCTTCACCTAAGGGAGATACAGCTCGAACTTTGGAACTCCTCTCAGCTCTGTGACCTGCAAGATGGCTTCCTCAACCCCAGCTACAGCAGAATCACAAAAATGGAACAAATGTTCAATCAGCTGCTAGCTCAGATGGCACAAATTACTATTGCCACGAACAACAATAAACAAATGCTGCAAATCATTGAAACTTGCCTCTTTCACACAGAACGGCACTTAAAGACCCACGATGCTGCTATCCAGAACCTCACTGCGACTACTAGAGAGCAGGCCCTTCTAATTCACATGCTTAAGACAAAGTGGATGACTTGGAAAACTGTAGCCGCCGCAACAATCTGTGGCTCATAGGGCTTCCCGGAGGGGGCTGAGCAGTGGGATAAGTTCCTTTTCTTCAGGAGGTGCTGCCCAAGATCCTTGGCCTAACCATTGCTCCTATCCTACATATTGAGCGGGCCCACCACATGCTGGCTGCTGCACTAAAACCAGGTGAATGCCCGCACTCTATCCTGGCCCCCTTTTTGGACTTTAGACAAAAACAAATGATCACCACCACAGCCAGGGACAAGGGCACGCTCTCCTGGAATGGGCACAAAGTCCAGATTTACCAAGACTACTCTCGGGAGCTGTCAGAGAGGTGGAAAGCCTACTCTGACTGTTGGAGAATTCTTCATGTCCCCTTCTCTCTTCATTACCAGGCGATGATGCGGGTGACTGTGAATGGATCTCCCACCCTCTTTTCCACCCCCGAGAGTCTAATGGATTATCTGCATCGGGAGTTCCCAAAAGTCTTTCAGGACCTGGGACTCTTCAGTGCACCCAGAAGTACCCCTGATGCAGAGCACGGTATGAAAGTCTCACCCAGGTCACCCACGCAGTCACCGGGACCTCCAGTCCACTTGTTTAAGACCTCCCTCCCTGAACCAAGAAGTGCCACACTCTGTACCAGCATGAAAAGCACCAGCACCTAGCAGACAGGCAAAGAATGTAAGTGTTCGCCAAGCAGGGTACCAATGTCCTGACCCAGTTTCATTCACCCAACAAGTTTACTCCACTGCTCACCTTGGAAGACAGTGCCTCGGATGAAGGAGCTCATTCAGCCTCCCCACCCCCTGCAGAGTGAGCAAAATTCCTGGCCAGTGGTGGTGGCAGATGAGGCCCCTCAAGTGCAAGGACTGAAGCAGCTTCTGGACCCTCTTATCTTTCTTCCAAAGCAGACGCAGGATCGTGAGGCCCGGAGAAGTCCTTCCCTCGCACAGGAGACAAATATGCCACCATGTGGAGTCAGATAAGTAAAGCGTTTTGTGGATTCTTTTCTTATTCAGTGGGCTAAATGGGGGTCTTCTATGCCAGTGCTTTGTCTGATCACCCTTCTGCTTCTAATAACTTGCCTCCAACTTGTGGGCACTCTCTTACCTGGCACAACACATAGTGACTTCATGTGTTAAAGACTGCTCCAGAAGGCTTCCAGTATGAAGTACCAATTGCCTCAAATGTAGCATGCTGCGAGCTTTGAACCACCTACCTTACCTGCCCTTCCTTTCCTGCCTCCAACTTCCCACTCTTCAGCCCTCCCAAAGTGAAGACCTAGATAGGCCCATTTCACCATCTGAGGTGGCAGAAGCTTTTGGAGCCCTAAATGCTGGCAAGACTCTAGGGGGGGCGATGGCTTCCCCATAGAGCTCTGGCAACTCCTTACCTCCCAAATTGCCCCCTTTCTCTCCTCCATATAAAATGAAGCCTTGGACAACAGTATTTTTCCCCCAACTCTGCAAGAAGTGGTCATCACAGTTTTCCCCAAGAAAGGTAAAGACCCTATGCTCCCTACAAGCTACTGGCCAATATCGCTTATCAACACGGATAGCAAGATTTTTGGCAAAAGTCCTGGCATCCAGACTAAATCCACTCCTTCCCTCACTCATCCATCCCTGGCAAGTAGGCATTGTTCCTGGTCATCTCAGTTGAGACCATATCAGGTCCCTGATCAACATCATCCATCATGCACAGACTCTCCCTACTCCAGCAGCAGCAGTGGCCATAAATTTTGAAAAGGTCTTTGATTTCCTAGAATGAGACTATCTAGGGCAGGTGCTGGAACAGTTCAGATTTGGGGCTATATTTTGGGGTTTAATACATGCTCTTTACCAACAGCCTATGTCCAGTATTCGGACTAACACGGTGCCCTCCAGCCATTTTCAACTGGGTAGAGGCACCCAACTAGGCTGCCCCTTGTCCCCTCTCCTTTTCATCCTAGCAGTAGAGCTGCTAGTAGTTGCTATCAGGCAATGCCCTGTAATTTGAGGAATTCCAATAGGGCTGCACGCATACACTACTTTTATGTATGTGGACAACCTGCTGGTCCCCGTGGAAGATGCAACGGCGTCCCTCCCGGTGCTTCTCTCTCTTCTAATGGACTTTGCGGATCTGTCTGGCCTAAGGATGAATAAATCCAAAACTGAAGTGCTCCCTCTCAACTCTAAGTGCACCCAGGACATGGTGGCCCCTTTTGGGCTTAAATGGGCCTCTGAGTCACTGGTTTAACTTGGTATTCATATCTCTCCTAACCTCCCTAAAATATCAGTTCTTAATATGCATCCACTAGTTGCTACCTCAATACAGAGTTGGCAGATGGGAAATGCTTTGCCTTACCTTAGTTGGCAAAATCTCAGCACTTAAAATGATTTCAGCTCCCTAGCTCCTGTATCCTCTTTCCCATATCCCTCTGTGCCCCCCCCCCCCACTAAGTGGTTCTCTACCATCGACACGATCATATGGAATTTCCTCTGGGAAACCAAAAAATCCCAGTACAGTAGGAACAAGTTGCGATCCCACTGGAAATTGAGAGGGTGGGGCCTGCTGTGGCTTGAAGGATACACATGGCCCTACTCCTTAGTACAGTTTTTGAAATGGTTCTCAGTAGTATCCTCCGAATCACCGCAGTGGCCATTCATGGAAAAGTCAATGGCCCAGGTACACAGCCTCTCTCTTCTGCTGTACATTTTCTTGCCCAAGGCCCTACAAGGCCATCCTACGATTGCCCCTGTGGTCCAAACTTGGAGCAAAGTGCATGCCAGAATCAAGGCCAATCCCAGGTCCCTTTCTCACACTCCCATGTTTAGTAATAAACATAATAAACATATCCTGGTCGACAGCAAGCCTTTTTTCTGGCCTCAGTGGGAGCTTAAAAATATCAAGATACTGGCTGATGTTATCGAGAATTCTGGACAAAGGATTCACTCCTTTTAAGATCTTGCTAAAAGTAAGTGACTAGGGAGGGAAGACTTCTGGAGGTATCTCCAGCTACAGAGTTCCCAGACTGAGTACCTTAAGTCTCACCCACTCAGCACAGCGAGCTCCCAGAAGCTGCAGGGCTGGCTCCAGCTAAGGGCCAAGCTAGTAGGATATATACTGATATTCAAGAAAGCATCCCATCACAGTCTGAAGAGTCAAAGCAGAAGTGGGAAAGAGTCCTGAATTTGCAGCTTAATGAGACCCACTGGACACTATGCTGGAAACTGGTACATGTGAGCTACCCAGACATGCGAAGTAGGCTTATTCAAAACAAAATACTATACCACTGGTATAGAACACTGGATGTGCTACACAAAGCCAAACTCATAGACAGTAACCTTTGCTGGAGGTGCAGCTCCCAAAAAGGGGACTTATATCACATTCTCTGGCAGTGTCCCCTGCTCTCCTCGTACTGGCAAAAGATAGGCCAACTGGCCACCCACACCCTAGGCAGTATGATTTAACTAGACACTCTGGTCTGGATTCTACGCCTTTCTCCTCAAGGTACCTGGCTAAAACGGCAACAACTCCGCTGGCTAGCTCTCCTTGGCACATCAGCTAAGCGCCTTATTTTATGCCGCTGGAGATCCACTGAAATTCCCTCTATCTCAGAGCTTCACCATACACTTATGCTGCTGGCTTCACTGGATTGCATGTCTCATGTCATAACTAACAGACTAGATTTGTACTCCATCTGCTGGGCCCCCTTCCTTGCTTACCTGAAGCCATGTCAGGTATTGGATGAGACCAAACGTGGTCATCACTTGTCTTCTCCTTAACTTACTCCCAAAGTAGACCCTTGCAATGGTCCAGCTCTATCCATGCTATCTGGTAATAACCCTGTCTCTCCAGCACTGCACCTGTTACTTAGGTACACCCGGTCTGTTTTCATTGCTGTTGGCATAGTGTTATGGAACAGAGAGTCTGCTCTTCTATTTGCCTCGCTTTTTTGAGGGCAGTGAGCAGTGGCCTCTAAGGTAACTTGCTATGTCTAGTCCATGCTTATGCTCACTTGGGGAGCTCTCCCCATCAGAAGTCATGATTTTCCCTTGCTTATTGCTTGTGTATGCTGTTTTACTGCAGTTTAATGGCTATACTTTTATAATGATCCTTCTCTACTGTTGTTTATGTGTGACTGTTTTTTTTTTTTCCTGTATGTGTGCATATATGCCATATGTTATGTGGAAAACTCAATAAAAATTACCAACTGAAAAAAACAAATCATAATTGCTGGCAGTGTTGCAGTTTTATCACCATCACAACATACAGGAGCATTGTTCAGTCAGCTTCGAAATTCTCTGCAGCAGTTCACCAGAAGTCACCCAAATGATTTGCACACTTTGAACTACTGTTTTCATTTGTTGCTTTTTTATACAAAGCTGACAGGAATTCTTTTATGATCTACGCAGTCCCTTTTCATTGGCTGTTTGTACTCCATTGAGCAATCAAAATATTAAATAAATATACAGCAGACGACCTCATAAGTAGAAACCTGTGTGTTTTTTTTTCACTGAGCTACACTGAGTTAGTAATAGTTTATTCATAATGTACTCAGTTACATGTGAGATCTGAAATTTTCCTTCCATCTGGGTTACTTTTGGTGCTTGGTTGATAAGATGTGATTCTTTGTTGTCATTTAATCTGACTTTCTCCTTCTTTAGTTTCATGCATCTGTTTTGGAACCATGCCTTCACCTGGATAGGGATGAGCCCGAATTGTTCTGCTAGCTTAGTTCTTTGTGGCATTGAAAGGTACCTGTGCTCCAGGTATTTTTTCGCCAGAACCATCCGCTGCAGCTCTGAGAACTCCATTTGCTGCTTATGACATTTTCTATCCTTGGATGTTCAGGTGTTCAGTCTCAAGCAGAAGTAGGCTGGAAGCGAGTTGAGAAATGTCTGGCTAACAGCTACAACATGAATCTTTGTCACTGTCTTGTTAGTGCTACTCACCATCTTGTTAGCAGGCAGCAGTCACTGTTAACAGCCAAACAACTGGTCACACCAGTATAGAACACAAGCACCCTGCTCCATCCCTTATTCCCACCCAAAACACCATCCAATAACTCAACTTATTTAAACTTCACATCTGTTTCTTTTTTTTTTTCCATTAAATTTTATTGGATTTTCCGTTACAGAGATACATTCCAGTAACTTCAAATACAACCAGAAAATCATAGTCACACACTCACCTTTATACATAAAGTAAACTAAACTCTGTAACATTAACCCCATAACCCATACCCCCACCCCTACCTCCCTTTGACCCTCCCAGCACAAGTCCAATCAAGTGCATGCCCTCAAGCGGTAACCAATCTATACCTTCCTATGTAGAATAAATAGCCTGAAAGGGCCCCAGATCCTATTGTACCTAGGAAGCTTATTCTGGAGGATAGCTATCATTCTCTCAACCCTCAAACTTGCTAATAGTTCTTCCAGCCATTCAGAGTAGCTGAGCACGACGGAGTCCTTCCAATGTCTGAGGACAATTCTCTTAAGCGAGGCAGCCATTAAAACTATATGAAACCTCCTGTTTTTGACAGGAATATGAGAGACATCGCCCAACAGACATATTTCTGGGGTAAAAAGATCCCCTAACCCTAGTAACGGGTTCAGTCTATCTTTAATTTCTGCCCACAAGGGTGTTACCTTGGGCAACTCCAGAAAATATGGAGTAAATCCCACCCGGTTTGTCACCATAGCATACAGGACTAGAAACAATTTTCAGGCCAGCCAGCTTTTGTGGAGAGTAGTAAATATTGTGAAGAATTTTAAACTGCATCAACCTTAGACGGTCCTGCAGAAAAAACTTATGACAATTTGTC
Source organism: Neoceratodus forsteri (assembly GCA_016271365.2). NCBI lineage: Eukaryota > Metazoa > Chordata > Ceratodontiformes > Ceratodontidae > Neoceratodus > Neoceratodus forsteri. Next base: position 170,580,652 of record CM057451.1, on the reverse strand, counting down.
CATAACCTTTCCAATTAGCGTAGTGTCACGAAAACTGCAGACCAGTATGAGTTTTGCACCGGTTTAAGAGTACGCCCACTCAAATAACACTGCATATAATTTAGACACTATGTGCGGCAAACCGGTCACCGGCCCTAACCTGTCATAAAAATCCAATCTAGGACTCCGGATTACCCCATTACCCAGTTTTGCAGCTAAAAGGTGCCTAACCTGATATACCTTAAAGATTGCTGTAGCAGGCATCTCAAACTTATTCAGAATTTCACCAGAGGAGAGTAACTCACCATCCGGCGAACAGAGATCTTTCAAACAGCATGTACCTGGCAGGGCCAGCCAAGCTGGGTTAAGAACTTTGTTACCTATTACAAAACGTGGGTTACCCCAAATTGGTTGGACCCAGTCACTCAGATGGTCATACTTCAGGAAGCAACAGAGTTGGGTGTGGGCCCTAACAGAGATCCCAATGGGGAGCCCGCAGCTGGGGTGGCAACATTTTCGGAGTGATATGCAGGAGAGCCTCAGGTTTCAAATCATACTTCCGAATCAGGGCCAATTCAATCTGCAGCCAAAAGGTATATAGGAATAGCTACGAAGCCTCTGCTCCCTCACCACCTCAAATACTTACTGGCATGAGATGCCAAGAAGTATAAGGCAAAATGGGGGAGCCTTAACCCTCCCAATACTTTGGGAGCTGCCAACTTTTGATAAGCCATAAGGGACTTCTTATGACCCCACACGAAATTGGCAATCATATTATGTAGTTTCCTAAACCAAGTAAGTGGTATCCAAACATTCAGCATATTAATAGGGTAAAACAATCTTGGAAAAACTTTCATTTTAACTAAGTTAATCCTCCCCCACAAACAGATTGGCAATTTCACCCATCTATCCAAATCTAACTCAATGGTGCGCCTCAAGGAGTCTAGATTTAATTGAAATATTTTAGTCCTACTTCTTACTACAATTAGACCCAGATATTTTATGTAATCTGAATTCCAGGACAGACCCAATTCTACAATGTCCTGCTTAAGAACATTCTTATTAAGGGGAAATACAGTTGATTTGTCTAGATTTAACTTATAGTTAGCCAAGTTACCAAATACTTGAACAACCTCCATAAGAGCGGGAATGGATACCCTCGGATTAGACACATAGATCAAAAGATCATCTGCATACGCCGTTACTTTCACAATGTAATCCATAATTCCAATACCCTCAATTTCCTGTTTCCCTACAATTGTCCTGATCAGGGGACATCTGTTTCTGTCTAATGACAAGTTTTGGTCCCTTCATGATGCATCTCTTAAACTACATCAAAATAAAAAATTAAAAAAATAAAAAAAATAGTGTGTGCCCGTTGGGTGAGGGTCAGGGATGAGCACCAGCACCACCAACATCAAAATGAGAAACAGCTGTGTGCCAGTTAGATGATGGCTGTTCTGGTATGAGCATCAGACCTGCCGACATCAAAATAAAAAAAACAGCTGTTTGACTGATTGTGTGATGACAAGTCTGAGATAAGCACCAGACACACTGACATCAAAACAAAAATCATCTGTGTGCTGTTTGGATAATGGTGGATCCAAGCTGAGCACTGGACCCACTGACATCAAAAAAGTAAAATCAGTGCACCTCCCACTGCAAGTGTACTAGTAGCATGCACAAGGTGTGTCTGCAATACAACATTGTGCCTGGATGCTGCATGCATGCTCACAACTTCTCTGTCTGCTGCTACCACAGCATTCCACTGAGTTCCTCACTTAGCATTTAGTATTACAGGGATGGTCCAAAGATTTTGCCTCAGAGTGTGCTGTAAATCAAATTCCTCACAAAATGTAAAGTTTATTTAAAAAAAAAGTGTTACAGGGATTTTCCAAAATGTTTGCCTCTGACTGTGCTGTAAATCAAATCCCTGACAAAATCTGAAGTTTATTAATAAAAAAAAATGCACTGTTTAGGTGAGGGTTTTAAAAGTTCCCAGAAGCAGAGGAAACAATTTGAATGTCGCCGGCCCCTATTACACACTATGACAATTTTATTTGTGCTTGATACTTGAAATTTTCATTCCTGCAAATACATTTATGGAGAGGCTTGTTGTCAGCCTACTGCCCAGTTTGTGTGCAGCAATATCTATAAACTGATCCAATGTCATTTATCTAGGGCAGGATTCTCAAAACTTTCAGGACCAAAGCCCCACTCCTCTACTACAGTTGCAGGCTGAAATCGCCCACAGCTGCGCTGGTTGCGATTCTCAGCCAGCAGTTGCAGAGAATGTTATGGCTGCTCCCACCAGCTGTTACATCTTGCTGCAGCTGCGGAGATCTCCCGGGCAACGCCTCCTGCAAGCAGTCGTAAATCGTGGAGTCGGTCATGATCTGGCTCCACCTTTGTGAATACCTACCACTGCAGGTAACCTGCGGATCCGCAAGTGGCAAATCACTTGCGCCATGGTTTACGGCATCTAGGGGGTATTTCATGATCTTTGAGAATCCTGCCCCTGTTCTCTGTACACAGTGCTGAAAGATCTAGGGCAGGATTCTCAAAGCTCTCAGAAGGTGCAAAACCTTCCCTAAGTCTCCAAAACTCCTTCAGCTACAGAGAAAAAGGGGAGTTTGCTGCAAGTGCTATTCACAAAAACCCCCGCAGCTGTAGGAAAACCCACTATGGACTGTGGAAAAAAGTGCAGCTGCGGAAGTCCCTCAGGACAAAAACGTATGAGATAAGTAAGGCTAAGGCACAACCCCTGAAAGGCTATTCACAGCCAGGTTTTTCCCGCAACTGAGGAAAGAATGTTACACACAGTGGAATGAGGTGTAACTCTCCCTCAGCACACTGCAGTAGTGCCCCAGCAATTGGAATCAATTAAGGTGGAGGTGTACCACAGGTAATAGCCTCTCAGACAGTATAGCAGTGGCTGATGTTACAGCACTGAAAGCACACATTGCCATGCTATGTCAACAGGCATCAGCCAGTAGACCCAGTGCAGCCCATGATAGAGCCCCACAAGCAGTAGAGCCTGACCAGCCAGCAGCGAGTGCTACCACCCCCCCCCGCAGGCTGCAGGAACACCCCAGGGAGAGACAACCAGCAGGGACAGTCAGCCACTCTGGTGCAAAGGTATCACGGGTACCTGTGGTGCTGCTGTGGTCCCAGTTGGGGACTGGTTGCTGGTCTCTGTGTGTGCTGTCAGCTTCATATTATAGCAGCACTGTTACCATCTGCTGCTTCAGCTACTGTGGTTCCCTATTGCTGTGCCTTCATAGACTCCACAGCTGTGGATTCGTAGCACTTGCGCAAGTCCTGCGGCAGCTAAATTGCTGCACCTGTGGCATTTTTTATGGAAATCCGCAGCTGTGCTGGTTTTCTTTGAGAATACAGCACAGCTGCATTTCTGCACTGCAGCAAGCCTTTTTCCCGTAGCTGCAGGAATTTCGGCTTTCTTTGAGAATCCTGCCCCTGGTCCCTAGACCTACTGTATCATTACACAAGCGCAAATCAGTGGCTGAAAACTGGGCAAATCATAATGACTATTGTTTGCTGGGGTGTCTAAGGGGAAAAGATCTGTACTCACTCCAGGTCAGAAAATCTGAAAGGAAAATTAGTTACATCAATGACAACAGGCTCCAAACTGTGTTTAGTGCCTAAAAGGGAAGCACAAATGCTATACTGTATTAGCATAAGTATTTTCATGTCTTCTTAAATTTAATAATTCTGTTCATACAAATTATGGATGGCCAGAACCATTAATCCCTGAGCCTGGCATGATATTAGAATTACAGCCAAGACTCATTCCTTATCAATAGTTTGAACTACAGATGAGTGACTTGCTTATGATTTGTATGAGATTTCTTTGCACAGATATGCAAACTATAAGGTTCAACAAAATGCTTCAAAAAAGAAAGCTTATAGAATCTATTTGGAATGCTGTATAACTAGAAAAAAAGGTTTACTGCTACTTTGAGTGTACCTCTTTATTAGCCTACAGTACAGACAATACATGAGTTCTATACTTGGGTAATACTTGAAGTCTGTGAACTAAATGGCTAAGAAATTAACAAAACATTTGAATCTCTTGAACCACTCAAAAATATTTTAGCATTGATCTTCAAACTGTTATTCATTACACAATCAGACAAGGATCATCACACATTCGACTTTTGAAAATATGTGAACCATATCTAAGTAAATCATTTTTTAATCAATCTGAACTATTTACAGTTTTGAATTTCAGTTCAGCTTAGTTATATATATAGCTCTATCTGACCATGTTAGGTTATTTTTATGGCTGCATAGTGAGAGCTACTGTATGCTGACGTGTTGTGAAAATAAAGGAAAGTAATTGGTCTGACCTGAATTCCTAATGCAGCACAGCTGTATTCTTACAGCAAATAGAGATGAAGCACAACTTCCTGGAAATCTTTTGGCTTCCTTCTCATTCAGCAAAATGTGTCTGTAACTCTTTCTTTCATCTCCCCCTCCCCCTCCCCACAGCAAAAGAGCCATGCTTATTACTGACTCCTCCCCACTTCAAGGGAGCCAGGCTCATCACCGGCAAGTCTTCCACTCACCACCCTATGGTTTCAGCTTAGCATACTCCCCCTCCCCAAAAAATAAACTTTGGTCCACAACACATATTTACAAAACATCAGAGAAATAAGCCCAGCAGCTATGACAGTTAGGGTCATTGCTAAGATTTTTTTAAATATTTCAAATTAATTCTGTCAGGAAAAAAGCTGCTTTTCACAACAAAAAAAATACACACATGGCACTGTCAGAGGAAATGCAATGCTGAAATTCATAAAGCCTTGAATGTTTATGACACTCTTTGTACTCTCCTCAAAATGTTATAATGTTTCCTTCTTTTACTTGTGGATTTTATTCTTATTTAATGGTGCCACCACTCCAAGACAGCTTTAAGTACTTCTTAGTGCAAACGCAAACCCCCTTTATTACTTGCAAAGCCAATTTGTAACTAAAAATCATGTTGTGTAATGTTTTAAGGTGAAGAATGAAGGACAACAAAGAAGTCAGTGACTGCACCTTTCTATTACAGTTACTGGTATTTCAAACCAGTCCCAAAAATTCTGCTTTTCATCAGCACACATAGGATAAGGGGATTTATCTGCATAAAATCATATGAAGGGGTTGTATTTTGTCATGCATTGCAAAATCTATTAGTGTTTTCATGGTGTGGGTTAGGGCACTGGAGTGCAGATGACTATGGGATTCAAAGCCGGACAGCTGCTCCACCCAGAAGTGCACAGCTCACACTTGCCTACTTACAAGGGCTGTGTGTGTGTGTGTGTCTCTCTGTCTGTCTGCACAGTCAAGTTGTTCATGGCAATCAAATCCACCCAGCCAACTCATAAAATAACACACACCTCAAAGGTCTACATCCATACATTATTAAGGCTATATAATGAGAGCTATGCTGATGTATTACTGCTAGATAAAAGGGGTCTCTCAGCGACACTCCACTTGGGCTCTATGCCTCTTCTTGAGGAAACACTAGCACGAACAGTAAAAGAAGGTGACAAGACTTTCTATAGATACATTAGTGAAAGGAGAAAGTCCAGAGGGGGTATTGCTAAGCTTAATGGAGAAAAGGGAGCATGTGAGGAGGAGGACCCTGTAAAGGCATCTATCCTAAATAGATACTTTTGCTCAGTATTTACTGAAGAGAAGGTAGGGCAGGGCCCACAGCTCAGCATCATGGACACAGGGGAGGAGGTGAGCACTACTCCCTTCACAAAAGAAAGGGTCCTACAAGAGCTTGCTAAGCTCAGGGTGGATAAGGCAATGGGACCTGATGGCATACATCCCAGGGTACTTAAGGAGCTAAAGGAGGAACTAGCAGAGCCATTAGCAGAATTGTTTAGTGAGTCTCTGAGCACAGGAGAGGTCCCAGAAGACTGGAGAAGGGCTCATGTGATCCCACTCCACAAGAGTGGTAGCAGGGAGAGGCGGGAACTACAGACCGGTCAGTCTTACCTCAGTAGTGGGCAAGATTATGGAGGCACTTAAGGAAAGGATAGTGCAACACCTGGAATCCATAGGGCACAGGATCCAAGACAGCATGGGTTTACAAAGGAAGGTCCTGTCAAACTAATCTCATAGATTTCTTTGACTGGGTAACCAGAGTGGTGGACCAACGGGAGCAGTTGATGTCCTACCTTGACTTCAGCAAAGCTTTTGACACTGTTCCACATAGAAGATTGATAAATAAGCTAGGTAGGCTCGGGTGGGTCAGAAGTTGGTCAACTGGGTGGCAAACTGGTTGACTGGCAGAAAACAGAGAGTGGTGGTAAATGGTATACAGTCAGAAGAGATGCAAGTCACAAGTGGGGTACCTCAGGGATCAGTCCTGGGGCCAGTCCTATTCAACATCTTCATTAGTGACCTCGCAGATGGACTAGAGGGTAAGGCTTGTCTGTTTGCAGATGACACCAAGATCTGCAACAGAGTAGATGATCCAGATGGGGTGGGCAGAATGAGAAGAGATCTGGATAAACTAGCAGAATGGTCAGAAGAGTGGCAACTGGATTTAATGCAAAGAAGTGCAAAATCATGCACATAGGGAAGAGAAACCCTGAAGCCACCTATAGGCTGGGAGGGGAGTTGCTAGCAGTCACAAAGGAAGAAAGAGACTTGGGCATCATCATCACTGATGACCTAAAATCATCCAAGCAGACCTCTAAAGCAGTATGTAAGGCTAGGGGGGTTAGGGTGTATTAGTAGGGGTATCACAAGCCGTAAGAGGGAGGTAATAATCCCTCTGTACAAGACATTGGTTAGGCCCCATCTGGAGTACTGCGTGCAGTATTGGAGGCCACACCTTCACAAGGACATTAACCAAATTGAGGCAGTCCAGAGAAGGGCAACCAAATGGTGGGGACTGCATAGAAGACATATGAAGACAGATTAACGGAGCTCAATATGTATACCCTTGAGCAAAGGGAGGGAGAGAGGTGATATGATCGAGACATTTAAACACCTTAAGGGCATAAACAAGGTGAAAGAGTCTAATATGTTTAAATATAAGAAAATAGCAGGACAAGAGGACACAGCATGAGATTAGAGGAGGCCAATTAAGGGGAATGTGAGGAAATTCTTTTCACAGAAAGGGTGGTAGATGCATGGAATGGCTTACCACAAGAAGTGGTGGCTATGAATACAGTGCAGGGCTTCAAACAGGCATGGGATAGGCATAAGGGAGCAATACAAATGACTATGAATAGATAGGTCACTGACAGAGCAAAGGCCGATGGCACATTTATAAGGTAGAAAAAGAAATGGGCAGACTGGATGGGCCTTGCGGTCCTTATCTGCCGTCAACTTCTATGTTTCTATGTTTCTTCCTCTACACTAGCCCTGACTTTGTCTTAAAAACAAATATTCAGACTTCCTCCCATCTCTGGCCACACAGCTCCTGCCAATGAGGAGGGATTGCTTGGGCACCGTTCCTGCTACCCCCCAGCTGCGCCCACCCCTGAATCCATGTTTTTTTTTTTAATTCTCCAGTCTCCCTCCATCGCTGGTCACAGCTCCTGCCAATGAGGGAAGAACTCACTTGGGCTCCAAGTGCTCTTATCCCATCCTCCAACCCTGACTCCATCTTTCTTTCCTGCTTTGGAATGTGGAGTCACCCTCCCATTGCCAGTCACAGAGCTCCTGCCAATGAGGAGGGAACTCACTTGAGTTCTGTGCCTTTTTCTCCTTCCCCTCATCACACCAACCCAGAATCCATGTTTTGTTAAAAAATAAAATCTACAGTCTCTCTCCCTTCGCTGGTCACAGTTCCTGTGGGCTCCACATGCCTCTTTACCCTTCTCCACAATCCTGACTCTGTCTTCCTTTATTTTTAACAATGAGCAGTCTCCCTTCATTGGTCACTGATTTTTTGAAAGGGGATTGAGGTGAAACTTACTTGGGCTCTGTGCTTTTTATCCCCCCCCCCCCCAACACACACACAGACTCTATTTTAGTTTTTTGTTAACTGCAGTCTCCCTCACTGATTGTGGTTAATTAGATTATGTAATTCTAAGGTATCTAATTTTTGTAAACCTCTCACTGCATCCTCAGACATCTTTTTCTGTGGACTCTGTTGTAAGGGAACTTGGAGAAGATTATTTGTTTTAATAACTGTGACAAGCACTATTTCTCATAGTACCATTTGGCTGCATTTTCTCAGCATGATGGTGCATGTGTGTCGCTGTGCTCTTCAAGCATCGATCAAGTATGAGGATGAATATGAGTGGGGAGGGCATTTTTTTACATTGTAATGTTGTAGGTACTATGCTTATCACATCCCCAGTAGCTGCTGTTACACTGACGGCATCAGGACTTTTATGCCAGTTAGGTGTTTAACTCCTTGTAAAACTGCTTTCTCTTTAAACATTGTTTTTTACTTATGCTGTTTGAAAGTAATGCCTCATGGCCCTTATCAAGTAGCTGCATTAGCAGCTGTAGTGGCTCTCCCTAGATTTTGCTTTTATATGCAGTTTCTGTTTGTGTAGCCTTGTAGCGGTTAGCAACAATGGTGGCAATTCAAAACACCAATATTCTATGTGGGCAGTGATTAAAGGTGCCAGTACATATGTGGTTACCTGGACTAGTTGCTAGCCATGCAGTAGACACTTTCAGTGCATGGCTAGCAACCAATCAAATTGCATAAAAAATGAAGCCCATTTCATAATATTTATTTTTATTTATTTATTTCAGTTTGGGATTAAATACTTTTGAGCCAAAGGCTCATTTACAAAGGTTCCAAGTCAGACATAGTACAAGACAGAGAAAACCACAACAGCAGCAAATACATACAGTAGGTTCAACAAGATACAATGAATGTACAAAATTACATTTGCATACAAATGATTCCTTAGGTTACAAGGTTGCTTGAGTTACTTAATAGAGGTTTTTCCTCATATGAGGCAATTTACACTTTTGTTACCATGTGTTTAGAAATTCACAAAGAGATTTCACCATCAGTTCAACAGGTAGGCAAGTAAGATTGCTTAATGGAGTAGGCTGCCCTGTTTTAAATGAGCAAGTCAGCAGGGAAATTCAGCAGCCCATACTTAGGTGGAGTAAGGCATCCAGGGAGTGGCTAGGGTCAGGTTGTCTGAGTGGCAGCCTAAGGAGGCTTTGTTTTGGGAGATGGGGGGTCAAAGTGAGAGAAAGGTGAATAGGAAGAAATAGGAGGGGTGATCAAGGGGTAGTAGGTGAAAGGGGAGGAGGATACAGGGTGGTGGGAGAAAGGAGGTTAGATGAGTGGGGAGGGAGGGTGGTTAGGTGGTAGGTATAGGATTCAGGAGAGGACCATGAAAAAAGGTGGGGGGGTATGGGAGGAAAGAGTCAGAAAGTAGAGAGAGGTGGTGAGCACAGGGGGGTGAGGATGAGCCTATGTGAGTCTTACATAATGAGGTTGGAAAGGGTGGTTAAGGGATATTCCTAGTGTTAGTGGCGAGTCATTCAGGATCTTTAGAGTATTTGTAATAATGTTAGGTTATGTGAGGGAATTCATATATACAGGAGAGAGTTAGATGTGCTCGGAGGCCTGCTTTGAAATTGCAGACCTTATTACATTCAATGAGGTCAGGGGTAGATCATTTATCCACTTGGGTTCTCTAAAGGACAGGAAGCTTTGAGCTATTGAGATATGCTTTAATGGTACCACAAGCAGACTCCTGGAGGACCTCTGTGTACTGATTGTTGGTTGCTCTATTTTAAATAGACACGAGTTGGATTCAGGAGCTAGCCCAAGTATGGCTGTCTTTCCCATAAGGCAGGCCTGATATTAGGGCCTGAGGTGAAGGGGTAGCCATCCAGTTGCTTTGTAGAGGTCACAAGTATGTGTCCAGCAATCCACTCCCAGAAGCAGCTGACATGATTTATTAAGAAGGGTTTTTACCCTTTTTAGGGCAGTGTCAGTACCTGCACTGTAGATTACAAGGCCATATTCAATGGAAGATAGCACTGAGCAGTATGTGACAAGCTTTAGTGCATCAGAGGGCATGTAGTGATGATGCCGATAAAGAACACCTAGTTTTGCATTGGCTGATTTGATTACCTGGTCTACATGTGTCTCTACATGTGTCGAGAATGAGATGGCGTTGTTCAGGTGAATCCCAAGATACTTAAAGGTGTCGACCTGCTCTAGTATATCCTCTTTGGAGCTCTGTATCAGTAGTTTCCCAAATTTCTTTCTGCTCTGCAGAAGCATGAAAAGCATCCTCTTTGTTTTATTGTAGTTGAGCAGCAGTTTGTTATCATAGAACCATGCCTCAAGCCTGTGGAAATTAGCTTCAAGTTCGTAGGTGATGGTGGGTAGGTTTTTCCCACTTATGGAGATGGCTGCATCATCCGCATACAGCACAATGTGTGCTTGACAGTCTGAAGGCAGATGGTTAATGAAGAGGCTAAACAGGAGTGGTCCCAGTATAGAGCCTTGTGGGACTCCAAGAGTCACCTCCGTGGGTTCAGATAGATTGCCACTGATTTTGACTTCTTGTATCCTGCCAGATAGGTAGCTCTTCAACAAAGTGACTGTATCTAATGACAGGCCAATAGAGAGTAGGTATTGCAGAAGGAGTTGATGGTTGATGGTATCGAGTACCTTTGTGAGGTCTATGAAGAAAGACCCCCTGCCAGTCCTTCATCAAAGGCATCGTATATTTGGGTGGTGTAGTCAATTAAGGCAGTTATGGTGGAATGATCTTTCTGGAACCCATGTTGCTGGATTCAAAGTAAGTTGTACTGCAGTAGGTACTCTGTGAGCTGGTCTGAGACAACTTGTTCCAATGCTTTGGACTGTGGGGGGAGAATGGAGATAGGCCTGTAGTTAGTTAGGTTGGTAGCATCACCTGTTTTGAGGAGAGAGTGACAACTGCATTTTTCCACTAATCAGGGAACACTCCTGACCTTAGCGAGTCATTGAAAATGTTAGTGGATCTGCCAGCTCATTTACAGTGAGTGCCACCAGCTTCATGTCTACAAGGTCATTCTATATTCCAGTCTTACATAGAACACATTTTACATACTTAATGTTGTCATTTCTAGTCAACTGTTTGAAGTAGAAAGGTTAGGCATTGTCCTTGGTTAAGAGTGGCAGGGTGGTGGTGTGGGTCTGATTTAGGGTTGAGTGGGTCAGGTAGTCCCTGGAAAGAACAGTGCTTAGGTCAGAGAAGACTCAGTTGAATGCATTTGCAATGTCTACCGGCTCCTGGAGTGTCCCTGCTGCAGTGACTATTAGTTCCAGTTAAGCTTTGGATGCTTTACCGTGAGAATTTTCATTGAGTCCCAGAACTCCTTACCACGGCCCCAGTTCCTTTATAGTAGATCATTGTAGAAGTTTGCCTTCGTTTGGTGGATGAGCCTGATACAGTTGTTTCTGGCAGTCTTATATTTAATGAGATCTGCTTCTCTACAGGTAGCTTTGGCCCTATGCCACAGGTTATCCCTTTCCCGCATGAGCTCAAGGAGGGGGGCTTGTGAGCCAGGGATTGGTAGTCCCACATGCTTTTTTGGTTTTGTAGGGGGCAGAGATGTCACAGGCCTTAGTAAAAATTGTGATGAAGTTGAGGGCTTGATTCCCATCCTCTGCTCTGCCTAGTGGCAACCAGTCAACCAGCTGCAGATATTGCCTAAGGGAGTCCAGTTGCCCAGTTCTCAGGGAGCACTTTCATGAGACCTGGGAGGCACTAGTATTGGCCTTATTTGACCATGTGCACATTACCAGAGAATGATTGCTGAGGGTGTCAGGAAGGACAGTGACCTCAGAGATATGCTTTGAGTTGCTTGTTAGGAGCCAATCAATTAGTGTACTTATGCCTGTTTTGTAATTAAACCTGGTGGCTTGTAAGACCAGTTGAGTGAGGCCAAGTATGGAATCCTGGTCTCAGACTGCTAGGGTGTCACTGGACAGACAGTTGGTGTTGAAATCACCAACAATAATATGCTCCCAATTGCTGTTATGCTGCTCCAGGTTGCTTAGTACTTGCTGGATGCCCATTGTGGAGGTACCAGGAGGAATGTATACTGTAGCTAGTAATGAGACTTTGTGTTGCTTGCCCAGAGTGAGTTTTAGGTTTAATGTTTGTGCCTTCTTGTTTAGAAAACTACTAGACAGTAGTTGAGCTTTAAGCTAATTTTTCAAGTATACAGTGCAGCCTCCATCCCGCTTGGATAATCTGTCCTGATGGAACATAGTGTATCCTGATGGAACACCGTGTAGCCGTCTAAGGCAATTGAGGCATTACTGACCTTTGGTGAGAGCCAAGTTTCGGTAAGAGCTATTATATCTGGTTGTAGTAACTCCACCAAGGCCTGGAACTGTTGAAGTTTGTTAACGAGACTGTGTATGTTTAGTGAGACTATCTTGCAGTGACCCTTTCTCAGTTGTGGCCTGGCATGGGATGGCCCTGGGTTTGGGTGAACATTTCCAGAGATTAGTAGCAGAAAAAGTAACAACTTTCTTAGAATGTGTGCCCAGTGTACTCTGCATAGCCCTTTTGCTTTTACCCAGTGTGGTTCATGGATATTGGAATCAGCCATGAAAGTTCGGCAGCATAGGAGAGCAGTGATATGTATTTTATGAGGTACTGTGGATATGTGGATTTTGGGTGGAATTCTAAAATCTGCCTTAGGCATGCCTCTGTATAGGTACCTCTGGATTTGAGTTTGGTGAGGATGGTGTAGCAAGGACTAGAGACAGGGTGAGCCATGTGTCCAGTAGTTGTCCAGCCTATCTCCAGCATGAGGTAGGGGATAAGGAGGGTTAGGAAACCCATTTTAGTCACTGACAGCATTTTTTTTTGTTTGTTTTTAGTTGAAGGTAGGGCCCTTGTCCTGCAAATCAAAATTGCAGAAGCAGTAATAGAGGACAAGGAGCAGAGGGAACTTTCACTTAGTGGGAACAATGGTAGTGAAGTAGGAGGAAAGTGGGGGGGGGTAGAATTGGGAAGAGGTAGCAGAGGGTGGGAGGCAAGACAAGTAACTGACTTAAATTGGTCAGGAATGAGTAGGAGTTTCACCTAGAAGAGGGTGAGAGCAGTCCACTAACAGGTGCCTTAAACTAAGAAGAATTGAAATTTAATAAGCTTTATTGAATGTTTGGATACAGAAATGTACATGACTAAGTACATGGAATGAACATAGCAACTCTAACAACGTTCCTGCCTGCTTCGTCCCACCCCAACCCCCCTCCCTCTTCAGAAACCCTCCCTCCTTTGGAGTGAGTAATTTAGTCAGATGCGATATCATTAGGATCTTGATTAACATTATGCAAAGGGCTAGTGAGGAGCAAGGAGAACCTATCTAGATGGAACTGTCAAATACAAGTTGTACAGGTTGCCCCATTTGGTGTTAAAGATATGAAGCTTATTACGGATACTTGCAATTATTTGCTTGGTTCTCAGGTAAAAGGATAGTTCATGTAACCATTCTTTATAAGAAATAGGGGATTAATCCATGCAATGCTTGAGAACTAGCTTTTTGACAGCCATAGAAATAAGTGAGATGTGGTATTTCCTTTTTTGAACCTTGATTTGAGAAAAATCTCCCAGGATACAAATTGAGGGGTTAAAAAGGTCCTTCAGCCTGAGTAGGGGATTTATACAGGATGTAATATTGGCCCAGAGTGAAGACACCTTTTCGCAGTCCCAGACTATGTGCAGGAGGGTCACCTCTGCTTTACCACATCTTGTACAAGCTGAGGAGGCAAGACGATCCATCCTTACCAGCTTAACCAGAGTGTAGTACGTGTTATTTAATATTTGGTATTGGCTAAGTCTAAGTCTATCTTATGTATGGTACTTGTTTAGGTCCTTCCAAATTTTAGTCCAATTACATGTGCGGGTATGAGACATTCCCATACTTTAGAGCCCATTAAGTGCATTGTGCAATGTATCGCAAGGAGAAGACTGTATAGAGATGCAACTTCATGTAGTTGATTTGCCAGATTTTGTATCTGGTTTATCATTTGAGACAACTTGGAGGGATCTGGGATTAGACCAGAGTATTTCAGGTGAAGGTGCTGTAACTGATAGACCTTGAAGATATATAGCGGGATATGTAGATTAATTAATATCTCCTTAATGGAAAGCAAGGGTCTGGAAGAGTATAAGTCAGAGACCAAGGAGCCATGTAATTGCAGCAACCAATCCAAACCAGGGAGAGTTGATTCCACTCCTTTAAAGGAATATTGTGATAGCCCCTTTAGGGAAAAGCCAAGGGCTATCTTAAGTCCAGGAGAGGAGGTGGGAGGAGATATATTTAATAGAGGTCAAGGTCGGGATGGGCGAGGTGGGACAAAATATGCCATATCAGTATTAAATTAGACAGGAAAAAAAAAGGCGCCAGCAGTCCAAAAGTAAAGAAAGGCACCACGACTGTCCAGAAAAGCCACCGGAACAAGACCATCCAATGGCAGGATGGGCAAAAGAGGAAGTGTCCAATCATTGGCCTGCTCTGACTAGCAGAATGAATCAAATCAGTGGCATTCAAGCCGCAGTTCCACGGAGGATGAACATACCTGTATGGATGCTGGGTGGGCTGGTATGCATCTCTGGATGGCCTCCAGAGGTTCCTGGTTGGCAGCACTACCCGCTTGGCAGTGGGCTTGAAAAAGGAAGGTAGGCAGGCTGAGAGCCTGGAGCGGCTGCCGGAGTTCAGAGGCGGCAGTGCTACCTGCTTGGGCTGCTATCTGAAGGAGAAGGAGAGGGAGAGGGAGGAAGAAAGTAAGGTTAGATAGGGGCTAGGGTTGGCACCTCCACTTAATCAGTGGGAGGTCCTGGGGCTGTAGACAAAGGCTATGGGGAGAGAGTGACAAAAGTGGGTATTTAGTCGACTAAGCATAGGCAGGCAGTGATGAGGTGGGTGCTTAGAAAAATCAGGGAGGCGACTGACTGGGACAGGTGCCAGAGGATCAGATTGGAACAATGGGGAAGGGAAATTTAAGTTAAAAAAGAGATCAGTCAAGTAAAGCACTTAGAGATGATAATGGCAGGGGGTTTCAGCAGGGGGCAGGGAGGTGGTGCTGAGTTCAGCATATGAGAGAGATGGATGAAAAAGCAATATTATGGAGAGGACAAGGTAAGCAGTTTGCTAGGGCCGAAAGTTTCAGTAAGGGCCCTGCACTGAGAGGAGGCAAGATTGGGAAGTGAAGGGAGTAGACAGTTTATGGAGTAACAGAGCAGGGAGAACTGCGTACAAAATTAAAACACTTTCATAATCACATAAGTTCTGACCTAACCTACTGGACTCTAAAAATTAGTAGTGCAAACAATTAAGCATAATCAGGGACACAACAAAAAGAGCAACTTAGAAAACAGCTTCAGTAAACCACAGCTTAATGAAGTATTCAGGCAGATAAGATAAAATATGTCATATCAGTATTAAATTAGACAGGAAAAAAAGGCACCAGCAGTCCAAAAGTAAAGACAGGTGCAATGGCAGTCCAAAAAAGCACCTGAGACAAGCCCGTCCAATGGCAGGCTGTCAGAAAGGGAAGCGTCCAATCACTGGCCTGCTCCGACTAGTGATACCAATAAAATCAGCAACATTCAAGCCGTGGCTCCTCAGAGGATGAGCATACCTGTATGGATGCTGGGCGGGCCGATATGCATCAGTGGATGGCCGCTGGATGTTTCTGGTCAGTGGCGTTACCTGCTCGGCAGCAGGCTTGAAGAAGGAGGGCAGGCGGGCTGAGAGCCTAGAGTGGCCACCAGAGTTCTGAGGCGGTGGTGCTACCCACTTGGGTAGTGGTCTCTATGGATGCTGGGCAGACTGGTATGCATCTGTAGACAGCCGCCAGAGGTTCCTGGTCAGTGGCACTACCCGCTCAGCAGTGGGCTTGAAGAAGGAGGACAGGCAGGTTGAGAGCCTGGAGCAGCCACCGGAGTTCTGAGGTGGTGGCGCTACCTGCTTGGCAACGGTCTGTATAGATGCTGGGTGGGCTGGTATGCATCTGTGGATGGACACTGGAGGTTCCTGGTTGGCGGCAGTACCTGCTTGGCAGCGGGCTTGGTGAAGGTGGGTAGGTGGGCTGAAAACCTGGAGAAGCTGCCGGAGTTCTGAGGTGGTGGCACTACCTACTTGGGCAGAGGTCTGTATGGATGCTGGGTGGGCTGGTATGTGACTGTGGATGGCCGCCAGAGGTTCCTGGTAGATGGCGCTATCTGCTCAGCAACAGGCTTGAAGAAGGAGGGCAGGTGGGCTGAGACCCTGGAGCGGCCACTGGAGTTCTGAGTGGTGGCACTACCCGCTTGGGCAGCGGTCTGTCGGATGCTGGGCAGGCTGGTATGCATCTGAGGACTGCCGCCGGAGGTTCCTGGTCCGTGGTGCTACCCACTAGGCAGTGGGCTTGAAGAAGGAGGGCAGGTGGTCTGACAGTCTAGAGTGGCTGTAGGAGTTCTGAGGCAACGACGCTCCCTGCTTGGGCAGCGGTCTGAAAGATATCTGATATCCTCACTCTAGGTCCCCAAGAAGCAAAAATATCACTGATATCTGCCCTGAAATATACTCACAGGTATGACATGAATATATTTATACAACATACAGTATATGTTAGGATAAATAGCAAGATAAAAAGTGCTTTCTTGTCTCAACATAGTAAGATAATTCTACCATGTAAAGTAGAGTATGTCAAATGACCCAACATAGCAACATAATATAGTGTATAGTGAGAGTTTGTTCTGTATGGATTTCCATGCCAGCTAAAACCTTGCTTCACTACCGTTCAAATGTCATGGAATTTGGTTGTATCCTTCTGGAGTACAACAAGGTTCCAGCTGATTGGAAATCCTTGAGGTGTCTGCCATTTTTCACAGTATGCACAGCAATCAGTTCAAATTCTGAACTGAAACTGTCAGCACATTTATTGCTGCTGTGGGAGTGCTGAGAAACATTTTTCTTAACAAAAAAAATAGAAAAAATTATATGAAAAACTATACACTATAAAAAATACTGGTTTGACAACCACATGCCTAACCAGCCTATGCTGCCACCTTGGGCTACTGGTTACATAGGACCTTTAGAGTTTTGCTCTCAAGGTCTGATATAACCAGAACTGCTCTGTGGCAGTACAGGCTGGTTGTGCATAGTTGCCCAGCCAATATTCTTTATATCTTGCAAAGTGGGGTATGACACAATTCATATTACACAATGGCAAAGAAAAATGTTGGCCTCTGATTGGTCAAGCTGGCACTGGAGCAGTGATGTTATCCTGGCATAACATCACAGCTCAAGTGCCAGCACACTTTGGACTGCACTGAAAAGAAAAAAAAATTATTCCGCTGCCTACGAGCAGCTTCACCACTACTTGCTTTGCAGCTCAGCCAAGTGCTGACAACGTACGCTCCCCACCCTCCATCAACACACTGATGATAAATCTCACAGAGCACGCTCCCACTTTTCCCTTACAGTCCTTTCATATTTCATCTACCAGTACAAAACTATTGGGATAACCAAAACAGCAATGGAGCTCCAAATAAACGAGTGAGATGATGCAGGCTGCTGACCGTGCAACATTCAAACTAAAAAAAAAAATTATCACTTAAAAGCAGGACGGAGATCTGACGGCTTTAGATTTTGACTAAAACTAGAAAAGAAACACTTACTCTACTTTTTTCAGTAACCTGCTATGCATATCAAAATTATGTCCAGTGTTTCTTCATTTTTAAGCCGAATAAAATACCAAGCGACCCAACGACTGTCCGAGAAACTGGAAGCAGGTTGCCACACCATCCCCGCTTCATATAAAAATTTAATTTTACCCCTCAAGCTGAAACAGCGAGTTGAAGCCAATCACACTGACAACTGGCAACAACCTACAAACTTCATAAAATTTAAATGTAACATTTTCTTCTAACTAGACAGTAATAAACAAAAAAAGGGGCTGGGACAGAACAAGTAATAAGTAAAAACAACAGCTCCATCTATTGGACAATAAAAATAATTGCACTATTTTTTCTGTAGGTACACCTACCGTTTCAAAAAATAACAGAAAAATGCACCTAAATAAAAGTTGTAATATTTTTTCTCACTCTTTTTTAAAAATGAGCCATTGTATAATAGGAATAATGCACTCCAGGGTGTGTGCTGTGCTGGGATAACATCACTTCTGGGGTGATTAGTCACACTTGGCCTGTGTCCTTGTGCCTAATCACCCCATGCGTGACGTTATCCCAGCACGACACACACCCTGTCATGCATTATTCCTTTATTGAACCAAAGTGCAGCCTTCACAGTGCTGATGACAGCACAATAGCCAAATGCAGCACTGAAGTCAGTGAAGTACCAACAGCAAAAAATGGCAGAGAATTCCATTTGTTTTTTTTCACTTTTTCAGTGAACAAATGCGAATAACTATAAAATGAAAAACAATAGCATTGTGCTGTGAGCTCAAAAGTTGTTGAGCACAAAAATATTTACAAAATGAGTGTGTTTCATTTAAAGATAACTTTTAATTTTTATAGTCAGCAAAAAATGGCAGAGAATTCTATTTTTGTGCACATTTTTGATGAGCAAATGATCCCCAGAAAGCAAAAACAAAAGAATTGTACGACAACCTTTTTCATTATGTACTGGCCATAATGTAAAGCTATGGGGCTCGGTGAGTCAAAAGGTTACAGTCACCGCCGTTGGCCCCTACACTCAGTTGTGTAGCTGGTCCCAATGTACACTTCATGTGCAAAAACATTTTGGTTTACTTACTGTTTATGGTAGTATAGTAGATTGTATAAGACTAATTTTGCTTAGTTATATGCTAACATTTTCCATTACTGCAAATCTCAAACTCCTCTACAGATAACATCAGAGCAGTAGGCAGCAGTGAGAAGATTCAATAGCCCCAAGTGCATGTTAGAGTTTATACTGTATTAGCTCTGATCTTTTGTTTGCTGGTCCTGCTTTCCTTAATGGGCTATGTATAGTCACAGAGGACTGTACTTAGCCCTTGGAGAAAAGCAATTCCAAGAAACAACTGTAGTCTACTGAGTCTTCCACTGTTGCCTACTGCTCTGATGTCAGCTGCAGGGGATTCTGGGATTTGTAGTAAAAGAAGATGTCAGTCTACAACTAAACGAAATTAACCTGCTATAATCTACTATAATACAGTAAACAGTAAGTAAACTAAAATGTTTATGCTCACAAAGTGCACATTGGGACCAGACCCACACTGGAGAATGGGGCACTTTGTATTGACTCTTTCCCTTTAAATAGAAATAGTAGAAACCTCAGTAACCACTTCTACAAGTACTATAACTTCAAAAGAAGCTGAAAGTCCCACATTGCAAAGTCACAATGTTTATCCCAAAACATATGTCTGTATGAACAAAACATGACATCAACACTTGTAAGTTATCATAATGTCATTGGCCTCTCATGAAGGTAGATATGATATCTTCAGCCAGGCTGTTAGTGCAACAGTTAAGGTTCAAGTTAATGCCACAAAAGTAGGGAAATGTGGCATTAGGGTTTTCAACCCTAACTTCTCACCACCACCACCACCACCACCACCACCCCCCCCCCCGAGCAACAAAGGGAAAAAAATATTAGGGTTTTGGGTCTCCGAAGTCTTGACAAATTAGTGGTGGGCATCTTTCTTGGGGTTGTCAACCATAATGCTCCCCTCCCAGCCCAGAGCCTCCTGTACAAAGCAGGATGCATGAAGAAAGGAGATTACATCTTAGGTTATTTATTCATGGAATAGGGTATAGAAGCGGTGATAGACAAGATAAGAAATTGGGATAATGAACAGTGGGAAAGTAGAAAGTAGTGCCAGTGAGGAGGGGTGGCTCCAGTGATATGGCCACTATTGTGATAAATGCAAGTGTTAAGACAAATGCTCCTTTCCCTCCTTAGCCTCCCCTGATCTTAATGGCATGTTCTCCAGCTAACAGAAATGTCTTTTGAAACATTTTTATTATTTCTCATTAATGGCTGTGTTTCTCGAAGGTTTTACAAATTATCTGTAACTTATTCTAACTTTTGATAAAAAATTGTAATTCTATAAGCATATTGTTAAAGTCTCCCTGCATGTATTGCTTCTACAATATATTTTGAGTTCTCTAAAGTCTCCTTTTTCTGTGCAAGTACCATGTCCCTGGGTCACACCTGGAGTAGAGCCTTGGCTCAGTGTGCCTTTGCACTGGGGGGTGGGGGTGTCACTAGACACTAGGGAAATAGTAACAATATGGAGACAGTGATCAGAGGGGTGGGGGGATGCCACTAGACACCAGGGAACTATTAATCAATACCTGGATGGGGGAGCAACTACAAACCAGGGAAACTTGACAAAAAATGGGAACGGCAATCAGGAGGATGTGGGAACCACTAAACAGCTGTAGTCTAACCCATAATGGTGTATTAATGGAGTTTTTGCAACAGAATTTACTTACTTTTTGAGATAGTATAATCATATCTTTGGGGGTGTACTTGGAGGAGATGGGAGGTCTGGATAGTCGGCAACATGGGTTTGTGCCAGGTAGATCATGTCAAATAAATGTTAAGCAGATGGGGGAGATGCAACATATTGCAGACATGAGGGAGGAAAGCATGACTGGAGAGAAACTGGAAGATAAGGAGGTGGGGAGAGGAGCCCCCCTTCAGCAGGGGGGATCAGTACCAAGGATGGGGCCCCAGCTAAAGGGGACCCGCAGAGAGCCTCTGGAGGCAGGGGTACTATTACAAGGGGAGAGGATGGTGGTGTGGGGGAAGGGGAAACCATCAGGGCCAGGATAAATGGTTCGGATAAGAGAGGGTTAAAGGGGACACCTATTCAGAGGGGGTCTGAGTTAAGTGGGCAAAATAACGAGGGAAGCAGAAAGGGGAGGGTGACAAGGGGGTATCTAATAAGGCAGGAAGACTCCCATGGAATTGAGATCTCAAATAAAGGGGGGGATGGGGGGCTGAGAGGGCATAGTGGAGGTAACCATAAGGATGATGGCGGTGTTAAGGTTCTGTTATTGGGAGACTCGATGATTAGGGGAATCCAGTGGGAGGGACAGGGGGGTGGATGCCATAGCCAGGTGAAGGTAGTGAGTATCTCTGGGCTGACAGTGCACAGAGCAAAGTTCATGGTGTATGAACTGGTTAGGGATGGTGGAGGGAAACCGGATTTCCTGGTGCATTTGGGAACTAACAATCTAGAGGGAAATAGCATTTTGGAAATCCAAGCAAGGTTCCAAGAACTTGCCAGAGTCTGTCGGGATAATGGATGCAACATTTCCTTTTCGGAGATATTGCCAGTACCAAAGGCCTCAGTGGAGAAAAAAAATGAAGATCACAGAGGTTAATGACTGGCTCAGGAAGTGGGGTGAAGATAGTGGGTTGGGGGTGTTAAGGAACTGGAAAGGAGTTTGGGAGGATAAGGGACTGTATGCCAAGGACAGGCTTCATCTTGCCCCATTAGGGAAGGAAGTCCTTAAACAGGAGATGGCTGACTACATTCAAGAAAGGTGGGGTTTAAACTTGTGAGGGGAGGAAGGGATAAGGGAGGGGCTGACCAGAAGCCCTCTCCTCCAGATGAGGAGTAGCCTCTCAAACCCAAGGGGAGGAGGGGAAACAGACTGGGGTGGAGGCTCAGGAAGAGCAGAGGAGGATTTAAGCATAAGGAACCTGGGTGGGGTCTAACAAAGGACTGCGTATAATGGGTGGAGTTGGTGTTAGTAAATGCCAGGAGCTTGGAAAACAAGTTGCCAGAGTTCCAGGCCATGCTGTTCGGGGGTGGATGTGGCGGTGGTCACGGAGACGTGGGCCAACAAAAACCATGACTGGGACCTAAACGTGCGGGAACACTATGCTTAGGAAGGGTAGAAAGGAGGGCAGATGTGGTGGAGTGGCTATGTTCATTAGAGATGACATAGAAATTGCTAGGGTAGAAGAGGCAGAGGGAAACGTGGAGGCCTTATGGGTTACCTTACGATCCCCAGCAGGAGATAAGGTCAAGCTGGGTGTAGTATATAGGCCCCCCGGGATGAATGATGTTCTAGAGGATGGTTTGCTGGACAACATCATTGCCCAGTGTGGACCAGTGAAGGAAGGAGTGGTGCTGATGGGGACCTTAATATGCCAGATACAAACTGGGGAACCATGTCCTCTAAGGTGGCCAAGGAGCAGAGGCTGCTGGATGGCTTCCAGGATGTGTTCTTAACACAGCATGTGATGGAGCCCACAAGGGAGGGGCATGTCCTGGACGTGGTTCTGGCAGATGGGGATCTGGTAAGGGACCTGGTTGTAGAGGACCCTCTGACTGGGAGCGACCACAATACTGTCTGGTTTCAAATAAGCATGGGGGAGGGGGTGAGATCAAGGACACTGGCCGTGGACTTCAGGGGGCAGACTTTGTGGTCATGGGAAATATTCTCAAGGATCACTGAAGGATTACATCAATGACAAGTGTGGAAAGGAGATGGAGGTCATAAACGGGACTTCATGAGGCAGTCAGGATCTGCGCTAAGTTGAAACGTAAGGGAGCAAGGTCACATAAACCATGCTGGTGGTCCAGTGAGGTACAGGTAGCGGTCAGAGAAAAGAAGGCAACCTACAAAAAATATAAAACAACAAGAGGGGATAGGGATAAGGAAATGTACCATCTTGCATCTAGAAAAGTCACCTGATGGTGAGGGGAGCAAAGTCCAGTAAAGAGCAGTGGCTGGCACAGGGGATACATGGAGCGGAAAAGGGGTTCTTCTGGTACATTGGGGAGTGGAGAAAAACTAAGAGCCATCTCAGCAGATTGAGATCAGAAGGAGGGTGGGTGGAAGAGGCGAGGGACCAGGCAGAAGTATTTAACAAGTACTTTGCCTCTGTGTTCACTAGGGAGGGGGATGGGATATCTACAAAGCAAGGCACGATGGGGATAGAAGCGGCAGTGAGTGGGATCAGGGAAGCAACAGAAATGGAGCAAGTGGGAGGGAGAGGTACCCCAGAGGTGTCACATCTGGATAAGGATAAAAGGCCAGTAAGGTGGAGGGATGGATGATGCTATCTCCAGCTGTGTGGTTAGCCTCAAGGCCCTAAAGAAAGACAAATCTCCTGGGCCAGATGGCATTCATCCGAGAGTACTATGGGAATTGGTGGACACTTGCTGCACTTCTGGCGGAGCTCTTCAATAGGTCACTGAAACAGGGAGGGTACCTAGAGATTACGAGAGGCACATGTGGTGCCAATCCATAAAGGGGGGGTCGAGGGAAGTACCAGGTAACTATAGACCCATCAGTTTGACCTCGGTGGTGGGAAAATTAATGGAGAGTATACTAAAGGAATGATTGGGGGTGTACTTGGAGGAGGTGGGAGATCTAGATAGTTGGCAACATGGGTTTGTGCCAGGTAGATCATGTCAAACCAATCTTGTGGAGTTCTACGAATGGGTAACATCAGAACTGGACAGGGGAAAGCCTGTGGATATATTATTCTTGGACTTCAGCAAGGTGTTCGACTCTTCTCCCCCACAATGGTCTGGTGGAGAAACTGATAGGGTTAGGAGTAGGCCCTTTGATGGTCAGATGGATTGAAAACTGGCTGGCTGGATGCACACAGAGAGTAGTGGTCTGTGGGGAGCTCTCGAACCCTAGAGAGGTTGGTAGTGGGCTACCGCAGGGCTCAGCCCTGGGTCCACTCTGTTTAATGCATACACATTGGGACATCAGGGAGGGTATAGGGTGTGAAATGAGTCTCTTCGCTGATGACTCCAAGATGGGAGCAGTAGTTGAAGGAGAAGAGGGGAGGTTGGCCCTGCAAGGGGACCTGGACACCTGGAAAGCTGGGCTCACACATGGAAATTAAATATAAATATCACCAAGTGCAAGGTGCTGCATCTTGGGTGGGGAAACCCTAAACGCAGGTACACCCTTGGAGGGGAGGCACCTGTCGGCCTCAATAGGGGAAAAAGACCTAGGGGTCATGGTGGATGCATGTATGAATAACTCAGAGCAATGCAGGAGAGCGGCTAGCAAGGCAAACAGGATGTTGGGATGCATCGAAAGGGGGATCACCTCTAGGAGCAAGGAAGTGATTCTGCCGCTGTACAATGGACTGGTTAGACCACACCTTAATTACTGTGTACAGTACTGGAACCACACATGAAGAGGGACATACAGCTCCTGGAGTGGGTACAGAGGAGGGCAACAAAGATGATACGAGGGCTAGGGGATTTGACTTACGAGGACAGACTTGAGGAGCTCTGCCTGTTTTCATTGGAGGAGAGGAGAGACAGGGGGACATGATTGAGGTCTTCAAGTACCTCAAGGGAATAAATAGGGTAAACATGGAGGGGATCTTTAGACTAAAGCAGGGAGGTATCACCAGAGGGCATGGTTTGAAGTTGGAAGGTGGAAGGGTGAGGGGGGAAAAGAGGAGGAGGTTTTTCACTGAGAGGGTGGTGGACCCTTGGAATGCACTGCCCGTGAGCTGGTTCAGAGATCCACAGTGGAGGGCTTCAAAAGAGGGTGGGATACACACAGAAAGTGGATGTATCAGATGATGGCCTGTCCCAGGGGGGTGGGGATGGATGATAGGGGTTTCTGGAACACAAGGGAGGGGAGGACCTCAGCACCCAACTAGGGATTTGAGGTTAGAGCAGACTTGATAGACCATAAGGCCTAATCTGCTGGCAAATAGTATGTTAGTATCTCCATTTGCCTGTGATAGATGCAGACATGTATGTTGCTGTTGAAGCGCAGCCCCCCCCCATGTCCTGCGCTTGCATTTGTAGCAAAACAGCAACTAAATTGTCATCATAGCATTCTTATTACCCCACCTCATTAACTCAGTACTGAAAATGTTCAAATCCCTGCCAAAATGTTGTTCCACACCACTGGAACAGCATTAAGCACCACAGGTGCAAAAACACAGTTTTGGAAGGATTTGAAAAATGACAGCTGTCAAGTTCATGTGGTGGTTTAAAAAAATGGCTATGTTGAAAGTTTGGGGTAAAAATATTTAAAATTACCAAAGTCACCAGACAGCATAGCAAAATTAAATGAATGCACATAACTTCACCGTTTTACACATTTTGACTCCAAATTTTCAACATAGTCTTCTTATGGCTCCACCTCATGAAAAAGAGTGGTGAAAAGTTTCAAATCCTACCCAAAAGTGATTTCCCCAAGAGACTGCAGAATCACTTTTTGGACTGGATTTGCATAATTTCACAGAAATTGTTCATGAGGTGGGGTCCCAAAAAGGCAGTATTGAAAATTTGGGATCAAAATATGCAAAAATGGTAAAGCTATACCACAAAGTTGAAAACCCCACTGAAATACATTGAACCACATTTACCTTACTTTCCCATATGGCAGTCGATGTTTTCAGCAGCAAGACATGTCTTCAGTCAGAGACTGGATCTTCACCCTGGGACTCATTTAGGTGATTGAGGGTGTGTGGAGTGTGTGGAACATGCAGGAGGCCAGATGCTAAGTGGGAGGTTAGGGTGGGGGTGTCAGATCGGTGCAGGACCATTTTATTTTTTACTGGTAAAAAAAAAGACATTGATGAACCATTTTCTTTATTACAGGCAGTACAGTAACCAGAGGGTGGGGGGTGCCACTAGACACCAGTGAAAGAAAAAATGTAAATGGGGACAGCAATCGAAGGGTGGGGGTTGCCATTAGACACCTGAGTAAAATGCAGTACTGATGGTGACAGCGTTTGGGGGTGCCACTAGAAACCAGGGAAATAATAAACAATATGAGGATGGTGATCAGTGCATGGGGGTGCCACTAGACACCAGAGATGAAAACATATCATATAGGATTTTTCCATTCACAAAAAAAGGAATTGATCCCAAATGAAAACAGATTCCTTTTTTCCAACAGCTGGGAAGCGAGTCATGAGAAATGATTTAAAATTGAGCAAAAAAACAAACAAAACACATTGGGGGTCATTTTTCCAACACTTAAGTGCAAAATCCACCTAATGGGGTCCCCGTAAGACAGACAGATGTGTTGGTCTTTTGCCAGGATGTCATTTTTGTGGCTTTTGAAACATTTTTTTTTTTACAAAGAAATGGAAATCAGATGGTGGCAAACCAAAAAGGATTTTTTCCTAATAAAAATGGATTGGCCCTATAAGAACAATAATTCCCTTTTCATTTTGTACAGCTGTCTTGAAGTGCTTACAGCCATGTTCAGAACTAATTTTTCAAATTTCAGAATTAAATAACTTTGAGCCAGCTTGGAGGCACTGAGGGCAGAAGAACTGGGCGTCTTATTTCTAGCCATGCTGGCTACCCTGGTTTTGGAATGGATTCGGGCCACTGGGGGTCAGCGGGGAGGAGAGGGATCGAGCATCTGCTCTTCCTCCCCGGGGTGGGGGAACTCCAGCCATTGGTGCGCTTGTGGCCCCTAGTGGAGGCTGGGGGTGGTACGTCAACACTGTGTGCATGGGGGCTGAGTTGGGCAGGCGCCGGGAGGAGCATGTGTGAATGTGTGCATGCTGCCTTCCACAGGCATCATTTCACATCCAAATCAGCAATGGAGGAAACATGAAAAATGGGGACCCATCGCAGCTTGATGGCCATCAACAGGTGCCCAGCTTTGGGGGCATTGCCAGATAACCGGATCCAGACTTTGTGGGCGAGAAGGGGGCTCCCCACCACCCCACTGCAGGGGGCAATCTGCGGGGGTGAGATGGCGATGGCCCTATGGGAGCCAGGGCAGACCAGGCAGTGGTTGGAATCGGGAATGCGTGGACACAGAGACAAACTGGGAAACTAGGTAGGAAAAAGGACCATCAAAAAAAAAAAATAACTTTGGATAGGATTATTATTTTTTCACCAAAGAAGCAAAAGGCACATCTGTGTGCCTGCCCCTTTCTGCCCTTAACAATACTGCAAAAACAATTGGAAAACACACCTGCAACTTCACTTTTTTGCACTATCCAAAATTCTGAATCCACACATCCAACCAGGACTAAACTTGGCACATCCACAGGTCTGCAACACGAGACAGTGCATGCAAACTTTCATGCAAATCTGTTGAACTGTTGTGACATTATTAAAGTGCAAAAAATGGTGTTTAACATTAAACTATTTCAAAAGGATTCCTATTGCTCACCGGGCTATGGCATGGCGCTTGTTGAGGGTTTTGCTAACCTCAGCTGGTAAGCAGTCTCACAGAACAACTGCTCTCAGGAGCAACAATGTGTGCTGAGATGCAAAGACAAACCAAGTCTCAGCAGCGCTAATACTGTTCAATTTATTGCTATGAAATCAACAGATTACACACCACACTAACACAGTTCTAGGAGCCATTGAACCGTACTCAGATGCCCCAGCCCTTCGCTTATTAGAGCTTCATCAGGGGCAGCAATCTGGGGTTAGTTACACTCAAGTACCAAAATTCAAATTACATCATAGTGACATCATTATTACGTGTCGAATACAAAGACATTAAAAAACAAAAGTAATTAAAAATGCTGTAGGCCCATCACATGTATCATTACACACTTTGCTAATACAAAAATAGGGATGAACATAGGAGTGCAGCCTTTAATTCAAAGTCAGTTGTTAGGCACTGTAGTTTAATGATACTTCATTCATTAGTTGCCAAACAAAACAGCAAGGTACTGCTAGAGATTGGTAGTCAGAAGAAATAAGGAGTTTAGACCAAAGTTGGGAGCCTTGACAGCAAACATGCTTGAACAAGACTGTCCTACGCTTTCTGTAGCCCCAGTCAGTAAAAGATAGAAACAGAAAACATTATTAAATTTGCAGAACATTAGAAAAGCTATTATGTTTTCAAGATAACAGTTTGTCAAAAGCCAGATACATATTATACATATAATTTAAAAAAAAATCAGAATACAACTGGCCAGTGTGCATACCATAAAGGCTGTATCATTGTAAAAACTATGCAATTCATAGCATGGCAGAGCTCGACCAAAGAGGCAAGTTTAATATGATCAATTTATGCGCAGAATTGGTCCTTGTTTTTGATCTTCTTTGGGGGAGGAGGGAGAATTTGGTTTTCCAAAAACAAAATTACCATTGGTCAGTAACTGTCACTACAATAAACATCACTGCAATAATCATAAGAGACCCAATCTAAATTTATCCTATTAGTGACCGAGATTTCATGTCTCTTTAATATGCAAGCTAAGTTTATTATTTCAAATGGGTGACAATTTTTACTGTCCAAATGGACAAAAAGACATTGGGCAGGATTTTCCAAAGGTGGCGCAGGCCTTGCATCAAGACCTGTGCTGCAGAACTTACAATTTTGCAGTCCGCCGAATCCCTTTACTGCAACTGCACCCAAAATTCCAGTCCCAGGTGCACTTGCAACAGTGTCCATGCTTTATGGCAGCTAGAACCACATATCCAGTACAAGCCCTATAACTGAGTCCCCCAGGAGTGGTGCATGCTAGACCACAAAACTGTGGTCTACATAGTGCAGTGAGTGGCACAAGGGATAGAAATTACCGATCGCTGCCAGAGGAATGCCACAAACCCCGTGCATCATATGTTCATTGCACCAGGGGCTTGCGGCATTCCTGGAGCTTTGAAAATCTGACCCACAGAGCACATAAGATTAACTGATATTATGAATTGGGGATCATAAATGGACATCGCTGATTGCCTGAGACGTTCTTGAAGCAGTGATGATATCAAGCTACATCATCACGGTTTCAGAAAACCTTCGCCCACCAGACTTCTCAACTGCAGCACCACACATCACTTTGCTACGCCACTATTTTAACCTCCCAGCAAACTATAAATACAAAAGGCACAACTGTCGATGGAGCCATGCCCCAAAAAACAAAATAAAAGCCATCCCTCCTACAACCGCTGCAGCTGCCACTATTGCTACACAGTCCACCATAGATTTTCTTACCTCAGCCAAACTCCTGAGGAATATGATGTTGCCCGACTGATGTAAACATTCACCCTTAACTAGCATCATTTCCACAGTGTCACAGCATGTGACTTTCTTCTTACACACAAAAAATTAAAATAAAACTGAAATCAAACACATCTTCACCCGGTCCCAGACTAAGTGGCATGACTGGGTGAAATGCATGGAGAGCATACTTAAAGGAAGAGCAGTGCTACCACAGTGAGACAGTGCTACTTACAACAGCACCACCTGCTGTCCAAGCCCTTCAGGAACTATTTTGTGACAAGATACTCTTCCAACATCCCAAGTGAATCAATTTCTCAAAGTTTTAAAAGTATTTTTTTTTGTGAAAAAAAAAATCAGTCCAGTTCATAATAGCAATCAGTCACTCCACGGTGTGGTATATCATGGGATATCATCACTTCTTGGATGGTTGGACACACTCGGTCTGTGGCCTCATGCCCAACCACCCAAGACATGACAATATCCCATGTTATACCACACCCTGTCATGCCTTATTGCTTAATTATGAACCGGCAACTGTAAATGTAGGAAGCTGATTGGTCGAGAGGTTTTTGAAGCTGTGATGATATCGGGCTACATCATCACGGCTTCAGAAAACCTCCGGCCAGCGGCCTCCTCACAGGCAACAGATCCTCCGACTGCAACGTTCACCTCATCCAGACGCCTAGAGCGAGTCACTCACCAAGATGACCAGTACAGAAAAAAAAAAAAAAAAAACTATTCCCACTGCTGAAATTATTAAAACTCCCACCAAGTGCGGCATACATAAGTAAAACACCTGCTCCCAACCAAGAAATATCGAGACACCAGCATGCCGCTCAGCAGACTGCAATGGACACTCATGTGAAAACATTACGAATACCATAACGGACCTTCCCAACCAAACATCTGCCAGCTCGTGGACAAAATGACCTCGCTTTTTTGACTATTGCTTTTTAAAAAAAGATTTTGCCAATCTCACCTGCTCCCTTAGAAATACAATGCAGGCAGTTTACCCCTCTGCTCCATAAAACAATCCCAACACAGCATCTTGGAGGGACAGGTGATGGTGGCGACGTGACGAGACCAGAGCACAATTGACACAATACCAGTCCCGTGTCAGCAGCGCTTTCACGAAAAACGAATCCACACAGATTTTTACCGTGTCCCAGAGCAGACTGGGTCAAATGCTGAGAAAACACAGTTCAGCATTAGTGCTGAGAAAGTGACACTGGGTTCACAGCTGCACTCCTCCATTGAACTCCACTTACAACAGCGCCATCTGCTGCCCATACCCTCCAGGAACTATTTCTTTTAAAGATATTCCTCCATTACTCCAAAAAAGACATTAAAATATTAAAAGTGGATTTTTTATTATTTTCTCAAGAAGAAACTATTAAACATTTTTGCTAGTCAGACACGTACTTTGGTGGATATGCAGATATCACTCACTGGTCGTTGACGACCGCCTGCGGCCCATGTCCCAACCACCCAAGGCGTGACGATATCCCACGATATACCACACCTTGTCGTGCAATATTGCTTAATTATACAATGGCAAGAAAATTTCCAGGGCTCTGAGTGGTCATTGTGTGCCTGAGACAGTGATGTTATTACACAATAACATCACTGTATTGATTTGGTAGATTGTTGTTTGGCTCGCTCTTCAGAAACAAAGATACATTGTCATGGATTCCCTCTTTTTCCCCCACAAAATACAAACCACCTGTTTGTTGTTGTGCTCAGATTGGCAATCAGTTTATTACATATATCATAAATCCATTTCCATTTCTCATTGTCATTTATTAATGTCTTTTACAATTTTATTTGTACGGCATTCAAAACTCGAACTCTGATCCTCTCTCTCTCTCTCTCTTTTCTTCTCGCTTCCCCAGGTGAAAACTTGGGTGCCTTCTTCTTCTCATTCTAGTAGGTAACGGTGAGAACTGAGACCGCCTTTTGTCCTTCAGTTTCTTCTTCTCATCATATTTCTTTTTCCTTCCCCCCTCCCCACTTTTTCCCTCCTGCCATCCACCTCTGGCAGTTCACCATTGTCTGAATGGACTTCATCTGTCATCCACCTTTGACAGTCCAAATCGATCCCCTCTTTTAGTGATCCCTTTCTCCCCTTCTTTGTTGGGTGGGTGGGTGGTAACAAGACTTCAACAAAAGTGGCTGAACCAGTTCTGTGCTGGCCTTCTTGTACCCCCTTTAGCCCCTCCCCTTCCTGTAGCATGTCTATTGTCCTGGCTCCCAATCCTTCCCCCTCCCTTCCCCCACCTCCTGAGCAAACCATTTACAACATCCCCCGGAGGGGGAGGTGCACCAGGACAACATAATTGTGCCTCAACCTTGGATCTGTAAATTGCCGGCAGTGCCGCCTTTAATTTTGATAACCAATGGTCTGCTATTGGCCGTCTTCCATCCCTGGGTCTTTGCTGCAACCTGCTCCATCCTTGCATCATTCTCCATATCAACATTGACCTCATGGGGTCTTTCCATCTCCTTAGGCTGCAAACTACACTAATCCCTGCTAGGTAAGCCCCCATCGTGGTGTGAGCTGTACCTTTCTGCCACTGGTCCACTGTAAACTTTCCTAACTGTTCTTCCATAAGTGGCCCACTTACCTCCATGTGGTGTGTTGCCCTGAATGTTTGTAGTGCCCACCAGGCCTCCTCATAGGCCCTCAAGGTCTGTGGTGCCTAATGGCTCCTAGAACTGTATAAGTGTGGTGTGTAATTTGGTGATTTTATGCCAATAAACTGTACAGTATTAGCCATACCGAGACTTGGTGTATTTTTGCATCTCACCACACACTGTTGATCCTGAGTGCAGTTGTTCTGTGAGACGTTTAACATTAAACTGCCTACTCAACCATAAATATAGTGGTGCAGCTGTGCCACTATAATTATAGTGTCTACTGTGCCCCTATTACTGTCCATTCCTTGTCCCTTGACGTTCTTCATAAATGTGTGGGAGAAGGCTTAAATAGCTTAAAAAAAAAACCTTGCTGGCTGTAGCCTTGTCCAAAGCTCAGTAGTGGATCTCTTTCCTAAAATGTGTCCACTTAGGTGCCCCACATTTCACAACAAAGAGTAGCAGGTGCATAAAGAAGAATCGCCACCACCTTCATACCATCTCTCTTCATCCATCATGTAGGAACTTAGGTAGAAGTCTAGGAGGTCGTCCTTGATGTGGACACGGTAGCTGATTCTCAAGTTGTAGTGTTTCTGGGGCTCCAGCTCTCCAGACAGAACAACGTTAAATACCTGATTCGGGGGAATAAAATAATGTCTGAGTCAAGTTGGGGGCCATGGGTGCTGCCCTGCCATCTGCTGACACCTGCACCACTGTTATCTCCAGCTGGCTGTCAGCGTGCAACGTGATGTACTGGCTTGTGTTGAGGCACTCAGTGGAGATGCCCACTTCTAAAGTTGTCCATAAATGCCATTAGAATCAGGTTATAATGTAGGGGCTGCAGTACAGTAGGTAGGTGGAGATTGAACCAGGGTTTTTGGTCCTCTTCCTCCCTGTGTTCCTTCAGATGGGAGACCCCGCTGCTCTGCACTGGGCTGTATGGGGCAACCTTGGCTTTGCTGGCCACCAAGCTACCATTGGTAGTTCTGATGGAGTCATCACTGCCATAGGCACATTCTTCAAATCTGATGCTGAGCAGGATGGTGATGATGGTTATGATGATGAGCACCAGGACTGAGATGGCAAAGATCAAGATTAGCTTCTTGAGTACCATGATGTGTTTCTCAGTGGTCCAGGATCACACCACTATCACCGTGTCAGCCCACTGATCACAGAGACTCCTCCACCTCTGAAACTGCAGAGCAGCTCTGAGTCTTTAATGGATTTGGCAACTGAGAAGGGAACATTGTCAGAAGAAAAGATAATTCAGGATGCAATACTCTACTGATAGCAGAAGGCTATAGACTCCTTCAGAAACCCCTCCACCCCTGAAAGCACAGAACAGCTTTCAGCCAAGAATGGGGTTGGCAACAGAGAAGGGGACAAGTAGGGGTCCTGTAGGTAGACGACATGATTCAGGAAGCCATATGTTGCTTTACAGTGCTTACTGTTTGACTCTGAGGAGAAGACCGACCAATGTGTACCAGACATGAACAGTCATTGTGATCAATGGAGGAATGCATATTCGGAATGACATTCTACTGTTGCATATGAGGTGAGGGGCTTCCATCCCAGAAACATAGAAACATAGACTTTGACAGCGGATAAGGACTGCTTGGTCAATCCAGTCTGCCTGTTTCCCCCTACCTATTGGATACACTGTAGATCCTAGTTAAACAACAGCCTACTTTGTCCTACCCCACAATAGAATTGTCTTATGTCTGTTCCATGCATTCTTGAATTCCCTCACTGTTTTTGACCCAATAACCTCCTCAGGAAGGCTGTTCTATGCGTCCCACCACCTCCCTATGAAAAATACTTCCGCATGTTGCCCCTGAGCCATCCCCACTCTTTTTTTAAATTGTGCCCTCTTGTCCTTGCACATCTCTTTTTTGAAAGACAATACCGTCTTGGACTTTGTTAATTCCCTTGAGGTAATTGAAAGTTTCTATCATGCCGCCTCCCACCTCCTTTCCTCGAGGATATACATATTAAGCTCTTTTAGTCTCTCTCTTTGTATGGCTTCTGGTGAAGACCCTGCACCATTTTAGTTGCTCTCTTCTGGACTGCCTCCATCCTGTCTATGTTCTTGTGGAGATGGGGTTTCCAGAACTGCATGCAGCAGTCCAGATCGGGTCTCATCAACTGTCTGTACAGAAGGATAACGACCTCATGTTTTCTGCTAGTGATGCCTCTCACTGGGCATCCTAGCATCCCTCCAGCCCTCCTTGCTACCTTCTCACATTGCTTGCCTACCTTTAGATTGTCTGATATGACTACCCCAGGTCCCTTTCCATTTTTGTTATTGTTAGTAAACCCCCCTTTTCACTGTTCCTTTGGGTTTTTGTTTCCCAGATGCATTACTTTGCACTTCTTTAGACTGAATCTAAGCTACAATACTTTTGACCATTTCTCTAACCTTGCCAAGTCCCTTCTCATTCTTTCCACCCCCCTTGTGTATCAACCCTGTTACAGATCTTTGTGTCATCTGGAAAGAGGCATACTTTTCCTTCCATTCCCTCCACAATGTCGCCTATAAAGACATTAAAGAGGACCGGTCCCAGTATTGAACCCTGCAGTACCCCGCTAGTAATTCCTCTTTCTTTGGCGTGGGCTCTGTTTACTATTACCCTCTGTGTCCTGTTGTGTGGGACTGTGTCAAATGCCTTGCTAAAGTCTAGGTAGGCCATGTCCACAGCTCATCCCAGGTCTACTACTTTGGTCATACAGTCAAAGAAATCTATTAGATTTGTCTAACATGACCTTCCCACTGTGAATCCATGCTGCCTTGGGTCCTGTCCCTGCTGGCCTCTAGGTACTCAACAATTCTTTCTTTCAGAAGTGATTACATCATTTTCCCCTACCACTGAGGTCAAACTAACAGGTCTGTAGTGTCCTGCCTCTGCCTTGCTCCCCCTTTTGTGAAGGGGAATCACATCTGCCCTCCTCCAGTCCTTAGGTACCACACCATCCTCCCATGATTTGTTAAAAAAGGGTAGTCAGTGGTGTCACTAGTTCTCCTCTTAGTTCTTTTAGAATTCTGGGATGAATCCCGTCAGGTCCGATTGCTTTGTCCAACTTCAGTATTAGGAGTTCTTTCAAGAACCTGTTTTCTGTGAATGGACTGATATCAATCCCTTATCCAGAGTGCTTCTATTGTTTTTTTAGGTATCTCCTCCTCCTCCTCCTCTTCTTTTGTGAATACTGAGGAGAAGTATTCGTTCAGTATACCTGCTTTTTCACTGTCACACTCTGTCCAACCCCTCCCCTTTATCAAGCCTCACTATTCCTCCTTTGATCATTCTTTGCTCCCTAATGTACTGTAACTATAAAAAGTTTTATCCCACTTCTTAACTCGGTTGGTTATCCTATCCTCAATTTGGGCCTTTGGCATTTTGACTGCCTTCCCCACTTCCTTCGCTTAACCTGGTACAGCTCTCTGTCCTGCTTCTTCTGTGTTTCCTTATACTTCCTGAATGCTGTATTTTCTCCTTAACCTTCCCTGCCACCTCTTGAGAAAAATAGTGGGTTTTTTCCCTTTGTTTTGTTTTGTTTGTGTGCTTTACACAAAGGCTTGTTGCCTCTGTGATGGCAGTTTTTTTCCTCATTATTCCTCCACCCTTCCTTCTTGCCTGTTTGCTAGTGCTTTTCTGAGGATCTCTCCCATTTTGCCAAAGTCAGCACTCCTAATGTCCAATACCCTTGGTTTTGTATGGCTTGACTCTATGGCTGTGTTTATCATGAACCATACTGTTTGGTGGTCGCTTGTTCCCAGATGGCTACCTACTTCTAAATCTGAGATTCTCTTTCTTCCCCATTTGAGAGTGCCAGGTCTAAGATTGCTCCCTCTTGAGTGGGTTCCAACACTAGGTGTCTGAGGCATGCCCCCTATAGGACATTGATAATAACCCTGCTCTTTATGTGGCTGCAGCAAAGTGCTCCAGTTAACATCTGGCATATTCAGGTCCTCCATCAACAATATATTCCCTTTTTCTGCCATTCTAAGGATGCCATCTATCATTTCCTTGTCCATTTCCTCCCCCTGAGATGGGGATCTGTATACAATGCCCATGCAGATTGTTATGCCATTTCCTGTCTCCAGGGTGATGCACAGTGCCTCCACTCCTCCCTGTTTACCCTTTAGTGCCATTGCCTTGATCCCTTCCCTCACATAGTGTGCTACTCCTCCTCCTCCTCATTTACCCTCCCTGCTGCTGCTGTAGATTGTGTACCCTGGTATGTTGACATCCCAGTCATGGTTCTTTGTGTACCATGTTTCTGTGACTGCCACGATATCCAGGCATCCCTCTTCCATTAAGGCCACTAGTTCAGAAGGCTTGTTACCAAGACTAGGGGCATTGGTACTCATCACCCTCCATTTTTGGATGGCCTTACCACTTTTAGCTGCAACCCTGTCCTTACTGCCTTTGCCTTTTTCTCCATTTACCCTGTCCTGCTCCCTAATGACTTTTCTGCCTTGGTGTTTACCTTACTAACTACTCTGTTTTGTGGGGGGACTGGGATTTCCCTGCTCCTTTTCAGTGCCTCCTCCTTTGGCTAGTTTAAATGCTTGCCATTGAAACATTTAAACCTGTCATCAATGATCCTGGTTCCCCTCCCAGACAGATGCAGACCATCATGCCAGTATAGACCTGTATCAATTCAGGTGGACCCCAAGTCCACAATGAAGCCAAAACCAAGAGCTCCAAACCAGTTTTTGAGCCATTCATTGAATCCTATGTTGCAGAGTACCCTAGTCTCACCCATGCCATAAACAGGCAGTACCTCCAAGAAGGTTACCATGCATGCTACTTGTCTAATGTACCTTTCCAACTCCATAAACCCTTCCTGCACTGCTTTTATCCCATTCCCAGCCAGGTCATTCATCCCTAGGTTGACTATGATGTCCAGCTCTCTATTCCATGCAGCTGATCCCACAATCCTGAGGATTTGCTTCATGTCCCTCCAAGTCATGGTGCTGGACAGGAACCTTGCCTCCTTCTCCACTCTCTCCCCCTCAGTTCTGCCCTCCTAATAACTGAGTCTCCCACCAGGAGTTGCTTCCTTCCCCTGTGGGTTCCTGTGCTACCCTTCTATGGGCCTTCTTTGTGGAGGTTCCCAGCATTCTCCTTGGTCTCCACTGTGGGTGCCTCCACAGAGGATCCACACTCTGCCAGAATGGCATATGAATTGTGGAGAGATACAATTGGAGGGATGCACCTCTGTTCCTCCACCCTCACCCTTCCTGAGTCCTCCATGGTCCAACCACTCCTCTTTCTTGGTAACCTCTGATGCAGTGGCAGAGGCAGCCCTGGCGGTCCCTGGGTGGGGAAGGAGGTTTCCCAAATCCTTGCCAAGTCAGCCTGGAGACTGGAAACCTCCTCCCTCAGAGCAGAGAGGTTCCTGCAACTAGAGCAGCATCACAGCCTCCAGAACATCTCCTAGAAGACTGCCGCCCCACAGACAATGCATTGCACCTCTCCCCACAAGTCTCTCTCCCTTTCTGTTTAAATTTTTTTCTTTCTTTTGTTAGTGTGTGATGTGTGTGCGCTTCAACCCCCATACAGCAGCTGGGCTGTTAAGGATATGACAGGTGTATGTCATTTGCCCTTAAGGGTAAGTGATGTCAGAACCCTGGTATAAAGGAATTATGCACTTGTGGTGGGCGGGTGGAGCAGTGCGGTGGGACCAAGCCTGTGCCCCTCCAACAACAATCAGCTACAGCTCTGACCCACCACCATAGTGAGTGTTTTCCTTTCAGCAAGAAAACCTGCACTTAATATAATAAAAATATACCCACAAAAATCAAGTTGTTGTTTTCTTTTATATCTTATTGGCTGCACAGTAATCAGTGTCAGGTTGGCAAGCTTTGTCATTTTCATTAAACTGAGTTCACTGTGCCAGCACAATCTTCTTTGAAAATCAAGCAGGACCCAGAACTCTGGTTCCAGAAATCAGCACTTTGAGGTATTGAATTGAAGCTGATAACAGTGGCAAAAAGTTTTTTCTTGTGTAAAAGATTTGTTACCACGGTTATCAGACTTGCTGACACATTGAACAACGAATAAGATATAAAAAGAAACCAAAATGTGTTTCTCAGATGAAATCCCCATGCCCCATATTTCAACCACTAGAATACTTCTAACTTTACACAGGTGAGATTTAACAGGTGCACACAATAATGGCCAGTCGGCAGTCAGAGATTCTCTCACGATAACCTCTATGTAGCACATTCACTACTCTGATTGGCAGCAGAGTGATGTTTGTCTGTGCCACGCATCCCTATTATGGAAACATTGCCTGTCATGCCGTGTGGTGTTTCAAGTGTGCACAGGCAAAAGAAACTATGAGCAGATTTTGATGTGGGGCTTACAGTAGCTCTTGATAGATATCCAATGTCACAAAAACTGCAAACATTCTAGCATTCCAAAGGCAACAAACCACCTGTTGCATTGTGATGTTAGGGATGCAGCATGCACTAGAAACTACCGGTGGCTTTTGACGCGACCCCCCTCATATAATTTTTATCTAAAATTAAATACTAAACTATGGTGAAACATAACAATCACACAATAAAGACCACATGGAACAAGTCTATTTATAGCAGAAATTGTTATTTAAAATTAGAAAAAAAATCTAACCCCTCATGACAGTGTCCCTCAGTAA
The DNA here is from genome assembly GCA_016271365.2 of Neoceratodus forsteri. Classification (NCBI taxonomy): domain Eukaryota; kingdom Metazoa; phylum Chordata; order Ceratodontiformes; family Ceratodontidae; genus Neoceratodus; species Neoceratodus forsteri. The sequence goes on along the minus strand of CM057451.1, from coordinate 170,542,511 downwards.
AAACATTAACACAAAAATAAATGGTTAAAACCACAAGCATGATCATTCCTGGCTAGCCAAGGGGGAGACGGGGGGGGGAGTGCAGGCCGTATAAAAAATTAAGCACTAGTGACCAATCAGCCAGTGGTGGGGGTTACTATACGAAATTGAGGAGGGGCATGTCCCATTTTCAGGGCTGCTGATACCCCTGAAGTATTTCAATATTATTTACTATGGATTTGATTACTTCATTTATAAATATTCAGTTTTAACAGGGTATGGGTAATTTCTTTTAATTGTGGATTATAGCTACTGAATTAAAACATGTATTTTGTTATAAAGTATAATATTCTTATGATAACTGGGCTCCTTTTCCCCTATGTAAACCCTGTTATAATGTTCTGTTATAACCAACTGGTTATAATGGCATTTCATGCACTAGGTTTCACAAAACCTTAGCACACTAAAAGCTGCTGCAAGGTATGGCTGGAAAGTGAAAATGCCAATTGCCAATTTTAACTTCAGGCCTGTACTGAGTTCAGGCTGTGGCATGCCCTGTGGGGTAGAGAGGTGCATGCGATGAATAAACAGAAACCAGTGATTATGTACAACAAAACCTGGGGGACTGAGTAAACTAATTTATGTACATCCTCGTGTGGATGCATTTATAAACTACTCGAGTTTGTGTATAACATTCTTATTATACCCAGCCTCGGTTGCCCTACCCTCCCCCACACACACACATTATTCTGTTAGGTTTTAGAAAAAATTAAAATGACAAAAGAGGAAAATGTGTCTTTACAAATGGAAATGCAACAATCAAATAATACCACCAGTACCAACTGTACAATGGGCTCTGTACCAACAGCAAGGAACCTGACCATGCAACAGCAGTACATTCTACAGTAGTTTACAAAGCAGCCCTATGGAGTGTCCAAGACATTTTACATTGTCTGAATTTCTCAACTGAAACCTCATCTTATAGCCTGAGCCATGCCTGCAGGTCCATAATAGTGTGTGTGAGTGTGAGGGTTGCAGGTGACAGCAGTTAGAATAATGATTTTTTAAACCCTAGATTTCCTAATATAGAGAGCTTATCTTCCCAGACCCCACTGTATGGGATACCCCCTATGACAAGTACACCTACCTTTAGACTCTGTCCACAGTGATTGGTAGGACAGGTGCTGCAGAGGTATTCATTGTGGGTCCCTGCTGAGGTTTATACATTATGCCTGACTTGGAGTGTGGAACCCAGCATTGCTGTGGGCAGCATTTCTGTAGTCAGCATTTGAGCTGGGACAAGGACATCATTTAAACAGCAGCCCACACTGAAGCTAATGGTGATCATGTATATTGTCTGAAGTTACTGTACTATAATAAAACATCACACAGTCTGCCCCCCATTATGCTATAAACACAATACAGATTGGAGACCCAGACGTTCAGCCCTCTAACAATTCCATGCAGTTGCAAAGGGTGTCCCAGTCTGTTTTACATGAGTCCTGGTTCATTTCTAAGGGATGCACATATGAACTGGAAAGCTCCCCCTTCTGACACAAGCTAGGCAGAATCAGATTCTAGAGCTGACATACATGAACTTGGGAAGTTTCACCCTGAGATGCTGTGACCTGTACGGTAGGCTATACAACTCCCCACCTCCCTACCCATTTCATTCAGCAAGCTCCTCCGCCATATAGTTCCTGAAAAAGAGATCAGGGCCTGGGTTTGGTTTCTGACAGGTTACCCCACCTCACCCTCCTTTACTTTTTTCTGCTCAGGATGCAGTTTCTGAGTTTCCAAGTTAACTGCCTCTACCCTGATGTTTCACATCTGATGAGGGTCACTGGCAGGGGGCACTGAGGGTGCCCTGTAACCTCCTGCTGCTTCTCAGCTGCTCTAGTACTGAACTCACTTCTGGCTCATTTCTACACTTCCTGATAGCTACTTGATCCCTGCCCAAAATTTTATGGGTTAGACAAACAGATCCTAATGAATCCCTATCAGATTACAACCATTTCCAAGTTGCTGAGGGGTAGACCAGGTGGGTGTAACCAATTTTATACCATTGATTCAAGTTTAGCATCCAATAAAGACACATATATTGGAGACTGCCAGCAGCAGTCTATACCTTGCAATTAAAAACATTTCTACATTAAAATATTTATGCTGTATAGACTGTTGCATCAGTAACACATTTTACATACATAACATCAGAAATGATTTGGGAAAAGTATCAAATCACCCACTTTGTTCAGTTGACTACCTTCCAACAGAAGAAAGATTTAAAAGATCAGGTCAGTTGGTGTGTTGTGGTGAAGACTAGGTTTGCTGGCATAAAGCACCTAGCTTCACCTGAGCTCTTTCATTCTAGGGTTTGCTTGGAAGGACAGAGCAAGGAGCAACATTAAAGCGATTTACCAAGTTTGGATATATGAACACATATATTGCAAGTAGACTGCATATAGAACTGATTTGCAATGTATTTTGATAGATGCATAGTCGATTTTAGCAAATTAAATCAGGTTTTCACCCTCACAAACCAGGAAGTGCCATTTTGTATATTGGAGCCTGTATTTGGTGACCTTTGACACTCATTAGCTTTGCAATGTCACCACAGGGAGATCTGTGCTCTGCAATTAAAATTAGTTCTTGGTCACAGCAATTCTGTCTTGATAATGGAGCTCTTGGTCACTGCATGCAGCACAACAATGGCGATGTCAAACAGTTCATGTTCAGGGTCTGATGATGAAAGCATTATGTAGTCCTGCACTAATAGTGATCTTTCGGACACTGACATAGTGCCACAATTTGACAGTCGCTGCATAGTAGATTCCTATAGGGATGACCCTATGACAGCAGTGAGAATGATGTGAGCAGTAGCTCAGGCAGTCACAGCAGTAGTCCCGATCCATTCCAGTAGAGCAGCGAGAGCAGACTTAGCAACACGGACTGTTAATATTATGTTTTGCTACTTAGTGCTACGGTTTGGTTCCTGTCATTGCTGTCATTTTACTGTGCAAAATTGAGGTATGGTGTGTGTTCTGTTACTCCCAGCATCGATCTGCCCACACAAATGCTAGTGATAGTACCCTGGGTTTTTATATTTCTTTTTTTGGGGGGAGGGATTGCGTTCCCTATGTGAATGAGTTGTTGGCCACTCCAGCTTGACACTGAGAGCACGGCCTGATCTGGTGGCATTGCTTGAGCAGGATAATAGCTCAATTTGTCCAATCCATTTTGTCCAAATTCCTCACCTGGTACTAGTTAGTAGTGACCTCCTGCCAACTGATTTATCAGTCACTCACTCTGATGGAACACAGGGTGGAAATTATAAGCAGACACCTTGTACCCCAACCACTCCAAACCCCCCAGCTGCACACATACACTTAGAAAAATGCTGCAGCAAAGAACTTTTAGTATCTGTAAATTATTTATACTGTTTGGGTCTGTCTTTGCCCTTGTGCCAACTGGTCTACGCTATAGCTTTCTTCTCTTTGTATGTGTGTGTTTGTGGGTGGGGGGGCCTGCTTGTACTTTCCCCTTTAGAGGTATCAGTGATTCAGTAACATGTTGAAGCCACCGGTTCCCCTGTTTACGGCATGTTATAAATTTAAAACTACAAATTATTGCACCAGCTTTGTGTTACCTCTAAGCGTTCAGGAACTATACAGACTGCAGCTGTCATTAGTGTCTGCAAAAGCATCTGTAATACCATCCTGGCATTGGCTTATTGCCGCTACATGTGTGCCTCCAGGTGCATTATGAATTGAGCAAAAAATACACCATACAGTCGACGATCGTCCCCCACCCTCCAAGGTTAAAAATGACACTGCCAATACCCTTCTCATGGAGAAAGAGACTGCATTTATGTTTAGGTAGCCTAAGTACCGTTTGATTGGTCCATTACAAAAAGGGACATATCCTTGCGGTAGGTACTTAAGTGTTAGACTGTATTTGAACCACCCTTCCTCACTTATGTCACCATACTTCATTACCACTTCAGTCTGAATCAAGCCGTTTGTGTTTTCACATTTTTTCCATTACAGTGGATCTCTGATGCACATGCATAAAGTGTACAGCAAATACAACAGATGCTGCACTATACCATCTCCCATGCCTTACTGATGTCATGGTGCATTGTGTAGGCTCCCTACATTCATTGCTGTGTAGGCCATATTTTGGTTCAGACATTATTCCCCAAGTATGCCGAACTGACTAGCACACTTTGCAATATAACACCATAGAAGCCGTACATTGGTACCACAGTGTCGGGAGAAGATGGCAACTGCAGTCTCTTCTTTTGCTGATGCTCTGGAGCACATACAATGATGCTATAATCCTAATTATAAATAAAGACTGTATGTTAAAATATTAAAAAACTAAGTGTTTAATTTTGAGATACACTGTAAGCTATGTAAAGTATAACTATGTACAGTATATAACTGATTTTATTGCATTCATTTATAAACTTAGCGAGGAGCTGGCAAGCTGGAGAAACAATTCAGTGCACCATGTCCCTTTATTCATGCACATCTAAGCATACTTTGGTGATCAGTGTTATGGTGCTTGCATGAGAACACCAATGAGCCCAAGAAAACACAGGAGCAAAGGAAAAAATATAAACTGTCTATAATGATGTTGACAATCAGAAATGCAATAGCAAAGGCAGTTTACTGAAGCAATCACACTGGAAGAAGCACTTGCCAAAAATACACTGTTTATTGCACTGTTCTCCTGTGATTGGACTGTGCAGCTCAGTGCTTATACTGTTACTGCACATTACAATTCTGAACTGTTGAAAAAGTCATCCATTTAACACAGACCTCTATGTACCAATACTGAAAAGCTTACTGCAATTTATAGATCTGCCCAGTTCAAAAGTCATCCTTTTGTGTCCCAATACACTACAGATTACAGCTCCACTCAGTTAAAAAATTTAATTTTTTATACAGACTTGTTATAATTATGTACTTGCAGCACTTACTAAAACTGTAACACTGTACTCAATCAATGTAGATTGTGATGTTCCTAGAACCGATGGACCTAGGACACAGAGCTTAGTCAGATGAGTAAAATTTAAAATCAGGAGAAATTACCAGTTCTGCAATCCCAAAGCAAGTATCCGCCTCAGCTGCCAATATAACAGTTTCAGTCATCAGTGCTGCAATTTTGCCAGTTCAGTTTGGGTCTGCACTCACTGAGGCTGGGTCCAGGAAAGATGAATGAACAAGCAGTGAGAAAGGTACAGTGAGAACACCTTCCCTGTGCTGATGTCACTCATGACATGTGGATGCACTGCTCATGCGAACTTCAAACAAAGAAAAAAATATGCAGAGACAACTTTGGCACAAAATGTTAAAAACTAAGCATCTGAATATATTTAATACTTAACTTTAGAGCAGCTGAGCATTGCATCACCCAATGAAGGAAGTGATCTGCAAACATGACATCGGGGAAGTTGGTAAGTCACTTTAACAGGGTAAGGAGAAACATTAAGGCTTCCTTTGGCTAAGCAGAGTTACTGTTTCATTAGTAATGGCAAAAAGTTTCTAGCACACTAACTTATGAGAGGGACACCACACCAACAGCAATTATAAAGGCATTTATTCAGACCAAACCAGGCTTCAGCCTGACATATTTTGGACCATATGTCCTTCTTCAAAGGCCTTTGAAGAAGGACATATGGTCTGAAACATGTCAGTCTGGAGCCTGGTTTGGTTTAAATAAATGCCTTTATAACTTCTTTTGGTGTGACGTCCCTCTCATAGGTTAGTGTGTTCTAGAACTTTTTGTAGTTACTAGATTTTGTAGCTTCTAAGCACCACACCCTTGCACATATTCCTTAGCAGCCTTACTGTTGTGTTACTATTGTGATTTGTGCTTACAGGTAGTGCTTACAGGTTTTATTACTGTTTTGTGCTTACAGGTTGCACAGTTTACTGCTTTATTTTTCTCTGATTGAAATAGTTTTTTGCAGGGTATATTTTCTTTTAAATTGTTGTGCAGGTTGTTTTGCTGCAAGGAAGAAAAACACTCACCAGGGTGGTGGATCAGAGCTGTAGCTGATTGTTTCTGGAAGGTACAGGCTTGGTCCCACCCACCTGCCCTCAACTCGCCACCCAAGAATATAATTTCCTTTATACCAAAGGTTCCTACATCACTTTTTCAAAAGGGCAAAGGACATACACCTGTCATAACCTTAACAACCCAGCATGCTGCATAGGGGGTAGATGCTCGCAAACACATACACACTAACAAAAAGGAAAAAAATTAAACAGAGAGACATGCGGGGAGCTTTGCAATGCACTGGCTGTGGGGTGGCAGTCTTTTGGGAGATGTTCTGTAGGTTGCAATGCTGCCCTATTTGCAGGCATCTCTCTGGTCTGTGAGTGGCGGTTACGCGTCTACAGGCTGACCTGGTGAGAATTTGGAAAACATCCTCCCCCATCCAGAGGCCACCAGAGCCACTGCCTCTGCCTCAGAGATTGCCAAGAAAGAGGAACGGTTGGACCACAGTGGGCTCAGGTATGGTGAGAGTCATGGATCAGAGGTGCACCCCTCCAGTTTTACTCCTTCAACAATTCATATGCTGTTCTGGTGGATTGTGGTTCCTTTATGGAGGCACTTGCAGTGGAGACCAATGAGGATGCTGGGAACCTTTACATAGGAGACCCAGAGGATGGTGGCATGAGACCCCACAGGGGAAGGAAAAAACTCCTGGTGGGGACTCAATCATTAGGAAGGTAGAACTCTGGTGGGGAGAGGGAGGTTAGGTGATTGCCCAGCACCATGGCTGGGAGGGACAGGAAGCAAATCCTTAGGACTGCGGGAGCTGCAGCATGGAGGAGGAAGCTGGATGTCATTGTCCACCTAGGGACAAATGACCTGGCTAAGAACAGGATCAAAGCAGTGCAGCAGGAGTTTGTAGACTTGGGGAGGGGCCTTAGACAAGTAGAATGTATGGTTACCTTCTCAGAAGTGCTGCCTGTCTATGGCATGGGTGAGGTTAGGCACTGGCTACCCGCTGTATGGTATTCAATGAATACGAAAAGTGGTGCAGAGCTCATGGTTTTGGCTTCATTGGGGACTGGGGTTCCACCTGGAGGGATGCAGGCCTATACTGGTGTGATCATCTGCATCTGCCCAGGAAGGGAACCAGGATCCTAGGTGATAGGTTTAAATGCTTCATTGACAAGCATTTAAACTAGCCAAGGGGGAGGCACTGAAAAGAAGCATTGAAATCCCAGCACCCCAAAAAAACAGTGAAGTAAGTGAGGTAAACACTAAGGTAGAGAAGTGGTTAGGGAGCAGAACAGGGGTCAATGGAGAAAAAGACAAAGACATTAAGGACAGGGATGGGGCTTAAAGGGGTAAGGCTATCAAACAATGGAGGGTGATGAGTACCAATGTACGTAGTCTGAGTAACAAGCTCCCTGAAGTAGTTGCCTTGATGGAAGAGGGACACCTGGATATCATAGCAGTAACAGAAACATGGTACACAGAGAATCATGAATGGGATGTCAACAAACCAGGGTGCACATTCTACAGGAGGGACAGGAAGGGTAGAAGAGGAGGAGGAGGAGGAGTATCTCTCTATGTAAAGGAAGGGATCAAAGCAACAGAATTAAAGTGTAAACAGGGAGGAGAGGAGGCACTGTGGGTCACCCTGGAGACAGGAAATGGCACCACAATCCATATGGGGTTGTATACAGACCCCCATCTCAGGGGGAGGAAAGGTACAAAAATATGATAGAAGGCATCCTTAGAATGGCAAAAAAGGGGGAGATACTGTTGACGGGAGAGCTGAATATGCCAGATGTTAACTGGAGCACCTTTGCTTCAGCCACATCCAATAAAAGGGAAATTCTTGATGCCCTACAGGGGGAATTCCTCAGACAGCTAGTGTTGGAACCCACTCAGGAGAGAGCAGTCTTAGACTTGGTAATCTCAAACAAGGATGGAGAAAGGATCTAAGAGTTAGAAGTGGGTAGCCATCTGGGAACAGACAATCACCAAACAGTGTGGTTCACAATAAACACAGCCATACAGTCAAGTCACACAAAGGTGAGGGTATTGGACTTTAGGAGGGCTGACTTTGGCAAAATGAGGGAGTGTCTCAGAAAAGCTCTAGAACACAGGCAAGAAAGTGGTGTGGAGGAACAATGGGGAAAAATTAAAACTGAGATAATTGGAGCTAGATCCCTCCCAGTAATCTCTTCTTAGTTTTACAGACACCTGGTGGGCCACAGTGCCACTCTGTGGTTTCCTAGAAAAATCAAAGCTGCCATCACAGAGGCAAGTCTTAGTGTGAAGCAAATAAACACAACAAAACAATATGAAGGAAAAAAAACTATGGTTCTCAAAAGTAGTGGCAGAGAAGGTTAGGGAGAAAAGGATAGCATTCAGAAAGTATAAGGAAACACAGAATGAGCAGGACAGTGAACTGTACCAGTTAAAGCAGAAGGAAGAGGGGAGACAGTCAGAATAACAAAGGCCCAAACTGAGGAAAAGATAGTCAACCAGTTAAGAAGGTGGTTAAAACCTTTATAGGAACATTAGAGAGTGAAGAAAGACCAGGGGAGGATAGTGAGGCTTAATAAAGGGAGGAGGAGCAGAGGGTGACAGTGACAAAGCAGAGATACTGAATGAATACTCTGCTCAGTATTCGCAAAAGAAGAAAAGGGAGGTAACAAACCAAATAATAGAAGCATGCTGTATAGGGGTCAATACCAGTCCATTCCCAAAAGAAAGGGTCATGAAAGAACTCCCAAAACTGAAGGTGGACAAAGCAATAGGGCCTGGTGGGATTCACCCCAGAATTCTAAAAGAGCAATAGGGAGAACTAGTGGCACAACCTACTACGCTTTTTAACAAATCATGGGAGGATGGTGGTACCTGAAGACTGGAGGAGGGTGGATGTGATTCCTCATCACAAAAGTGGGAGTAAGGCAGAGGCTGGAAACTATAGACCTGTTAGTTTGACCTCAGTGGTAGGGAAAATTATGGGTTCACTTTTGAGCAGAAAAGAATTGTTGAGTACCTAGAGGCCAACAGGGCACAGGAGCCAAGGCAGCATGGATTCACAGCAGGTAGGTCATGTCAGATGAATCTAATAGATTTCTTTGACTGGGTGACCCAAGTAGTAGACCAGGGAGGGCTGATTGTGGCCTACCTAGGCTTTAGGCAAGGCATTTGACACAGTCTCACACAAAGATTAATAAATGTTAGCCTCCCTGGGAATGGACCCTAGGGTGGTATCCTAGGTAAACAATTTGCTGGACAACAGGACACAGAGGGTAATAGTAAACGGAGTCCACTCTGAAGAATGGCTGCTAATAGCGTGGTACTGCAGGGTTCAGAACTGGGACCAGCCCTATTTAATGTATTTATAGGTGACATTGTGGAGGGACTGGAAGGAAAAGGTTGCCTCTTTGCAGACGACATAAAGATCTGCAACAGGGTTGATACACAAGGTGGGGGTGGAAAGGATGAGAAGGGACTTGGCAAGACTGGATGAATGGTCAGAAGTATGGCAGCTTAGATTCAATGCAAAGAAGTGCAAAGTTATGCATCTGGGAAACAAAAACCCAAGGGAAGAGTACACAATGTGGGGTGGGGGGTATTAATGAGAACAAAAATGGAAAGGGATCTGGGGGTAGCCATATCAGATGACCTAAAGGTAGGCCAAGTAATCTGAGAAGGCAGTAAGGAGGGCTCGTGGATACTGGGATGCACAGGAGAGGCATCACCAGTAGAAAACATGAAGTGGTTATCCCTCTGTACAGACAGTTGGTGAGACCTCATCTGAGCACTGCATGCAGTTCTGGAGACCCCATCTGTGGAAGGACATAGGCAGGATGGAGGCAGTCCAGAGGAGAGCTACTAAAATGGTGCAGGGTCTGCACCAGAAGTCATATGAAGAGAGACTAAAGAGCTTAATATGTATACCCTCAAGGAAAGGAGGGAGAGGGGGGACATGATAGAAACATTCAAATACCTCAAGGGAATCAACAAAGTCCAAGAGGGTAGCATCTCTCAGAAAAAGAGATGTGCAAGAGCAAGGGGGCATAATTTAAAGATAGAGGGGGGATGACTCAGGGTCAATGTGAGGAAGTTTTTTTTTTCATGGAGAAATGCTGGACGCATGGAAATGCCTTCCTGAGGAGGTCATGGGGTCAAAAACAGTAGAGGAATTTAAGAATACATGGGACAGATATAAAATAATTCTAGTGGGAGATAGGAGGAAGTAGGCTGTTAGTAAAACTAGGATCTGCAGGTTATCCAATAGGTAGGGAAATGAGCAGACTTGGTGGGCCAAGCGGTCCTTATCTGACATCAAAGTCTATGTGTCTATGTTTCTATCTTTTCATAAATAACTTCAAGAACTTTTATTCATATGAGGTGTATTAATGAATTAATCATCCCTTCTATTGACATGTCCCAGTCTCTGTTGCCAGTTCCATTCTTGGCTAGGAGCTGCCCTGCTGTTTCAGAAGCAGAGGGGTTTCTGAAGGAGTCTACAGCCCTTCTGCCAGTCCATCATCGCCTGACACCATTTATTAAATCAGTGTCCTATTAGGGAAAGTAATAATCAAATCTGGTTCCTGTAGTAACCAGCTATTTATCCAAATGTAATTTGCAATTATTGGAGAAAGAAGCAAGATATCAATTAATGTTGCTTCTACACGGAGAATATTTTTGATTTCCAGAATATTCTCTCTGTAAGATTTATATCCAAGTTTTATTTAGATATTGTAACACATTAACCTCCAAATTTGAAGGCCAAATTACCTCACTTCGCAGGACGATACAATCTAACAAGAGGGTAAGTTTCTGACCATTCACTGGGCTCGATCCTATTTTATCTTTTCTAAACTGATTATTGCTTCTTTCCCATTTTAATGGTTCTTTGTGAAACATATTGCCTGCAACCTTTACTGGCTTCTTGTATAACAACCTTTACTATTATACATAGTCTACCAACAAATTAAGTCCAGAGAAAGTGATCTTCTATTGGATAACCAATTTGTTGACTTAATTTAGCAACTTCATTTTCCAAATTGCCCAGTGCAGCGATCAGGTCAGACTTGATATTGCAATCTGTCTTAGCCTTGTGATTTCCCAAGTCAGAATTGCTTTGCTCATCTGATTGCTTATCTAATTGAGCATGCACTTTTGGTCAGATAAGACCCCAATTGTCTCTTTGGTGATCCTTTCTGACTCCCAAGACTCTTTAACCCTTTTACTCCTTTAATTTCCTTCCCTTTTTTAAGGTATTCTTCTTCTTTGCTGCTTTGCCTCTTGGGTTTAGGCTTATCTTCAGGGACAAGGGAATTTCAAGTATACTAAAGTCTGGTCTGATGTCTACATTTGGGCATTCTGTGGATTCTGTAGCTTTGTTACAGATTTCTATGGACAGATCTCTAGCATCTTCCCTGTGTCTTTCTGTTCTAATATCATATCAATTTTTTATCTGTTTAGTGCCACATCTTCCTAAAAGTTTCCAAAATATTTTTATTAGTGACAAATTGTTCCATTAGTATTAAATGAGCATTCTGAGTATTATTTAATAACTGTACTAGATCATTGCTCAAACACATGTCTACAATGGGGATTGCCTGTCCTGTGTTAAGGCCACATTTAATGCAAATTTTGGGGCTAATAGCTCTCTCTATATTTTAAGACTATTAATGGTTTGTTGTAGATCAACAATTTCACCCAGTTTTAAGTTTAAATCCTTGTTGCCTTCATTTACTTGAATATCACTAAAATCAGTATTATCTGATCTCCAAAATTTGGGTGAGTTTTCTAGATCTGAGAAGCTTATCACATTTATCCCCTGTCTAGGAATATCCTGTGTCAATGATATTTGTATAGCCTGTATTTTGACTGGAGTCTCCACAGAGATTCTCACAAGTTAGAGTTAGCTTTTACCATAGCATTGGGAGAAGATAACGAAGCTAGAGATCCTTTTGGGATATTAGTACCTTTGCTCTGTTCCTCTAAATTACTCTTGTTATTGCTTTCACTGGGAGAGATCAGTACACAAGATCAAGCAAGTTCCCCTCAAATTTTCCTGAATACTAGGGTGCATGACACATGTTGAAATTCATTTCTTTGGGTAGATGATTTATTAATATTAGATATCACGTTTTGTAATCTTTGTTTGCCTTGATAAGATTTTTTTTGATTTAATTACCATTTCTTGTAAAGTCAATGCATCGCTATTCTGTAATCTCTGCAACCTTGTGTTAACCATTTTTTTTAAATTATTACAAAACTTCCAGACTGCACATACTAAAACAATAAATATCTTCCTACAGTTTTAACAGTATAGCACAAACCCTTGTTACTGGATTTCTTAGAAGAAAGGCTCAAGCAAGCTTTAGTTTTGCCACTTCAGTAGTTACTATGTCACTATAGCTTTATCACTTTAACATTAATAACATAAATAACATAAGTTAGGCAATGTGGGGAAGCATTTTTTCATGGAAAGGGTGCTGGACGCATGGAATGGCCTTCCTGAGGAGGTCATGGGGTCAAGAACAGTGGAGGAATTTAAGAATGCAAGGGACAGACATAAGGCAATTCTAGTGGGAGGTAGGAGGAAGTAGGTTGTTTGTAAAACTAGGATCTGCAGCTTATTCAATAGGTAGGGAAATGAGCAGACTGGATGGGCCAAGCGGTCCTTATCTGACATCAAAGTCTGTGTTCCTATCTTTTCATAAATGACTTCAAGAACTTTTATTTATATTAGGTGTATTAATGAATTAATCATCCCTTCTACTGACATGTCCCAGTCTCTGTTGCCAGCTTCATTCTTTAGGAGCTGCCCTGCTGTTTCAGGAGCAGAGGGGTTTCTGAAGAAGTCTATAGCCCCTCTGCCAGTCCATCATCACCTGCCACTATTTAAAATCCTCTGTTAGCACAGGATATATATTAGGCAATATTTTTGCTGAGAGTCCCATTCCCAGTTTTATGTCACCAACTCAGTCATTGGCTAGGGGCTGTCCATTGCTTTATGGGGTAGAGAGTTTTCTGAAGGAGCCTACAGACTCTCTGTCTTTACCAAGACCTATTGAGGATTGAAATAGTCTGTTAGCAGCATGTGAGAGACATTAGAGAATATTGGTGCTGATAGTCTCCATCCCGCTTGTATGTCAGCAAAATTTCTCCTCTGCTGGGGATGTTCTATGTTTTCGGGGGGTTCTGAAGGGTTTACAGCCCATACACTCCGCTATTTCAAAGAAAGGCAAATTGGTTGCAAAAACTTTCATTAATGCACCAGTTTGGGTAGCTTAACACCACAAAAGCAGGAAAAACCGGCATTAGGGTTTCCAACCCAAATACCCCACCCCCAAGCAGCAAAAGGAAAAACATGATTTTGGGTCTCCATAGTCTTGTGAATCAGTGGTGGGGTCTTCTTTGGGGGGGTTTCAACCCTAATGCTCCCCCCTTCCCCCAGCCCCTAGTGTCCAATCCAAAACACAAGGTGCAGCTCCAAGCCAATGCCTCATAATGATACACTCCTCAGTGGTACAGAAGTATGTCTCTGCACAGGTTCCTAATAAAATTTGTTGAGTCTTTCTTCACACAAAATGGAGATCATGTGTGACATTATTTGCTCATGGAATGGGGTGAACGTTAAGGTTGATAACTCCCAAGAAAGACCCCACAACTGATTTGCCAAGACTTCAGAGACCCCAAACCCTAATTTTTCACTTTGCTGCTTATGGTGGGACATTAACCTAATACTACATGTCCCTACTTTTGTGGCAGATAAGTTGCCTTAACTGGTCCCCAAGGAAGAGCTCACCACTGATTCACCAAGATTCCTGAGACCAAAACTCTAAATTTTTTTTCCATTTGCTGCTTGGGAATTGGGGGTGGGGCATCAGGGTTGGAAAGCCTAATGCCACATTGCCCTACTTTTGTGGCATTATGTTACCCTAACTGGTGCATTAACAAACATTTTTTGCAAACAATAGGTAGGTAGATAAATAGACAGACAGACAGACAGACAGACAGACAGATAGATAGATAGATAGATAGATTGATTCTAGTGGCATGGTAGTGCCACTATAGTTAGGGTTGATTAGGCTGTTTAATGCTAAATCCCTAACGCTGGACCCTAATAGTTTCCATTGCATTCAAGAGAATTGCAAGAAATGTTACAAGCATGGTCAGGGGGCAAGGTCTCATGATCTGCCAAGTTTCAGTTTGGTCAGATGTGCAGATGCTGATGTCTGCATAGTGTGTTTTTAGGAACAATCAGGGTTGGCTTGCCTTTTTTGTCATCAGCTACAGCCCAAATGATATGGAATTTTATTTTGAAATTTTCATGGTAGAAAGAGACTGATCCAGGGTGGTGTTTTTTGTTGGTTTTGTGAACAAATATTAATTGGTTCTGTAGTTATAATGATTTTAAATGTTGGTTCTGAGCCTGCTCAGTAGGGTCTTTTGGATAAATGTTTGTATGAAAGAAGAGTTTAGCCATACAAAAGAGAATCTCTTTTTCATGAGGGGGTCATCCTCTTTGATGAGAGAAAATTCCTTTTTCATGTGGTAGCCATCTTGTTTCAGCTTTTTCCCCTCAAATATTTTTTTTGAAAATCCATACAAATGATTCCCTACAGAGAAACCTAACCATGTATCTTACTAAACAGGACCATTTTGCTTAATTCTGATATTTGTTTTTCAAAAACAGGGATCTGAAATGTGTTTTTAAAACATTTTGAAAAATTCTCTTTCATGAGATGATTTTCTCTTTTGTATGTCTCATGAAAGAAGAATAGACCAATACAAAATAGGATTATGGTCATACAAAAGAATATTTTGGACTTAATTTTTCTGAATCTTCTTTCTTCTGAAGGCATCCTCATTTGTGAGCTCGTGAAAGTCTCACAAAAGAGAATGAGTGCATAAGAAAGAAACATTTGGACTTAGTTTTTTATTCACATTCTTCTTTTGTATGAACCAATCCTCTTTCATGAACTCACACAAATCTCATAAAAGGTCATACAAAAGAAGAATTGGGACATAGTTTTTTTCCTTATTCTTTTTTCATACGAACCAATCCTGTGTCGTGAATTTCACAAAAGATGATGAGTTCATACAAAAGAAGAATTTGGACTTCATTTTTCCCACATTACAACTTTAACAAGCAATAAATACATCAGTATCTGGAGTTAAGGGACAATCTATGTGTCAAATAACAGATCTCAATGAGTACTGCAAGAGTAATATATAATACCACCAAACAAATTCATTGAGAATGCAAAGTGCCCTAAAATTACCTTACAAGTACTAAGCCAAATCCACAGTTAAAGAATGACAGTCAAGCTGGCCCAGGGTTGCGTAAGGCTGAGGCACTATGTACCTTATTCTCATCATGGTGGTGATCTGAGTTCAGGAATGAGCTTGGGGTGCAGAGGGTTGACCGGGGATCAAGCATCTGACAGATTGCTCTCCTCTCCTGGGATGGATGCTGTCTTGCTCTTTGGTTGCCATCTGGCGGAGTCTAAGTGGCAGTGTTGGAGTCTGAGCCTTGGAAGGGAGAAGCTATGGTTCTGTAGCATGCATGCACCTCCATGCATGCATGCTTGCATGCCACCATGGCAAGGCGATAGGGAGAAAATGGAAAAGGGAAGGTGCTGGTTTCATGAAGCCCTGCCTTCCTACCCCCAGTCCCACATTGCCACCCAACCACAGCCCCCAATTCTGGATGACAGTCACTGTGTGGGGGAGGATGGCCCTTCTCTTCCCAGCCCTGCCATTGAGGACAATCTGTGGTGGAATTCTCAGGGGTGCGGAAGACAGGGGGTGGGTACCATGTGGCGGTGGCAGGGACAGGGCTGAATTGCCTGGTGGAGCTGATATGACAGGAAAAAAACTATATGAACAAAAGTGCGCTAATCATATAAAATGCACTAACAGTGTACCTGCTGTTGGACAACAAGCATAGCAAGTTTCAGATGAAACAAACAAACATTTATTGAGTTATGCCTAGAAAACCTCAAAACACATTTTTGCCCAAAACACATTTTGCCCATATATAATCAAGGATACGAGTTAACACTCACACATAATATAATTTTTCTTTTAAGTGAGACCCACAAAACAGCAATTACAATGAAGCAGATAAATTGCTTTTGTGGAGGCATGAAAGTGCAGGCTCTAGATGGCCCTGTGCTTTCACAGCCAGATGGATGTGTGCATCTATGGAAGCATGGAAATGCAGGGCTCAAAGGACCCTGCACTTTTGTAGCCAGATGGATGTGTAGGATATAATCCCACTATCTGAAAAACAAAGGAAATTCTTTGCAAAAAAACTGTTAATATACTATTTACTGTTCAGATTAAAGTGACAAAGACAGCTAAATGCAGTATTATGGTTTCTAACCTTAACTCCCCACCTGCCACCCCCAAGCAGCAAAAGGAAAACATATTATGATTTTTGCTGTCTTGAGTCTTGGCTAATTAGTGGTGGTGTGTTTGTTGACATTCTGAACCCTAATGCACACTTCATTCTGATATGTCTTCAAATGTACAAACGTATGTATCCCCACATCTTGCCAACAACATGTGGACCAGACCTTTACAGCAATGTTATTTTAAATAGAAATGAAGAGACAAAATAGTAATTTTGAATGTAAAAATAAAATATTTTATATAATTTTTGTAAAATAAAAGATTACATGGAACTTAAAAAAATATTTATATTCATATTTAAAAAAGAAAATTGGGGGCGCTAATGAGCAGCTAAATCGGATGCACGTGTCTTCCTACTGCTCTCCCTCACTTGCCAAAATAAAAGTAAATAATAAGTTTAAAAATACCTGAAAGATATGAACTTTGGCTCTCTATCGATCTCAGACAATAGTATGATTGAATATCTGATGCCAAACCTGACCAAAAGTCAGTGAATTGCCAACAAAAGCACTAAGAAGACAGCAGCTGGTATGGCAGGAGAAAACATATGCCTGGTATCACTGTCGGCGGCAGAGGTTATGGCACTTGGCTGAGAACTAACGGGCCAAGTGATATCAGCCTTGGAGCCACAACTGATTAAATTAGAGGGGAAACTGGGCTCAAAGCTACAAGAAGTCCAGGAGCAGCAAACGGCACAGACTAACCATATAGTGGAGGTGGAGGATCGCATTTCCTGGATGGAGGGACGAGATGACAGCAGTCCTGGGGCAAATACTGGCACTTCAAAAGAACTGGTTGCGGGCGCTGATGAGCAGCTAGGTGAATAGACATGCTCTCATGCTGCTGTGTTGTAGCAGGCAACAAAAAGTAAAATAAATTAAAGAAAATTGGCATTTTTGGCAAAATTTCAGTGCAGCTTGTGTCTGAAGGCATGATGGAGGAGTACCTGGTATCCGTGGAGGAAGGCCAAAGGCAGACTGGTAAAGCCAGGAAGAAAGCAGTGACCTCTGGCCCCTCTGCAGGAGACAACATGGGAGTAGTTCACTGTTGGCAACCAAATTGGAGCCCTAGGCCACGAATGACGGGCCAAGTAATAGCAACCTTAGAGCCCAGATTGATTAAGTTGGAGGGCAAGATCGACCTCAAGTTGCAAGAAATACTGGAGCAACAAGCAGCACACATGAATAGAATTGCTGAGGCAGAGGAGAGAATTTCCCATCTCGAGAATGATACGGGGGAGCTACCGAGTCAAGTAACACGCCTACAAAAAGAGCTTGAGGAGCTAAAAGATGCGATGGACTACCAAGAGAATTATTATAAGAGGCTGAATTTACATCTTGGGGGCTGCGAAGGAGCTGAGAAGGATGATATGGTTTTGTGCAAAGATCCTGCTGGAACTCCTGGGATTGCAGCCCAAAAGAAAGTTCAAACTAGAGAGAGCCCATTGTGCTGTGATGCCCAGGCCCCTGAGGTCTACCCCATGACAAGTTATTATTCGCATCATTCATATCAAGACAGAGGCGACCTTGCGTGCATATAGAGAAGCTGGAACGTTGGAATTCCAAGGCACACGATTGTTCATCTCTCAAGGCTGCTTGATGAGGCTGCTACAGAAAAGAAGGGTGTTTAATGGTCTGATGGCCAATTGAGAAATTTAAAAGTTGAAAACTTCATGGTGTATCCTGCGATACTGAAGATAAAGTATGAGGGAGCGACATACTCCTTCTGGAAACTGAATAAGACGGAACAGTTCTTGGCCGACTTGCAAAAGAAAATAAACAAATAAGTGCTGGATTGTTTGAACTTATGGGTGCACTGATGAACGTTATGTTAGTTCCAGGAAAGTTACAGTATTAGCAGTACACAGGAGTCCTCCTAATGCCACCAAAGCTCCCACTGACATGAGGGACTATGGGAGGGCGGATGGAAAAATTGCTTTCAAGACTGGCAGAGAAATAGCGAATAGAATGGAGGACCACGAGGCGGCATGGCAGGTGGGAAGCTGTGAATGCCACTGCCTCATGACCTGACTTAGCTGGAGGACTGAACTAAAAGGGCAAAGAAGATGTCTGATTGCAGATAAGATGGTGTGGTGGCAAGTACTTCATGAGCTTGGAAGAAGAGGGTGATGGGAGGCATAGGAGGAATATTCCAACGTGTGCCATCATGGTGTAAGCTTCTGCCCTGGTGTCACAGCTGTGCTGCACTTGTGGGGTTTAAACTGCCATCCTGCTTGTCTGGAGCTTCAGCTGGGGGGAATGAAGGGGGAGATATGAGCTATGATATAAATATTGCAAGACAGTCACGGAAGCTTGGGTGGGTGTTCCCTCAATGATCCTGGGAGGTCACTCGCGAATGTCGAGAAGGTGGTGGTTTAAAGGGAGCTGTTTGTTTTCTTTCACAAGCTCATTTGTCAATATAAATGTTGATGTTAAAATGATAAACGTTATGCATTATGGTTATATAAAGTAAGTCAACTAAATAGGGGTTGTCCATGGACAGAGAAGCGGGCGTGTATATTGTTAGGATGAGGCATGACACTTATGCTTAAACTGCAGTTAGTGTCAAAGGGGAATTAGATATGGGGTAGGATATATTGAAAGTGGTATAAAGACTGGGGAGGTAGGGAAGGAAGATGAAATGGAGGGATGAAGAGTAACTATAGGGGATAGGGTGGGGGGTGGGGGAGTGGTGTTTTGTTACTGTTTTAATAGTTGGACTGTTTAAATATGTTTTTTACTGTTCATTGACAAATGAATTTCTTTTTTTATACTTCTTTTTATTCATTTAGATCATATTTCAAGGCACTTATAGGAGTGACATAAGCCTTTTACACATGGTTACATATTACATAGCACCAAAAGATTACAGTATAATGAGGTTGCAATGTAGCAATATAGACTGTTCTCATTAAAATTGGTTTATACATGAGAGCCTAGCACACCAAACAGACCTTGTATATCTGGAAACTTGACTTTATATAGACTAGAAAAATAATTTAACCATAGAGGACAGACATTAGGCACAGAAATATTGGATGAGATTCATTGTCTATTTAAGAGTTAATGATAACTTTATTTACTTTTCATTACTCAGTTCTAACAATGAAGGGCTTCAGGGGGTAAATCCCAAAGACCTAATAACTAGCCATTCATCTAATTTAGGTTCTAGATCTGTTCTTGCTACAATGTTCACCTAGTCCAACGTGTGATAAAGATTTCCATCTTGTTATTTAGTGCATGTGACATTTGTTCATTATGGTGTATGGTTTGGATTATAATTTCCACTGTCCTGTCTTGGGGGTTTATTCTGGAGCCATTTTTAGTGATTGCCTTATCGCTGCCTCAGTAGTATGGCCCATAAATAGAGAGCATGTTTATCTGACAGACCCTCCGGAGAATGCCTAATATTAGGTTAATCTCTGTTATTAGACCACCGCAGTCAAATATATTTTTGATATGATCTATAATCTCTTTCCAGAAACCATCCAGTATGGGGCAGTCACAAAAGATATGTTTATGAGTGGCTTTGTTTTCCCCACATAACCTCCAACATTTTTTGGATTGTCCTGGGTTTCTATGGGCTAGGGTGGTAGGCACTAAGAAAAATCTTGCCCTAACTTTCCATATAAATTCTCTCCACAGTGGGGAAGAGGTGGTAGACCATGTACTTCTCCATATTTTAGGCCAGTCAATAGTACTGATGGTTCTCTGGAATTCTTTTTCCCAATTTGCTTTGACTGGGTCCATGCTATGTTTGTATAACCCAATTAGAAACTTATAAATTATTGAAATAGCTTTCTCCCCTGAAAGCAAGGACCAGATCTGTACAAAAGGGGGTTGGACTTCATACCCTAGGGACTCACTTTCGTGTGCTTTTAATTGGGTGTTTATATAGTTTCTGATTTGATAATAAAATATTATATCTTTCTCCATCCAGGCAAATTTCTGCTGAGCTTCCTCAAAAGTTAAAACTGTATCCCCTTTCATAATATGCCAAGGAGCTACTAACCCTTTTTAATCTGGATACCGTACCAAAAGCCAGCTACTGAGACATCAATTTGTTTATTGCATATGAACCATTGGCACTTCCAAAAGTGATTTAGTATTCTTTAATTACTTATTCCTCTCCGCCAACCATCCAAAATGGTAGATGTTGCTCTGGGCACATTGTCTAGGGTTCGTTTTAGCGGGGGGAGAATAACATGGTAGAAAGGGGACGTTCTTGCTAAATCCATTTGTTTCCAGGCTGCTTGATATGAGTGGGAATTCCAGAGCCAGATGCATTTGGGCCACTGCTCAGTAATTGGACAGAGAGGAATGCCACCTCCCAGAAACCAGCTGAGAAGGAAAGCTCTAATATTTAAGTCACGGCTTCTTATGGTTCCATTGAAAGGCTACAAATGATGTCTGCCAGGCTAATATTTCCTTGGGGTGAATTACACAGGGGGCACACTGGAACAGGTATAAGAGACGATGTAGTGCATTCATCTTAAGAGAAATAGTATGGGTATAGAAAGAGGTAGGAAGGTGATTCCATCTTCTCATGTCACTTTGAAGCATTTGTACCAGGGGGTTGTTTATTTTAAATAGTTGGGATAGATCTCTGGGGATGTTAATTCCCAGATGTTTTATAGAAGATCCGTCCCATTTTATAGTGAATTTTTCCCTTAGCAAGGGTGAGGGTTCGTAGTTTATTTTTAAAGCTTCTGTCTTATTAATATTCAAGGTATAACCTGATAATTGGGAAAAGGCTTGGATCTTCTGGATGACCGCAGGCACAGAGCTTTCTGGATTAGTTAAATACAACAAAAGGTCATCTGCAAAGAGTGTTAACTTATGCTCGGTCTTAGAGAGAGGGTAATTCCCTGAATTTATAGGGATTGCCGGAGGTGTTGGGCCAAGGGTTCTATGTAGTATGTGAATAGGAGCATAAGAAGTAGGTTCGTATGTTCGTAGGAGTGGGGATAAGGGACATCCCTGTCTTGTTCCCCTTTGAAAGGGGAATTGGTCTGTTAAATGACCATTTGCATGGATATAACCTATGGGACTCTTATAGAAATGAAAAATGTTTTCTATGAACTGGTCTGGGAATCCGAAGCGGGCAAGGACCCCTCCCAAAAATCTCCAAGACACCATATTAAAAGCTTTTTCAGCGTCTAATCCCAATAAAAGAGTTGGTATTTTCTGAGAATGAGAGTGTTCCAGTAGGTACACTGTTCGCCTTACATTGTCTTGGGCCTGTCACCCCGAAATGAATCCACATTGATCCATATGGATTTTGCTGGGGGAGAATGATAGAAGTCTACTAGCTAATATTGAGGTTAGTATTTTGTAATCTGTGTTTAATATAGATATGGGTCTATATGATGCACATAGGGTATGATCCTTGCCTGGCTTCAAAATAACGGAAATTATGGCTTCGTTCCATGAGGGGGGGACATTCCCCTCCTTAGAGATAACAAAGGCATACACTCTGGCCAGCCAGGGGTCAAGACTTTAGGCGGTGATTTATAAAATTCCCTGGGAGTCCATAAGTACCCGGGCATCTCCCTGTTTTTAACTTACCTATCGTTGTCATAATCTCTTTCGGTGTAATTGGAGAAATCAAATGAGAGCTCTGCTCTGTGGATAAGGTGGGAAGATTTAATGTTTCTAGAAAATTTTTAATTTCCTGGTCAAATGCAGAGTCTTTTGATGTATAAAGCTGTGAATAATAGTTAAGGAAAGCCCCGGCTGTTCCCTGAATTGTGTTATGCAGTTTATCTGTTTGTGGGTGTCTAATCCTCAATATGTTCGATTTGGTTTTCTGTATCCTTAATTGGCATGCTATTAATTTTAAAGATCGGGAACCCCCATCATAAAACCTATGTCTGAGATACGTTAAGTTCTGCTCTATCAAGTAATCCAATATTTTATTAAGTTCACTTTTCAAGGAGGTTAGTTCCTTAGTTTTGGTTTTTGTTATTTTAACAACCTGTAAATCTTCCAGCATTCTTATCCTATTTTCCAGTGATTTCCTATGTGCACCCCTAAGTTTCTTCTTATTAACTGATATGCTAATCAGCTCACCTCTGATAACTGCCTTAACGTGTCCCATAAAGTGGCTACAGAAATATCAGGTTTATCATTAAAATCTAATGTCTGGGTTATTGTTTCCTCTACAGACTTCAAGACCTGGTGTCCCTTAATAGAGAGAGATTCAATCTCCAGAATATTGTTTTTCTTATAGCTTGGGGTGAAACTGGCAAAATATTGGGGCATGATCTGATAATGTGAAATCCCCAGACCAGGTCTTGATTATATCCATCTGTTCCTTAGGAGCTAGAAGGAAGTCCAGACAGGAGTACACCTCATGGGCTTGCGAATAGTATGTGTGTCTGGGGGTAGAGCCATGCAAATAACACCAGGTATCTAAATATCCTAACTCTTGGAGTAATTTCTTCACCCTATTTGTGATTCTTTTCTTCCTTCCCTGCGTAGTTTGGGAAGTATAATTTTCTGCTATATTTAAGCTGAGGTCCCCACCACATATCGTTTGCCCCTCCGCCCATTCCACTGGTTTGGAGAATATGGAGCTGTATACCTCATATTCTGAGGTGGGAGGGATATATGTGGATGCAAAAGTAACCAGTCAACCATCCAAAGGGCCTTTCACCATGGCAAATCTCCCTTCCTTGTCAATTAACTGATCTTTGAGTTCAAATTGTGTCCCATGCGTCACCAATACTATTGTTCCCCTTCTCCTTCCTCCCTTATATGAAGAGGCTACAACATGAGAGAAACCCAACCTTTCAAATTTTCTATGTTCCAGATGTGACAGGTGCGTTTCTTGAAGAAGGATAATATTTGCCCCCCCCCTTTTCATATTTTGGATGATTTTACTTCTTTTAATGGGGTTGGTTATGCCATGCACATTATAAATGCATAAAGTATAGGGTTTGTCTTTATTCATTGTTGAATTTGAGTGACCATCCTGTTTTCCAATTCTCTGGTCTGGTTTCCATCAGGTCGCAGCCCCCCCTTCGCCCTCCATCAAGCTCTGTGCTCCAATAAATCTTTCTGTCTGCCTCTTATATTAAACAATTAAGCAGTTATTGAACTGGGCCAACATGGCCTAACAAAGCATGCAACAATTGTGTAGAATTTAAAGAAGTACTTCCAAGGTAGGGGCTAATTTCCAGAATAGCCCCTTGTTCTTCATCTCCCTAGGGAAGAATGTGGAGGAATATTAGCACTTCCTCTACCAGAAGACCTCCTGCTGAGCACTCGTTGTTTATTGTGCTCCAAAGTTTAGAGGAGATTGATTTATCTCCACTCTAAGGGAGGAGGATGTAGTCTAGGAACGTCTCTGAGCTAAAGGCTCTATCTAATCCCACTATGCTCAAACTCAGTCTGCCAATTCAAATTGTTCTCCTCACAAAATTAAGTTACAGAGAGCAAGAGACCCTATAATAGGGTCACGTGTACCATTTTATAAGGTTGAACTGTAGGCAGAAAGAACCTAGAAATAAATTTAAAAAAAAAACAAGAAAAGGAACCCCCAAGCACAGCCCCACTCCCCTCCGCTGTTGTTTGCTCTGTGATATAAATGGGTGAACCCCTCATACTGCTCTCAAAACCATAGTCTTGTCTGATTGAGATTGCATACATTCTACCTGACCAGGAAAGTACTTTGACTTCAAATCTGGTATGTACTTGCTTGAACTTAAAATTGTTAGTAACTTGTCTGATATTTAGAGGAACAGAGACTACACTGGTGAATGCAGAAGAAAACCATGTCAACCTGGACAAAATACTAGTTGTAGGGTTACCTGCAGTTATGAGTTGTATCTCTCTGCAATAAGCAGCCCAGGGCCCTTTCATAACCTAAATCTGAATATTACATCTGTATGTATATATATAAAATAGTAAGGAAATAAATCAGAAAAGATTAGAAAGCATGGCAGTGATCAACTTAAACTTTGTCCATTATCTTTAAAGCATCCTCGCTGCCCCCCTTCCCCTTCAGTCCTCAGTTCGAAAGTTCGCAGAGTCTGGGAGTAAATGAGGGACTTATCTCAAATAAATCATTTCCATCGGCAGCGCAGCTCAGAGGGAATCACTTCAGGGCACATTACCCATTCAGCCCAAAGCCAGAAGCATTGCATCTAAATCAGGCTGGTTTTTCAGTCCTGTTTCCTAGCTTCTCGATGATGGATTGCAGTCTGCACACTGCTTCACTGTGCAACCATATTTTGTTACCCATTTTCTTCCTGCCTGAGGTGCCCTGCCAAATGGAGTCACTCTTCCCACTGTTTTGATTCTGGTTCTCGATTATCTGGATTTTTCTGTCCCTCAGGGCTTCTCTCGCCTCTTCCACCATGGTGTAAAGCTTCATACCGTCCTCCCAGAAAATCCGGAGTCTGGATGGGTAGGGGGTGTGAAACCAAATTACTTTCTTTCTCAGAGATCTCAAGATTGGTGAATATTTCAGCCTCTGTTGCTGGACCTCCTGGGGGTAGTCATGGTCCATGAAAAGTCTATTAGTGAGGTATTTAATTTCTTTTTTGGCCCATGCTTGTCTCAAAATTTCTTCTTTATCACTGAAAGAGCTTAGCTTGAACATTATAGATCGTGGTCTAGCTGCAGGATCCTTTGGTTTGTTTTGCAGCGATCTATGAGCTCTTTTGACATGGAAAGAGAAGGTAGTAGGCAGTTCCAAAATATCTTTAAGCAGATTTTCAATAAAAGGAGCCATAGGAGTTGTTTCCATTCCCTCGGGGAGCCCATACAAACAGAGATAATCTCTGCGAGAGTGCCTTTCCAGGTCTAAACATTTGGCTTTCAGCTCTTCTGTTTGTTGGACCAGCGCCTGCATTATTCGAGCAAGTTGGGTGGTTGAATCTTCGCTCTGAGTTACTCGTTCTTCAATCGTATTTATACAAGAGTCAAGTGTGGTTAACTGCTTTCTCACTGCTTTAAACTCCTGCTTGTTCTCCGATCTTGACTCCCTTATTTCATTCAGTAGCATTTCGAATATCATTCAGGAGAGCTGTTCAGATTCCCCATCTGTGTCGTAACCGGTCACGTGGGAGCTCGCTAGGGAGACAGACCTGCTAGGGGGCCCATTCTGTAATTGAGTGCCATCCAAGTTTCTGCCATTAGTTTTTTCTATGTTTCTGCCTCTGTAGTTCTCTGACAGTTTCCCTCCTGCATTTCTAAACATTTCGAGGTGAATTTGGTGATTTGTGGAGGTAGAATTGGCAGACTGTGTGAGGAGCGTTCAGCCCAAAGCTCCTAGCTGCTCCGTGACGTCACCGGAAGTCTCTGACAAATGCATTTCAGGTAAAACAAAGGCTTAAAGGAATGTGTGGTTGCAGAGTTGGTGGCAGGACAAGGGGTGGGGGGACCCGGAGGGGGCTCATGGTGGAATCAGCTAAGTGGAAAGTGGGAATATATGATACACTTGGATGGCTAACAAACAGAAAGTGATGATAGTCTCCTGGAATGTCAAGGGGATTGCAAACCCGATTAAGTATATGATGCTTCTGACTGCACTACGGAAAAAGGGGCACAAATCGCTCTATTACAGGAAAGGCACTTGTCGGATATTGAGCATGCAAAATTGACATGGGGTTGGGTGGGCAGATGCTTTGCGGCCTCTTACTTGTCTCGTAAGAGAGGGGTAGCTGTCCTTATAAATAAGAATTTACCATTGGAAGTGCAAAGAATTGTAAAGGATATTAGGGAGGGCAGATATATATTTTTAATAGGGAAGCTTTATGGGGAGTCAATCACACTAGGGAATATATATGCACTGGCACAATATGAACCACAGTTTTTTCCAGGGTTGCTGAATGAATTACTAGAGAACAATTTCCAGGCTTAATCATAGGAGGAGACTTGAATTGCACCATGGATCCTATATTGGACCATTCAGAAGGTAAGGGACGAGTGCTAGAGGCAGTAGTCCAGTGGAGGGTGGGTATGTCAGAGCTGGATTTAATAGACAGCTGAAGGATGGTATACCCAGGGGCTAGAAAATATACATTCTATTCCAATCCTCATAGGACATGGACAAGGATAGGTTACATCTTGATACCCAGAGCTTGGCATGCTAGAGTAATAGATGTTTTGCAAAGTCCTATTCATATAGCTGATCACGCTATGGTAGTGGGAAGGATTAAAATGAAGGAAGAGAGGGACGTGAGGCTGCAGTGGAAATTTCCCTCATATATGCTTCAAAATAAAGATTTTCGAGAGTATTTGGAAAACCAATGGAAATTATATAAAGACACCAATGAGGGATCAGGGGTCCCTAAAGCAGTCTACTGGGATGCTGGTAAAGCCTTCCTCAGAGGTTCTATAATAGCATACCTGGCTAAAATTAAAAAGGAGAAAAGAGATAAGTGACAAGGATTGGAAAAGCAATTAAAGGAGCTAGAAAAGCGAATTGCAAGGGGAGAGAGGGGACAGGTGGAACGCCTTTTGATGGTTACAAGAGATGCACTAAATTCTCTGTTAAGAGGGGAGGCCCAAGTTTCCTGGTTCTACTGTAAGAGACAGGTGTTTGAATGGGCTAATAAACCAGGCCCACTTTTGGTCAGGTTAATGAAGGGGGGGAAGTGCCTGGTGAGGTTAACCAGGATTAAGGATAAGGAGGGAAAGGTGCAAAGAGGGACAGAGCAGATGAGAGCATGTTTTCAGGAGTTTTATGCTCATCTGTATAAAGCGAAAGGGATAGGTGGTGGACAGAGGATGCAGAATTTTTTGAATAAGGTGGAGTTACTTAGCCTCACAGAAGCCCAAAGGAAACGGTTGAGTCAACCCATAACAAAGGGAGAAATATTGAAGGCTATTGGGAAGCTTCAGCATTGGAAAGCGTGTGGCCCAGACGGCTACCCTGTAGAGTTTTATAAGGCTCTGGTGGGCCAGATGGCCGAGGCATTGAGTGAGGTGTTTCAGGTAGAGGAGGGACAGGAGGAACCCTGTCTGCCAGATACATGTTATGATGCCATGATCTGTCTGGTTCCTAAGGTGGGCAGGAACCCTCTGGAATGTGCCTCATACAGGCTAATTTTCTTGTTGAATTTTGATCTTAAAATACTGGCCAAGGTGTTAGCCATGAGACTGGAAGAATATCTGCCATCGTTGGTTCACCCAGACCAGACCGGATTCATAAAGGAGAGGTTATCATATCATAATGTACGTAGGTTACTTAATGTGGTGTGGAGGGCTGGCCATGACCTAGAAAAGACCTATGTTATATCAATGGATGCTGGAAAGGCCTTTGATAGGGTGGAGTGGGGATACCTCTTTGAGGTGTTGGACCGGTTTGGTCTGGGTGATCCATACATATGGTGGATTAGGGCAATGTACTGGTCCCCCAGAGCTAGTGTTTTGGTTAATGGAGTCCCCACAGTACCCTTCAGGTTGGAAAGATGAACCAGGCAGGGTTGCCCACTTTCGCCATTGCTGTTTGCATTGGCACTGGAACCACTAGCAGCAGTGATTAGGCAATGCTAGAGTGTCAGAGGAGTTAAAAGGCGGGTAACACTGAGCACAAGGTTACATTATATGTGGATGACATGCTGGTGTTCCTAAGGGGGCCAGAGGGATCCATGATATCTCTCTTGCAATTAATAAAAGGCTTCATGGAATTCTCTGGTTATAAAATAAATCTGAATAAGTCGGAAATGTTGTGCTTCCCTAAACCAGAAGAAGGAGATGAGTAATGGCGCATACAGTGCAAATCTACAAGCATAATGTACTTAGGTATCAAGGTGGGGAGAACAATTGGGTCTTTGTATGGCCTGAACTATGCGCCTTTGATTAGAACAATAGAAACAGACCTGAGAAGGTGGATGCAGTTGCTAATATCATGGATGGGGTGGATTAATGTATTAAAAATGAACATTCTACCCAGAATAATGTATCCTATGCAGATGCTCCCTATGTGAATTACACAGTGGGATGGTGGTAGGTTAGAAAAAGCATTTGCTCAGTATATATGGAAGGGACAGAAGCCGAGAATGCGGCTTCAAAGACTCAAAGCTGAGGTTGTTAAGGGTGGTCTTAATTTCCCAGATCTGCTAAATTATTATCTATCCATCCAGCAGAGATATATAGCTGACTGGGTGTTTCGACCAGAGGTAGCAAGCTGGGTGGCGCTGGAGCAAGAGGGCTGCATAGGGCAATTATTGGCCTATTTGCACAGTAAAGGATCACAGGCATATAGGACCCAAGGGGAGCAGAACCATCTGGTAGGAATGACTTTGGAAGCCTGGGGGTTGTTTAAGAAAGCTAGGGGGATAACTAAAGGGGAAACTATACTGATGCCAATAGCAAGGAACTCTTTCTTTTTGCCAGGGTTAGAAGATAGAGGATTTAAAGAGTGGGAAAGTGGGGGGTGAAATGTGTGGGCAGTATGATTAGTAGAGGGGCATTATTCCCATTAGAGGATATTAAAAAGAATCTGAATCTGCAGGGACAACAGATGTATTGATATCTCCAACGGAAAACAGTTATAGGCAAAATGGAGAGAGAAAAACTGGAGGGGCAGGGATGGGGCTCGATAGAAATAACAATATTGGGGTACATAGTGATCCTAAAGGGTTTATTGGAAAGGCTGCAAAATTTGGTAAACAAGGGTGGCCAGATTATATGCAGAAGGTAAGACAACAATGGAGTAAGGATTTAGAAAGAGACATTTCTGAAGAGGACTGACAAAAACTGTTGCTGGGGCATAGGGGCCTGCTGGTCTGTAATAAATTTAAGGAAGCCTATTTTAAGTTCTTACATAGTCTATATTATCCCCCAGCTGTGGTGCATAGGGCCCATCTGGCTGTCTCCTCATTATGTGGGAGATGTACAAGAGAGGTAGGAACATATATGCACTGTTTTTGGAACTGTTGTATCCTGCGGTCTTTCTGGGGAAAAATATTTAAAGAAATAGAATTAATGGTGGGGACCCCCATCCTGAAGTAACCTATTAAGGAGTTATTTGGTTTGAGTGCGGATGGGACAGAGGAGTGGGAAACAATGCCATGTTGGATTAAAATTCTCATGGTAATGGCCAGTCATTGTATCCAAAATACTTGGGTTAACAATGTTGCACCTACCGTTCAGCAGTGGTGACAATTGACACTGCAAAATCTGGCATTAGAAAGATTATCATTAGTACTGGAGAACAGGTTTGAGGCATTCTATAGAGAGTGGGTGCCCTTCCTCTCCTCACTTAATAGACACGAGATGATCACCCTTTGTGAGGGCTTGGCCTAGAATGATGGGAATTAACTGGATGCATGTCGCCCTGCTTGTGGTTATGCCATATAATGATGTTATGTATTGATATCCACATAATACCTGACTTGTAATTGTCTGGACATTAGCCTACCCTATTTTTAATATTGTCAGTGAGTGTTAAGAATCAACTGATTGGAGAAAAAAAATCTCTGAATGTAAAATTAATTGTATAGAAGTACATTTGTCCTTTTGTATCAGTATCTGTTTGTATGTGTATCTGTATGTTTATGTGTTGTGTATGGGCAGTTATAACTGAAAACAATAAAAAGGATTATACAAAAAAAAAAGAACTGGTTGAGTTCAAAGAGGCATTTGACTACCAGGAGAATTACCACCCACGCCTTAATCTGCATCTAAGAGGGCTACCGGAGGGGGGAGAGAAGGGGGTTAGCCCACTGGACTTCTGTGCTCAGATACTGCCAGCGATATTGGGCCTAAAGCTACCAAAAGGGCACCTAAAGATGGAGAGAGCTCATTGAGCAGTGATGCCCTGACTGCCTGCAGACCAGCCCCCGAGGCAAGTGATCATGCGTTTCCACAATTTTCAAGCTCGGGAAGAGGTGCTGAAAGCATATAGAGAGAAGGTGAGTTTAATGTATGAAAGGCATCGATTATTTCTATCACAAGACTACTATGCACGCCTCCTGAAGAGAAGGAAAATGTTCAACTGAATAATGCAACAGTTGAGAGAACTAAAAATAGAAAACTTCCTAGTGTACCCTGCTACATTAAAAATAAAGCAGGAAGGGGCGACTTACTCATTCTGGGATTTTGAATAGGCAGAGCAATTTGTTAGTGGCCTGAAACAGAAAATGTGTTGAATGAGGTAACAGGAGCAATATGAGTACCTAAAAGTGGAGAGGAGGGTCTGACTTTATCCATCTGCTTTTTGTTTCTTCTAAAGTATTATTTTGTTTGCCTCCTCTAAGTGCTCTCTGTTTTGTCTTCTGGACCAAGATATTAAAGCTCTAGCAAAGACACTTGCACTGTTTGCATATATATGAGTGCTACAAGCAAGGTGATTTATTCATGCTTTTTGTTTCTTCTTATTCTTGTTGGAATGTGTGGGATGTATAATGGGGCCTAATGGAAGCAGGACTCTTTCATGCCACCAGATTTTCTGGTGCCAAGGAGTGTATGATGGGGAGTGGCGATGTGGAACAAGGACGAGTAGTTGGAATGAGTGGAGGAACTGTGGACAATATGGAGAACAAGGCAACAGTGATCGAAAGGAGCAAAGGGGAGAATGGTGACTGGGAGAAGGGTCTTGCGCATGACTTTGTTATTTTATACACTCATTTCCAATGGAGGAACCCATTCATGATCCTAAAGGTGGGGCACAGAGAAGGGCAAAGACATAACACAGTTACCCTGCCATATTGAAAATAAAATGTGAGGGTACTGTATGACCATCTCATTTTGGGGCTCCGAAAAAGCAGAGCAATTTGCCTAAGACTGGGAGCAGAAGATGAGAGGAATGGGACTGTGCCCTCGTTCGCCTCTCCTGGGTGCTCTTTGTTTCATCTCTGGGGCCATGGCATTAAGATCCCAGCAGGAGTACCTGTGCAATGCGCATACCTCTAGATGTTATAAGCAGGGCAGTCTTTGTACCTTGTTTCTCGCTTTTCTCCCCTGGACCAAATGAAGAAAAGGCTGGACTATGCATGGACTGGAAGGGTTCAAAATGTGTGGGATGCATAATGAGGTCTAAAGGAAGCAGGACTCTCTCATGCTATGGGACTTTCTGGTGCCATTAAATATGTGATAGGGAGTGGATATATGGAATGAAGATGATCTGGTAGACCGAATGGAGACATTATGGGCTATATGGGGGGGCAAGGCAACAATGGTCAAAAGGAGTAAAGGGGAGGCTGATGGCTGGGAGAAGGGCTCTGCGCATGAGTTTAAAGGTGTTTTCTGCTTTTCTATGCACTCACTTCCAATAGAGGAATCCACTCATAGCTGGAAACGGGGGCACCAGAAGGGATGAAATTATTGCATATTGCATATGTTAACATCTGGTATTGGGAAACATCAGGAAATAAGAGATTAGAACATAATGGGGACAGTACGAAAGAAGCAGACATGCAATCGAGGGGGTAGGAGGAGACCTGCACCAGAATATGCAAGGAAAGGGTGGAAAAGGAAATGGAGAATAATTTAAGCCACGATGAATATTGGGTCTGGGGAGAAAACTTGTGTAAAAGGAGAGAGAGGTATGCAGTGTTTAGCAGGGCATAAGTTACAAGAGTGGGAGGACTTCCTCTCAATAGCTGGTGTCTGGGAGAGAGAAGCGGGCAAAGGGAGCGGCGCGGAGGAGGAGGAGATGTGAGGTCAAGGAGAGGCTAAGATGGGTGAAATGTGAAAAATAATAAAACAAATTGGCTGTGGGGGGCTGGGGACGCAGGCATCAGAAAGGGTTTGTTTAGGACACTCGAGCTGAAGAGGCAATTAGTGTCACAAAGGGAATAAATAGAAGGGAAAGTAAGGGGAGAGGAAAACGTGGCAAGGGGTGCCATGGAAACTACAGGAATAAAAATGGAAATGCATTTGTGTAGTAGGGGAAGGGAAAGGAAAAAGAAGGGAAGGGATATGGGGGAAATAAAGGGATGAGGAGAATTGGGGAGGATGGGAGGGGAAGGTATCATTAAAGATAGGAAAGAAAAAGGACAGGGGACAGGTAAAATAGATGTTACAGATGTTACTGTTGTTATTGTTACAGTTGTTATGCGTGTTGGTGCAATCATTCTGTTGTGTGCAATGACAGGTTTTACATATGAGGAGAATAAGGGGAGGTAAAGTGAAACTCTAAAGCAAATAATCGGGTCAAGTGGACTCGACACTATTAATGGAAGGGGATTGAAAGAAACATATTTATATATCAATGGATAATACACAAAATATCAATGTAGTCTCATGGAATGTACGAGACATCGCAAACCCAGTCAAAAGGACATCGTTATTGATGGCTCTGAAATGGGTAGGGGCACAGGTGGCTCTGATACAGGAGACCCATCTAACAGACACTGAGCATGCCAAAATGGCACAGAACTGGGTGGGGAAGTGTTATGCAACATCCTTTTCAACGCATAAGAGGGAAGTGGCCATCTTGGTGCACAAGGCTCTCCCTCTGGTAATCACTAAAGTAGTCAAAGATCCTAAAGAGGAGAGATATATATTTATCTCAGGAGAACTTAAAGGGGAAAAAATAATGTTTGGGTGTATTTATGCCCCGTCGGTATATGAACCACAATTCTATATGTCCTTACTGGATTTGCTAACAAGGGAACAATTCCCAGGGCTTATCCTGGGTGGTGACTTTAATTTGACAGTAGATCCAGTAATGGATCACTCAGAAGGGAAGGGGAGGATACAAGAGATAAAGAAACAATGGGAGATGGGTATGGTGGACATGGACCTCAGAGATAGTTGGCGCACAGCCAATCCAGGGGCAAAAGAATATACCTTTTTCTCTAACCCGCATAAAACGTGGTCCAGGATTGACTACATTTATCTACCTAGGGATGGTGCGCCAGAGTGCAAGATGTAATACATAGCCCTATACACATATCCGACCATACAATGGTTATCCTGAAAATAAAAGGGGGGAAAGCAGAGAGGCCTTACTCAGTGGAAATTCCCAACATATATGGTAAAAAATAAAGAGTTTAAAGAACATCTGACAACCCAGTGGTGGGGATATATGGAGAATAATGATATGAGGGAGGTATCTAAGACAACGCTGTGGGAGGCGGATAAAGCATATATGAAGGGAATAATCATAGAATATATGGCCAGATTGAAAAAACAGAAAAAGGAGACACATATTGAGTTAGAGAGGAAGCTGAAGCAATTGGAAAAAAGATTGGCAGGTGGTGAAAAAGGGGAAGCAATTAGGTTGTTGGAAACAGCAAGGGAAACCCTGAATGCCCATCTTAAAGCAGAAGCGGAGAAGACAGGGCTTTATTGGAAATGCCACGTATTCGAAAGGGGAAATAAACCTAGCCAATTACTAACTAAACTGTTGAAAAGGGGCAGGGCTGCGACACATATCATAGGGGTAAAAGATAAAAAGAGGAACCTTCATAAAGATATGAAAGGTATAAAAGAAAATTTTAGGGCTTTCTACCAGCATTTGTATCAAGCAGAGCATGCAGGTAACTGTGAGGAAATGCAAAGATTTTTAGATAAAGTAAAGTTAATGGAGGCTACTCAAGCCCAGAGAGAGATGCTTAGTCAACCGATTACAAAAACAGAAATAATGAATGTGATACAGAAGCTGCAGAGTGGTAAAGCTAGCGGCCCAGATGGATTCCCAGCAGAATATTATAAAATGATGGGAGGCCAGGTAGGGGAACTGTTAGGAGAAGTATTTCACCAAAATTAGGAGGCAGGGGAGATTAACCTGCCCAAAACTTGTTATGATGCCACTATATGTTTAATACCTAAGGTGGGAAAAGATGTGGAAGAATGTGCCCCTATCAACTAATTTCTTTGCTTAACTGTGATTTTAAAATTCTGGCTAAGGTCTTGGCAGTGAGGTTGGAGCAAATACTCCCAGAGTTGGTTCACCCAGACCAAACCAGGTTCATTAAAGGACGACAGTCATGTCATAATATACGTCGCCTCCTCAATATTATATGAAGAGCGAATCAGGGAAAAGAAGCAGTGGGAGTTATCTCCATGGATGCTGAAAAAGTATTCAATAGAGTGGAATGGGAATACTTATTTGAGGTGATATCCCAGTTTGGTCTGGGTGAACCACTTATTATATGGGTAAGGACTACAGTATGTACGTGGCACCTAGAGCACAGGTATTGGTAAACTGGGAATTATCAGAGGGATTTAAACTGGAGAGAAGTACAAGCCAGGGCTGTCCTCTGTCCCCCCTGTTATTTGAAATGGCAATTGAACCATTGGCAATAGCCATAAGGAATTGCACAGCAATTTGGGGAATTGAAGGGACAAAGGGATCACAGCATAAACTTGCTCTATATGTGGATGACATGTTAGTGTTTGGGAAAAATCCAAAACAATCGGTGCCTCCCTTATTTGTTTTGGTAAAGGAGTTTTGGGCCTTCTTGGGGTATAGGATTAACCTGGGGAAGTCAGAAATTATATGTTTTCCTGAGATAGGTAAAGAAACAGAACAGTGGGGACTGAAACAAGTAGGGAAGTGTTTTACTTATCTTGGTATATGTGTGGGCAGGTTGCTGGGTTCCCTGTATAGTTTAAATTACACTGAACTGTTGAAAGTGATAGGGGCAGATCTTAGAATATGGGAACAATTACCAATTTCATGGATGGGCAGACTAAATACTGTCAAAATGAATTTGCTCCCCAGGATATTGTATCCGTTACATATGTTGCATGTAGGACTTATGAAAGGGGACATAGATAAGATAGAAAAAGCTATTTCGAGTTTTATTTGGAGGGGTAAATGCCCAAGGGTTAATCTACAAAAATTAAAAATGGAAAAGGAGAGGGGAGGTCTAGCCCTACCAGATATACATAATTATGGACTGGCAGAGCAGCTAAGATACATAGCGGATTGGGTGCATCAGCCCAGGGAAGCCAGTGGGGTCGAATTAGAGCAAGTGGGAGCTTGGGACAACTCACAGCATACCTGCACTCTAGGGGTGTAAGAGCATACCGAATTAGAGGCAATAATAATCCATTAGTGGAACAGGTCTTAATAGTCTGGGGACAGATTAGAAAGCAGGGATGGACATGACAAGGGGAAACCATTCTATTATCTGTGGCAAACAATCCCTTTTTCTTGCCGGAGCTGGAGGATAAAAGCTTTTACAAGTGGGAGCAGAAGGGAATCCGAAGTCTAGGGAATCTCCTGGTACTAGGAAACCTCTGCACATTTGAAACTATGCAGAAGGAGCTGGGGGTGGAGAGGCAGCACCTGTTTAGATACCTGCAGGTAAGGACATTCATGCATAAGCTGGCAAGGGGAGAGGAAAGGGGACTTAAACCAGGCGAGGTAGAAAGCCTAATATACCATGCCAAGGTGAACCCCAAAGGATTTATCATGAAGGCGGTCAAGAGAGGAAGTCAGAGACTCCCAGATAGAA
The DNA here is from genome assembly GCA_016271365.2 of Neoceratodus forsteri. Classification (NCBI taxonomy): domain Eukaryota; kingdom Metazoa; phylum Chordata; order Ceratodontiformes; family Ceratodontidae; genus Neoceratodus; species Neoceratodus forsteri. Next base: position 170,506,732 of record CM057451.1, on the reverse strand, counting down.
CAAGGAGAACAAGAATGTTGTGGGAAAGGAATCTGGAGAGACCAATTACGGAGGAGAATTGGAATATAGCACTTCAAATGCACTCAGTGATTATGGCATGTAATAGATATAAAGAGGCATACTACAAGTTTCTTCATTGATTGTATTACCCGCCAGTGATAGTCCACAAAGCACACCCTTCAATATCACCGGTATGTAGGAGATGTGGAGTGGGAAGAGGCACGTACATACATTGTTTTTGGACCTGCCCCATTCTACGCTCTTTTGGGGGGAGGTAGCAGAGGAAGTGGCTGCAATAGCTGGAAGGGAGATGGAAAAGGATCCACTGCTGTGTCTCTTTGGAATGGAGGTGGGAGAGGCAGAGGAGTGGAACCCACTTCCTAGATGGGTAAGAGTCTTGTTCATCCTGGTTCGGCACTGTATACAGATCACATGGGTGATCTATGTAAGGCCAAATCTTAAACAATGGAAGCAGATGATATTGCAAACACTAGCGTTGGAGAGGTTGACCTATGTGCTGTGGGATCGGGAGGAGGTCTTTATAAGAACCTGATTACCTTATACGTCCTCACTAAATCCAGAGGAGGAAGTGATATTAAGGGCTGGACTAGGCTGTTGAAAGTGGTAGTAGGACTTCAATATTTATTAATAAATTAAAAGGCTGAGCTTAAGAAGTTGTACTAGAGCTGTAAGTCTATATACCTCAATATTTATTATGTATTAACTGAATGGGAAAGGAAATACTAAAGGAATGCACAAATGATTGCACCTGTTGGTGTTGTTTTTAATGTGTAATGTGACTTTCATGTTTGAAGGTCAGTATGTCTGTATGTCACTATGTGTGAAAACCAATAAAAAATATTATGCAAAAAAAAAAAGAAAATCATGTACATATAAAATTAAGCACAGTTAATTTTTCCCTTCTTTTCGAATCTTTTTCTTTCAAACAATTCTTTTTAAATATTCGTATTTCTACAAAAAATATGTATATAACATAACATCAAATTAATATTCTTTTATCTTTTTCATATCTGTTTTCTTTTAAACATAAATGTTTGTTTTTCTTAAAGTCCTTTTCGCTATCAGATGAGGAGGCACCCACCCTGCGGCACTGTGATGAGGGCGGTGTGACATGCTTCCTGCAGGAGGTTGCAAGTGGAAGCTTCTGCTGCCAGGCAATGTCCAGCACTCATGGGCTGACCTGATGGTTCAGACACTCTCTGATTCTGCACTGAAGTTAGGAAGGGGCTTTGCTGCAGGATCCTGTTACATCTGACATGATACATTCAAGCAGACAGTGAAGGCCTAGTCTTCCTGCTGCTTCAATGAGCTTTTCGTGTCATGCAGTTGGTCCACCACCTCTTGTAGTATACCCTGTGTGGTCTCCTGAGCAGCACTGTGGTCCCCAAAACTTTGTCAGAAGTCAGGAATATTCTGACTGAGGAGCACGTTGCTGCTTTGGAGAGCACACAGGACTTCATAAGTCTGCTGCTTGAGAGTCTCATGACAGTAGATGGTGCCAACTATTTCAATTTGATTTTCCAGTACCATCATGAGTAGAGATGGGCCAACTGGCCTCAATTCGCTCTGTGAAATGATTCACGGAGTGAAGGCGAATTTTCAGAGTGCTCCGCAATGCAAAGCAGAGTACCTCGCGTTAAACTGGTAACGCGAAGTTCATTGAAAATAATGACTTTCCGTTACTCCACCTTCCCAAACCACTACTCCACCAATTCTTAAGGCGAAGTACATTGAAAACAATGTACTTCACCTCACTTTGCCTTGTTTTTAAGCTCCAAAGGCGAATTTTGCAGTGATTCATGGGATTTCAGGTCACATGGGCTCTAGATTGTTCTGCACAGCCTCAGTTTGGGGTAGTCTGTGTAGGAAGCCGTAGTAGGAGACAAGCTGCTCTGAGAGCTCTCTGTAATTCAAACCTAAAAGCTGTTAAGCCTTTTTGAGTCATTTTGTTTGCTGAAACTTCAGTTCATCAATTATAGGAAACCCTCCTGTGCTCATATCTTCGAGTGTTTATTGTTTGTGTGTGGATTTTGAATGTTAATGTACAACATTTAGTCTGTGTACTGAGAGACAGTGGAAGTGTGCCTTGGGTAGGGGCATATCTGTGGTGTAGGTAGATTAACTTGGAGAAAAAGACAGTGCTTTCTGTTTAGGTGATATTTTTCTTGTATAACTGTGTTAATGTACACACAGTAATATTTTCAATAATTCTTGCCATTTTTTTGCTGATTGTTGTGGTGCAACAGTGCATAATTTTAGTTTATTTAAAATATGTGGTTATATTACTGAAGTTTTCAATTTACCATGCATTACTTAATGTGTATGTGAGTATGTGTGTGATGAGTGTCATCATATCAGACACCTTTTCTTGTGCCACAATTTCAGCAATGTGAACCTGCTATCCACTGCAGCTGTATGATTTTTGTACTTGTTTGTGGTATCTTTACTGGTACTAGTACTAGTGACTGTTACTGCAGCAGTGCAGTTTACTGCCCCCCCACCACTGCAGCCTCCTCCAACCGGCAAAGGTATTCTTTTCTAGATTTAAATTTATGCTGGTGAGCACTGGTTAGGTGTTGTGTCTTTGCATCTACATCTCTTCAGTGTGTAGTGCAATCTTAATCTGTCTGTGCATTTGCATCTCTTTAGGGCCCAATCTCCATCTGTAACTCAAGTCACAGTTGTTTCTTTGGCTTCCCTTCAGAGTACTAGACAGGTGTGGTGCATAATTCTGCATGAACATTGCACTCACTATGCGTTTTTAAGTCAGGTTCATCACCACGAGTCACTTGTGATACAAATCACGTTCTTCATCATCATGGTCACAAATGCAGTCACAAATCACTATTCACAATCATGTCACGAAACATAACATTAATTTTTGTACTAGTTACGTGGCTGTATTGTAAGCCTGCTTTGTAGTATCTCTCCAGGGCTCACCACCCCACCATTGTACTCATTAATGAGTGTTTTTAAGTCAGGAAGTTTGTGCTACAGCTCATCGGGGAAGTACAGCCATAGGCAGTCACATTCCCAATACAGTTTTCATATTGATTATCTCACACCATTGACACTGAATCACATTCTTCATCATCACGGTCACAAATCACGATTCACAATCACATCACGAATCACACTCGTGTTCCTTCCCATACAGCATGTGAGTTACAGTACTGTAAGTTGTGGTGGGTGAAGTGGCCCCGATTTGCTCCATGAAGTGATTCACTAAGTAACGTGGAATCCATGGAGAACTCCACAATGTGAAGCGAAGTACTTTGCTGCATAATGAGGAATGTGAAGTCCCTTGAAACCAGTGACTTTGCATTATTCCGCCTTGCCCAAACCACTTCTCTGCCAACTTTAAGGTGAAGTATATTGAAATCAATGTAATTCACCTCACTTCACCCTGTAATGTGCTCCAAATGAAATTCTGCAGTTATTCATGAGATTGCAGGTCACATGGGCTCTAGATTGTTCATCACAGCCTCAGTTCAGGCCTGGGTAGCGTGTGTGCAGTGGTAGCTGGAGAAAGTTTGCTGTCAGAGCTCTGTGATTCAAAACCTCTAAAAGCTGTATAAAATGCCTTTTTGAGTAATATTTTTTGCTCAGAACTTAGTACATTGATTGTAAGAAACCCTTCTGTGCTCATATCATTGAGAGTTTATTGCTGTGTGTGGATTTTAAATGTTAATTTAGAACAGTCAGTCTGCGTACTGTGAAGTGTGCATTGGGGGAGATTGTATTTGTGGTGTAGATAAACTGGGAGAAAAAGGCAGTCTTTCTGTTTTGGTTACATTTTTCTTGTATAACTGTGTTAATGTACTCACAGTAATATTTTCAGTAATTCTTGACTTTTATTGCTGATTGTTGTGGTGCAACAGTGTACAATTTGTCTGTTTTAAACATTTGGATATATTACTAAAGGTTTTCAATTTGCTACGCATTACTTGAGTGTGCGTGTGAGTGAGTGTGCGATGCATGCCATTAAATCAGACACCTTTTATTGTGTTACAGAGAAATTGCAGCAGTGTGTACCTGCTATCCACTGCACCTGCATAAATTTTTTATATTGCTTTGTGGTATCTTTACTGGTAGTGCATTGTTACTGCCATGCACTAATCCCCCAACTGGCAAAATGTATTCCTTTCCAGATTTGGATTTGTGACTTGTGAACACTGGTTAGGTGTTGTTGTGCCTCTTCATATGCATCACTTTAGCGTGCAGTGCAGTCTTAAGCTGTCTGTGTGTTTGCATGGCACCATTAATTCTGGGAGACTGCATTTCTTGTTACACTCTCATTTCACTTCGTCAGCACTGGGGAATTTTCAGGACACAAGACAGTAGCATTTTGGGGTTGCACATTAATTCTGGTGACTGTGTGTGACCTGACCACTGTGCACATGACTGAGTGTGCCATTAATTCTGGGAGACTTTGCTTTTCTTGTTACACTCTCATTTCACTTCATCAGCACTGGGCAGTTTTCTGGACACAAGACAGTAGCACTTTGGGGATGCACATTCATTCTAGTGACTGTGTGGGTGGGATGCTGCCAATATTGTCGTCATTCTGCCTTACTTCACATTTAAGGTGGAATGGCAACACAAAGTAATAATAACAAGATGAAGTGAGCCTTTTCTAAGGGCACCCGTGTGTGAAGTGCCAAGCACAATAAGCCACTTAATTCACTTGTGATGGATTTTAAATTCATTGCATCTCTAATCATGAGTGACTTGGCTACAGTTTTCAGAGTTTCTGTGAGGTGGCAGAGCTCCTGCTCACCACTGGTGGTTGCTGGCTGTTGTTCTACAATGGAAAAGAAATGGAAGAAAATAAGTATAGTACATATAATGTCCTTTGTACATTGTTAGAACTGCCATTACTTCCTGTGCAGGCATGCATTGACCTGTAAATACAAGGACAGTGATTAAAGCAATGTACAGTCTTATAAGCTGTAAGCATAAAGCATTTTTTTCTGCCATTACAGCACTTCTGTGTCAAGTAACAGTATGGTCATTCAATTGACCAGTGAAGAGAAGCAGTACTATGAAGGCAATGTACTGCATTATACACCTACAAGTGCCAACTATATTTTCAATACAACTATACTGCTTTCTATGAAGCAATACTTCCTTTTGGTCATGCTACAAATCAGAAATAACAGTTTGCACTCTTAACTATGTTACAATACAGCTATAGCACTTTCTTTGAAGAAACAGTACATTCAGGCCATGGCAGAAAGCAGAATAATTACTCCACAGCACGTTTTGGCAACAGTGAAGGATGTAGTTTGCAACAATGTTTACTTTATGTATCTAATACCATCACTGGTGTTGTTTCATATTATGTTAGGAAGAAACAGTCGCTTACTGAAATCAAGAAGTGCAATTACGCCATTGTTATATCTCTAGCATAGTGAAAGAACAAGTCAAATGTAGGGAAGATGCAGTAGTTATTAGCGCTAGTGCACAGAACCAGTAAAGAAAGTGCTATGCTACAAATCTCAGCATGCAAGGTTGGCTGCAAGGGTGGGGAACAGAATGGAATTTGTTGGAGTATACCATCACCACTGCTGCTGTAGTCACATGTGTGACACATACAACCAGATAAATACTGTGTTCTTGTACAAAATTTCAGCATCCAAACAATCATGATTTTTCAAATGGAACACCTATGTACCATAAGAAATAGTGAAATACAAACAAAACACAAAAGACAAAAAATGAAATCAATACACTATGTCATCACATACAAGACACAGGACTAAGTTTGTAACATACTATAAATGAGTTGAGGTGCTTTCATGTGGGAAGCAGTTCTTGATAGGTACTGATGATTTGGGATTCTGAAGACAATATGGCAATTATGTCATTGTTACATCTCTACACTTGTACCCGAAGAAGTAATGACATTTACTGTAATACATATTGGGCTTGATTCACAAAGGTCAGTGCCAGCTGCACCAGCTGCAGCTTGTGCCGATTGCTGGTGTGCCAAGGACAATGCATCTCATTCACTATCAGGTAGGGTCCCAGTGGCAAAGTTCTGTAGCTTACAGCAACTGTGGCCATGCCCCAAATAGATGGTGCATTTGGATGGGTTGTGACAAGCTGCAGGGCAGCCGTGCACTACTCTATGATGTTCCTGGTAGCTAGTGCCCTGCTATCATGATCCCCTTGTTACAAAGAGTAATTCCATCCCTGGTGGTCTAGCAGACCCTCCCAGTCCCAATCTGCCCGAATAATAAAATATACTTCCCTGGTGGACTAGTGGACCCCCAGAGCCAATCTACCCGAATTATAAATGTGTATTTCCCTGGTGGTCTAGTGGACCCCTCCCAGCCCTGATCTGTATGGATAATAAAATATATTTCCCTCATAGTCTAGCACCCCCCCAGATCCAATCCGACCACATAATAAAATATAATATGTCCCTGGTGGTCTGTGGACCACCCCAGCCCTGATCTGCCTGAATAATGAAATATATTTCCCTGGTTGTCTAGTGGACCCCCACCCCAGCAGGCAGTGCCCCCCCACCCCACTCCCAGTCCCCCTGTCCCATCCCTGTACTGGAGACTGGCACAGCCCTCCACTCTCCACTATAGCCAGCCACCATCTGAACTGTCAAGGATCATGTACTATATACAGTATGCACTTATTGACAGTTCAGTCAATGGGCGATCATGGTGAAGAGTCAAAGGCTATGCCAGTCACCAGCTTGGGGATGGGATGGGGAACAGGGTTGTCAGGCACTGTCTGCTTGGGTGGGGATCCACTAGAACACCAGCAAAAGATATTTTATCATTTGGGCAAATCAGGAAGGGGGGGCCACTAGACCACCAACAGAATATTATACTTTATTATTCAGGCAGACTTGGGCTGGGGGTGGTCACTAGGCCACCAGGGACATGTGTACTATATATGACAAGCTCTGGCAGAGCTACTATGGCTGTAAGTGCAATAACTAGATAAGGGTGCTCCTTTTGCTTAAACAAAAACATGAATTTCCATTGAATACACTAACTGAATCAAAGTACGGTACATTGAGAAAGAGCAGATATAAAAATAATGCCACTGTCTGTATTACAGTTGCCTATATGTTTCACATTTTATTCTATGCATTGTTATAGCAATCAACTCAACAGAACTGGGCCATCATATACATGAAGGTACTGTACCTTAACTGCAGACATTGCTGAGTAAACTATACGTTGTAACAAGGTGGAAGATAAACATAATGTTGAGACATGTTTAGGAAGACATTTGATGTGCTTAATTGATTTTTTCAGAGATTGCCATACAGTACACACACATAATTAGAATTATATAACAACAACCCCTTGATATGAAGCAACAGGAATTAATTAGTACAAGGACAGAAACATGTAGGAGACTGAGTAAGTGGCTAGACAAGCATGAGCATATTAAGTCAAATAACATTTCAAAATGTCTCACTATTACAATTCATTTTTATAAATGCATCTGCACAGTTGAAAATTTTTGCAAAGAAAATAGCAATAGGAGTTATTCCACATATGTCCACAGGTGCCACACATGCAGTTGGAGGGATTTCAAGCCCAGATGCACCTGTCTGCCCCGCTGCTGAGTCAGAAGATCATGGAGGAGAGGCAGAGGTACTGGGGGCTCCATCGATAGCTGTTGAAGCTGAGGGAACCAAATCTGACAAGGTCAAAGAGGGGATATTAGAATCATGTGATCCCCTTCCACCTGTATCTTCAGAAAAACCCTCCTAAGCACTGAGAAGGAAAGACAGACATATAAGAACCTTCAATAAGCACTTCCATGTCCAGCAAAGAGACATCGCCTCTCAACAGAAATCACCACAGCTGGAAACAAGCGAGCAAAAATTGAGTAGTTTTGCATTGGATGGGGAGACAAAGAGGTCTATCTCTGGCCCACAGGTTGAATAAGCTTTTGACCACCTCTTGATTTAGCTCCCACTCATGAGCCATGACAGTGGTGTGGCTGAGACTGTCTGCCAGGACAGTTCTGATGCCAGGCACATGGACAGGAGTCAGTCGGAGGTCATGCTGGACTGCCCAGTACCACACTTGCATCGCCTCCCAGCATAGAGAGTATGAACAGTGCTTCCCTGTTTATTCAGGTACCAGACCACAGACATATTGTCAGTTTGAACCAGGAGTGTCCCTGGACATAGACGAGGCTGGAAAGACTAAAGGGCATACAGCACTGCCCTCATTTCTAGCACATTGATGTGTAGAGATGCTTCCAGCTAAGACCATGTTCCCTGGATCTGATGATCTCCTAGGTGGGCTTCTCAGCCATGACATGAAGCATCCATTGTAAGGATCTTGGTAGGAGCACGGGGCTGAAAGGGGAACCCCCATGGAGAGATTGGACAACTCCTGCCACCAAAGAAGATCCTTCTTCATATACCTAGACACTTGGACCCTGTGGTGCAGGTTGTACAGCCACTGATCCCATTGGACATGAAGAGTCTAGTGGGTCACTTTCATATGCATTCTGGCTAGAGGAACTGTAGGGATCACAGCTGCCATCAGCCCAAGAAGATAGAGGATTGACTGGGCTGTGGTCCAGCGTGAGTTGGCCACTAATCTGGCCTGTTCCTGCAGGGTCCCTGATTGGTCTGATGGGAAGAAGGCCCTGCCTAGGACCATATCCAACACTGCCTCCAAAATAATTGTTGGTGCTGGGAGGGGAGAGATGGGACTTGGAATAGTTGACTGTTGTTCCAAGTCTGGAATAGAAGTTCAGGGTGAAGGAGAGGGACTCCTTCAGACTGCTCTGAGATGTGGCTGACAGATGCCAGTCATCCAGATAAAGGGACAATGAGATCCCCCTGTGGCATAGGGTCACAACCACTACTGCTAGGCACTTGGTAAAAACCTGAGGTGCTGGGGATAGTCCAAAAGGAAGAGCCTTGAACTGGTAATGTTCCCCCTGGAAGGAAACCAAAGAAAGTGGCGGTGGGCCTGGAAGACATGGATATGCAGGTAAGCATCCTGCATGTCCAGCACACAAAGTCAATAGCCCTTGTGGAGCAGGGGTAGAGGTCCCTGGATGGTAAGCATGCAGAACCTCTTGTACTCAATGTACAGGTTGAGCACGCTGAGGTCCAAGATGGGTGTTAAATTACCCATCTTTGTGGGCACTAGGAAGACATGGAAGGAGTACCATTTTCCTATCTGTGCTGGAGCCACAGGCTCTATGGCTGACTTTTGTAGAAGAGCCTGAATCTTTTCCCCTAGCAGAGACAGGTGCCTTGGAAGATAATTGGAGAGGCCTTGGGGGTTGTTTGGAGGCCTGTCTAGGAAATCTACGGTGTGACATCTTGCTATTAACTGAATGAATCAAGAGTCCATGGTTATGTCCTGCAACCCCAGAAAGTGGATTGCAAATTCCCCCCTCCACTGGTTCCCTAGAGGATCTGGCGGAGGCAGGGGTTCCCCCATGAGTCAGGAGGCTTAGGGTAGGGAGCTGGCAGTTCTGCCGGAGAGCTTCTTGGACTTGACAGGGGGAGTAGGAGTTCCTGATACTGGATGACAGCATTTGACCTGATGTTTGGCAGGTGTCTCTTTGGTCTGGCATCTCTGTTGCTGATGAAAAGGCTGTTTGCCTTTGTAATCACCTCAGTACATGAAGTGGACATCATGGATGGATTTACCATGGTCCTGTAATTCAGTGATAATATCCTTGGCATCACTGCTGAATAACATGGATCCCCTGAAAGGGGCATCCAGGGTGGAGGTCTGTACATCTTCTGCCAGGCCAGCAATCCTGAACCACAAATGTTGCCTAATGCAGACAGCAGTGGCTGTGGTGTGAGCTGAGTCTACTGTGTCATAAGTGGCCTGGAGGGCATGAAGACAGGTGATTTTGGCCATTCTCACTGTCTTGGCAATCTTGGCCTTAAGCTCCTGGTCCTGAATAGCTTACAACTTGAACTCGAGTGAGGACAGGGAAGAGTTCTGGTAGGAAACCATATGAGCCACATAACTAAAGGGAGTTGAGGGTGTAAGTGGAGGAGGAATGGGTCTTGTGATTGAAACTGTCCAGCTGCTTAGACTCCTTATCAGGAGGAGACATGCTCAAATGTTTAGGTTTAGAGGACTAGTCATGGGCAGCTTTGATAGCAACCAGATCTGAATTAGAATGTCCATCAGGTGTGTGACCCCATCTGGGGGTGGTACATCCTGTCTGCCTATTTTGAAATAGCCAGAATGGAGAAAGGCTGCTGCAAGATAGTTGATGTCAGGTCTTCATGGGGCCTAGTCCAAGGCAATATAGGCATAGGAGCTGTGTCAGTCATGTCTAGATGCTCTGCAAGCCTTTTCTGCTTTTGATCCTGTTCCAGGTTAGCCCAGCCACAGGCATTTTGTATAGTTATGAGGAGTTCTGCAAAGGAAAGGTCCTCTGGAGGGGACTTTGGGGACTTCTTAGGCTGATGCTTTATAAGTGTATGCATACCAGAGTTGGAGGATGAGTTGTAGTCAGAGTCCAAAGAGTACCTGCTGGGGGTCTGAACCCTTTTAGCGGAGTGTCCTGGGTTTAATCCTTGACCTGGTGTCTAGAGGAACCTTCTCCAGAAAGGTGGGAATCCACAGCAGATGCTGATCTAGGGTTCGGAAGGGAGGCAGGAATAGAGGATGCCATTGGTTTCTGACAGTCAAGCTCTGATGCTAGTTGAGTTCTCGCCTCCTGAATCAGGGTCTGAAACACTGCCTGGATATCAGCTTGAGTCCACTGTGGAGGCAGAGACTGAGGAGGAGGAGGTGATGGCGAAGGAGACTGGTATAATGGATAGCCCGGCATCTGATGTTGAGGGTATCCATCAGCCTGAAAGAGTAGGGAAAGCCAGAAGGAGTATAGCCTTGATTGTACCCAGATACATAATGGGGTTGATGACCAGGCATTGGATACCCCGGCGAAGGGTACATTGGGTATTGTGGTGGTGGATAGCCTGAAACATTGCCCATTGATCCAGTCGGAGATGGAGCTGAAGGCCTGGCAGGAGGTCAAAAGGACCAGGCATTGGCCCTGTAGAGACATTCAAAGGGGCTGGCACTGGATCATACTAACATACTAAAATGCCAGCAGAATAGGCCCTACAGTCTTTCATGTCTGCTCATTTGGTCAGCCACAACCCTGGGAGCAGACCTTGCTACCCCCCTTGCCCTCTCTGTCTTCTCCCTTCCCAGTCCCGAATATTCATGCTGCACAGGACTTTGCCTCCAGAACCCTTCCCCTGTACCTGTCCGACCCCCTCTTGAACCCATCCACCGCCTCTGCCTCCACCAGCCCTCTGAGCAGCACATTCCATGGCTCCACCACCCTCTCAGTGAAGCAGCACCTCCTCCTTACTCCCCTGAATCTCCCCCCTCCAGCTTCCACCCATGCCCTCTAGTTGCTCCCCTCCATCCTTCAGAGCACCCTGACTGCTCCTCCCCTATTTACCCCTTCATGTCCCTTCTCTCTTCCAATGTGTACATATTTAGCTCTTTGAGCCTCTTCTCATAGGTCCTGTCCCCCAAGTGCTAGATCATTTTGGTTGCCTCCTCTGGACCATCTCCAGGAGTTCAACATCCCTCTTTAAGTGTGGTCTCCAAAACTGCACACAGTACTCAAGGTGTGGCCTCACCAAGCAGTTATACAGAGGGAGTATCACTTCCCTCCTTCTGGAGGTGATCCCCCTAGTGATGCATCCCAGCATCCTGTTGGTCTTGGCCGCTGCCCTCCTACAAGTCTCAGAGTTGTTCATCTTGACATCCACCACCACCCCCAGCTCCCTCTCAGCCATTGAGTCTTGTAGCATTTCCCTTCCCAGGTGTGCACTTGGCCCAGGTTTCTAGCTCCCAGGTGCAGTACCTTGCATTTCCCTGCATTGAATCTCAGCTTCCACTTTCTAGACAACCTTTTCAGGGCCTCCAGGTCCCCCTGTAGGGTCACCCTCCCCTCCTCCCCATCCACCACCACCCTGGGTTTTGAGTCCTCCACAAAGAGACTCATCTCACTTCTGATACCCTTCTTTATGTCAGAGATGTAGGCGTTGAACAGGAGGGACCCAAGGACCAATCCCTGAGGGACCCCACTGATAACTCTCCTAGAGGATGAGACTATCCTGCCAACCACAACCTTCTGGGTCTGGCCCTGGAGCCAATTTCCTACCCATATGATCATCTGGTTCCCCACCCCCATTTCTCCCAGCTTATCCAACAGGCCCCCATGAGGAACAGAGTCAAACACCTTGCTGAAGTCAAGAAAGAGGACGTCCACCAGTCTATTCAGGTCCAAGGCACTCGTCACCCATTCATAGAACTCCACAAGGTTTGTCTGACATGATTTCCCCGGGATGAATCCATTCTGTCTATCGTCCAGGCACCCCAACTTTTCCAGGTCCCCCCCAGCCTCTCCTTGACAATGCCCTCCATCACCTTGCCCACCACCGATGTCAGGCCAATGAGCCTGTAGTTCCCTGCCATCTCCCTTGATCCCATCTTGTGGATAGGCACTATATGCACAGTAATGTCCAGCACCAGAAGATTAGGCACCTGGGGGCCTGACAGAAGGCCATTCAGCATTTGAGGAATAGCTGGAGTGCCAGACATACCCTGACACAGTGAAGGGTCACCTGATGAAGGGTCACTTGGTGTTGGGATGTGAGTAGAACCTGATAGAAGACCAGCCATTATCTGGGGAGCCGGAGTCCAAGATAGAGGAACCTGGTTGTCCAAGGGGGCTTGGGTTGAGGAGGTCCTGATGGAAGGTCATGGGAGGGATTAACAATTGGCCCAGTGGGTGAACCAGGAAGAGACTGACCCAGCAAAGGAGAAATGACCTCAAGATTAGTGCCCACCTCTGGCTCTTGATTTTCAGGCATACACAGAGTGTCTGGTTGGGTCAATGGGAGCGAGGAACCATCTAAAGACTGTTGCATGTCCAGCAGCTGGCTCAACTCGACGTCGGGGGTATCCTGTGACCTCCAGCAGGAGATCCTCAGCTGTGCAGTCCCCAGAGGAACTGGGGAGTGACTTATCAGCCACAGCCAATCAGATGTCAGAAGAGCTAACATTCGACTTATCAGCCTGGGCCATGCAGACGACAGTGAAGCTGGAGTCCAACTTATCGGCTGTGACCGTGCACTCCTCAGTGGGGCTGGGGAGCAACTTATCCACCTGGCTGCTGGCAAAAGACCTGGAAGAAGATATGGGCCAAAGGAGAACAACGGGGGTTTCATCATTCAAGAAGAACCCCAACTACACCGTGAGTAAAGCAGGCACGGAGACCATGGTCTGATACACTGGAGAGGTAAGAGACCTGGTAGTAGAGGTACTTACCAAAGTGGAGGCCCCTCCGGTGTCAGTTGTGCCTGATGGTCATTGCCAAGTGGGTGGAGACCTATCCTGATCTTGGTGCCTCTCCTTGTCCTTTTTCTTCTTTTTGGGTTCTGGAGAAGAAGATTTTTCCCACAGATTCTGCTTGGCACTTCTCCAGCAAGTGGGCTTCAAGTTTTTTCTGGTGCCTAATCCATGTGATCTGGTTGAAGGATTGGCAGGGTGCACAGTCCTTGACCAGGTGTTTGGGGCCTAAGCAGATCACACAGCAGGAATGCTCATCCACATGCAGGATCTGGGTGTCACAGGACTTGCACTTCTTCTTCTTTTCAACTCATCACCCAACTGTTCATGTTCCTGAATTGTACCTCCAGCTATATCCCATGCTGTAAATTTGTCACTGTTATTTATTTGCTTCCCCTTTCTTCTGTATTTCCCTCAAGATCTCTGTATTAGACCTTTTTATGTTAGACTTGTTTATACTGTATTTTACTATGTAATTTTTTGACCTTATGTTCTGTTCTCTTTTTATGCTTAACTGGATGTTTGTGTAAATAGGCATTTTTGTTCACATACCTTTCAGTATAAAATAAAGATTGATTGATTGATTGATTAAAAACTGGACTGACAGACCAGAACAACAGCAGTTCTGTAAAAATCCAAACTGGCCATACTGGGTGCAACTTGCACAAATACTGCTGGTCCAGTCACTCTTGCTGCACTGTTCACTTTGACTTTTACATATCTGGTCTGCTCCTGGAAGTCTGTTTTTCAACCCTTCCATGGCATGGTTGAAAACACAAATGTCAGGACCAGACCAGATAGGTAAAAACCAGACCAGATCATCTGGAGTGACTGGATCAGCAATATTTGTACAAGCTGTGCCCACTCCAGATTTTATAGCTCTGATCTGTGTCTGGTGATCTGGATTTTACCCATATTCCACTGCATGTGGCTTAGTGACATACTGTACAGATGGATGCAGAGTCTAACCCATTGAAGGTTGAAATTTCAGAAAACCATTATGCTAAAAATACCAAGACTCACTCAATTCCTGATGATCCTGCACCCCCAAGTCTCACTTAGTCCTCTACCAAAGTCATGCTCAAATATTGGTGTCTGTACATCCATACCATTAAGCTTTTAATGCCATCATGCCTCTTCTGCTGCCATGAGCTCCCCATCCATGAAGACCCATTCTGCTTGTGGCAGCCCCCCCCAAACCAGGTAATTTTCCAGGGAGCAGTTACATAGAAACATAGAAACATAGAAGTTGACAGCAGATAAGGACCGCAAGGCCCATCCAGTCTGCCCATTTCTTTTTCTACCTTATAAATGTGCCATCGACCTTTGCTCTGTCAGTGACCTATCTATTCATAGTCATTTGTATTGCTCCTTTATGCCTATCCCATGCCTGTTTGAAGCCCTGCACTGTATTCATAGCCACCACTTCTTGTGGTAAGCCATTCCATGCATCTACCACCCTTTCTGTGAAAAAGAATTTCACATTCCCCTTAATCGGCCTCCCTCTAATCTCATGCTGTGTCCTCTTGTCCTGCTATTTTTCTTATATTTAAACATGTTAGACTCTTTCACCTTGTTTATGCCCTTAAGGTGTTTAAATGTCTCGATCATATCACCTCTCTCCCTCCTTTGCTCAAGGGTATACATATTGAGCTCCGTTAATCTGTCCTCATATGTCTTCTGATGCAGTCCCTGCACCATTTTGTTGCCCTTCTCTGGACTGCCTCAATTTGGTTAATGTCCTTGTGAAGGTGTGGCCTCCAATACTGCCAGTACTCCAGATGGGGCCTAACCAATGTCTTGTACAGAGGGATTATTACCTCCCTCTTACGACTTGTGATACCCCTACTAATACACCCTAACACCCCTAGCCTTACCTACTGCTTTAGAGGTCTGCTTGATGATTTTAGGTCATCAGTGATGATGATGCCCAAGTCTCTTTCTTCCTTTGTGACTGCTAGCAACTCCTCCCAGCCTATAAGTGGCTTCAGGGTTTCTCTTCCCTATGTGCATGATTTTGCACTTCTTTGCATTAAATCCCAGTTGCCACTCTTCTGACCATTCTGCTAGTTTATCCAGATCTCTTCTCATTCTGCCCACCCCATCTGGATCATCTACTCTGTTGCAGATCTTGGTGTCATCTGCAAACAGACAAGCCTTACCCTCTAGTCCATCTGCGAGGTCACTAATGAAGATGTTGAATAGGACTGGCCCCAGGACTGATCCCTGAGGTACCCTACTTGTGACTTGCATCTCTTCTGACTGTATACCATTTACCACCACTCTCTGTTTTCTGCCAGTCAACCAGTTTGCCACCCAGTTGACCAACTTCTGACCCACCCCGAGCCTACCTAGCTTATTTATCAATCTTCTATGTGGAACAGTGTCAAAAGCTTTGCTGAAGTCAAGGTAGGCGACATCAACTGCTCCCTGCTGGTCCACCACTCTGGTTACCCAGTCAAAGAAATCTATGAGATTAGTTTGACAGGACCTTCCTTTTGTAAACCCATGCTGTCTTGGATCCTGTGCCCCTATGGATTCCAGGTGTTGCACTATCCTTTCCTTAAGGAGTGCCTCCATAATCTTGCCCACTACTGAGGTAAGACTGACCGGTCTGTAGTTCCCCGCCTCCTCCCTGCTACCACTCTTGTGGAGTGGGATCACATGAGCCCTTCTCCAGTCTTCTGGGACCTCTCCTGTGCTCAGAGACTCACTAAACAATTCTGCTAATGGCTCTGCTAGTTCCTCCTTTAGCTCCTTAAGTACCCTGGGATGTATGCCATCAGGTCCCATTGCCTTATCCACCCTGAGCTTAGCAAGCTCTTGTAGGACCCTTTCTTATACCACATCGACTAAACTATTGCTAAACTCTTTATTTTTAAACATTTTGTTGAAAAATTTTTGTTTTAGTATATCCATGGTCAAGAAAAATGAATTTGTGAAATAAACCAAAGCCCCCATTTATCAGTTCATGTTATCACAATACAGCATGTTATGAACTGATCAGATTCTATGTGTAACCTAAATCAAACAAAAATTAGACACACACTTGCATACCTATTTGCAAGTGAAGCAAATGTAGTTAGTATCATTCAATTGTAAACACCTATAGTCACAAATTGCAGGTTAAAATTACAGTAGACTATAAACAGTAGCCCAGAACTGCCTGCCTGAGAAAATGAAGTTGGTGTATTATTTGGAAACAGGCATCACTGGGGCTCTTTGCTATGGATTGTCCTGCAAAGTAGCAGAATGACTGCTCCTAGGATGGTAGTATCAAATGGCTTAATGAGGTTTTGTGTGCTTTAAGGGGCTGAGGGCACAGCAAAACTTATTTATTATGCAGAAAGCTCCAGGAAGTGTTTAACCCATTCTACTTCCAATAGCTTTCTATGATATCTGTACTATCCATTGGTAATTTGACACTGAATGACTGCCAGAAGATAATGAGTTAACTTTCTGTGGGCTCAATTAACTCCTCAAGCCAGAGGAAAAATAGTGCTCTACAGCTTCCTATACACACACAGGCAGCACAGTAATTAGGCTTCAGCAGAGGAATCTATTTTTAACCCCCATCCTGCCACCGACGAGTTAACTCGTCCTACATTAATTAAGCCCCTGCTGCCGCCGACGGCATAACTCGTCTTTTTAAACATTTTTTTTTATAGCTACAGAGCACATAGACAGGATTGATGTCATAGAAATCTGCCTAGTGATAGGCAAAGCAGGGACCTTTGACTTTCTGTAATTGGTATCACTCTTAACCAATCACAGCTCACCACATAACAGTAGCCTCTTTTTGTACTCGTTTGACCGAGATTTGACGCACTTGCATTTTCCCTTTGTGGACTGCAAGCTGAGCTGGAACCTCTCCCGAGTTTCTGAAACAAACGCTCTATCAAACAGTTGCCTGAGATCTACTGCTTTGTGAAGTCAGCGTAAGCAGCTCTTTTTGTGAGGTCAGTTGTTTGTTCTCTAATTTTGAAAATGGGCACTAGTAACTGTACTTACATGGCAAACGGACATGTAAGAAGTGAGGGATTTGAAAGGGAATAAGTGTTTATTACAATTTGTAAATTAGGAGGCAATGGAGCAGACTATCGGGCACCCACCACAAGAAAACTTGTTTTTTCTGTCAGCAATTCATGCAGCCATGACTACCACACACCACTTTTACACTGTAATGGTGTACTTCATTTCCGTTCAAATTAGTGAGCCAACAGAGGATGTAATTTTTCCTAATCTATGGGGCAGAGTTTACCGTGATACAGTACATCGTTTTTTATATATTTATTATATTTTTGCTGAGTAGGATAGAAATATTGCTTCAGCATGGATTAGGAGAAAAAAGTAGATCTTTGCTCATTCGCCAGTCAGCGCCAGTCAGTGCTGGGCATGTATATATTTTTTGGTAATTTGTTGATCATTAGCCTTGCAGCTGAAGAAAATACCACTGTTTTACAGCATTTTGTTTGGGGGGGGTGCAATTTGAAGGAGATGGAAGGGGGATTTGAATAAATGTCTCTGTTTGCTGTGCCTCCCTCTCTCTAGTATGCTATCTGAAATGATCAGGGCTCCATTTAGTATACTCCAACTTTATTGTCTACCAATTTTCAATATTTACTTATTTGTGTCCCCATTTTATACTTTACTTTTATTTTTTGTGGTAATGTTCGATAATGGAACAAAAAAGTGTTTGTGGAACGCTATTTTAGAATGCTGCCCATTCTTGTCAGTCCTCGTGCTTTTTTTTGCCGTTCATTCACACGTTTTTCTCCATGAACCGGATCAGGCTATGTTCAAGATCAAATGGGAGAAGAAGTGCTCTGCATTGACGGTTGACGGTTTTGAAAGGGGTTAAGTAGTAATTTTGTTTGTTACTGTTTGTAAATTGAACCGATGGCGATGAGAGTCCGAGAGAGACTGATTGAGGAGGACTGTCAGTGAGCCAATGCAGCCATCTGCCAGTACCCAGTTGTGAGCGAGCAGTTTTTTTTTTTCACAAACGGCCAGACAGGTACAGTAAGTCCATCGGGTCCCTGGATAAGCTCAGCTGAATGATGGGAGGGGAAACAATCGAGGATCTACTTTTACTTCTGGGGTATAAAATAAATATTTTCATTGTAAATATGTGGCTAGTCACCAATGAGGTTGCTCAGCTGTCAGTCTCATAACTTCTGTTTGCTTCTTAGTTGTTCCTCATGAACTCTGCCTCCTGCTCAAGATAAAGAAAGTGCTCTTGTCAGGGTGATGTAAGCAGATGGAACAGCTGACAGGAGATAGTGAATGAGTGCTGCTATTATGACAACAGAGATTGACAGCTCTGGGAATGGAGCACGCAACCTTACTGTTGGCCTAACATCATTCTCTACTACCCAACATACAAGCAAACATCCAGCACTGATAACTGCTCGTTCAAGCTTGTTGCTATCAGTTTGGAATATAATCCTATAGGTTTGTCAGATCTCAGAGCTTTTCACATGGTCAATAGACAGTCTTTTATCCTGAGAAGGAGTAATTAAATATCAACCACAAAGGCTGAAACATGCCTGCAAGAGCTTTTTTTCTAAAGTTCAGGAGGAAGGCTACATTTGAAAGGGCTTCTGCACACCAGCGGTTTTGTCTTTGTTCTGACTCTGAGACTGAACACATGTTTCCATAATTTCATTTTCACCTTGTCCAAGAGAGAAAAAAGGAACAGATTTGCTTGAGTGCATAAATAGTAGTAAGAGTGCCGTTAGTTAATTAGGTAGAAGTGCACGTTGGTTAGAGACAGACACCTTTTTGCTTCAATGTGGTCCCTGGAACAGTTTGGGGGTAATGCTGGTATAATTTTTCAGTGCATGGGGGGAGGGGGCAACGTGACAAGGCTCAGGGGGAATCATGCTTACTTACAACACAGTGGTATTTTCTTCAGTTGCAATTCAGTCTTTCTGTCAAATGTTCCAATATCTGGATGAAGTTGCCACGGTCTAACAACTCCTCATGGTCGGCTCATTAAAAGAGTACGGTTTGGTTATCTTTGTCTAGCAGCTGTCCAAAGCTAGCATATGGGTTGCAGCCTTGGGGAAATATGGAACCGCTCGCTGGAGGATAGCTCTGGTGATTCAGCTACGGAGGATGAACTGTTGCTGATAATTTGTGGGCTTCAAGAGCTCAGTGTACACACAGGATTCATGATACCTGTAACAGTTCATGCACATGAACTGTCCCATCGTGTGCTGGTTTCACCACTGCTGTATTTTCCTTCATGAAGACATGCAGAGAAATAGCAGGCAAACACTGGTTGTACTACATGGCATGTCGTAACTTGTGAGCAAGGTCATGTTGTGTAGGCATATAATTGCCACTATCACATGGTATCAACAGTGGCCAGTCAGTGACAGTAAAGAGCACAGACACTGTGTGTTATGTCATGTCCGCTCATTGGAACACCAGGCCTTTACCAATGTGATGTATTCAGACCATCTACTGACACAAGTCTGTGTTTGTGTGCAGTGCATCCACCCAGATGGACACACATATGTTGCACACCCAAGGCACCTGCAGTAGCTTGCCATGCTTGCAGGAGTGGCAAGCCCCCCACCGAACTGTTCCAGGGACTGTGTGTGCCCCTGCAGCCAACTATCAACTATGTGGATCACCAGTGTCATCCACATATATCAGCATCGGGTGGGGACATGGTGGGTGTAAAGCACTGCCTCAGCTCACCTCCATGTTCTCATACATCATGCACTCTATTGTACCCTGAGTAACTGTGGATGGTGGTTGTCATGGTGCAGGCACACTGTCAGACAATACATACATAACAGCACTGTCTGTGGGATGTGCAGAACACCATGTCCCATGCTTGGCAGTACCTGTCAGTGGATGTTACCTCTATCGACACAAATGTACACAGCACCTAAGGCCTTGTGTGCAGAGCATCATCACCTGTATAGTTACTTCAACATCTTTGTTGGTCAAGATGACATTATACAGATTACACTGACCCCCTGATGCAGGCACATGCAATGCAGTGTATATACATTTTGGATGTATCACTATGGAGGGCTACAGGTGTCAGATCACATGATGGTGACAACTGGCATGTCTGTGTCATGTCCGCATGATGGCAGATGCAAGTGTGAACACTATGACCTTAGTGCCACATGGTCACATGATTGATATGGGTCACAGACATGTCATGGCAATGGGGACATCACTTCATATGTTACATCGTGACCATGGACACTACAATGGTGCGGCTGGGGACAGACATGGACTGTGCAGGACATGTGAAGCACGTTAACAGCATGTCTCACATCACAGTTCTGCAAATCCATCATGACATTCCTATTCCTGGTGGGGTCAGGAGTGCACATGGTGTCCATGGGAACAGCAGTACTGTTGTGGGAGGCATGCAACCATGGGCCTTGTGCCTAGCCTCCACACTGCATGACATTGTACCGCAGTACTGATGGATGTTTTTCTGCAACAGTGACATGTTTACCACACAACTTGGCATCCCAGCGTAGTGTTGAGGTCAGCACACATGATGGCTATGTTCCAATGGGTGTCTACAGCCATACATGTTGTGTCTGTGGTGTGTGGACATCAAATTTATTGCATTGGACTAGGCCTCCAACAGTGTCCCACGTGACATGCTGCAGCACAGTGTGTTGTGTCTCTGCAGGGGACACAGGTGTGCCAAGGTGTGCTCCAAATTAGTGGCATACAGGTAGCAAGGTGGTGGTGTTAAATAGGCCACAATCATGGGACACATGATACATTCGTGCCATCCCCTTTATGGACCCAAGCGCCACGCTTGTCTCACACCATCATTGCCATTATGCAGACACAGCAGTGCTGTGTGTGCCTGCTTGCAGCTGTTACACAAATCACAAACAGTGTGTGTAAAGCAGACAATGTGCAGACACACAGTGGTGACCCAGGCAACCTAAAGGTATGATCCAGTTGTTTGAATTGGCATTTACATTATTTCCACAATACTGTAACAGGGAATGGCGAACCATTTCTCATGTTGTGGTGTGTGTGTGTGTGTGGGTGTGGGAGACCGTGTCGATGCCAATATGTATAGACTAGACAAAAGGAGGGATATGATGCAGACTTTCAGATACCTCAACGGTATAAATAAGTTTCAAGGAGGAAAGCCTTTTCAGAAGAAAGGATGCACAAGAGCAAGGGGTTATGCAATGACGCTGGAGGGGGTAGAATCAAAGGAAATGTAAGGAAATATTTTGTCACAGAAAGGGTGGTGTATGCCTGGAACAGCCTCCCTGAGGAGGTGATGGGAGCAAAAACTGTAATGGGATTTAAGAAGAAATGGGATAGGTATAAGGGAATCTTAGAAGCAAGAAAAGGGGTGGGGGTAATCCTAGAGATCAAGTAGGGTCTACAATGTGACAGTAGGTAAAGAACATGGGCAGACTTGATGAGCCAAGTGGTCCTCATCTGCCATCAAATTCTATATGAACATACAAAGAAGCCAGCAGGAGAAGGCAATTTGGTCTATCAAGCATGCTCGTATTGCAGGGTCCACAGCTTGAGGTAATGTCCCTGCCTTCCCCCACTCCTCCCATCCTCCCTACCCATGATCCTTACTTTCCTCTTATGCCTATCCCAGCCTCTCATAAAGCTTCCCACTGACTTCGATGAGATGACCTCTTCCAGCAGTGCATTCCAAGTATCCACTACCCTCTATGTGAAGAAGTGCTTCCTGATCCTCCCTCCTAAACCTCCCACCTCCGCTTAAGACTGTGCCCCTAGTATTATGGTTGCCACTCAGCTTAGAGACTGTCCTTATCAACCTTATTTATTCCTTTTCAAGTATTGGAAGGTCCCAATCATGCCCTCATCTCTCTTTCCCTCCTGTCTTCCAGGGAGTACATGGGTCTGGAGTGATAGAGAGAAAGCAGTGATGAGTGAGAGGAGGACACTCAAGTGCGAAGTGGCAGAAAAAATTGAACAGGGTATCCAATCTTGGGCACAACATTGTAGACTACATCACAGTGGGCAAATATTGGGAGGATCGTCTTCGGGACAAGTTCACGCCTTGCCGGGAGAGGGAGGCAGTTCCAGTTCCTGTATAAAGCACCAATCAAAGAAAAAGGATTACCCTGTGTATTTGGCTTCCACCCACACATTCAGTCATTGCAATGTGAGCTGGAATGTACAGGCAGATCAAGGGCAGACTAGTATAATAAATCCTTGACATGATGTGCCATTGAGAGAGAGATTGCTCAGCAGACCAGGTACAGATGGGGCAGAGGAGGAACACTGAATGATCTAGGAGCAGGACAAGGAAGCATTTTTGCTTCAAAATTAGTTTTACCTTTCTTGTGGTAATTTGTATTTATCTTTTTTTTTTCCTTTCCAGGGCCACAGGAACTGATTTGTCACGGCAGGCCATATGTGTGACCAACAAACAAAGGCTGTTTGCCAATAGTAAGGTAGGAAAAAAGGGGCCCATTTTTAAACAAATTTGGAGGGTACATGAAGGGAAGGGGTCTGGTCCTGACAAATAGGGACAGTGTGGGGGAGGTCATGGTGTGGGAACCATTGGGATCAAGCAATCACAGTGCTGAGTGGGTTAAGGTCAAGCTGATGGCAGATTGGATGCACTCCAGGACTGAGTTGGCCAAATGGCAGTTTGGTCTGGTACTTTTTATTTGATGGGCATCTATTGAAAGTTAATGTACCCCTTGGCAGGGGTACTAGCCAATCGGAGCCCAGCAATAAAGCACATTTTCTAAGCACACACAGACAGGGTGGGTGAATAGCACACCGCACGCCCAGGGCGAATGAGGCCCGACACCACAGGCGGAGGCCCTTATAGACCCTGGAAGGTCTGGTATTGCCTATACCGCCCACCCTGGAGGGTATTATTGCGCTTAGAAAATGAGATATCTGTGCCAGTTTTATGTAGATTAAAAAAAAGAATAACTAAAAAGTATAGTATAAATTAATTGAAAGTCATTTGCTTGTAAAATAGTTCCTTCTTTTCTGTTCTATTCTATGTTCTGTTGCCACCCCAGATAAAGCTGTCCATTGTACTTATGCCCCCGGCCCCTCACAACCAACACCTTGAGGAGCTGCTGCACAGTGAATCTGGGTGTGGAGTCGGCAGCGTGCTTCAGCAGAGGGCCATGGTTCTCTTGGCCATCATGACCAACATCTCAGGGAGCTGCTGCATGAGTCCTGGCTTGGAGTTGGTGGCGCTTCTTCTGGGTGAGGCCATGGTTCTCCTAGCCATCAGGAACAACTCTTGGGAGGTGCTGCACAGTGAGTCAGGAAGGGGAGTCGGGGGGCGGTACTTCAGGGAAGGGCTGTGATTCTTCTGGCCATCAACACAAACACCTCGGGGAGCTGCTGCACTGTGAATCTGTGCTGGGGAGTTGGCAGCGTTGCTTCGTGGGAGAGCTGTGGTACTCCTGGCCCTCATGACCAGTGAGCTGCTGCACAGTGACTCTGGGTGGGGGGATGGCGGAGCTGCTTTGCAGGAGAGCTGTGTTTCTCCTGGCCCTCATGACCAGCACCCAGGAGCTGCTGCACAGTGAGTCCAGGTGGGTGAGTCACCTGTGCTGCTTTGGGGAGAGCCCTGGTCTCCTGGCCTCATGACCAACACCTTAGGAGCTGCTGCACACTAAATCCAGGGGAAGATGGTAGCTGCTTCTGGGGAGGGCTGTTGCTCCTGGCCCTGATGACCTACAACTCAGGGAACTGCTGCAAAGTGAGTTAGCACAGTGGAGTCCACAGTGTTGCTTTGGTGGAAGGATGTGGTTCTCCTGGCCCTCATGACTCACACTTTGGGAGCTGCTATAGTGAATATGGGTGGGGGAGATAGCGGTGCTGCTTCTGGCGAGAGCCGTGGTTCTTCTGGCCCTAACGACCAACACCTCGGGGAGCTGCTGCTCAGTGAGTCCTGGCTTGGAAGTTTCCAGCGCTTCTTTGGGGAAGGGCCGTGGTTCTCCTGGCTGTCAGGAACAACACTTCAGGGATCTGATGCACAGTGATTCTGTGTTGGGGAATCAGCACAACTGCTGTGGGGAAGGGCCATAGTTCTCCAGGCCCTCATGACCAACACCTCAGGGAAGTGCTGTACAGTGAGCACTGGTGGGGGAGTTGGCAGTGCTGCTTCGGGGAAGGGTTGTGCTTCTCCTGGTCCTCAGGTTGAACACTTCAGGGAGCTGCTGCACAGTGAGTCTGGGCATGGGAGTCGGGGGTGCTGCTTTGGGGGAGGGCCATGATTCTCCAGGGCCTAATGACCAACACCTCAGGAGCTGCTGCACAGTGAGTCCAGCTGTGGGAGTAGGTGGCTCTGCTTCAGGAAGGGCTGAGGTTCTCCTGGCCCTCACGACTACATCTCAGAGATCTGCTGCACAGTGAGTCCAGGCAGGGGAAGTTGGCCCTTCCTCGGGAGGGCCACTATTCTCCTGGCCCTCCATGACCAGCACATTGGGGAGCTGCTGCACAGTGAGTCTGGGTGGGGAGTTGGCGCGGTGCTTCAGGATAGGGCCTGGTTCTCCTGGCCCTCAACTAACACTAAGGAGCTGCTGCTCTGTCAGTATGGGCATGGGATTTGGGGTGCTTCTTTAGGGGTAGGGCGTGCTGCTCCTTTAACTCATGACTAAGACCTTGGGGAGCTCCTGCACAGTGGGTCCAGGTGAGGGAGTCAGTGGTGATGCTTCAGGAGAGGCTGTGGCTCTCCTGGCCTTCTCAACCTAGACCTCAGAGAGCTGCTGCACTATGAGTCTGGCCATTGAGTCTCGGCACTGCTTGGAGGAAGGCAGTGGTTCTCCTGGCCCTCATGACCAACACCTTGGGGAGCTTCTGCACAGTGAGTCTGGGCAGGGAGTTTCGCGCTGATCCTGGCCCCAACAAACAACACCTCAGGAGCTGCTACACAGTGAGTCCAGGCGGGGAGTCGGTGGCACTGCCTCAGGAATGGCCGCAGCTTCCTGGTCCTCATGATCAACACATGGGGGAGTTGCTACAGGGGATTCAGTGGTGCTGCTCCGGGGGAGGGCAGTGGTTCTCCTGGCCCTCGTGGCCAAGACCTCATGGAGCTGCTGCACAGTGAGTCTAGGCTGGGATGTTGGTGGTGCTGCTTTGGGGGAGGGCAGTGGTTCTCCATGCCCTTATGACCAACACCTCAGGGAGCTGCTGCACAAGGAGTCCAGGTGGGGGAGTCATCAGAGCTTCTTTGGGGGAGAGCCCTGGTTCTCCTGGCCCTCACTATCAACACCTCAGGGAGCTGCTGCACAGTGAATTGGGGTGTGGGAGTGGGTGGTACTGCTTCAGGAGAGGGGGTGGTTCTCCTTGCCCCAAAATCAACACCTTGGGAGCTTCTGCACAGTGAGTCCAGTGGCAGAGTTCATGGCGCTGGTCAGGGAGGGTCGTGGTTCTCCTGGCCCTCATGACGCCAGCACATCAGTGAGCTGCTGCACAGAGTCCAGGCATGGAGTCTGCATTGCTGCTTTGGGGAAGAGTCGTGGTTCTCCTGGTGCTGAAGGCCAACACCTGTGGGAGCTGTTGCACAGTGTGCCTGGGCAGGGGAGATGAGGCTGCTGCTTTGTGGGCAGACCGTGGTTCTCCTGGCCTTGGCAACCAACGCCTCGGGGAGCTGCTACACAGTGAGTCCAGGAGTGAGAGTCAGCCACACTGCTTTGGGGAAGGGCTGTGGTTCTCCTGGCCCTCATGACCCACACCTTGGGGAGCTGCAGCACAGTGAATCTGGGTGGGGGAGAATATGGCGCTACTTCTGGAGAAGGCCATGTTTCTCCAGGCCCTCATGACCAACATCTCAGGGAGATGCTGCACTTTGATTCTGGGTGGGAGTCGGCGTTGCTGGTTTTGGGGGAGGTCTGAGGTTCTTCTGGCCCTCACTCCAACAGCATTGGGGAGCTTCTGCACAGTGAGTCTGGGCGGGGAGTTCACGGCACTGCTCCTGGCCCTGACAAACAACACCTCGGGAGCTGCGCACAGTGAGTCCAGGTGAGGAGTTGGTGGCGCTGCCTCCAGGAAGGGCTGCAGCTTTCCTGGCCCTCATGATCAACACATGGGGAGCTGCTGCGTGGTTGTCCTGGCCCTAATGACCAACACCTTGGGAGGTGCTGCGAGTGAATCTGGGCAGGGAGTTGGGTGGCTGCTTAAGGGAGGACTGTGGTTCTCTTGGCCCTCATGACCAACATGTAGTAGTAGTAGTAGTAAAAATCTTTATTTTTATACAGGATCAGCTGGAATAAAACATCTTTAGGACAAGTCCTATATTATAGATGCTACTGTTCAATCTTAGTACTACATACAATACAAAGACAATAACAAATTTAACAAACGTCATAAGTCATCATTTACACCTACGTAATACCTACACACTAATCATCACACATACATCATACTCTCAATTCATATTTGAACTCCTTCAGAAATAAATTTTAACATCAATCTGATTGACTATGGATTCTTTATTTACTGAATTACATATTTGGAACATAATAGCTGCACAGTGAGCCTAGTCTTAAAAGTCGGCGGCTCTGCTTCGGGGGAGGGCCGTTGTTCTCTAGGCCATCAGGAACAACACCTCTGGGAGTTTCAGCACATGAGTCCAGGTGGTGAATCGGGTGACACTGCTTTGAGGAAGAGCATTGTTCTCCTGGCTCTCATGACCAACACCTCAGGTAGCTGCTGCACAGTGAGCCCAGGTGGGTGAGTTTGCAGAGCTGCTTCGGGGGAGGGCCTTGGTTCTCCTGGCCCTCAGGACCAACACCACAGCGAGTTGTTGCACAGTGAGTCCTGGCGGGGGAGTCAGTGGTGCTAATTCAGATGAGGGCCTTGCTGCTGCTTGTCCTCACAACCAACACCTCCCAGAGCTGCTGCAGAGTGAGTCCAGTTGGGGAAGTTGGCAGCACTGCTTCATGGGAGGGATGAGGTTCTCCTGGCCATCATGACCAACACCTCAGGGAGCTGCTGCACAGTGAGTCTGGGTGGGGGAGTTGGCAGCAGTGCTTCAGGATAGGGCCTGGTTCTCATGGCCCTCACAACTAACACTAAGGGAGCTGCTGAACAGTCAGTATGGGCATGGGATATGGGGGTGCTCTTTCGGGGTAGTCCCATGCTCCTCCTTTAACTCATGACCAAGACCTTGGGGAGCTCCTGCACAGTGGGTCTGGGTAAGGGAGTCAGTGGTGATGCTTCAGGGAGGGCTGTGACTCTCCTGGCCTTCTGACCAAGACCTCGGGGCTGTACCATGAGTCTGGCATTGGAGTCTTGGGCGCTGCTTTGGGAAGAGCTGTGGTTCACCTGGCCTCATGACCAACATCTAGGAGCTGCTGCACAATGAAACTGGGCAAGGAGTTGGCAGTGCTGCTTCAGTGGAGGGCAGTGGTTCTTCTGGACCTCACGACCTACACCTTAGGGATCTGCTGCACAGTGAGTCTGGGGAGAGTCAGCATTGCTGCCTCTGGGAAGGGCTGTGGTTCTCCTGACCCTCATGACCAACACATTGAGAAGTTGCTGCACAGTGAGTCTGGGTGGGGAGTTGGCGATGCTTCAGGGTAGTGTTGTGGTTCTCCTGGCCCTCACAACCAACACTTCGGTAGCTGATGCACAGTCAGTGTGGGCATGGGTTTCATGGGTGGTGCTTTGGGGAAGGGCTGTGGTTCTCCTTTAACTCATTACCAACACCTCAGGGAGCTGCTTCACAGTGAGCCTGTGCAGGGGAGAAGGGGGGGCTGCTTCATGGTGGGCTGTGATTCCCCTTGCCCTCACAATGAACACCTCGTGGAGCTACTGCACAGTGACTCTGGGCAGTGGAGTCAATGGTGCTGCTTTGGTGAAGGGCTGTGGTTCTCTTGGCCCTCATAATCAACATCTTTTGTAGCTGCTGCCTGTGAGTCCGGGTGGGGGAGTCAGCAGTGCTGCTTTGAGGGAGGGTCGTGGTTCTCCTGGCCCTCATGACTCACACCATGGGGAGCTCCTGCACAGTGACTCCGGGCAAGGAAGTTAGTGGTGCTGCTTTGGGGGAAGTATGTGGTTCTCCTGGCCCTCATGACCAGCACCTCAGGGATCTGCTCCACAGTGAGTCCAGGTGGTGGAGTCACCCGTGCTGCTTTGGGGGACAGCCCTGGTTCTCCTGGCCCTCATGACCAACACTTTCGGGAGCTGCTGCACAGTGAATCCCAGTGGGGGAGATGGTGGCGCTGCTTCAGGGGAGGGCCATGTTTCTCCTGGCCCTGATGACCTACACCTCAGGTAACTGCTGCAAAGTGAGTTGGCACAGTGAAGTCAGTGGCGCTGCTTTGGTGGAAGGCTGTGGTTCTCCTGGCTGTCATGACTCACACCTTGGGGAGCGGCTGCACAGTGAATCTTATGAGTAAAATGCTGTGACTCTTAGCTCGTCTTCCAAGGAAGCTGGTTTTAAGACCAGGAGTGTTCATGGCAAGATCCAACGGACCGACTCTCTTACCAGTGCGCTGAACTGGGCCTGATGGTGGACTAAATATACAGGATCTTTCTCACCTTTTTTTTTCTCTCTCTGTTTGGGTATAGATGGCTTCACAGATCTGAAGCCTTTTTGAATGGACATTGGGCACACCAGGGATTTGGGGTTAGGTATGCAGCATAGCTATTTACTGCTCTATATCACTGGCTGGTATTAATTACTTAGGTTTATACATGGTTTCTTACTGTTTTGGGGGCTCCGGGTTTGATGGTTGTCTGCATGGCTGCTGAGAGGTTAATCATGTGCGTGAGACAGATCGGAGTCGTTAACCGAACCGGTAAGTTGGTTGTAGGGGGTGGGGGTTTGTAGTTTGGCTAGTTTGAAATATAGGGCAGGATTGTCTGTTTGGGGAGGGTCCATGACTACACACTTTTGTGTTGTGCAAATTGGTTTTTCCATCACAGGGCCTCGACCAAGCTACAACACCGCCTACCCCGGCAACGGTCCTGGCTAGCCCACTGTCCTCCACCTGGGTACCCAGAGAGTGTGACTGTGTTAGGGATTCTGAATGCATACACAGCTGGGTGATTGATAAGTATTTAAGCTAATTAACCTGATTACGCCCATCCCATGTTCAAACCCCCATAATAAATCAGATCTATCTTTTTCTGCATTCAGCCTGATTGTGGTGCCTGTTTGTGCTCAAAGTACTGTACTGTTTCTATTTGCTCTGCCTAACCTTGTTTTGCAGGGAGTCCCCAGGGTCAAACCGGAGGAACCAGCCCTGGTGGTAAGTGCAGACAGTGTGGGTACTTGCAAGGTATATTGGTGGTATTGTGAAGGTAGTTACTGGGTATCGTTGTAGCCACTAGCGAGGAAAGAGGGGGGGTTATGCAGTAGCGGAGCCAGGTTTGGGATCATTTGGGAGCCAGGGAGGGTCATTCAGTCAATGACAGGCTCCACAATGGGCACTAAACATTGAATAAAGATGGTGGCAGGGCGCCACTACTCACACCACCATCATCTGAGACTTTTGAGGAGAAATTCGCTAAGTTGTTGCTGGTTGAAGGGAAAACTGTAGAGGACTTTAAGAAACTGTTCCTGCCACCTGGTGTGTTCCTTCCCTCCCACTCCAGCGCCTGTTACTGCCTGCAGAGAAAAGCCTTGCCTCAGAGGCCTGCCCCCTTGTCAACATTATCACCAGCACCCCAATGGAACTGGTCTGTATAGACTTCTTGAGTTTAGAGCCTGACCAGTGAAACATTAGTAGAGTGTTAGTGGTTACGGATCATTTCACAATGTATGCACAAGCTTTCCCCACCAAAGATCAAAAGGCAGCTACCATGGCCAAGATGCTAGTGGAAAATTTCTTCATCCACTATGGTGCCCCCAGTGGATTCATTCCAAGTAGGCAGAGTAGTAGCGATGCAACCTGGGAGCACCAGGAAGTTAAGGGACAATATGCAACTAGGGCGGCTGGGATTCAAACCCAGGTCTCCAGATTTGCAGCTCAGAGCCTTATACCCACTGCACCATACTGCCTCCTAAAAAGCAAACCTCTAAGATTGGCAGAAGGGACCTCAGTTTAACATGTTACTGTATCTGAAGGATGGTACCTCTAATTGGAGGCCCCAGTGCTGCATTGCATGGTCAGTACTGAGTATGATCCGAGGACCTCAGTGCTGGACCTGACCTTGTGACCTTCCTCCTTGGAGACAACAGTAAGACACACTGATATGACCAATAACACTAATCAGTAAACAGCAGAAAGAGTTAAGTAGGGTATTGAGCTTAGAGAAGGAGGTACCAGGGCAGTGCCATAGACCACATATGTGTAAAAAGAAGATTGGGAGAATCATTTTAGAGACCAGCTTAGACGTGGGAAGGGGATGGAGTCTTTATGTTGATAGACATCACTCCAAAATCTCCCCATTAGACTATGATTATGTTCTCGCATCACAACCCCTCATATTGGCTGAAAGGTTGCTTGCTGTCCCCGTTTATCACCTTCAGATTTTTGTATTTTGAAAGTCTCAGTCATATTCCCCTTCCTTCTTGACTCCATGGAGTACATATTCAGGTCAGGCAGTCTCCAAGTGTCCATAGGTCCCTGCTGCTCATGTACAATTTCCATTGCTCTCCTTTAGACTGATTGTAAGCAGTACTCTAGGTGCAGCCTCACCAAGATCATGACATTTCTCCTTTTAGAAAAAGCTTTGCCAACTTGCATGGGGCAGTATTCTTGTGAATGTTACTTATGGCAACACCTAGGTCACTGTCCTCCGAGGGCTGATCTAACCTGTCCCGCCCCCCATCCAGTGCTATGTTTTCAGGTTCCTTTTCCCTCTGTGCATGTCCTTGTACTTTTTGGCATTAAATCTGCATTGCCAGGTCTTGGACCACTTTTACAGTTTTGTTAAGTCCTCTTTCCTGTTCCTAAACTCTTTTTCATGGTCCTCCACCCTATCAGATACCTTAGTTACTGTCATTTGAGAAGAGGCACATTTCGCCCTGAATCCCTTTTCTAATGTCACATATAAACAGACTGAAGAGCAGTACTGGGACTAACTTCACTACTTTACTGGTGGGAGGAAGGAGGAATGGGGTGCTCTTGGGTTAGGGAAAGGGAGTTACTTTACTTAATTTCTTGGTGGAGGAAGATGAGATGCAGCGATATGAGGGTGGGGAAAGGGTGTTTCTTTTGTTAAGTTTTATTTTGGTCCCAGACAGACTGACATCAGCAATGGCAATGTGGGTCACATGACTGATTACCTAGGACATGAACAGGACTGGCAAAGTCTCGCATGACTTTAGTGGTCCATATAAATACCTTTGCACATTATGTCACGCGGCAGTGTGAGAGCAAGCAAGCAAGAGAGGGAGTACATGGGTCTGGAGTGATAGAGAGAGAGCAGTGATGAGTGAGAGGAGGACACTCAAGTGTGAAGTGGCAGAAAAAATTGAACAGGGTATCCAATCTGGCCAGGGATGACTTGGGCACAACATTGTAGAGTACATCACAGTGGGCAAATATTGAGAGGATCATCTTCAGGACAAGTTCACGCCTTGCCGGGAGAGGGAGGCAGTTTCTGTATAAAGCACCAATCAAAGAAAAAGGATTGCATTGTGTATTTGGCTTCCACCCACACATTCAGTCATTGCAATGTGAGCTGGCGTGTACAGGCTGATCAAGGGCAGACTAGTATAATAAATCCTTGACATGATGTGCCATTGAGAGAGAGATTGCTCAGCAGACCAGGTACAGATGGGGCAGAGGAGGAACACTGAATGATCTAGGAGCAGGTCAAGGAGGCATATTCACTTCAAAATTAGTTTTATCTTTCTTGTGGTAATTTGGATTTATCTTTTTTTTCCTTTCCAGGGCCAACAGGAACTGATTTGTCACGGCAGCCATATATTCGACCAACAAACAAAGGCTGTTTGCCAATAGTAAGGTAGGAAAAGGGGCCCATTTTAAACAAATTTGAGGGTACATGAAGGGAAGGAGGATTGCAGTCCTTGGACCAGAAAAAATGGTTGATGGATTTCTACTACCATCACACACATTTTTTTTTTCTGACCCAAGAACAGAACTCGATCCAAGATTGGGTCCCTCTTGGAGTAATACAGCATAGTAGAAGCCAAATGTCAACATATTGACTTTAATTCTGCATTGTAGCAGCATGCTTTTGTCTTACACTGAGAATACTGAACAGAAATATTCATTTAGTAAAGCTGCCTTCTGCTTCTCATCTTCCTCCCACCTTCCTCTCCCTGAGCCTGACCACCCTGTCACTAGTTTTGCACTGTCTGGTCTTGTGTGTATTGAGAGAATGCCTTGTCAGCCTGCTAAGACATGCCTCCCCTCACCCCCAACACTCTCCTTTGTCTGTTCCATGTATTTTTGAAGCCTTCCACTGTTGCTTCTGCAACCAACTCCTCTGGAAGCCTATTCCACTTATCCACCACCCTCTATGTGAAATAGTACTTCTTAATCTTACCCTTGAACTGTCCCCCCCTCAATCTGTAACCCATGCCCCCTCATCCTCTGATTCTCTTTTTAGCAGAAAGATGTTTTACAGTGGCACCCAGATTACACCCTTAAAGTACTTGAAGGTCTCAATCATGTCCCCCCTCTCCCTCTTCTGTTCCAGGGAGTACATGTTCAGTTCTCCCAACTTTTCCTCATAGGACAGGTGGCTGAGCCCCTTTACCATCTTTCTTGCCCTCCTCTGAACTCACTCCAGCCTCCCCACATTGGCATAGATGTGTTCGCTGTAAAGGTTTCGCTTCGGGATCAGTATACAGATAAATTAATGTATCCCCCTGGCAGGGGTACTAGCCAATCGGAGCCCAGCAAATAAAAAGCACATTTTCTAAGTAAGCATAATACCTCCAGGGTGGCGTGTACTGTGCAATACCGGACCACCCAGGGGCGTAATGAGGCCCGACGCCACAGGCGGAGTGCCTTATAGCCCCTGGGTGGTCCGGTATTGCCCAATACTGCCCACCCTGGAGGGTATTATTGCACTTAGAAAATGGGCAACTATATTATAGATATTTGAAAAAAATTATTTCATGTTAACAGTTTAAAAGTCTTAAATGTTTTATTCATTTTTGTAAAAAAATAGTTCCTCCACCTGCATTACAAGGCCCTTGATCCCACTTGGAGCATCTGAATGTTTGGTGTTGGTTGTCATAGTTACCCCCGAGCCCCCAACACACACAGATACATGCCTTGTAATTGGCAAAACATCTTGCTTTTTTGTTTAGTGAGTAATAAACTGGGCCCCTCAATAGAATCCTATTTTGAAACTTCAGGAGTCGAGGGATAGTCTTTCCCTCCTCGTTTTGTTTTTTTTCGTTTGCAGCATACTCCGATGAGCTCTCTGTTTGGGGTATATAATAGGATCAGGCCGAGGAGCGGTGGCAGCTGTTTAGTGAGCCAAAAAAATCTCATAACTGTTGTCACAAATGAAAAGAAATCCTGTCGTCTGCTATGACTAGAAGAAATCCTAATGTCAGCTCACAGTGCCCTGCTTCCTTCTCCTGTCGCCCACTGTCACAAACATGCAATGCGCTCCATCTGCAGGAGATACCATGCCTCTAAATGCCAACCTGCATTCTGTTCAGTTTGTTTCCTTATTTAAAAAAATCAGTACTCTGTTACCGCTTCAGGCATATACAGGGTTAACATACATCTTGGTTCAGGCACATATATAACATAAGAATAAGGTACACATATATTTTACTGTCACATAATTCACAAGTAAACTGTATTCTAGCACTAAATGTGGGTATTGTTGTACACAGGCAATGGCAGGCTGATTAAAAAAACATATTTGACTTGCACAATCCGGGGGTGGGGGTGGGGAAGAGAGAGACTGGATGTCAAGAGATCTCTTACCTGGTACATGACAACCACTAAGGACCATAGAAAGGACAGAAAACAACTGATCTTACTTCGAGAGGGTTCCTGCAGTAGGTCTTCACGTATAGGTCTGCATCTCCTGGCATCAGAACTGCACGGCAAACTTGTAGCTAGCAGTCATCAGCAGGGGCCGTGCCCCATCGTCGGGTGATGTGATGTCAGCGTGACTATAAAGGGGGGCAGTCCCTTGCCCGTCATCCAGTTCTTTCCACCATTACCTTATTTATCCCTTTCAAGTACTTGAAGCTCCCAATCATGTCTCTCCTCTCTCTCTCTCTCTCTCTCTCTCTCTTCCCTGTCTTCCAGGGAGTACATGTTCAGTGCCCTCAACCTTAATGTGGATGCCCTTTCTCCCCCTTTGTGTGGGACTCCGGTGCTTGTCCCGATGACAGTCTCACAACCTGGACCTATTGACCAGCCTTTGCCTTTGGCCCCAGCACTGTATCAGGTCCCGGCACCAAGGCCCCTTCGTTCTTCTCAGCTGCCATCCCCTCCATAGGATGTCATGATGCCAGACCCCCAGCAATTCTATAATGATGGCGGGTCTGATCTTGATTCCCTCGCTGCTGGATCTGATGACGGGGATGAATTCCAGACCCAGCTTTTTTGAACCTTCTTGTTCCCATGAAGGAGTACTTTTATTGGGAGTCTGAGGATTTGGACCCTATGTGGCAGAGGCTCGTGGAGCACCTGGATCTAGAGTCTATGTCCCCGGTCCCCATTCCTCCGTGGATCACCCCCTTCTGCTGCTTCCCGGCTCACTTGTTGCTCATTTTGTTTGCTTTGGCATCGGTCCCTCCCCACACTTCACTGCTCCTGCCTTGTCCTGTTTCCTATCTCTGTGATGTCCCTCTCCAAACCCCTCTCTCCTACTTGTGCTGTTTCTTATCCTCCTCTGCCACTTCTCCGTCCTGGTTAGTAAA
This sequence comes from Neoceratodus forsteri, assembly GCA_016271365.2. NCBI lineage: Eukaryota > Metazoa > Chordata > Ceratodontiformes > Ceratodontidae > Neoceratodus > Neoceratodus forsteri. The sequence goes on along the minus strand of CM057451.1, from coordinate 170,471,560 downwards.
GGGGGGCGACATGAATGTAGGGTGGTCGAGTTAGGGTACGAAGATTTAGGGGTTGGCTATTGGTCTGGGTGGGGGTCCAGTGCCAGGAAGAGGGGTCAGAAGGGGGCAAGTGACAGCATTGAAGAGGGTCAACTAGGGGGAATGTATTCAGATTAGGAGTATGTGGAGTGGAGAACCATAGTAACTTTCCTGTTCTCTTGCCTTTGAATACCAATCTGATGCACTGGTTTGTTACTTCCATTAAGGCTTCCTTTAGATGCTTACACTGTTCTTCCACTCCCCCTCCTGCCCCCATTCTCTCCAGAGCTCTTTTGAGACCTCTCCCCATTTCAGCAAAGGCAGCATTTTTTAATTCCAAAACCTTTGTCCTAGTATGACTTGAGTTAGTATCTATCCTTATGCTAAACTAAACTATATTGTGATTGTTGGATCCCAGTGTGGGAGTTTTGAGAGAGTGAGATTAACCACCATGCTATATTAGGGTGCTATAGCACATGTTATCAAAGTGCATGTTTGGACAATTTGACAGTCGAACTGTGATTCTGTGGTGGCACAAATTATGAAGGTGCATGTTGTGCCAATTTGACAGTTGCATGTTATCAAGTTGCATGTGCCAATTTGATGGTCTAAGTGAAAATTCGTGATAGCGCATGTTATCAAGGTGCATGTTGTGCCAATTTGTCAGTCGCATGGAACATTTGTGATAGCGCATGTTATCAAGGTGCATGTTGTGCCAATTTGTCAGTCGCATGGAACATTTGTGATAGCGCATGTTATCAAGGTGCATGTTGTGCCAATTTGATGGTCTAAGTGAACATTCGTGATAGCGCATGTTATCAAGGTGCATGTTGTGCCAATTTGACAGATGAAGTGAACTAGATGCTTCATTTACAGAAGAGGTGCAAAGAAGGAATTCCATTAAAAGGGTCAGTGAATGAACTTAACTGATTGCCCAGGCAACAATGGGCCAGTGAACCAAAAGGAATATCACCTATCCCAACCGGGATACTACAGTCACTTGAAAATTGGCCATCTAGGCAGAGAGCACTAGTCTTTCTAATCATCTTTACTAAAACAAATTTTCTTCTATCTAACTAATTTTATTCCTTTATGTCACTAATAATATATTATTATAATACTTCTTCAACAGTAATTTTTCTTATGCACCATAACACTCTAATGTAGTCCGATGCACCAGCAGTATCTATCCACTATCGCTTTTATCTCATTACTGTATCTTTTCATATTAACCTATTGTTGTTTCTCTTTCACATGCCTGAACAGATGAGGATTCCTTCACCATCAGATAAGTATTTTTCTCCTGTGAACATGTCATATATTAATAATTTATTAAGAACTATGGATCCTTTGTGACTCATTCCTGTATTTTTATTTTTCAGTACTGACGGACATCGTCCTTCAAGATTCCTGCTCGACTCCACAGTATCCTAGTAAGAACTCTCCATATTACTTGATTGTGTTTGGTATGGGAGGGTGCATGGGATATGTGTCCTATAATCCCAGATCTTACTTCGAGAGGGCTCTTGCAGTAGGTAAGTAAGCAATAATACCCAACAGGGTGGGCGGTATTGTGCTATACCGGACTGCCCAGAGCTGTAATGAGGCCCAACGCTGCAGGCGGAGGGCCTTATAGCCCCTGGAAGGTCCGGTATAGCACAATACTGCCCACCCTGGAGTGTATTATTGCGCTTAGAAAATGGGCTATCTGTGGCACTTTTATATGGGGATTAAAAAAATTAAAGGCAAAATAAAAAAATAAGGTAAGAATTAAGTTTTTTTCTTTGTCCTTGAAATTCCATCAATACCTTTACTAAACACTACAGTTTGGATGTTTCTGGCCCGTGGTGGGAAGAACTGGAAGGTGTGCATCAGGGACAACCCCTTTATACTGATGTCTCCTGATGCCAATCACCTGACGTGGGGGTGGTCCCTTGCCAGGGACTGCTAGCTAGAAATTTTTCCATGGGGTCCTGCTGCCTGCCAGCATCAGTCATGTAAGTAATTACCCACTGCAAGAGCCTCTCTCGAACATATACTGTTACTGTAAGTTCTTACATAACTGTACTTTCATGCAGTGCCTGGTTTTGAAGGGATTTGAGTGTACTGGAACTATTTTATTACAAAGGTCATATTAAACTAATTATTTAGTTAACAATTTTGTTATAAAATTAATATTGTTCTACTGTGCCCATTTTCTAAGCACAATAATACCCTCCAGGGTGGGTGGTATTGTGCTATACCGGACCTTCCAGGGGGCTATAACGCCCTCCGCCTGTGGCATCAGGCCTCATTACACCCCTGGGCGGTCCAGTATAGCACAATACCACCCACCCTGTTGGGTATTATTGCTTACATATTCACTCAGTTCCCAGCCAGCGTGAGAAATGTTATGCTATGAAAGTGTTCATCACCACATAGGTTGCACCATCTGGTGCTTCAATGGATGCTGCTGATAAAATCAGTTCATCATTTAAAAGATAATATATAATAATACATATCTTCACTCTCACTTCTACTTGTACAGCAGTTATTTGTTCATGTAATATACTGTTAGTATTATGACACAATATAAAACAAATGTAATCAGAAGAACTGAGAATTGAATTCACAAACTATAAACAATACTTTGGATGTATATGCTTTATTAATAAGACATAAAATTGGTTGCTTTTATCACTGAATTAAAATGTATGATGTGTTCTTGCAAATGTTTAAGGTCAATTTAATAACACTTATCCTGACTTGATCCCTTAGAGTTTTTCGTGCATCATCTTCATTGGGACAGTATCCGAAAATCAGAAGAGAACAATGGTTTATTTTTACATTTATCAGTTCACTGACACATAGACACTTTTGTAACATTTGACTTTTGATGGATATCAGCTGTACTGTGAATTGTTGATCCTAACTTGATATATGTGAAGTTCTTCCTGTGTTGTGATACTGCATATTGTATGGTTAATTAAAGTTGCAAGTTCAAAAACAAGAAAGGTTTCAGTTTGGTGATTTTCTTGACTAGTAAGGAAATACACTATCTGTTTATAACCAGGTAACATCAGGAAGCATTAACACACACTACAGGGTGGCAAAAATGCTGACTGATGTTATCCGGTCATAAACACATAGTCATTTACCTTGCAAATCTGATATTCTACTTGGCTTTTCATGTCAGCAGATGCCAAGCATCGCACACACACACACACACACACATATATATATATATATATATATATACACACATATATATATATATATATATATATATATATATACACACACACATATATATATATATATATATATATATATATATATATATGCAGTAATCAAGTGTTCCTTAAGTCAGTGTTGTAAGGAAAATGATATTTGTTTATAACCGGGCAACATCAGGAGGAATTACAACTCACTGGAGGGTGGTAAAATGCAGACTGATGTTATACAGCCATAAACCTATAGTGATATATCGGGGGTTGACACTGTACACTAGTGAATGCTTGACTTGATGTTGCACCTGATACGGGATGGGATGTTTCTATTATCATATCACTGTGTCTTCCCGTATGTGTGAAAATGAGCTTGAGTATTCCGTTAAAGATATTACATGTAACTCTTCGAATATAACTTATTTTTTTTGTCTTTCAGGTTGATTCCTTGCAGTATATTTGACATAATTCATCAGAACATAGAATATTTTGTGGTATGTTTGAAAATATAAATCAGTGCACAGTGGGGAGTTGGGGAGTAGGGTTTATTGAGCCAAACTGGTATTCATAGGGGCTTCAGTTTTCATATTATTGTTAGAATCACCCCACAAAGATAACTTGCAACAATGATGTGTTTTTTTTTTGTTTGTTTGTTTTTCTCTACACCTTACAGAATAATCATCATGGCAAAAAAAAATGACTGCATTGGATGTTTTGGCCGAGATCCAGATGTGTAGCGAGTCCGATTTCTCCGAATCACATAGTGAAGAGGATGTTGAAGAAAGATTGTACAATCTGGATCTGGTGGAAGCGCGGAATGAGTCTTCTGAAGATGAAGAAGTTACTGATCAAGATTACATGCCGGATGTGGAGCAGGAAGATCATGAAGAGACCCCCACAACATCAGTAGGTGCAATGCCCAAGAAGACTCGTGGTAAAAGGGCTCGGTCATCAGCAGAACAAAGTGTTAGAAGAGAAGACGAATGGGAAGAAGTGACAACAACAAGTGACAATGGACACCTATTCACTGCAACTTCAGGTCTCCAAGTACCAGTCCCAGAAAGTCCACTTGGATTTGTACAACTGTTTTGCCTGATGGATGAAGATTTGGAGCTTATTGCAAGGGAAACAAATAGATATGCCGATGATTTCTTTCTGGCACATCCAATTGATGAGTTGCCACCACATTCAAGGGCCAGGGCTTGGAAGATGACTGATAAAGAAGAACTGAAGAGGTTTTTTTGCATTATGCATTGCAATGGGACTGGTAGTGAAGAGCAGTAAAGATGAATACTGGGGATTGGATGAAGTCACCTATACACCATTCTGGGGCAGTGTGATGGCAAGGAACCGATTCAACCTGATTTTTTCTTTTCTCCACATGACTGACAACTCGAATCGGAAGCCTAGAGGGATGGAGGGATTTGATCAACTTTTTCACATTAGGGAGATACATGAGCGATTCCTGAAGAGATCACGAGAAACCTATCTTCCCAACCGGGACCTCTCCCTGGATGAAGGTATATGTCTGTGGAAGGGGAAATCTAAGTTACAGAACATTTAATCCACAAAAACCAGTGAAGCACGGAATCAAGGTGTACATCTTATGTGAATCAAACTCGGGATACATATGCAACTGGCAATTCTATACAGGCAAAGTCGACGAGAAACAGAGCAAAGGACATACATACAGAGTTTGTTTTGATCTTGTTAGAGAAGAACTGCGAGGGAAAGGCTACAGGATTTACACAGACAGATACTACACAGGACCTCAACTCTACACAGATCTATTTTTATCTGGAGTTGGTGCAACTGGAACTGTTATGCCCAACCACAAGGGAATGCCTCCCAAAATAAAAGACATAAAGCTGAAGATGAAAGAAAAGGTTACATTCAGGAAGACACCAATGCTCTGTATGAAGTGGAGAGACAAGAGGACATATATGCTGTCAACAACATCAAGTACTGAATTTGTTGATACCGGAAGAAAGGATTGGAAGACTGGGGAGTCGATAAAAAAACCAAAATGTATACTGGACTACAACAGATACATGGGTGGAGTGGACAAAAATGATCAGCTGGCAAGGTATTACAATTTTAACCGGCGATGCAAGAAGGTATGGCAGAAGGAGTTCTTTTATTTACTGAATGCCATGTTAATTTGGGGTACATAATGTACAAGAAATTTTCCCCAGAAAGAAAGAAGATGACGCACTTGGAATTCCAATGAACTGTAGTTAAAGAACTTGTAACGACCAGCAAAAAAATAGATGATCTTCCACAGCATAGCCAAAAACGGCAATCGACAAAATTGGATCCATGCCAACGACTGCAAGGAAAGCACTTCCCATCAAAAATACCAAGAACACCAAGAAGCTGTACCTACCCGAAGATGTGTGTGTGCACAAAGAAAGGAAGCATAAGGAATCGACCTACTGGTGTGCAGATTGAGGCAAAAGGCCTGTGTGTGAGATAAATGTTTCTCCAAATACCATTCAAAGATGAAATACGGGATGCCCGGATCACTGAATACAAGCGATAGTGACACAGAATAGTAAATCGCTTGACAGGTGCAGATTCCCGGTATCGAGATCGAGATGGTGGAAATAGTCAGCATTGCATGTCTATTGGACACCATGGCATGTTTTATAGTTGCTGTTTCCCAGTGTGGGAAGCCATGGGGTGTCCATTGGACACCATGGAATGGTTAATTGACGTAGATTCCCATATCGAGACCGAGATGGCGGAGTGATCGAGATGTAAGATAGGTGGGAAATGCTGAGTGCTGCATCCCGGAATGGACTGCACAAGACTTCCTTCTATCATAGTCAGCATTGCGTGTCCATTGTACACACTTGGCATGTTTTATAGTTGCTGTTTCCCAGTGTGGGAAAACATGGGATGTTCATTGGACTCCATGGAATGGTTAACTGGTATAGATTCCCGGTATCGGGACCGAGATGGCGGAGTGATCGAGATGTAGGATAGGTGGGAAATGCTGAGTGCTGCATCCTGGAATGGACTGCACAAGACTTCCCTCTATCATAGTCAGCATTGCGTGTCCATTGGACACCATGGCATGTTTTGTAGTTGCTGTTTCCCAGTGTAGGAAGACATGGGTGTCCATTGGACACCATGGAATGGTTAATTAGCGTAGATTCCCGGTATCAAGACCGAGATGGCGGAGTGATCGAGATGTATGATAGGTGGGAAATGCTGAGTGCTGCATCCCAGAATGCTGCCCATAAAAACAAAACAATGCAAAATACAGTTTTTCGTATCAAGTTTTTATTCAAGTACAGTTAAATGTGGATTATTTAGAATAATGCATATCATTTCTAAGAATAAGAACTTTATAAACTGCTGCCAATTAGAAATAATTTCCTGTTCTCTTTAATCCAACTGTGGTTCCAGTTTGTACCAGAAGCACTATACTGTTATATACTGTGCCTAACCTTGTTTTATAGGGGGTCTCCAGGGTTGAACTGGTGGAACCAGCCCTGGTGGAAAGTTCAAACTGTGTGGGGAAGTGTATACAGAATAGGGGCTACTGTGAAAATGTTTGTTGCATATTGTCTATGCTACTAGAAGGGGAAAAAGGGGGATTACAATTTCCCAGAAAGCTGTATCCAGGTTAGCCTTGTTACCAACAACCCTGTCCTCCAGGTGGAGGCACCCGTGTCAGTACACATGCCCCTTAACCTGCAACTAGCCATGCAGGCAGGGGTAGTAGCCCTTGAGATAGCGCTACCTAGGGGATGCACAAGTGTGGGATGATATGGGAAGGCTGAACAACATGTACTGCTTTATTCATGCTAGGTCATCAAACATGACTACTGCAAAATACCTTTCCTATTTGGTAACCATCAGTTTCTCAAACCACCAATCACATAATGTTTTCATGAGATCTTGTGCCGCAAATGCATAATTTTGCTCTAAGTGCCACTATTAGTAATCACTCTTAAATGTTTTTTATTTCCTGGAAGATACCATACATGTTGTCTTTTGCCAGCAAATGTCAGGAATTGAGCACTACTACCTGTCATAGATTGGATACACTCCGATGCTATAATATGTATGTTTTCTTAATTCAGATATGCAGTGTCAGAGAAGACTGTATGGATCTCGCGGACACTCCTTCGATGCATTGGGCAGGGATTCGGGAGTGGTCTCGAACAGGGGACCAGTGTTGACCTTGATACTCAGTCAATGTTCATTGGTTAGGTGAGAGGGTATGCATTGGGATCAACTGGTGCCAATGTTGCGACAGGAGTGCCTGAGGAGATCCAAACCAGATGTCATCGTCATCCACCTGGGAGGCAATGATTTAGGATTGAAGACATCAGTGATGCTGCTTCGGAAGATGAAGGAGGACATCGCCTTGATCAAGCACCGAATGCCGAAAACCATGATCCTTTGGTCCCACATCATCCAGCGTCGGCAGTGGAGGAATGTTTCTGATACAAAGAAAATGGACAGAACAAGGAGAAAGATCAACACAGAGATGGGGGCATTCATGAGAGGATTGTCAGCCGGCGTGGTCAAACATGATGGCATCATGTCCCTCTTCCCAGAACTGTATCGGCAGGATGGTGTCCACTTAAAGGATCAGGGAAGCGATATGTTCTGCAGTGACATCAAAAGGGCTGTAGCTCCAATCCTATAGAGGTATGCAATTTATAGATGCAGTGGCGGGGGAATGTACAGTATATAATCCAATGGACTATAACTTTCAGGTCGTCATTGGTATAATGTCTTTAAATTCTGTGTTTCAGATTGGAGTATATAGGTTAAAAGTCTTTAAAAGAGAAGAACGTATACGGATATATGTTCCAAATGCCCTATCGACTGTCGTCAAGATTCGTCTTCCATATGACAATCACTGTAATCTATATACACAGTCGTTTATCTAAATATGTCCCTGGCTTCAGAAATACTCATGCAACAGTCAGAATGGGAAATAAATTGGAACTAATAAGTGCATAAGGTAGGTTCCTACGGATGTCACTAACGGTAAGATTATAGTTTAGCTTAGGTTTTGAGGCGTGTATTGATGTACAGTATGTATTCATGTTTCAAAATTAATTCAGGGTTTGACCTCATGAAACTGCTAACAGTGTTAGTCCAGCTGGGTACCTCAACAGTGATTCACACTGCTACCCGTATCTCAGCAAAAGGTGGTGTACTTTTTTTTACCTTTATTTATTTATTTTTTTACCTTTGTCATACCAGGAGAGAAACACTGAAATGATGCTACATTACAACATTTTACATCTTGACTTCCTATGATACTACTCAACTGATACTTTCTGGGATTACGGTAAGAGACAAACTAGTTTGTCTAACAGGCTGTGGAAACCTTGCGGTGTTAACATAAATAGCCTTGTAGACCTACTAGTACGCATTGCACCACAACAAACTTCACCTTCACCGTCTCATCAGTTGGAATGAATTATAATGCATGGACTAGTTCTGAACACTCCAAGAGATGACTTCATGTGAAGGTGAGCTACATTACTTTGGTTAAATTAAATATCACAGAGTATGTAAAATGTTGATGCAATGGTGTAGCATAGGATAAGATCAGACAGTTTTTTATCTACAGGTCACAAGCCTGAAGATGATATATAGAATTTAGAATAGGGAAAGGATATGGATTTTCTCCACAGGTTTTAGAATAGGGAAAGGATAGGGTTTTTCTCCACAGGTTTTGGAACAGAGAAAGGGTATGGTTTTTCTACACAGGTTTTAGAACAGGGAAAGTATAGGGTTTTTCTCCACAGGTTTTTTGAATAGGGAAATGGTAGGGTTTTTCTCCACAGGTTTTAGAATAGGGAAATGATAGGATTTTTCTCCACAGGTTTTTGAAAAGGGAAAGAATAGGATTTTTCTCCACAGGTTTTAGAACAGGGAAAGGATAGGGTTTTTCTCCACAGGTTTTTGAATAGGGAAATGTTAGGGTTTTTCTCCACAGGTTTTAGAATAGGGAAAGGATAGGGTTTCTCTCCACAGGTTTTTGAAAAGGGAAAGGATAGAATTTTTCTCCACAAGTTTTTGAATAGGGAAAGGATATGATTTTTCTCCACAGGTTTTAGAATAGGGAAAGGATAGGGTTTTTCTCCACAGGTTTTAGAATGTGGAAAGAATAGGTATTTTCTCCACAGGTTTTAGAATAGGGAAATGAGAGGGTTTTTTGCCACATATTTCTGGCATTACCATGTCTGATGGAATGCTCTTTGTGTATGATGATCCATACACTTGAAAAAGTTTCACATCAGTGAAATGTGGGCCACTGATGGTAAATGCTAATGGTAATAAAAAATAGTAAACTATTTTGGTTTCTTTCATACTGTATAGTACACTATATAAGATACTGTATGGTGGCCTAAATACACACCGCTTTCATTAACACCTTACTTAATTTGCTGTCCTCACTGTAACCATGAGATACTGAAGAAACTAGGTCCATTTTCTATTAATTATATAAAACTCATGGGTGACGTATATCTTGTATTTCATCTTTGAACCTTAGGGTGAAGGTGTATCATTGCTGTGTATCCACAACCACCAACTATTTTATATAATGTATGGGGAAAAAATATCTCAAAACATGGGACTAAGGCATAGTAGGATAGGGTAACACAAGAAAAATGTGTTAATTATCCAAGGGCAATACAGTGATCTAAAATACATAGTGATATATAGTGATCACTAAAAATACCACCAACAGCTTAATCTGGTTCAAAGTCAGTTGGCATTCATCTGTATCCCCTTCCCCCGGGTCGTGCCTGAAAATAGGCAGGATTTGTCTAGTGCACTTACCCGGTCAACAAAAGCTAAATAAAAATAAATAAAATAGAACATAATAGTATAAGGTAATACTAGATAGGTTTTTCCACTGTTCACATGCATAAATGCTGGAGATAGATATAGGAAAAGACAGATCTTATTTCGAGAGGGTTCCATCAGTAGGTCATCACATATAGGACTTGCACCACCTGGCATCAGACCGCACGGCAGACTTTTCTAGCAATACCTGAAGGGGGACCACCTGCCCAATGTCACATGACCAACAGAACCCCTTCCAGTGCCAGGTTAGGTTGTGCCAGTTACGACATCAGTGACCCTGCCGTGGGCTGTCTCGACACTGGACCATCCCCCATCTGCACAATGGTGGGTCCGACGTGGATTCCTCTGATGCCAGGTCTGACATTGGGGTGCTTATAATCAACCCTGAACTGTCCCGCATTACCCTTTTGGGTATCCAAGGGATTCCTACCCCGGGTACTCCACTCCAGATTGGAGTCATTTGGGGCAGTTCAACCCTGGATTTTGCCCTTACTCCAACTACATGGGGTTTCAAGGGTATTATCCTCCACTGGACACCCCTCCTCCTCCTTCCCCCAGTCTCAACTGGATCCACCTCCCCTTCCCTGGCTACTTCGGATTTCAAGACCCTGATTCAGTCTTGGTGGCAAGGGCCCAGGTCAGAACTGGTTTCAGATCTGGAAACTAGGCTCCTGCAAGCACAGCTTCCTATGACTCCTTCCCCGATCAGCTATCTTGCAACTGTCCATGTCTTGGGGAAGACTCGGCAGGATGTTTCTCTACTGGACTTTAGACACCGTCCTGTCAAGGAGAGTGGACTTCATGATGTGTTATATAATAGGGAAAGGATAGGCTTTTTCTCCACAGGTTTTAGAAAAGGCAAAGGGTAGGATTTTACTCCACAGAATTTAGAATAGAGAAAGGGTAGGGTTTTTCTACACAGGTTTTTGAAGATAGAAAGGATAGGATTTTTCTCCACAGGTTTTAGAATAGGGAAAGGATAGGGTTTTTCTCCACAGGTTTTTTGAATAGGGAAATGTTAGGGTTTCTCTCCACAGGTTTTAGAATATGGAAAGAATAGGAGTTTTCTCCACAGGTTTTTGAAAAGGGAAAGGATAGGATTTTTCTCCACAGGTTTTTGAAGAGAGAAAGGATAAGATTTTTTCCACAGGTTTTAGAATAGGGAAAGGATAGGATTTTTCTCCACAGGTTTTTTGAACAGGGAAATGTTAGGGTTTTTCTCCACAGGTTTTAGAATATGGAAAGAATAGAGTTTTCTCCACAGGTTTTTGAAAAGGGAAAGGATAGGATTTTTCTCCACAGGTTTTTGAAGAGGGAAAGGATAAGATTTTTCTCCACAGGTTTTAGAATAGGGAAAGGATAGGGTTTTTCTCCACAGATTTTTTGAATAGGGAAAGGGTAGAATTTTTCTCCACAGGTTTTAGAATAGCAGCAGTTTGATACAGAAAATGATTGAACGGTAGCCACCATCTTATTTTGGTCATGTGACCCAGGGGATGTAGATATGGGTACAGTCTGGGCCTTCATTTACTCATTCACTTCCCTAACATGTAAAACAAGCTGCTTTTTACTTTTCCTTTTTGAATTTATTGGCTTGCACCTCATAATGCAATAGGTGGACACCCCATTGACATGAATGGGCATACTATGGGTGGTTGGATATGGCACCCCTTCTATCTGCAGTTGGTCTGTAATGAGAAATTAGGGATCATAAATTTCATCCAAGCCCCTGCAGATGTAAAAAAAGGTGTAATGCCTTGACATTTACCCCTTTTATAATATAGTTATCCCTACAAATGTGTAACAGAAGCAGTTTGACAGAAAATGATTGAAAGGTAGCCGCCATCTCATTTTTGGTCTTGTGATCAAGGGGATGTAGATATGAGTACAGACTGGGCCTTGATTTACTTATTCACTTCCCCGTCATGTAAAACAGGCTACAACTTACTTTTACTTTCTGAATTTATTTGTATGTAACCCATAATGCAATAGGTGTGCCCCTCATGTGCCAGCATACCTTCCTAGGTGGTTGGGTATGGCACCCAGCTGTATGGTGGTGGGTCTATAATGTGAAATTAGTGATCATAAATTTCATCCAAGCCCTGCAGATGTAAGAAAATGTGTAATCCATTGACATTTACCACTTTTATAATGTAGTTATCACAATAAATGTGTAACAGAAGCAGTTTGATACAGAAAATGATCAAATGGTAGCTGCCATCTTGTTTTTGGTCTTGTGACGAAGGGGATTTAGCTATGGGTACAGTCTGGGCCTTAATTTACTCATTCTTTTCCCTGTCATGTAAAACGGGCTACTTTTTACTTTTACTTTTTTAATTTACTGGCATGCACCCCATTATGCAATAGGTAGACACCCCATTGGCCAGCATGGGCATACCATGGGTGGTTGGGTATGGCACCCCTGCTATCTGCAGGTGGGTGTGTAATGTAGAATTAGGGATCAGAAAATTCATCCAAGCCCTGACAGATGTAAGAAAAGGTGTAGTCCATTGACATTTACCACTTTTATAATGTAGTTATCACAATAAATGTGTAAGATAGGCAGTTTGATACAGAAAATGATGAAACGGTAGCCGCCATCTTGTTTTTGGTCATGTGACCCAGGGGATGTAGCTATGGGTACAACCTGGGCTTTGATTCATTCATTCACTTCCCTGTCATGTAAAATGGACTACTTTATACTTTTACTTTTTGAATTTATTGTCATGCACCCTATAATGCAATAGGTCGACACCCCATTGGCCAGCATGGGCATACCAGGGGTGGTTGGTTATGGCACCCCGGCTATCTGCAAGTGGGTCTGTAATGTGAAATTAGGGATCAGAAAATTCATCCAAGCCCCTGCAGATGTATGAAAATGTGTAATCCATTGACATTTACAAATTTTATAATGTAGTTATCCCTACAAATGTGTAACAGAAGCAGTTTGATACAGAAAATGATGCAACATTAGCTGCCATCTTGTTTTTGGTCATGTGACCCAGGGGATGTAGCTATGGGTACAATCTGGGCTTTGATTTACTCATTCCCTTCCCTGTCATGTAAAACGGACTACTTTTTCTTTTTGAATTTATTGGGATGCACCCCATAATGCAATAGGTGGACACCCCATTAGCCAGCATTGGCATACCAGGGGTGGTTGGTTATGGCACCCCGGCTATCTGCAAGTGGGTCTGTAATGTGAAATTAGGGATCAGAAAATTCATCCAAGCCCCTGCAGATGTATGAAAATGAGTAATCCATTGACATTTACCAATTTTATAATGTTGTTATCCCTACAAACATGTAACAGAAGCAGTTTGATACAGAAAATGTTTGAATGGTGTCAGCCATCTTGTTTTTGGTCATGTGACCCAGGGGATGTAGCTATGGGTACAGTCTGTGCCTTGATTTACTCATTCACTTCCCCGTCATGTAAAACAGGCTGCATCTTACTTTTCCTTTCTCAATTTATTGGAATATAAGCCATAATGCAATAGGTGGACACCCCATTGGTCAACATGGGTATACCAGGGGTGATTGGGTATGGCACCCTAGCTATATGCTGGTGGGTCTATAAAGTAAAATTAGTGATCATAAATTTTATCCAAGCCTCGGCGGATGTAAGAAAAGGTGTAATCCATTGACATTTACCACTTTTATAATGTGGTTATCACAATAAATGTGTAACAGAAGCAGTTTGATACAGAAAATGATTGAACAGTAGCCGCCATCTTGTTTTTGGTCATGTGACCCAGGGGATGTATCTATGGGTACAGTCTGGGCCTTGATTTACTCATTCACTTCTCTGTCATGTAAAATGGGCTACTTTTTACTTTTACTTTTTGAATTTATTGGCATGCACCCCATAATGCAATAGGTGGACACCCCATTGGCCAGCATGGGCATACCATGGGTGGTTGGGTATGGCAACCCGGCTATCTGCAGGTGGGTCTGTAATGTGAAATTAGGGATCAGAAAATTCATCCAAGCCCCAACAGATGTAAGAAAAGGTGTAATCCATTGACATTTATCACTTTTATAATGTAGTTATCCCTACAAATGTGTAACAGAAGCAGTTTGATACAGAAAATGATTGAACAGTAGCCGCCATCTTGTTTTTGGTCATGTGACCCAGGGGATGTAGCTATGGGTACAGTCTGAGCCTTGACTTACTCATTCACTTCCCTGTCATGTAAAACAGGCTACTTTTTACTTTTACTTTTTGAATTTATTGTCATGCACCCCATAATGCAATAGGTGGACACCCCATTGACCAGCATGGACATACCAGGGGTGGTTGGGTATGGCACCCTGGCTATTTGAAAATGGGTCTGTAATGTGAAATTAAATATCAGAAAATGCATCCAAGCCCCTGCAGATGTAAGAAAAGGTGTAATCTATTGACATTTACCACTTTTATAATGTAGTTATCACAATACATGTGTAGCAGAAGCAATTTGATACAGAAAATGATTGAATGGTATCCGACATCTTGTTTTTGGTCATGTGACCCAGGGGATGTAGCTATGGGTACAGTATGGTCTTTGATTTACTCATTAACTTCCCTTCATGTAAAACAGGATACATCTTACTTTTCCTTTCTCAGTTTATTGGTATGTAACCCATAATGCAATAGGTGGACACCCCCTTGGCCAGCATGGACATACCAGGGGTGGTTGGGTATGGCACCTCAGTTATCTGCAGGTGGGTCTGTAATGTGAAATTAGGGATCAGAAATTTCATCCAAGCCCCTGCAGATGTAAGAAAAGTTGTAATCCATTGAGATTTACCAGTTTTATAATGTAGTTATCCCTACAAACATGTAACAGAAGTAGTTTGATACAGAAAATTATCAAATGGTAGCTGCCATCTTGTTTTTGGTCATGTGACCTAGGGGATGTAGATATGGGTACAGTCTGGGCCTTGATTTACTCAGTCACTTCCCCGTCATGTAAAACAGGCTACATCTTACTTTTCCTTTCTCAATTCATTGGTATGTTACCCATAATGCAATAGGTGGACACCCCATTGGTCAGCATGGGTATACCGGGGTGGTTGGGTATGGCACCCCAGCTATATGCTGGTGGGTCTGTAAAGTAAAATTAGTGATCATAAATTTCATCCAAGCCCCTGCAGATGTAAGAAAAGGTGTAATCCATTGACATTTACCACTTTTATAATGTAGTTATCACAATAAATGTGTAAGAGAAGCAGTTTGATACAGAAAATGATTGAATGGTAGCCGCCATCTTGTTTTTGGTCATGTGACCCAGCGAATGTAGCTATGGGTACAGTCTGGGCCCTGATTTACTCATTCACTTCTCTGTCATGTAAAACAGGCTACCTTTTACTTTTACTTTTTGAATTTATTGGCATGCACCCCATAATGCAATAGGTGGACACCCCATTGGCCAGCATGGGCATACCAGGGGTGGTTGGTTATAGCACCCCGGCTATCTGCAAGTGGGTCTGTAATGTGAAATTAGGGATCATAAAATTCATCCAACCCCTGCAGATGTAAGAAAATGTGTAATCCATTGACATTTACCACTTTTATAATGTTGTTATCCCTACAAACGTGTAACAGAAGCAGTTTGATACAGAAAATGTTTGAATGGTGTCAGCCATCTTGTTTTTGGTCATGTGACCCAGGGGATGTAGCTATGGGTACAGTCTGTGCCTTGATTTACTCATTCACTTCCCGTCATGTAAAACAGGCTACATCTTACTTTCCTTTCTCAATTTATTGGTATGTAACCCATAATGCAATAGGTGGACACCCCATTGGTCAGCATGGGTATACCAGGGGTGGTTGGGTATGGAACCCCAACTATATGCTGGTGGGTCTATAAAGTAAAATTAGTGATCATAAATTTCATCCAAGCCCTGGCAGATGTAAGAAAAGGTGTAATCCATTGACATTTACCACTTTTATAATGTAGTTATCACAATAAATGTGTAAGATAGGCAGTTTGATACAGAAAATGATGAAACAGTAGCTGCCATCTTGTTTTTGGTCATGTGACCCAGGGGATGTAGCTATGGGTACAATCTGGGCTTTGATTTACTCATTCACTTCCCCCGCCATGTAAAACAAGCTGCTTTTTACTTTTCCTTTTTGAATTTATTGGCAGGCACCCCTTAATGTAATAGGTGGTCACCCCATTGGCCAGCATGGACATACCAGGGGTGGTTGGGTATGGCACCCTGGCTATCTGCAAGTGGGTCTATAATGTGAAATTAGGGATCAGAAATTTCATCCAAGCCACTGCTGCCATAAGAAAGGGTGTAATCCATTGACATTTACCACTTTTATGATCTAGTAATCTCAATAAATGAGTCACAAGCATTTTGACACAGAAAATGGCTGAATGGTGTCAGCCATCTTGTTTTTGGTCATGTGACCCTGGGTAGGTAGCTATAGGTGCAATCTGGCCCTTGATTTACTCATTCACTTCCCTATCATGTGAAACAGGCTACTTCTTACTTTTTCTTAATGGATTTTGTGACATGTACCCCATAATCCAATAGGTACCCCCCCATAGGCCAGCATGGCCCTACCAGAGGTGGTCCGTTCTGGTCACTCTCATAATCTGTAGGTAAGAAGCCAATGTGAAATTTGTGTTTATATAAAGAATTTGAGCCTGAAAGTGAAAATTAGTTACATTTTAGACAACAATTTTTATCAGTGATGCAACCGATTTTAACGTTTTTACAAACTTCAATATTTTTTGCGAATACAAATTCGCAAAAACAGTCAAAATTTCACTAAATAAACATATATATCTCCAAATGTCTTTGTTGGAAAAGTTATATTTTCACTTTGAATTATAGTTGTGTTAGTTTCTTACTATCCTGACAAAAAAAGTTTACCAGGGAATTAAGAAAAATTATGTAATAACGTCATAACCGATAAGTGTACAAACCCAGTGAAAAAACCTCTGGCAGCAGGGATATGCAATTTTCAGAAAAACCTTGGCAGTGTAAGGGTTAATACTCTGTCATGTTGTTTGGTAGGAACAATGACATCAGCCCTTTTCTGAATACAAAACATCTGCTGGGCTATGCCCACAGCCATAAAATGGGGATCTGGGCTGTGTGGGGGGGTCTGCTAGACCACCAGGGACCTGATTATTTTAATACAAGGGGCATTGGGGCTGAGGAGGGAGGACAGCTGCACACTGATGCAAGCCACTAAACCCTCCCAGGGGACACATTTTTAAGTACCCTTAGACCACCCCAGTTGGTCTAATGGCACTTAGAAATTTGTCCTCTGGGAGAGTTTTGAGAATCCCAGATTAGGGGATATGGCAGCCTACATCTGCTGTCAGACCCCTAGCACCATGTTGCAGCCCATTTTGTGCCACATGGATGGCACAAGACCCTTTTGGTGCATGCAGCCTATGTTTGCTGCAGGCTGAGTTTGTGAATTGTTCAGGGTGCATCTTTTGGCACAAGCTACTCCTTGGGCAATTCTTTGTGGTGCAAGCCCCTTGCACCATTCAGGGGGGCTATGTCAATTGGGCCCATCATGTTTATAGTGTCCATATGTCCACATTATTAACTTTACTAATTACTCACACATGAGAAGTGGCTGTCCTGTCATGTCAAAGAAAAAGACTTAGGCTAATTAGTTAAGTTGCAGTTATTTTGAGCTGAGAAGACAAAAGGGTTTTAAATGTCTCAAGGATACTTCAGAACATTGTGTTTATTCAAATCAAATCAAGCTTTATTTATAAAAAGGTGCCTTTCCAACGATCAAGGCATCTGTACATAAAATCAACCAAACACATCAAACAAGTAAATATAAAAATTAGAAATATCAGCATACTTAAAATACATACAGACAAAAAAAATCATAACAAGATGATGGTCCAGCATTAATCTTCTTCTGAAAATGTCAGGCCAAAGAGATAGGTTTTTAATTCTGTTTTAAACCATTGGATGTTTGAAGTCACAATCTGGGAATCTCTAGCAATCCCTCATTGGTGGATCAGAGTGGTCAGGAGGGGCAGTAGGGAGAAAGTAGATCGTTAAGGTAGCTACTGTAGGTCCCTGATCATGCAGGGCTTTATGGGTCAGCAAACTGACCTTGAAGGTCATACACCACAGCACTGGCAGCCAATGCCATCTGTGGAGCACAGGCATAATATGACTGATCCTACAAATACTAGTCAGAAGCCTGGCAACCGCATTTTGCACCAGCTGCAGGTGGCGGATATCAACCCCTGGTAACCTTAGGTACAGGGCATTGCAGTAGTCAAGGCACATGGCCATGAAGGCATGGACCAGTGTAAGAAGATCCTCAGGAGGGACCAAGTGTTTCTCCCAAGCAATATTCCTCAGATAGTAAAAAGAGGTCTTGACAACAGTTAACACCTATGATTTTTGGGACAAATCGTCATCAAAAATCACTCCCAGGTTTCGCACCCATTCTGAGGTGGTGAGCCGGACATCCCCAAGCCACAGACCAGAGAGTGTCCTGCCAACACACCAGCCTCCAGACGATCTGGGTCCACCACCAACACCTCAGTTTTATCCGGGTTCAACCTCAGCCAACTAGTACTCATCCAGTCTTGGATCTTGGATAGGCAGTTGTTAAACACTGAGGAAGCATCTCCCTGCCCAGGTACAAAGGACATGTACAGCTGAGTATCATCTGCACAGCAGTGAAAACTCAAACCGTAAAGCCTAATAATGTCTCCAAATGGCAGCATATACACAGCGAACAACATGGGTGCCAAAATGAAGCCCTGCGGTACCACACAGGATAGGGGAGAGGATCTAGAAATAAATTCCTGAGATCACTCTCTGCGTCCTACCCTTGAAGTAAAATTGAAATCACCTGAGAACAGTACCTGACAGTCCTCAGATGAAACGCAGATGCTCCAATAGCACACTATGGTCCACTGTGTCAAATGCTGCTGTGAGATCAAGGAGGACCAAGATGGAATGGGTCCTCTGATCTCTTGCTATTAGGAGATCATTAAGCACCAGAACAAGGGCTGTCTCAGTGCTATGCCTCTTCCTAAATCCAGACTGGGGAGAATCATAGACATTGTGGGTGGATAAATGATCATCCAGCTGTAACACAACCACCTTCTCAATAACCTTGCCAACAAAGGGCAGGCTAGAGACAGGACTGTAGTTGATGAGACAGTCCGAGTCAAGGGATTTTTTTTCAGGTGCTGTTGTACAACCACCTCCTTCAGGGGATCCAGAAATACCCCCCCCCCAATCACTTCCAGACTATCTCTGCCAGGACCGAGCCAGTTTCCTCAATGTATCCCACAAGAAAACCCATTGCACTTGCATCCAAACTACAGCTGGCTGGCTGCAAAGTCTGAATGATCCTCACAATATGTATGATGTTCGGTCAGCCAAAGTCAGACCAGACAAACCAGATGCTCATGATCTCATGCCACCCTCCACCGCACCCAATAGAGGAGGCTGGCCAGATACTGTGTCTGATGCTGACAACCCTATCCACATAAAATTGATCAAAGTCATCACATCTTTCTTGTGACAAGGCTCCATCAGACTGCAGACAGATTGGATTGCACAATCTGTCCACAGTCCGAGACAGCTGAATTCGTCAATTCTGTGTGCCGACAATACCCCTGAACAGGAATTCTGCTTTCTTACTGCTGATTGTCATTTGATAGACAGTATAATGATCCATCAATCTAATCCTGTCAGCCTCCAGACCAGACTTCCGCCAAGCCCTCTCTAACCTTTGACCCACTCTCCTCGACTCCTTCAAGGTCCCATCAAACCATGGTAACCTTATTGTTTACACAGTTGTGCCATATATTATTAGCATATGTAATCAGTGACACCTGCAAAGCATTTGACCATTCTGTCACATTGAGGAACAACTTTTATGATATGTACCTACATTACATTTACTTTGAGTACAAAAGAAAAAAAAAACATTTTTACATGTTAGATTTAGTTCACAACATTTTGGTTATTGTTTACAAGTCTACCAATGATGGATGGTACATTGTAACATGTATTTAAGTATAGAAGGGGGTAAAGAGAATAATTTACCTCTCTCAGCAGCAACCAGTCTGTAGCAGTGAGCAGACAGATCTGTGGAAAGGGACAAAATATGCAATGAGAAACACTTATGGACTATGTCCATGCGATACATTATTTGATTATAGACAAGGTGTAGATGTAGGTGAGGTGTCACCTGAGAGCCAAATAAATGCAGATGGTTGTTTTATGTAGCAGATATACCTACAATCCATATTCTGTCTGTTGATTGCATGAACACTGGGGCATAATGGTAGTTTTCATCAATTTTGTACTGATACCTTGACAAATTTAGTGATTTTCAGCTCCACATACTTAATGCAGATTCTTAGGCCATTACTTCGAGAGTAAAGTGAAATATACATTCAAGTGTGGTCTCAATGAATAGGCAGGAGTTAGAGCTTTAAACTGCATTCTTATACATTAACTCAAAAGATCAATGTTAAAAGTCATAGGGTTAAATAGCAATCACCACCCCTTAATTTCTTGTCAAATTTCTAAATATTCTTCTATTTAATCTTGTCAGACAGGATTTATTGCACTTGAAAATATAATTTTATGTTGTCTAAAAGTGTAATGATTTTGCTTTGAAATGCATATGTGGTTGTGAAGTTTGAAGGTAATATAAGAGGATAAATTGATAAAAGGGAAGACACAATAACTGGACATGGAACAATACACAGCACACATGATTTTGCATACCAAGAAGAATATGAACGTTCCATTCTCCAAGAAGAGTCTATTGAAATTTCTCACTCTAAAAGGACAATTGTATCTAACAAAAAGGAATTAGAACATCAACAGCTGAATTCAAAGAAGGAGCCAACTGCATTTGGCAATATGCCCAAGTCTACTGTGCCAACATCAGTGGTAAATACTGGCAAGGCAAAGCTGATGGTATGGAAAGTCAGTCAGGAAGCACACAAGGAGGATCAGTTTGTTCCAAGATTTACTGGTTGGCTGACAGTAGTTTGTAACAATCATTCTAGTTCATCAAAGAAGACGGTTATCACATATCTTCCACCAATCCACAAATCCATCACTGATTATGCCACTGTGGTTCAATACCTCACACAAACACAAGAAATAGCTCAGCAAGTAAATATGCCCTATGTACACCTGAAACTTGATGTTGGAGCAGCAGCAAAGACATATCATGTTGTGTGGAATTTCCCTGATCAGTTCCAAAATGTCATAATTCATTTTGGAGATTTCCTCCTATTCCAGGAAAACTTTGGCATTACAGGCAGTTAGTTGGTGGCAGCAGCTTTGAAGACATAGTATTTCAGGCTGGACTTTGTGCCTCTGGCAGCATAAGGGGAGTGTTGTGTGGCAAGCATTACAATTGGGCATGGACTGTACATGAACATTTTGAAGATGCCTTAGAGTGATTGCTTCAGGTCAGATTTCTAGAGTATTCAACAAAATTAAATGCCACCCCAG